>OV702297.1:387131452-388331452 GCA_916181665.1 Avena sativa | reverse complement strand
AGCCAAGATTCAAACTCGAGACCCTGGGCTCTGATACCATGTCAAGTTTCTTGCACTAGACAATGCAACCAAAAGTCCAAACTGATGGAAAGGGCTAGTGCAATCCACTTATACACTTCAACAGTGATCTGGCAGGTGCTTCCACTTTTGTTGTCAGCGATGGCATGGTGCTCTCTTTGCGAGCTGCCTCCCTGACAATGCTCAGCCCCTCTCAACTGCTTCCTAGCTGATTGTGCGGGTTGTCTTAGAGGGTGAAATCCCTGTCCGATCGCGTCGTGCGCCAACGACGGCGACGCCTCGGGCGCCATTACCTCCTTGGAGGCGTCGTCATGGCCTCCGACCATGTCCTATTCCTCGAGCTCCAGGGGAAACCCTAGGTTCGGCTTGCCGAATCAGCGGCGGCAGCATCACAAAGTCATTCCCTCCTTGGAGGCGCTGTAAGCCAGTGTGGCGGCGTGAGAAGGTGGTCTGCATTCAGAACAGCTCTCCCTACTAGGCCCGATGTTGGGATGGCTGGGGCAGTCCTGGAGTGATGGCTGGAGGTTGGGCAAGGCCAGTCTCATGTCTTTGCAGACTGAGGATCGGCCACGTCTCCTCACTGCTTTGATCTTGGGCTGGCCGAAGATTAATTGAATAGGTGGTTTGTTTTTCCTAAGAGGTCTTGTTCTCTTTGTTGCTCAGCCGTCACTTGGTCATGAGCTCTCTTGAGCTTTGGTGTGTCAAGCACTCATGGCTCGTCAGGCCTCAGATCTTTTGTATCCCTGGTGATGTTCTAGGTATAGGTTAGCTAGGGATCCATCGTAGGTCGTTCGGTGAGGATGGTCGTGTCTTTTTTTTCTTTTTTCTTTTTTCTTTTTACTTTTTCTTGGCCTCAGCATTGGCAGGTGCAGTGTTCTTTATATATCCTTGTAAATATTGGCGGTTCGCGCTATCTTAGCACTTTCTTCTAAATGAAAATGACCCAATTCCAGGTATGTTGATCTTAGAAATATCATGAAGACTTTCTGACCAAAACATGGTCCCAGATGCTTGGCTCACTATGCAGACAAGTATAGATGTCCCAACTGAATAAAATAGTTATCTTGTGCAAGTTTCATGCCGCAAATTCAATCATTATATCTATTTGTCCTAGATAAACTGTCGAAATAAACGAGCAACAAATCAAACAATAAACGACTATGTTCTTATTAACAGTAATCAAAATACTATCAGCTGACCTGAACAGCAAACTGTCCTGTTCCACCAGCAGCTGCTGTAACTAAAACAGTTTGTCCAGATGCCATTTGACCTGCCTAAAGGTAATAGAAATCAACTTAGATCAGAACAGGAAGGAAGATACGTTTTAGAGCTGAACTTAGATTAAGTTCAGTGAATATGCGGTCAAAGCCACACGGTATACAACCCAAAAAGAACTGTGTATCAAAGCTAACCTTTTCAAGAGAAATTGAAGCAGTCAATCCTGACGTTAGCATAGCAACGACCTCAGGGTCTGGTCTTGGCACTGGAAGAAGATGTTTCGCTGGAACCTTTCATCAGAAAAATGTAAAGATAGGAATTGTAACTCACAGGCAGAGGTAATAATAAGTAGAAGTGAAAACTCAAAAGGTTGAAGATGATTTCATTGGATGACAAGGGCTAGTTGATAATTTCTTGTGTAACAAATAGACATGGATGTAGATTGCAGTACCATAGTAAATTCAGCATAGCTCCCAAAAGTCATAAGGGCCACAGGACTGCCAACTTTGATATGCCTCACTGCATCTCCAACAGAAGCAACGATTCCCACAGCCTGGATATATTAGAATACTCATGAAAAAAGATAAGGGAGAGATGATATCAATGGCATTATTATGCTTGTGATTCTTAATACATAAATAAAATTCATTATTTCCCCACCATTGGTTTGAAGATTTAGCTCGTGCAAAAAGCAATTGTTTCAGTGTCGAGGATACAGACGTATCAACAATCTATTTAGAGTTTGATAGGCTATTTATTTAGAAACCGGAAGAGCAATGAAATCTTTTTTTTTAAATAGCCTACTTCCTACTCCCTCCGTTTCAGGGCTTAAGGCGTCCTCGTTTTGCGTGTTTTTTCTTTGACCAATAATTACTCTAAGTACGTAAAGAGTTTTGATATAAAACTAGTATCACCAGAAAGTATTTTTCAATATGAATCCAACGGTACTAATTATGTACAATATAATCAAGATTTTTCTGCTCAATTCTTTTGGTCAAACTTTGCTTTGGAAAGCGTGTACGCCTTAAGCCTTGAAACGGAGGTAGTATATCATACTCCCTCTGTTTCATATTATTCCGCATGTTTGACCAAGTCAAAGTCAATCTTTATAATCTTTAAGCAAATATATCATACAAAACATCAATATCTACAATATCAAACGTAGATGATATGAAAGTATGTTTCATTATGTTTCGAATAGTATTGATTTTATTTTGTAAATGATTATACTTTTTAACATATAGTTGGTCAAACTTTGGAATGTTTGACTTTGACTAAACCTAATATGCGGAGTAATATGAAACAGAGGGAGTATCTCGGTCCCATCAATTTTTGAGTCAAGAGATGGAAGCATATGATGTGTTGCCAGAAATTTTGACAGAAAAACATGTTAAGAATATTATTTAAAATTGAGTATGGCATTAATATAGACATGTAAGAACATCAGTCACCTCAAAGCCAGCATCAAATGGAAGGCGTGAAGCAGTTTCTTTAGCACTACCACTGAAATAGCGCCCAGAGCTGTAGTTTACCTGCAAGACACCATTAAAACCTTTCAAAAGTTAATCAATGGGGAATCAAAGAAAAGGAATTAGGAAACAAAAATCCAAGGGCTTACATCACTAGCATTTACACCAGCGTATATTATTTTAACAAGCACATTTTGTGGTTCAATGGGCAATCTCAATCGCACACGATCAAGTCTTGTAGCATCGCGGAAATTATGGCTGAGTGTGTGAACAACTCTACAAAATCATGGAGACAAGCACCAATAAGTCAAAGAGAATGTCTCCACGATTTTCCAGTACGTGAAACATAATAACTTGCAGAATATTGCTATTAGGGGAATTTTGTGTGTGTGAAACTTGACATGTAAGCAATATAGTGTCGAATCTCATATAGTGTTTAAAAATGTTTGGATCTTTTGCTGCGGTACAAATTATGCTAAGCAATCACAGGTGATTTACAACATAGATTTCAGAAACCGGCATTCCTATAACATGTAAGAAACAGCTTTTCATGGAAATTCTGATAGTGTAATCAAGATCACTTTCCAATTATCCATTGTTGCATGTAACAGGTTACATATTTTTTCTTTATACTATCCAAGTACTACTACACAATTGAAGAGGCCGTTTCAAGACAAAATTTAAGGGTATTTTCTGCAAATGCAAGTACCAAGAATTAACGAACTTGGGAAACAACACTAGAACAGAAACAGAAATATCAGAGATTTGACTTCAACCCACAATCCCTGCATGAAAATTGCAAAATAGTTCTTACAGAACAATATTCTAAAGTACGTTTCTAGAGAATACGGATTACGGAGGCATGGTAAATATGTCTGCAGGTGTATACGGTGCAAACATATTCTTTGTTAGAGAATACTGCAGTGCTATGAAGATCATGTGTAACAGTTAATCATTTTCAGTTTAGGGGATTGAATCAGTGATTTCAACCATTTTAGGAAGGATTCGTACAAGAAAAAACCTAATAATGCATTTGGGAGTAGGAAGCTGTTCTGTACTCGAAATATTCCACAAGTGCTTATATAAAAATGTATAATTATAACATAGCAGGGCTGCAGGATTACTTACATCTTCTCAAAGAACTCGGGTGTTTGGATGCTAGGAAATACATTATTTGTTACTGTTCTTTTTGACTTGGTATAATTCAACAGATATTTTCTCTGTTCCTCAGGTGTTGGCCAGTATTCCATCCCTTTTCGTTTAGTTATCCAAAGGCAAGCACCAGCCTTGCTCTCATCTTTTATAAGTTCAAATGCGCCTACCAAAACATAAGGGGTTCTTTTAGACAACATTAGAAGAGAAAGAGAGAAAGCACCAAATGCAAGAGATGATAGGACCCTAGATTCTTACAGTAGATGCCTAAACTTTCAAATCACTAAACACGTATGAGGAAGTCATGGCGGGTCAAAATTGTCCTCACCTTTTTTTCTCATACACTCAGCAAAATGGATGCCGTTTTGTATTAAAAGAGAGTCGAAAAGACGCCAACGCTTACGAACTCAAAACAAAGCCAAACAACAGCAAAGCTAGCCTGACATCCAAAACAACCAAAACTGAACTGACCTACAAAAAGCAAATAAACAAAGGAAAACCTAGGCTAAGCTAAGCGCTGCTAAAGGTCTAGGATGAACCATACTCACCTGACAGGGATGGTTGGCTTGGATAAATTGACCCGTTCCAAGAAACTATATATACATTTTTTCATTTAAGTCCTTTAGCTCAGCAGAACATGTAAAATATTTGTAATCTCTCATCATAGACATTGCATTCTCACATTCAGTTGGTCATGTTTTCATCACTTGATATGTGAACAAAACAGAGATGGAACATATGTTTAGGACTTATTGGTATTGCAAACTAACAGACTTTCCAGCAGGTAATAATCCCAGGAAAACCAGGCTCTGGTGAAATTCTACTGCTATGTCAACCATCTCTGTGGACCAAGCTATAGCCTGCCATCTCTCACTCTCACTTATATCTCTCACTTATACAAAGTGAAGGACCTAGAACTAAAGTTTTCAAGTTTGAAGTGATTGTGTAATTATTCAATTTATAGTAATAAACTCATGTCTTACACATAATATATGTGAGCAAATGAGAATCCATGTTATTTTTTAACATTTAAAACAAACCCTAGCAAATAAACATTCAAACAATTCATCAAATACCCAAAAGTAACCTGCAGTAATCGTGACGCATAAATTACAGTGAAGAAACTGAAAGTCGCCGACATACATAATTACAGCTTTAAAAGATGAGAGGATATACCATCTATAATTTCCTGCATCTTCAGGAAACCACCAGTTGCTTCTACTATTTTCTGATTTATTTGCTCGGCCATGTTAGTTTGAACAAACTGCATACATGAGTCCACAAATAACACTTATCAAGATCATAATTGCATTTGTACCTTCCAGTTGTTAATAGTAACTAATGAGAGACATGCCAATCTGTTTGAAATAAGAACTTGCATTCTAAAGCATACTCAAATCCCTGCAAAATTGCATCAAATTCTGATATCCTATTTTTCTCTAAGATGAAATTACCGATAATTTTTGGCATTTGGCCTGTTTAGTTGATTTTGCAATTTAGCTCAAATACACGTCTATACCAGTTTTTTGATGTGTGCATGGTGTCCCTAAAGATATCAGCCACTGGTATTTGAGAACCAGTGATCACACTATCTGGTCAATCTGGCGACTTCTTAGTCATACGAAATTTTGTAGTGGAGAAACATTGCAGTATACTGTATCTTTGTCAAGTTATCTTGACAGACTATTAAACATATCAGCAGATTCTCACAAGATTAGGACAAAAGATATAGATGAACTACTACAGCGAGCAAACACGGTAGAAAGGAAGAAATAATAATAAAAATAATAATAATTCCCATCATGCAAGTCATTTAATACCTCGGGGCAGAGCACATTGACACGAACACCATGGCGTTTCAATGGAGCAAGCGATCTTGTAAACAGAACAACACCACCTGCCAAAAATGAAGTTATCACACAGTGTGCAGATGCTTCAAACATATCATAAAGCATAATGAAGTAATAAGAAGTTAAGATTAAACTTGTGTACAGTTTGTGATTGCACGTATCTTAACGATGTAGAAAAACAATTAACAAACATATTATTAACATTGAATCAACAGTGGCAGAGCCAGCACACTGAGCTATCCTGTGCAAAGTCTTGGAGACTCGTGGATCATGACTGTTCGCCCATGACAAACGTGACTAATTTCTCATAACATGCTAAATATCGAACGAGTGATACTAGGCATAGCCTGGGCAGCTGCCCAGGCTAGCCGGGCTGAAGCTCCGCCACTGGAATCAACAATCATAGCTGAGTTCAAAATGGCCACCCGTCGGGACTGCAATCTGCTACCCTAGAAGAAAAAGGTAGAAGAAGAGTATACGGGATGGTGTATGAACCTTTTGTCCCAGAATATATGGGATCCGCGTACATAGGATAAAGGCCCGCAGCTGAACCAATATTGATTATGACACCAGGCTTCTTCAGGGATCGCATTAGTTGACTCTGGTAAACATAAATATACCAACCATAACTTTTGCGCATAAGGCATTTGTATGAAGTAAAGTAAAACGTTAGACAGTTGAAATAGTCATTTGAATTATTGCACAAATGAAGAATTCATAATAGTCATTGAATTATTGCACGAATGAAAAAATTCATACTCCAATAAATTTCAGTGATTCAAAATGTCATCCTTTTCTTGCTCCCAAGGAAACCAGACAAGCCACGGTATGACAGAAACATTACCTCTTAAGTCTTAACTGCCTCCAACAACATCAAATAAGAACACGGAAATAGAAATACACTAACTACTTCTCTTAGAAATGACTGGATGAGCATACAATGAAGACTATGCGAATTTCTGGATTATATTAATATGTCTAACCAAGAAAGAGGATGCATAGCACTCAGTCTTACCACAAATTACCAGTTTAAGTTATTGCACATTTAAATATGACAATTTTATTCCAATAGTCAATGATAGACTTACTGCAATTCGAGTACCATCAATAACAGCAACAAAGTTCACATTTATGGCATGTCTCCATGTGCGAATTCCATCAGATATATCATCATAAACTAATGTCTTGTTGGCAATTCCAGCACAATTGATGCAGATATCTAGTCCACCATATGTGTGTACATGTTTCTCAAAAGCAGCAGCAAGACCATCTGCATATTAAATCAGAGCAACTTTAAGATCATGGAAAACCTGAAACACAGACAAAATTGTGCTTTTATTTAACAGTTAAAACTGTGCTACGAATAGTCCGCACATCGCTTATCCAGTAATAACAACATTATAAATACGACAAGAAACTGCTCTGAGTTCCAGAACAAGGAAAGAACGAACAAAGCCATGTTAAAAGAGATTTGATGCTTCATCAAAGCAAAGGCAAGAAATACCACATTGATGCATTGGGTATTAAAACCTAGATGCATGTTAGATTTCTAAAATATAGCAGGGTTGCTAGATTTGTTTCACAGTATTTTCAGATAGTACTGAGATGAAAAGATTAGATGTAGCGCTAACATGCATGGTATGGTCTTGAATTACATATCAGAATGTAATGCCTGACAACTATAGTATATGACTGAAGTTACAGTTGGCTTATCATACTTTGCCAGTCTTGTGAGATCTGACACTTAATTAGTTGAGTTCTGGTGTTATGCACTTCTGTTTTAAAAAAATTGGCATCAACAAATAGTTTATAAATTTAGGTACTCAAGCAAACTAACTGACCTCGCTTACTTCACCTAAAAAACTCTTACCTGAATTAGAAACATCACACTTAATGAATATGGAAGACGGTACTCCAAGATCTCCATGGAACTTTTTGTTTTCCTTTTGAACTAGGGAAGCAACTTCTCTTCCATATTCTTCAGAGAAATCAACCACTGTCACAAATAGACCCTTCTGTGCAAAAGCGATGCAGAGCGCTTTCCCTGAAAAATAGAACAGAATGAAATGTCAATACATTAAACGCAGTCTACTGGAATCATTATCCTGCACGGAATTAGTTAGATCGTTAACGGAATGAACTCATGCTTGTAGTATTCAACATCTATGCTGGAACAAACTTTACGAGTGCTGGCTTAATCTTAGAGGGGCCCCAATCTTACAAAGGGATCACAGCTGCCACCATTTCATAGAACACTTGTGAAACTTTACAAAGCACTGAACAAACAACAGGAAATTATTTACATTTAATCCTTCCCTACATAAAAAATCAGCATAAGAAGGTTTCAGCATAAGAAGGAGATAACATGCCACCATTTCATAGAGCACTTGTGAAACTTTACAAAGCACTGAACAAACAACAGGAAATTATTTACATTTAATCCTTCGCTACATAAAAATTCAGCATAAGAAGGTGATAACATGCTCCATTATTGCAGTTCCATGGACAAATGGGCATTCTATTAGAAAACTATGGAAGGTATATATCTATTAGTCTTTATATAGTAGAGAAAGATCTTCAGTTATACTTCCATGTAACCCACATTCCCACTTCCATTGCAACCAGTCCTAGTAATATGTTTGTTGGAATTCATGTGTAAATCACTCATGAATTGAATATCATAATGGCAAATTAATCTAATTCAAATCACTCATGCATCATATTTTATTTTAGTCATTTAATAATGAAACAAGCCAAACATAAGTGTGAGATTCGTGTTTGACAGGGGGATACTATACAACAAAAGGTTGCATAATAATGGTTAATGAGGTATTCAAAGGAACTTTTCATACTTGAAAGTACATTTGAACAAAATCATACACTCCTGAGACCTCTCATAGTGTACGGGCCACGATCACATCAACCATACACAGTTTAGTTTTCTTTGTGTCGCTTTCATAGTCCACCTAATCCATTATTGCACGACAAGTAAGTGCAGACGTGCGCTCATTCATTTGCACAAGTTAATAAGGTGGCAACTATTATCCAGTACTTTCCAGATAGGAGCCCGTCAGTTCATCACCACCAGCTCAAGTAGTACTACCCAAGCTTAATCAGCCCACACCTAGGGCTCTGCAGTTCCCACATCAAGCTCACAGTTCTAGACAAGCGCGAAACTAGAGCAGCTCACAAGTCAACCCCGCAATTAAGCAACATCCCCCAACCCGTAGCAATCGCACTTATTACACACGCAGAACAGCATTGAGGCGCGTCAGGGCCGAAATTCGCGAATCGACGCACGCCCAAGCGCGGACGGGGAGAGGGGAGAGGGAGGGCGTCCCTTACCGATGCCGGAGGCGCCGCCGGTGACGAGGGCCGACATCCCGGGCTTCAGCTCCATCTCGCCGGCGCGGGGCGTAGAGAGCGACTAGCTTGAGGCGAGGAGTCGTGACGGGAGAAGGGGATGGGGGAGAGAAGCACGGAATGGGACGGGGTGTGTACGGGGACGGGGAGGGTGGCCGGCCTGCAGGCTGCGGAGCTACCGAGATGGGAGCTGGGCTGTGGGGACAACAAGGTCGTTTTGCCTTCCTCCGTTTGATTTGTTCGTGAGGAGAGACTGATCGGGTTTGGGAAGGTAACGCATGCGCCGGCCGCCGGGGCTAGTGAGGACACGAATGGGGTGATCCAACGGCGCCACACGCGTTTTTTTTTTTTTTTTTTTGGCGGCGATCCAAAAGGCCATTTATTTTGTTGATGACTAATAAATGTGTTCCTTTAAAGATAGAACTGTATGCATAAAAAAAAGATAGAACTGTAGTGATAAATGCATGCTTGAGTAGTGTGCCTCTCCAAATGTTCCTTTTTGCTGCAAAAAAAGTTATTTTTCAAGAGGCCACAAAATGATAAAAGGTGTAGTAATAAAAAATGGTTTATCATAGGGTTTGATTGTTGCACCATCAGAAAATAAATATCATGTATGTTTACATAAAGATTGTGGTGGTTTAGGGATTTATGGATTTAAAAATACAATGAATTAGGGCCTAGGCCTATTGTGTAAATGGTTGTCGAAGTTTAATTGGGATTAACCAACTGATGTCAAGAAACTCTGTATTTTATCTCGAAAATCAATAAAAATACGCAGCAGGGCGGCTATTTCCGTAAAAAAAAAACTTATGTCGAGAAACTCTCATGTGCTCTCACTTCTTGGAGAGTTTGACGGGGAGTAAGCTTTTTTCAGATTTAACTGTTTCTTCTGTTTGTGAAGATACATAGGTGAATGGTTACCTATGGCAATTCAATTTCACATATTGCATAGTATTTTCTTCACAAAAGTGATCACTATAAACAGAGTCGGATAAAAACAGGGGCACAGCTGGTGTATAACCATTGGGTTCACGTAAATTCAATGAAATTACTAAATTTTTCACTAATTTAGTCTATGTCATTGCTAATTTTGTGGAATATTACACTAATTGATAGAGCTGACCCCAATGGTCTGGTGTTCTAGATTCGCCACTGGATAGAACAGGTTGGGAGTGCATCAGATTCAGAAGAACTCGGGCGGGGAAACTGCATATGGGTGGAACAATCTCAAAACTCTAGTTGGTTTGGTAAACTTAACAAAATCTCAGACAGATTCAAATGAAGATTTAGGATTCGGGTTATGATCAAATTTAGAAATTATATATTTGAAGGTCAGATGTTTAAGATGGTTCTTTACGATATCTTTTGGAATATCAAAGTTTCATGGAGATAGAGATTATGTTTGTCTTATGATTAGAAAGAACATTTTTGCTAGAGGCAACCTGATTCGCAGAGAGTGAAATGATTGGTACCACTCATGTTGTCCTAAAGATATCTGTCCGTTCCGAAAAGGATGTCGTAAATTGATTTAAATTTAGATGTATCTATATACGTCTAAATTTATTTGAATTTAGACAAATCTAAGACATCTTTTTTGGGACAGAAGGAGTAGATCACTTGATGCTTACCTTTGCTTCGTCCAGTGATCTTGTGTATATTTTTGTCAACACCCGGATTTTTCAGTACATCATCCATTACAAACCATGCATAAGCTTTTACAACAAATAAAGGATCACATGATCCAGTCTTAATACAATCACAGCAACGGAATAACGTAATAATAACGATAGCGTGAGCGAGACTCCATCTTCATGGTCATAGGCAATACTGACGATGGGAGATGATCCTAGTTATCGTAACCTTCATGCGGTCCATTCTCCCGATAGTCATCTTCATAGTCTGGCCACGGGAATAGCCAGGGACAAAGCAATGAGTATTCTTTAAGTACTCGCAAACTAAGACTAACAAGTGAAGTGGTTTTGAGTAGGAATACTAAGCTCTAGGTTGTTTTGCAAAAAGCCAGGTTTACCTTAACTGAGTTCAGAAGCAAAGAAAACTAATTTAAATTTTTATAACACCTAAGTGGGAACTTGAGTTTCATATCACAACCCTGTGGTGATCAAGTCAAAGTCATGATTTATTTCACAAGTCATTTTGAAAGCATCTGACGACGGAACAGTATGGCCACTCCAACTGTCCATAACCGTGGACGCGGCTATTCGAATAGTTTGACACTCTACAGAGGTGGTACACTTTCACCACAACATTCGATACATCCGTCAGGAACAATCCTGAATTCACCATACTCGCTATGCGGATAATAAATCCTAACCTTTCAATTACACGCCCTAGTATACCTCTCCTATGAGTTTGTCCTCCCAACCATGTCCATCTGTTATCTTGAAAACTGCATAGGTGGTCAATCTTCACAAGGTAGCCTCAACTCAAACCTTGACCGCAAGGGAACCCATACTAAGGTATATAAACTTCCCGTCAAGCCCTATCCAATTTGGGGTATTGTGGTTATACGATAAAATTGGAATGGTATCGCATCCAGACAACCATCAGTTTTATAAAGGGCTAAGGCTCATGCCTCAACATTTTCATCATCAAAATCATCTGGTGTTCAAGAACACATGTCAAAACATTTCAGTAGAATGACTCGGTATTCTAAGGTTTTCATAATCATTTTCACCAAGTATTCCCATCTAAAGAAGTGATCAAGTTTTATGCTTAGCACTAGCAACTACAAGTGTGGGTAAAACTAATGAGGGATGATAATCAAGTGTAACTTATCTAAGTTCAATCTCATGCCTCGGGATGACATCAAGATTTATCTAACATAGGCCAAGTTTTATGCTCTTTATGCTACCTTTAATAATCTCTCTAAAATCTACAGTTCACTAAGTAAACACTAATAGAAAGCTTTGATAAAGAAATAAAATACTAAGCTTACGAGTAAAACTGGGATTTGGGATCATCAAGTAGTACAATCAAAGCATGCCTAATGCATTGCATAGATTATATAGTTTTCACGGTTGCAAATGTTAGCTTGTATAGGTAACATGCAAGTAGTAGCTTGCTTAGATAGCTTGCCTTGTGTAGTGAAGTGGTTGAAGTTCTCCTCTGCTTCTTCCTCGTAGTATCCTCCTTCTTCCTCGTATCCTTGGTCGGTACTAGCGTCTATAAATAAATACGAGGTACACAATCACCAAACAATACTTAACTAATTCTATTTATCACACCAAGGTTTTCACTAGATGATCTAGGATCATCACAAACATCACAAACGTTAAGGCAATAGTTTTATTTCTTTTATTTTAGAAAAGTAATTTCTACTCATTGAAAAACTACTTAAGATTTAATATTCTCCAACTAAAACATGGGATCATGTTGACACATGTCAACACCACATATTTCAGTATCTAGGAATGTGATTTAAAGGCTATTTTTTTTAAATAATACCTTTTTTTATTGATTTTCACAAATAATACGCAAATTTGGCAAATTTCAGTTATGTCGGTCCGTCGTCCGTTCAACGGACGACAGAGAGCATTCGTCGGTTGAGCAGACGACAGGTGGGGTCGTCCGTTGAGGAGACGACGCCCCTGTGGTTCGGCTGTTCGCCAGACGAACAGGTCGATCGTTGGTTGAAGAGACGACACAGGCTGTCGTCCGTTGAGGAGACGACGCCCCAGTGCTCCCGCCGCTAAATAATCGTCCGCTCCTCGGCAATCCTTCCCGCCGATTTTTCCCGCCGGTACTCCCCGCTAATTTTTCCTGCCGGTACTCCCCGCCAATTTTTCCCGCCAGTAATCCCCGCCCTTTGTTCCCGCCACTACTTCCCGCCCTTTTTTTCCCGCCACGACTTCCCGCCCTTTTTTCCCGCCTATTCGGTTCGGTGCCTCTATAAATCCGGGCAACGGGATGTATCCTTTAACCCAGTTCATCTCTTCCTCCTCTTACTCTCTCATTTCCCTCCTCTCCTCTTGCTCTCGCATTTTCCTCCACTCCTCTCCACTATGACCGACGCGTCTCCCTGGCCTGTAGATATGTCCATTGGGCTTTTCTTCATAGCCAGAACTGTTGTGATAGGCGATACGTATCCCGACTGGGATACGTTGATAACGAACCATGATGCTCTCGTTATGCTTGGTAAGTCACTTCATCGAAGAGGGTGGAAACTGAAGACCCCAGATCAGGTACGAGCAGAGCTTGTCAGGATCCAGGCAAGGTGGGACAAGCTCACCTTGGTCCTGGGACAAGCTCGCAGTTTGGAGCGGGCGGATGCACCTTGGTCCTGGATAGAAGATAGCGAAGATGAGGATGATATCTTCATGCCGCCACCCGTTGGAAGCAAGGCAAGAGCTGAGTGGGACAAGAGGCAGGAGAAGAAGAAAGAGCAGGCCAAGAAGAGTCAAGCTGACATGACGGAGCAGGTTGTGGCACGTAGGCCCTGGATAGAAGAGAGCGAAGATGAGGATGATATCTTCATGCCGCCACCCGTTGGAAGCAAGGCGAGAGCTGAGTGGGACAAGAGGCAGGAGAAGAAGAAAGCGCAGGCCAAGAAGAGCAAGTGCGAGGGATCGTCCAAGGGAAAGGGCGAGGCATCATCGAAGGGAAAGGGAAAGGCATCATGCTAGGGATAGATAGGACTCTTATTTATGTACCGCAAGTTATGTTGAACTATGTTGCAAGTTATGTTGAGTAGTTTGTCGAATAAAATCATGAAATAATAGAATGATGTCTCATACATAGATAGGTAAATGACTGATACATAAGTAGATATCACTGGTGTCGACGACGAGGTGGCGGAGGCCTCGGTGTACTCCATCCATATCTGTGGGGTGGCATCACATCACGGCGAGGTGCAGTTGACCCTTCACCTTGATCCTGTGTATCCTATGTGGGGATAGGTGGTGGAGTACCTGGCTGATACTGGCTAAACCAGTCTACCTGCTCGTGCTGTGTCTGCTGATGACGGTCGTCAGTACTGTCTCATGTAACGGAGTCTCCTGCTAGTGTACAAGAAATTAAGTACTGAACAATGGCATACTGCATCTAATAATAGTAGGAAGGGACACACTTACCATGAGGATGAGATTGTGGTCGATAAGCAAAGTCCATGTAGGGGATCGGCTGCTGATGCTGCCATTGTTCGAAAGTAATCTGGTTCTGCTGCAACTGGTCGATATTAAACTGCGATTGCTGCCACGGGTCAGAAGTAAACTGTGATTGCTGCCACCCCGAGCCTCCAGCCTAGTCTGGAGGTGGTGCTCTCGGCGGCGCCTGCTGTGAGAGTCGTGGACGAGGCCCGTGGCGGAGTGGTGGAGAAATATGCTCCTCGTGCCATCCCGAGCCTCCAGCATGGTCTGGAGAAGGTGGCTGCTCCATGGATCGACGTGGGGCGCGCTCCTCCACCGAGTGACGCGGTGGGCGCTGCTGCGTGGATCGACGTGGGGCGCGCTCCTCCACCGAGTGACGCGGTGGGCGTTGTGCTTCTCGGTGTTGAACGACGTCTGAGACGCTGGTGCACGTGATGGACGCGTAGATACGCCGCAGCTTCTCCTCGACCCGCCGGGCAAAGGACTGAGCCTGCTGACGGGGCACAAGAGGAACGGTCGAAAGCGAGCGTTCGTACTGAGCCACCTCAGTCTGTAGCTCCCACGTCATATCAGCCTGCATTTGTCTCATAGTTAGGTATGCACTACATAGGCACTCATGTTGATTATGCTCTAAATAAAGTACTTACCGCTGACTGTCTGGTCTCTAGTGTTGACTGGCTAGGGTATATCTCATCGTCATGTGCGTGTGGAATGGGACGTAGCCGTGTCATCGAAATGTACCTCTGTAAGTATCCGTGGAATAGCTCCATATCAAACGGGCCAGCGTGCCACACTTGTGTTGGTGCATTCTGCCACTCGTTGACGTAAATCCCCATCCGTTGGAGCCATTGAGTGGCGGTCTTGCTACTTTTCCGAGAGTACCTGTCATTAGAATTTGTTAGACCATCATTAAAGAACATAGATGAAGTATAAGACGCATTCCTTATGTATATATATTTACTTACGCATGCACGACATCTGGAAGGGGAACATCCGGACGCGGGGGATCTACCATCTGGCAAAGACCAAACTGTCGCATGACCCTCTGTTGAGACATCTCCTCAACTTGGCAATCAAAGATGATCTTCGATGTAGTCAGCCAGTACTCTCGATCTCTAGTGCACATAATAGATAACCCGTCGGGATATCGTGCGTGTCGTGTCTGCAGGGTGTACGGCTCCCAAATCACGACATCCTCTTTCAGTGTGTCGAACTGCTCGCTGAACGATGGATAGCATCTAACGACTTGCTCTCCCGCGAAACGACACTGCATGACAAAATAGTTGTTAGTAACTTTCATATTGTAGTACCAGAAATGCAATTTATTAAGACGTTACACTGACCTTGCGACGGGTCCAGTGAGTGCCAATTGTAGGCAAATAAATTTGCTCTTCGTCGAACAGCAGGTCAGAGTGGTAGACAATTGTTTCATGTTCCTGGTTGCTGACTATTTGGTTGACACTTACATCTGGACGGCCGATAGGGAACCTCTCCCATGACCACAGTTGCAGCAACAATGGGCATCCTAGCAAGGCAGAACTGTCCTTGGTTAACTGGCAAGCATTGCACATACCTCGGTACATAGCTGCTAAGACAGCTGAACCCCAACTCCACTATGTGCATTCTTCCTGGCACGTCGCCTCCGCGATCCCTCTAGCAAAATGGATGTATCGCGCACTAATGGTCGACACGTGGTTCTCAGTGAACATCACCTTCCCGAGCAGCCACATAATGTATGCTCCAGGTTGCGTGTAATCTGTGGCGCAGTCATCGGAGTGGCCGGGAACCCAAACCTCTGTATCTGCATTGGCAAATAGAACAATTTTCAGTACATGATACTTCTCCAACAAAATAGAACAAATAAATGAAACACACCTGATACTGCTCCAACCATCCAAATTTTGGCCCATGATTGTCATGGCCAAAGGCCTGAGCTCCATCACGGATGCCAAAGAATCGTTGGGCCATGTCTTGGGCCCAATTTGCCGGTGGATCCACTGGGCCTATGGGCACGCCAGCCAACGGAAGTTCCAGCAAGTATGAGACGTCCTGAAGGGTAGGAGCCATCTCTCCCCATCGAAAATGGAAAGTGTGATTCTCGGGCCTCCATCGATCCACCAAGCACGTGAGCAAAGACGAGTCGTACTGTAAGCGACTAGTCTGGAACCCAAGTTGTCGCCCTTCTATCTCCTCCATACGAGTGGCCTCAACCAAACGAACGAATGGTAAGAGCCCAGCCCACTTCAATCTACATAAGAAGAAAGCAGAACAGTTTAGTCACATTGGCCCATAAATATCCCAACAGCAAGAGAAATAAATGTCACATGCCTCTGAAGCCAATCAGGATGTATGCACCAGTTCGAAATGGGAGTGCGAGTCACTAGGTGCTTCAAGGACCCCGGGTTAGCATCCAGTACCGTCGATCGGTGCTTTCTATCTATGTCAGCATTCAACAAAGATCCCGCCATCTGCACATTAGTTCCACACATATTGCAAATTTAAGACAAAGTTCCACACATATTGCAAATTTAAGACATAGTTCCACACATATTGCAAATTTAAGACAAAGTTCCACACATATTACAAATTTAAGACATAGTTCCACACATATTACAAATTTAGTACATAGTTCCACACATATTACAAATTTAGTACATAGTTCCACACATATTACAAATTTAAGACATAGTTCCACACATATTACAAATTTAGGACATAGTTCCACACGTCTAGTTTCTTCCTCTGCCTTTTCTTCCTCTGCCTCTTCTTCCTCGGCTGCCACGTCCACGAGGAGCAGCTCCACCAGTCCGAAGATGTGGCAACTGGTGTCTATATGACCAAATTGATTACACAGAAAACATTGCCTAGTAGGGCCTCCGGCTTCAGATTCATCCATATCATTACGGATGCGGACACATTGTCGCCTTCCTCTTCCTGTCCTCATCAGTACATGATCTGGGATGTAAACCCTTTCACCTGGATTTACTTTATTGAAATTTCCCCATGCCCTATATCCCATCATCTCGCCTGTCCACGTATTGACCACCGTGTCCTTAAGGAAATAAGGAGACACAAACGAGATCGCATCCATACCCATCAGCCCACATGCAGCTAGTACATGAGAGCAAGGCAGATGCAACAGCTTGGGTTTATTGCACATGCACTCACACGTTGGCCAGGCTTCGTTGCCTATCCTCACCTCCTATGTCTTTACCTCTTCTCATGTTCCAATCCGGTTGGAAGGGAGGCGTACCTCAAACCTTCTTTCCTGATTACCGATGGCGATGACATGCATGGAACGAGCCTTCTCCATCTTGGCATCCATGTAATGCATGATCTTTGAACAATACCTCGTGTTTGGGTTGTTCATGATATGCATCTGAGCCATCTGGAGTCTGTCTCTGAAATACTTCAGAGTTCCGGTGAAAATACACTCCACAATGGCTGTTAATGGTAGAGCCCTACTTCCTCTCAAGACAAAGTTGTAAGTTTCAGCCAGATTTGTAGTCATGACGCCAAACCTAGCACCATGAGTGTCATGCAGCAGAGACCACCTCTCTACAGGCTCGTATTGTATCCATTCCTGAAAATTTTTAATCCTTCTGCCAGGCCTTCTCCTAGTACCGGGTTGGTCAAATCCTGGCAAGTCACAAAGGGCAATGGGTTCTTCCTCCGGTGGTGCTGATCCTGTTGTTGCCTGTGCAGCTAAAGCCGCTGCATGAGCCGTGACCGCTGCTGCTCTAGCTGCTCTCCTCTGAGTCACATGTTTTTTAGTGAAGTCATCAAGATAGCCACGACACTTGATATACTTCCACTCTTGGTTCTGCTTGCAAAGCTTCTTGAATAGGTTCATAAGAGCCTTGTTCCTGAACTGTGAGAAAAAATTGGCCCCTAGATGCCGCATGCACCAACGACTCTGCATGTCCAGCCATGGAGTTACTTCATCAGGAGTGGGCTGTGTGAGCTTCTTCATCGCGCTTAGTATACCTGGATGCCTATCATGAAGCACGCATACATTCGGTGTATCTCTCACAATTGCTATCTTCAGCTGCCTGAAAAACCATACCCAACTCTCGGTGTTCTCGCTCTCCACGAAAGCAAAAGCAAGTGGAACCACTTGATTGTTTCCATCTTGGCCTATGGCAGTCAATATCTGACCCCTATACTTGCCAGTGAGAAATGTACCATCCACACAGATGACTGGTCGACAGTGAGTGAAAGCTTCTATGCATATAGCAAATGAGAAGAACACTCGATGAAGTACCCTCAAATTAGGTTCATGTGGCAATGTAAAGTGTTGGATGTCCACGTAGGTGCCTGGATTCCTAGCCTGCAGTGTCTGGAGCATCCTAACAACACAGTCATACCCGTCTCGAAACGAACCAAACCTTGCCTCCAGTGCCCTTTGCTTAGTCCTCCAAGCCTTCCCGTATGAAATATTGTAGCAGAATCTGACAGAAACTTTGTTAATGATAGCTTTCACCCCCATGGCTTTGCCCTCCACTATCTCTGTGTACAACAGTCTAGCCAGGAGGGTTAACGTGAGGTTACGATGGTCCTGAAGGACACTTTCAAGTGTGCATGTGTGCATCACAACATCGGTGACCTTCCAGTTTGTGTCATACCTAGGGACATGGGCATGCACCCTTGCAGGACATCCAGCTTCCTCGCAAACCAATGTCAAATATTGTTGTGATGACACCTTCGTTTTCATGACCCGTTGCATGGACATTGACCACTCAACAATTGCTTCCTGCAGATGTCTCTTGCTAGGATATAATGCACCCAGAGAGATGTTGTTCGCGTGATAATGCCACGCCCAGTCATTGCTGCTGTGTTGTCATTATTCCATGATGCAGGAATAGGTTGGCCGATCTCTTCTTGATCAGACTCGCCAGAATTATCAGCCGTATCACTGTTGCCTTCTGAGTCTTCGGCTTCCATTTGATGTTGCAACAAACCATCATATATCTCGTCCTCATCAGCTTCGCCACTGAATATGTCTTCCCCTAATCCCTTACCATCGTCCTCTGATACATAACCATCACCCCCGGTGTGTGCATAGCTACTGTGACCTGATTCATACCCGCCGCCACCCTCTTGTCCCTGACTACTCTGGCCATGATCATAACTACTGTGGCATCCCGCAAAACCACTACTAGAAAATCGCGTTGTTTTCGTGCATTGCATCATCATGACCGCATGCTCATGTCATCATGCCACATTGCATTTGAGCATCGTCATCATCTTGCATTTGCTTGCATAAAACTATTTGCGGAAAAACCTGTTTGTGTTTTCTAAACGCCCCGTCTTTATTCAAACGCAAACCCCGGGTCATCGGATTATTTTGTTTTGTTTGCTATCGGTTTGCAAAAGTCTGTTTGAAATAAATAAAACATTCAATTATTTTTAGTGGGGCAGTCGAACGGGCCGATTCGACCCAGTCGACCACCCCCGGTATTAAATCAGTCCACCCTAAAACCCTTTGCTACCCAGTCCTAGTCTACCCACCCTCCAGCCACATCACCCCCACCAATCCCTGGCCGCCACCTCACCCTCTCTCCCTCCCTCCACCACTCCCTAGCTGCCACGTCACCTACTCCCCACAGCAGCCCACCCACCCCACACAGCACACACCCCGCGCCAGCCCCACTCCCTCCACCGACCGCGCCTGACCCCACTCCCTCCCCGTCCACCAACCGCGTCCAGCCCGATCCCCACCCACCTGCCCGCGGTCCCACCCCTCCGACGCGTCCCCAACCTCACTGCTCCTCTCCTTCCTCGCTCTCTGCCGCCAGGGCCCGAGCCTCCCCCTCTGGCGCCGCCGCCTACTCCGGCCGCCTGCGCCCCCTCTTCTCCGTGCCTACCCGACGCCGCCGCTCGGTTTCTCCTCCCAGACCGGCCGCCGGCCCCGACCTCGCCTCGTCGCCGGCTCCTCCTCCCGCGTCGCCTCTGCGCCCCGCCGTCGGCCGCTTCTCCTCCGCAACCACGCCTTCGCCCTCGCCTTCCTCCACCGCCCGTCGGCCTCTCTACATCGCGCGGCTCCGTCCTCCTCGCTGCAGCCGCCGGGGAGCTCTCCTCGCCGGCCCTGTCGCCTACCTCGTCCTCCTCTGGCCGGTGCCGACCTGTCCGCGAGCCGGCCCGACCCCGTCTTCATCCTGGAGCCGGGCCGCTGCTCATCCTCGGTGTCTCCGACCGCGCCCCCCATGGCGTCCCTCCGGCGAGACCTCGTCTTCCCCGCGGGTGCACGCTGCCTCTGTTCTTCTCCCATGTCGCCCTGCGTGCAAGCAAGCGCGTTAAGCCCTGCCGCTGCCGTCTTGTGTTTGTGATGCTGTACAGAGGCATCCGGTTCTGTTTAGTGCATCGCGAGCACCGGGCGTTTGTAATTGGTGAAATCCCTATCTCTGCCCAAAAACTGTTGATGTGATGATGTTGCTGTCAAAGACCAACGCAAGTCGGATGCGACAAGATCTTCTTCATGGACCCCAAGATCTTCTGCCCGGAACTCGTGGAACCCTGAAGACCCCGGTGTCGAGCCCCAAGTTCGCCTCCGATAATCAAGATGGTACCCCAAGATCTCCATCGTATGTGTCGAGACCAACACCAAAGCGATGACAAGATCTACCGATGACCGAGAACCCTGACGCCAAGATCGCCACCGGAACGTCAAGCACTTCGCCGCGGAACGCCGAGTACTTCACCCCGGACACCGAGACCCTGGACGACAAGTTCTCCTTCCTAGAAGCATTGACACTCGCGCGACAAGATCGACTTCCCCGATCCGAAGACCCTAATCCCGGAGTCCGAGAACGATCCCGTCGAACCCCAGATCCGAACCCTGAGACCGATCCCGGCGCGCCCGAACCCCAAGACCTCAGCACCTAAGATCTTCGAACCCCGATGTGTGACCCCTTTCTCGAGCCCTATTTTATAATTGTAATATAAACTTGTTGCATTAAATCATTCATCTCGCATGCATATTTGTGTGGTTTGGGGGCCTTATGCCGAATCACATTATAATTAAATATGGGGCCCATATGCGGGCAAATCTAGTCTTATATTGGCCTCATTTAAATTTGTGTAGCGAACCGGTAACTTATTTTGCCTTGTTAAGACAACATTTAAAATGTGGGGTATCTAAATAACATGAACCTATTAATTAGTTGTCGGGACCCCGGTTCCGCTTAATATGACCTAATTGCATCGCATCTTTGCCATGTCATGCATCACACATGCATCATGCCCGATCTTTTGCCGTAGTATTAAATATTGCATCCGGTGTTTATTCTAGTGTTTTGCTTCTTCGCGGATAAGGCCGTTGAGTTGATGCGAGTGCCGCCCCGACCTTCGGTTGCACCTTCGGCAATGCTTTTCAGGCGAGCATCTCCCCCTTTCTACCTATCTTACTTTTATAGTCTTTATTCCCTCCTGTTGATCTATTGCTATCTGTGTTGCGATGCTCTAGTTTTCGCACCCGTGATATCCCTTGCAGCCTTATATTGCCTTGGACACCGCCTATTACCTGTTGTTTGGTAGATAGTCAGACCTGCGCGTCGTAGTCGCTTGCTCAAGTGTTGTTGCGTGTTGTCAAGTACCACAGTTGTTGGAGTATTGCCGCAAGTTAATTGTTGGAGCTGATCATGGCTTTAATTATTGTTCACTTTAATTACTGTTTAACAACTAAAATTGAAGTAAGTAAGCAGAGGCATCGGTGGGTGATAGATAACATTTGGTTTCCGACCGCCCACTTGTGTCCCGTAGGACCCCGAGTTCTTGACACCTGTTCCGAGATCGAGCGCGCTAACCACAGGTGGGGAGATATGGGCCCCCCATTGATTAGTACCTGATTTCAAAGTATTGTACTGGGGGCCACAACTAGTTTGAGGTTTTATTACTATCCTGTACCTATGCCATGCTTTACTGCTTTATTTAAATTGTGCGATGGATAGCACACTGTACTGTTTAGGATCGGGACACGTTTTCGCGGTGTCGACAGTCCCAGTTTTGGGATTTGCTGTCGTTCACAGTCGTCTACCCAAACCCTAAGTCCGTCTCGGAGACCGGCCGACTTCGTTGCGGGTGTACTTAGTGGGGTGGCCCCCCGTGCTTGCTTTGGGTCTGGAAACGTCGTGACTTAGGCCCCGCCGACATACCGATGGGTGTATGTTAACTGATCTGGCAAAAAGGGTCGAAGTGCTTGTGGATACTTTGGTGCACCCCTGCAGGGTTAAATCTTTTCGAGAAGCCGTGTCCGCGGTTATGGACGACTTGGAGCACAGTGCTTGATCATAGACAACTATAACTAAAGTTTACTGTCATAAATTGACTTGTATCTGATATGACTAGTAATCAGCTTCACTACAACGGAATGGCTAAATAAAAGTACCAACAACTGCTGGGTTCGGGTTATCTCATGCTAATTGTATCTGACTAGTAAGTGTTGTAACTACAACGGAATGGTTAACTAAAAGTGCCCACTGCTTAATTTATCAGGACGATTATCTATACTTGACTAGTAATTGCTGCAACGAGAACTGAATAAATAAAACTGCCAACGGTGTGAGTTCCTCGGTTGACTTCCTCGATTGGTCTCGAGGGGGAAACACCAGGATGGGTTTTGTTTGGTGTTAGTATCAGGTTGGATCCGGATAGGTCTTTCTTATCCCTCTCTGATAGCCGCCAGTTGTATCGAGTCTCTATAGGTGTTTAGCGCATGCTGCCGCTGCCGCTTCAGTCCACCATACCTATGTAGGCGAGGACCGCCGAATTATAGCCTCGCCGTGTACTGGCCTCAGTACTGACGCTCCTCTTTTTCCTTTGCCCTTTGTCGGCACCCCTTTTGTTTAAGCAGGTTTTGAGATCGACGTCGTTAGCAGGGTTACCCTTCCGGCTTGGCCTGGGCAGGGTTATGGACGCCATTGGTTATTCTTCAGGGCTCTTAGCCCCATTTGCATCTTGTCCGTAGTCGGACGCTCTATCATTTTCAAGGTGATTTGGATCTTTGTATATTGTATCTATATCCTTGACTCATTGAGTCGCTGTTGTATATATATATCTGTTCTGTGGGTCCCATCGAGGACTGTTGTGTAATGTTATTACTTCGTTTTCCACCCGCACGCAAGTGCCTGGTGGGCACCTTTGAATCGTTTCTATGCGGGTTTGGCGGGTTTCGCTAAAACTTGCATAGGGCCGATTCTGAGGGTGTTACAGAGTGGTATCAGAGCTCAGCAGTTGCGATACCCCACAAGTCCAGTCTGTAGGATAACCTAGCTAACGGCCGAAGTAGAGTGTCAAAACTATTTTTGCAAAATTGGTTGGATAGTTCTGATTAGGTCTGATTTTACTCCTTACCCCTCTGCTATTCTCCTCTTATCTCGATGTGTTTTGAATCCGCTCTCTTCTCTCTCTTCGAGTCCAGGATTTCTCGTGGTTGGGTTCCGTCGTACCTTCAGGGTTTCGCTTCCTCCTTTGTTAACGGTGTTCTGCCATCCGGTGTTCATGCTATCAGAGGAATCCTTCATCTGTTGGATTTCTCTTTGTTCCTTCTCGTGCCTACCGGTGTTTTCCGACGCGACGACATCATCTACGCCAGATCCGATGCAGAGTCTGCATCACCCCTTTGTTCCTGAACCTTGTTTGTCGATATCTTCAGTCTGAATCCTGAGGGTTGGTTGCATAACCTATCTGTTCGTGTACAGAGTAATGCTTTGAGTGCGGGATGGAGTCGCGACCATACCACTACTCTTATCATTTGCTTTGTATATTGAATGGTGGATCGATGCAATTTTACTCCGTCCACGGAAGCTAGAGGTGGCTTTATTTGTGGATACCTCTACCTTCGCCCTTTGTTCCCGGAGTGTTCTCTGACGATCACGGACAACGACCTCTTGTTAGTGGTGTCGCGAGGATCTACACGAAGCGAGAAGTTTCAGATCGCCGCCCTTCTTCCCGGTACCATGAGGCGGATCTCGAGGGCGAGATCCATTGTTAGTGGTGTCGAATTGTGGCATCCCGCAAAACCACTACTAGAAAATCGCGTTGTTTTCGTGCATTGCATCATCATGACCGCATGCTCATGTCATCATGCCACATTGCATTTGAGCATCGTCATCATCTTGCATTTGCTTGCATAAAACTATTTGCGGAAAAACCTGTTTGTGTTTTCTAAACGCCCCGTCTTTATTCAAACGCAAACCCCGGGTCACCGGATTATTTTGTTTTGTTTGCTATCGGTTTGCAAAAGTCTGTTTGAAATAAATAAAACATTCAATTATTTTTAGTGGGGCAGTCGAACGGGCCGATTCGACCCAGTCGACCACCCCCGGTATTAAATCGGTCCACCCTAAAACCCTTTGCTACCCAGTCCTAGTCTACCCACCCTCCAGCCACATCACCCCCACCAATCCCTGGCCGCCACCTCACCCTCTCTCCCTCCCTCCACCACTCCCTAGCTGCCACGTCACCTACTCCCCACAGCAGCCCACCCACCCCACACAGCACACACCCCGCGCCAGCCCCACTCCCTCCACCGACCGCGCCTGACCCCACTCCCTCCCCGTCCACCAACCGCGTCCAGCCCGATCCCCACCCACCTGCCCGCGGTCCCACCCCTCCGACGCGTCCCCAACCTCACCGCTCCTCTCCTTCCTCGCTCTCCGCCGCCAGGGCCCGAGCCTCCCCCTCTGGCGCCGCCGCCTACTCCGGCCGCCTGCGCCCCCTCTTCTCCGTGCCCACCCGACGCCGCCGCTCGGTTTCTCCTCCCAGACCGGCCGCCGGCCCCGACCTCGCCTCGTCGCCGGCTCCTCCTCCCGCGTCGCCTCTGCGCCCCGCCGTCGGCCGCTTCTCCTCCGCAACCACGCCTTCGCCCTCGCCTTCCTCCACCGCCCGTCGGCCTCTCTACATCGTGCGGCTCCGTCCTCCTCGCTGCAGCCGCCGGGGAGCTCTCCTCGCCGGCCCTGTCGCCTACCTCGTCCTCCTCTGGCCGGTGCCGACCTGTCCGCGAGCCGGCCCGACCCCGTCTTCATCCTGGAGCCGGGCCGCTGCTCATCCTCGGTGTCTCCGACCGCGCCCCCCATGGCGTCCCTCCGGCGCGACCTCGTCTTCCCCGCGGGTGCACGCTGCCTCTGTTCTTCTCCCATGTCGCCCTGCGTGCAAGCAAGCGCGTTAAGCCCTGCCGCTGCCGTCTTGTGTTTGTGATGCTGTACAGAGGCATCCGGTTCTGTTTAGTGCATCGCGAGCACCGGGCGTTTGTAATTGGTGAAATCCCTATCTCTGCCCAAAAACTGTTGATGTGATGATGTTGCTGTCAAAGACCAACGCAAGTCGGATGCGACAAGATCTTCTTCATGGACCCCAAGATCTTCTGCCCGGAACTCGTGGAACCCTGAAGACCCCGGTGTCGAGCCCCAAGTTCGCCTCCGATAATCAAGATGGTACCCCAAGATCTCCATCGTATGTGTCGAGACCAACACCAAAGCGATGACAAGATCTACCGATGACCGAGAACCCTGACGCCAAGATCGCCACCGGAACGTCAAGCACTTCGCCGCGGAACGCCGAGTACTTCACCCCGGACACCGAGACCCTGGACGACAAGTTCTCCTTCCTAGAAGCATTGACACTCGCGCGACAAGATCGACTTCCCCGATCCGAAGACCCTAATCCCGGAGTCCGAGAACGATCCCGTCGAACCCCAGATCCGAACCCTGAGACCGATCCCGGCGCGCCCGAACCCCAAGACCTCAGCACCTAAGATCTTCGAACCCCGATGTGTGACCCCTTTCTCGAGCCCTATTTTATAATTGTAATATAAACTTGTTGCATTAAATCATTCATCTCGCATGCATATTTGTGTGGTTTGGGGGCCTTATGCCGAATCACCTTATAATTAAATATGGGGCCCATATGCGGGCAAATCTAGTCTTATATTGGCCTCATTTAAATTTGTGTAGCGAACCGGTAACTTATTTTGCCTTGTTAAGACAACATTTAAAATGTGGGGTATCTAAATAACATGAACCTATTAATTAGTTGTCGGGACCCCGGTTCCGCTTAATATGACCTAATTGCATCGCATCTTTGCCATGTCATGCATCACACATGCATCATGCCCGATCTTTTGCCGTAGTATTAAATATTGCATCCGGTGTTTATTCTAGTGTTTTGCTTCTTCGCGGATAAGGCCGTTGAGTTGATGCGAGTGCCGCCCCGACCTTCGGTTGCACCTTCGGCAATGCTTTTCAGGCGAGCATCTCCCCCTTTCTACCTATCTTACTTTTATAGTCTTTATTCCCTCCTGTTGATCTATTGCTATCTGTGTTGCGATGCTCTAGTTTTCGCACCCGTGATATCCCTTGCAGCCTTATATTGCCTTGGACACCGCCTATTACCTGTTGTTTGGTAGATAGTCAGACCTGCGCGTCGTAGTCGCTTGCTCAAGTGTTGTTGCGTGTTGTCAAGTACCACAGTTGTTGGAGTATTGCCGCAAGTTAATTGTTGGAGCTGATCATGGCTTTAATTATTGTTCACTTTAATTACTGTTTAACAACTAAAATTGAAGTAAGTAAGCAGAGGCATCGGTGGGTGATAGATAACATTTGGTTTCCGACCGCCCACTTGTGTCCCGTAGGACCCCGAGTTCTTGACACCTGTTCCGAGATCGAGCGCGCTAACCACAGGTGGGGAGATATGGGCCCCCCATTGATTAGTACCTGATTTCAAAGTATTGTACTGGGGGCCACAACTAGTTTGAGGTTTTATTACTATCCTGTACCTATGCCATGCTTTACTGCTTTATTTAAATTGTGCGATGGATAGCACACTGTACTGTTTAGGATCGGGACACGTTTTCGCGGTGTCGACAGTCCCAGTTTTGGGATTTGCTGTCGTTCACAGTCGTCTACCCAAACCCTAAGTCCGTCTCGGAGACCGGCCGACTTCGTTGCGGGTGTACTTAGTGGGGTGGCCCCCCGTGCTTGCTTTGGGTCTGGAAACGTCGTGACTTAGGCCCCGCCGACATACCGATGGGTGTATGTTAACTGATCTGGCAAAAAGGGTCGAAGTGCTTGTGGATACTTTGGTGCACCCCTGCAGGGTTAAATCTTTTCGAGAAGCCGTGTCCGCGGTTATGGACGACTTGGAGCACAGTGCTTGATCATAGACAACTATAACTAAAGTTTACTGTCATAAATTGACTTGTATCCGATATGACTAGTAATCAGCTTCACTACAACGGAATGGCTAAATAAAAGTACCAACAACTGCTGGGTTCGGGTTATTCATGCTAATTGTATCTGACTAGTAAGTGTTGTAACTACAACGGAATGGTTAACTAAAAGTGCCCACTGCTTAATTTATCAGGACGATTATCTATACTTGACTAGTAATTGCTGCAACGAGAACTGAATAAATAAAACTGCCAACGGTGTGAGTTCCTCGGTTGACTTCCTCGATTGGTCTCGAGGGGGAAACACCAGGATGGGTTTTGTTTGGTGTTAGTATCAGGTTGGATCCGGATAGGTCTTTCTTATCCCTCTCTGATAGCCGCCAGTTGTATCGAGTCTCTATAGGTGTTTAGCGCATGCTGCCGCTGCCGCTTCAGTCCACCATACCTATGTAGGCGAGGACCGCCGAATTATAGCCTCGCCGTGTACTGGCCTCAGTACTGACGCTCCTCTTTTTCCTTTGCCCTTTGTCGGCACCCCTTTTGTTTAAGCAGGTTTTGAGATCGACGTCGTTAGCAGGGTTACCCTTCCGGCTTGGCCTGGGCAGGGTTATGGACGCCATTGGTTATTCTTCAGGGCTCTTAGCCCCATTTGCATCTTGTCCGTAGTCGGACGCTCTATCATTTTCAAGGTGATTTGGATCTTTGTATATTGTATCTGTATCCTTGACTCATTGAGTCGCTGTTGTATATATATATCTGTTCTGTGGGTCCCATCGAGGACTGTTGTGTAATGTTATTACTTCGTTTTCCACCCGCACGCAAGTGCCTGGTGGGCACCTTTGAATCGTTTCTATGCGGGTTTGGCGGGTTTCGCTAAAACTTGCATAGGGCCGATTCTGAGGGTGTTACAACTACCTCCAGCATGACCGGTCTGACTACTCTGGCCATGATCATAACTACCTCCAGCATGACCGGTCTGACTACTCTGGCCATGATCATACCCAGCCTCTTTCGCCACAAGTAACACTAAGAGACTGGGGTTAACTTCTCTTTTCTGGCAAGCTTGCACAAATTTGACGCATTTCTATTGCGCTTCTATTGGCCTTAAATAAAAATTAGGGGTTTGTCTTGACTTAGTCCATAAAGCATGCACACCGACAGTATGGGTAGGAGGGAGCCCTAAACGAACACATAACCAATCCTTCAACTGAGTAACGGGCACTGTTTCAGGATTCTGAAGCACTTCATCCATAAATCTAAACTCGCTCAAATCAACTCCGTGCTGGTTTATTCTGACGGAACCAGGACCATACAAGAACCTAAACACTACATTATTTGACATGATTTTCGACCTAAAAATACCAAAAATAGTCAAAAACAGGTACATTGACACATAATACTCTACAAATCTCTTGCATCTAACAGACCCCATCAAACGCTACCTATGAACATACACACATGACTGCAATAAGCAAGAAATTAGGGTTTACCCTTGAAACGTGCGAAGTCCTATCGTGCAGCTGCCTCAGGTCAACGGATCAGCACCTCCACCATGCACCTTCCTCAAGTCCTAGCACCAGCCTCCACCATGGCCATTGCTCAACAAGAACACCACCAGATCCCTCCACCAAAACGCCTCAAATCACTACACCAGGCTATTCCATTAGTAGATCGGGACTCTACTAGCTTGCTAATGTGTTAGAGCAGCGAGTTTGGATAGAAATCTAGGCTACAAATTGGTGCAACGGCTGAGAAAATGAGAGCAAGCGAGAGAGGAAGAAGAGCTAGAGAGGAGCTGGCAGACGCGCGAGCTGGAAATGAGAGCAAGCAGACGACGGGCACGGGCGGGCGAGCTAATATAGCTGGGGCGCGTCGTCCGTTCAAGGGACGAAAGGCGAGTCGTCCGTTCAACAGCCGACGCGTCTGATCCCCTGGCACCCGACAGCTCGGTCGTCTTTTGAAGAAAAGGAGACAGCGCCGTCGTCCGTTGAACCGCCGACACGGCTGATCCCTGGCACCCGACATGTTTGGTCGTCTTTTCAACAAAAGACGACATGTTGGTCGTCTGCTCAACCGACGAAGGCGCTGCTCTGTCGTCCGTTCAACGGACGACGGACCGACAGAACTGAAATTTACCAAATTTGCGTATTATTTGTGAAAATCAATAAAAAAATGTATTATTTAAAAAAAATTAGCGATTTAAAGTGGTATCACAATTTAATAAGGTTTAACCTTTTTATTTTAATTAATTAAGGTGACTAGAAATGACTATGGGGCATTCTTTTATTACTTGTTCCTTATTTCTACAAGTAAACCTAGATATTTTTATATATTCAGAAAGATCTGGTTAAATATGACTTTTGAGAGTTGGAATCAACTCAAAAGCTTTTGTGGTTGAATTTTGGAAAATGTTTGAATGTAGAAAAGCTTCTGCCTTGTTATTTTTATTATAGGTGATCTACAACTCCAAATGATTTGAATCCAACGAGCTTGGATTAAGAATTTCAGTACCTTTCTAGCAAAATTAGTTTCATGCAATTTGGTTCAGTGAATCGATCTGGGTTGATTTTTGAATCTAGAGACAGAACTATGTTTAAAACTAAATGGAAAAACCTAAATTCAAACTACTGGGTCACGCGGGAAGTTAACTGTGTCGGCCCACGGCGCACAACGCGTGCGCGGGTGGGTTTAAGTGGATGTACCCACCAGTCAGCGAGACAGGGGGTGCGAAGGGGTACGGGGCAATCTAGACCGTGCGATCAACATCTAATCAAACGGCTAGGGCTTGTCTTCTCCGCCGGGCAGCACCGACAAGACTGAACCCTAGCGCATCCAGTGAAGGTTTGTGGGGGCTCACCGGGGTTCAGGCGGGAGTCGCCGATAGGGGCGAACGACGAAGTCGACAACGACGATCCTCTGATACGTTGTAAACGTATCTATAATTTTTTATGTTCCATGCTTGTTTAGTATCTACTTTGCTTTGCTTTGTCTATATTTTAAGATATTTTTATATACTTTCTGGAACTAACCTATTGACAAGATGCCAAAGTGCCAGTTGCCTGTTTTCTGTTGTTTTTTGTTTCAGAAAGATAAAAAATGAATATTCTCGGATTTGGACGGGACAAAAGCCAAAGTTCATATTTTTCCTGAACGATACAGAAAATTCAAGACGAGATGGAGGAGGACGCCAGGGTGGCCACACCCTAGGTGGGCGCGGGCCCACCCTAGGTCGCGCCCACAGGGGGTGTGGTCCCCTGGCCCTCTACCGACCTTGCCTCCTTCGCCTATAAGAAGTCTCCGACCCAAAAACCCTAGAGCGTCGACCAAAAATCCACGAAAACCTCTGTAGCGCCGCCGCCACCGAAGGGAAGATTCGGGGAACAAAAAGTCTCTGTTCCAGCACCCTGCCAGGACAGGGAAGTGCCCCCGGAGCAATCTCCATCGATCTCCACCACCATCTCCATCGCTGTTGCTGATTCCCATGATGAGGAGGGAGTAGTTATTCCTCGAGGCTAAGGGCTCTACCGGTAGCTATGTGTTCATCTCTCTCTATGCATGATCTTGCTGTGGTCATGATCTTTATAATCAAGTAGATCTACTCTGTTACTCAAGTTCTTCAATATATCTTTGCTCTCCCCATGTGTGTGAAAGTGACATTGTGCACGCTATGGTGGCACTTAGGCTAGAGTCTACATAAATACTCATTGTGCTTTAATAGATCTATGCTTTTCCCCACGTGTGTGAAAGTGACAGCGTGTGCGCCGTGTGTGGCATATATATATATATATTTGTTATGAGTTATATTTGGAGTTGGATGTCTATATGAAATTGTGGTGTTTGTTGAAACCATCTAGCGCTCAAGGTGATAGTGTGGGGTTATCTAGATGGGGAAGGCGGACTTTGAGGAGTGCTGTTATAGCCCTACCGTGGATTAGAGTTCACCAACCAGAGAGTAGTTAAGAGTAGTATCATGAAGAGAATATATTTATATGAGAGAGTATTCACTAGTGAAAGTATGATTCCTAGGCCTTGTTTTTAAACATTGAAACACCGTTTGTATCTAGATCTGTTCCATGTTTGCTTGCTTCCATCTTTTTGCCTTTAGTCTTTACCTCACCGTCAACCTATTTTCTAGCACCGTTACCACTTGTATTTCACTATCTCTTCGCTGAACTAGTGCACTGATACGTTGGAAACGTATCTATAATTTTTGATGCTCCATGCTTCTTTAGTATCTACTTTGCTTTACTTGTCTACACTTTGAGGTGCTTTTTACATGTTTTATGGTACTAACCTATTAACAAGTTGCAACAGTGCCAGATGCTTGTTTTCTGCTGTTTTTGGTTTCAGAAAAGTTAGTAAGGAAATATTCTCGGAATTGGACGGGACAAACGTCAAAGTCAATTACTTTCCGTGGGGAACAAGAAGTCCAGAGGGGAGCCGGAGGGGCCGGCCAGACCCACCCGAGGCACGGGTGGGCCCTACCCCGCGCCTGGCTAGGGTTTGCCCCTCCTGGTCGCCTATAAAAATCCCCCAATGCAGAAACCTAAGCACCAAATCAAATCTCCACGAAACAGTCTGTAGCCGCCGCCACCATCGTCCCTAGATTCGGGGGGGGTCTAAAGTTCCTCCCGGCACTCTACCGAGGGGAGATCATCCCGGAGGCCTTCTCTCCGGTATGATGTGTGAGTAGTTCCACCTTGGACTATGGATCCATGTAGTAGCTAGATGGTTGTATCTCCTTCTTTGTGCTTTCATGTATAGATCTTGTGAGCTCCGTTCATGATCAAGATCTAATCTATTTGTAATCATGCATGTTGTGTTTGCGAGGATCCGATGGATATTGAGATTATTATGTTGGTTCGATTAATGGTTTTGTCTTTATGATTCTATCATGTCTGTTTTGTTTGTGATCTTGCATGCTCTCCGTTGTTAGTAGTTATCTTGGCCAAGTAGTTGCTAGTGACTCCAAGAGGGGGTATTTATGCTCGATAGTGGGTTCATGCCTCTAGTTTCCAAGGGAAGTGACAATAATCTCTTTGGTTGTAGATGCGTTGTTGCTACTAGGGAGAAAACAACGGTCTCTTGTTCATGGAACATGTGGACTGTTTACCTTACACACTTTGCTTAAAGCAGTTGTCTGTTGCTTGCAACTTAATACTGGAGGGGGGTCGGATGATAACCTGAAGGTGGACTTCTAGTCATAGATGAAGTTGGATGGCGGTCTATGTATCTTGTTGTATTTCCCAATCGAATCTCATAGGATCTTTCTGACTAGTAATTGCATTGTTATGCCTTGCTCAGTTCCTGTGAATTGCCCTGCTGTAATTTGTTTACCCTTCATGCCATGTTGTTTATTTAAGGAGAGCACCTCTAGTGAACTATGGACCCCGGTCCAATATTTACCATTGATACATCTTCCTCTGTTACTTGTTTACTTGCTGCAAACCACCATTACCTTCCACACGGTACGTTTAATCCTTTGTTACAGCAAACTGGTGAGCTTGACAATCTCACTGATACGTTGGGGCAAAGTCTTAAGTTTGTGTTGTGCAGGTCTCCGCGTTGCTTGCAACACCTGTGTGATGTTTCCTTCCTCCTACTGGTTCGATAACCTCGGTTTCTTACTGAGGGAAGACGTGCTGCTGTGCTGCTTCACACCTTGCTCTTGGGGTTCCCAACAGGCTCCACAACAACTCAGCCATCAAAAATTAGTCTAGTTTGGTTTGCTTGCTTTATTCAAAAACACAAAAAAATTAGTTCCTGCTCTAGCTGCTGCTGTTTTTGGATTGCCCACCTTTGCCAAAATGAACTCTGCTGAGAACACCAAGTTGTGTGACTTCACTAGCACCAACAACAATGATTTCCTAAGCACTCCTATTGCTCCACCTGCTCCTGATGCTACCTTTTATGAAATTAAGCCCGCTTTGTTGAATCTTGTGATGAGAGAGCAATTTTTTGGTGCTGGTTCTGATGATCCTGCTATCCATCTCAATAGCTTTGTTGAACTTTGTGAGATGCAAAAGTATAAAGATGTAGATGGAGATATTATTAAGCTCAAGCTTTTTTCCTTTCTCCTTGAGGGTAAAAGCTAAAGAATGGTTGCTTTCTTTGCCAAAAAAATAGTATTAATTCTTGGACTAAGTACAAAGATGCTTTTATTGGAAAGTACTATCCTCCTGTTAAGATTATATCTATGATAAGTGACATTATGAAATTTAAACAACTTTATAGTGAACATGTTGCTCCATCTTGGGAAAGAATGAAATTTTTGGTTAAAAATTGCCCTACTCATGGACTCACTGCTTGGATGATTATCCAGACCTTTTATGCAGGTTTGAACTTCTCCTCGAGAAATTTGTTAGATTCAGCTGCTGGAGGTACTTTTATGGGCCTCACTTTGGGTGTTGCAACAAGGCTCCTTGATAATATGATGGTTAACTACTCTGAATGGAATGTTGAGAGAGCTCCACATGGTAAGAAGGTAAATTATGTTGAGGAAACTTCCTCTTTGAGTGAAAAGATTGATGTTATTATGGCTATGCTTGTTAATGGGAAAGCTCCTCTAGATCCTAATAGTGTTCCCTTAGCCTCTTTGGTTGCTCAAGAAGAGCAAGTTGATGTGAACTTTATTAGAAACAACAATTTCAACAACAACGCCTATAGGAATAATTTTGGTAGCAATAACAATAGACCTTATCCTCCTAGTGCAAATGCTTACCAGGGTGTAGATCTGGAATGCCTAGTGAAGAGAGGATTCTAGAAGTTGAGAGATCCACTAAAAACTTTATGCAAATGCAATATGAGCAAAATAAGATTTTCACTAAAACTATGGAGGAACAATCTATTATCTTGAAAAACAATAGTCATGAGCTTGAGAATCTGAATAGATAAATTCCTAGTTTACAGTCAAAAAATTTGAGTGTTGAGAAAAATATATCGTCTTTATCTGAAGCTCAGTCTTCCTTGATTAATAAAATGGCTGCTAAACCTGAAACTATGGAAAACACCTTTGCTACTGCTCATGCCATACAAGTTACTATTGATGAAAATGTTAGGATGTTAGATCAACTCCATGATAAGTGGGAAAGGGAAGCTGAAATTGATAGAAACAATAGTGGGTGCGCCATCACCACTAAACCACAAGTAGTCCCTATTCCTCCTACTATGCCTAAGCCTATTGAGCCTACTACTATTGATGCTAAGTTTGACTTTGATATTGATGGTTGCAATATTTCTGAAGTGATTATGTTCCTACAAAATCTTGCTAGAAGTCCTGATGCTAGTGATATGCATGTTGCTTTCAGCAAACACATTACAGATGCTCTTGTTAAGATTAAGGAAGAGAAGCTAAAACACAAAGCTTCTATTCCTAGGAAAATGGAAGATAGTTGGGAACCCATTATTAATATGCAAGTGAATGAATTTGATCTCAAAGCTTCATGTGATCTTGGTTCTAGTGTCTCTATTATGCCTAGGAAGATTTATGAAATGCTTGATTTTCCACCATTATAAGATTGCTATTTAGATGTCCCACTCAATGATAATGCTAAAAAGAAACTCATACGGAGTATTAATGATGTTCTCATTATGGTTAACAATGCTTATGTCCCTATTGATTTCTATGTTTTGGATGTTGAATATAATGCTTCTTGTCCTATTACTTTGGGAAGACCTTTTCTTAGAACAATTGGTGCTATCATTGATATGAAAGAAGGCACCATTAAATATTATTTTCCATTCAAGAAAGGTAATGAACACTTCCCCATGAGGAGAGAGAAGTTGCTTTTTGCTCCTCCTTTGAAAGCAAGGTTTGATGTTGATGCTTCTTCATTTGAAAATACTTGATTCTCCTTGCTTCTTGTGCCTAACTTAAAGGCGTTAAAAAAAGTACTTGTTAGGAGATAACCCAAGAGTTTACTTGAGTCTTGAAAGTTATTACTTCAGTAATGACCTCTCCTTATCTGTTTTGTTTGCTTTTTGTGCCAAGAATGACCTCTAATGAGAGGAAAGTAAGATTTGGGGAGTTGTTGTCCCGAAACAGATTTTTGTCCTCCACCAAAAAAATTCGTGAGGAGTCTCTATAACACAGATTGAGCTGAAAATGTACGAATAAATCCCCCAGTATGTTAGCTAACTTCCGTTAGTTTAACACTTTTTGATTTGAGCAACAGAAGATGTTCGAAAAAATCGGTTTCTACCTGTTGGTCTATTTTGACAGATTTCTGCCATTATTTGCATTTGCTTCTTATTGATTCCTTTTTGAGTTCTCTTTAGGTGAATTCAGATTTTTGAAGGAGTTACTACAGTAGCTTGTGTTTTTAGTGAAAATCCTTGTTGTTTAAAAGCTTTGCCAGAGGTCTAATATCTTTTGAATAAGCTAATGTTGCTAATGAAGATTGTGTGAAGTTTTGTATGAAGGAAAAATTTCAGGTGTAGAGAGAGAATGATGCAATGAGATGAAGAATGGACAAAATCTCAAGCTTGGGGATGCCACCATGGTGTAACTCCAAGAAATATCCAAGAGGTACAAGCGTCAAAGCTTGGGGATGCCCAAGGCATCCCTTCTTCATCAATAAAAAGCTCAGGTCTGTCTAGACACTTCGTTTTTATTGTTTCATGCACAGTCGTGTTGTTCTTGGAGCGTCTTAGTTTTCGTTTGCTTTGCTTAGTTTGTTTAGTTTTCTTGAGTAGTTTGGACCCCCGTTCTCGCTGTGTTGTTTTGCAAATAAGTTGCTTGGTGTTGGAAAGGAGTAGTAAGTTCTTGCTTGAAGTGCAAGAGGAGCTTGCATTGACTGTGACTTAGACTTTAGCATGACATGCTAGGTGTTATTTTGACCTTATGCTTAGTGATTATTGCTGTAGCATGTCTTGTTCCAAACAATTGTGATTGCTTAGTGTGTCTTGAAGAAATTATGAAATGTTTTAGCATGCAAAGGCATAGTATTGTGGTATTCTCCTTTGATGCTTTGCTTGGGTTGACTTGGCACATGCTCACACCATGTTATGACTATGACAAGTCACCATTAGCCTCTATGATTATTTATTCCTTGACTTGTAGTTTCACTCTTTGCTTTGATTAGTATGCTTTGTTGCACTGCATGATTATGGCGATTATTGCTCTCTTAGTTGGCTGCTCCCAGTCTTTTGCTAGCCTCCACTTGTATGAGTAAGTCCTACTCATGCTTCCAACTCCCAAGAAACCAAGTTTTTCCAAAGTTTCCACTATAAACTCCTATGCATGGTGTGTTACACTATTCCAAGTATATTCTTGTTTTCAACTATCTTCCAATTAAAAACTATTTTGTTATGTGAAAACTTAGTGATTAAAGCCCTCTCGAACTTGATGGCACACTTTATATTCTTTGCCCCTAATAAACTTGAACCATTGTGACAACCTTGTTGTATATGCTTGCACTTATAAGTTGGAATTAGCAGAACCGTGCTGTCACGAGGAACGTTTTCAATATTGCACTTGTACTTTGTACTCAGTTGATATCATGTTCTTTTGTCTATGGATGTCACCGCTGTGAAATAAAGAGGGAACTTGTAAGTCCATGGAGTTTGTATCATGTGTTAGAGAAACGCCTGGGCCGCTAGCCTAAGCCATGACTAATCATGGTGGAAACTTGCAGCATCAGTATAGTGAGCTATCTATGAAGCATCCTCAATAAAAAAGCTATGCATATGGTAAATAAAATGATTCCTGAGATGCTCATTGTCTGCTTGCCTTGTCATTTTGGTTATGGGATAGCCCCTGTACCATGTGCAAGGGGTACCCCGTTGGCGGTTCTCTATGATACACATGTACTTACTATGACAAGAACTTACAGGTGACTAAAGTTGAGTAGCATGAGGAGTGGCCCTCGTATTCAAGGGACATGAGATTGCCAACTTATACTTTGTCAAGCATATACTCCATAGTTTGTTCACTTTAACCTTAATCACTTAAAGATGCTTATGATAGGGCAATGAGAGCTAAAAGCTAACAAGTACCATAATTTTTGGAAGCTCTTTTTGAAAATTGAAATCCCTGCTTCCCTATATGAAGGGCCTTTCTTCCACCATTATATTTGAAGGGTTTCGCACCATAGTAAATCAAAAAAATTCTAAGGATGCGAACGGGAAAGCCAAGATCTAATCTAGGAGATGCAATCAACGAGAAGGATAGATGAGATCTTCATACCCTTGAAGAAATCGCACAACAGAAACGTTCAAAAGAACATGGGTGATGTAGTCGAACTAGCCTTCTCCTCCTCACGATCCGATCCGATCCAACACCGCAAGTGGCGACGCCTCCGAGAGATGCACATGTACGGTGCCGCGACGTCTCCTCCTTCCTCGGTCTAGCAAGTGGGGTGGAGAGATAGATTGGATCTACATCACGACGGCGTGGTGTAATGGTGGAGAGTTTCTGTGGCAGGGCTTCGCCTACGTGCAGTCGAGAGAGAGAGAGAGAGGTAGGGCAGCAGCTGGCGGCTAGGGTTTAGGGTTGAGGGGAGGGTGCGCCCCCAGCCCACCTTATATAGGTGGCTGGCCGGCTCCCTTGCCCCCTCCTCCAAGCCCTAGGGCGGCGGCCCCAAGGGTGGAGTGGGGGCAAGTCTTCCCCCCTTCTAGAAGGTCCCCTAGGGTTTCCCCTAGGGTTTTGGCCGGCTGGGCCTATGGGGCCTTGTGCCCCTGGCCCAATGTGGGTCTGTCCATCATATCATTCTCCTAATGACATGATCTCATTATAAATCGACAACTCATGTCTATGGTTAGGAAACCTTAACCATCATTAATCAATGAGCTAGTCCATATAGGCATACTAGGGACACGGTGTTGTTCATAAACCACACAAGTATGAAAGTTTCCGCTTAATACAATTCTAGTATGGAATATAAACTTTATCATGAACAAGAATTATAATAATAACATCTTTATTATTGCCTCTAGGGCATAATTCCAACAGTCTCCCACTTGCACTAGAGTCAATAATCTAGTTTACATCTGGCAATAATCTAACACCCATGGCACTAAGGTGTTGATCATGTTTTGCTCGTGGAAGAGGTTTAGTCAACGGATCTGCGACATTCAGATCCGTATGTACTTTGCTAATATTCAGATCTCCATCTGATATATAATCTCGAATTATATGAAAACGGCGGTTGATGTGCTTGGCCTTTGGATGATATCTTGGTTCCTTAGCCAGTGCTATGGCACCACTGTTGTCGCACAATATCTCCAGTGGGTCCAAGGCACTTGGAACCACACCAAGCTCAGTGATGAAGTTCCTGATCCAAACTCCTTCACTTGACGCTTCTGCAGCAGCCATGTATTCCGCTTCTACTGTAGATCCCGCGATCACGCTTTGCTTGCAGCTTCTCCAGCTCACAGCCCCTCCATTAAAAATATAAACGTATCCTGTCTAAGATTTAGAATCATCCTTGTCGGTGTCGAAACTAGCATCGGCGTAACCTTTTACGACGAGCTGCTCATCACCTCCATAGACCAAGAACATTTCTTTTGTCCTATTTAAATACTTTAGGATATTCTTTACGGCTGTCCAGTGTTCCACTCCTGGATCACTTTGGTATCTGCTCGTCAAACTAAGAGCATTGGACACATCCGGTCTAGTACACGACATGGCATACATGATAGAACCTATGGCCGAGGCATATGGAACTTTGCTCATAGTTTCTCTATCGTTTACCATAGCCGGACACTAAGCCTTGCTCAATATCTTACCTGACAACATGGGCAATGAACCTTTCTTTGCTTTATCCATTCTGAACCTTTTCAGAACTTTGTCTAGGTATGTACTTTGGCTTAAAGATATTAGGCGTCTTTGTCTATCTCTATAGATTTTCATCCCTAATATATAAGCAGCTTCTCCTAGGTCTTTCATTGAAAAACATTTATTCAAATAACTCTTCACATCGTTAAGCATACCAATGTCATTTCCAATAATCAATATGTCATCCACATATAGTACTAAAAATGTCACCGAGCTCCCACTCACTTTCTTGTAGATACAAGCTTCGTAGCAATTTGGAACAAATCCAAAGCTCTTGATCACTTGATCAAAATGAAGGTTCCAACTCCGAGATTCTTGCTTCAGTCCATAAATGGAACGCTGAAGTTTGCACACCTTATCAGCATCCTTAGGATCGACAAAACCTTCGGGTTGCATCATATACAACTCTTCATCAATGTTGCCATTGAGGAACGCAGTCTTGACATCCATCTGCCATATTTCATAATCATGAAACGCAGCAATTGCTAATAAAATCCAAATGGACTTAAACATCGCTACGGGAGAGAAAGTCTCATCGTAGTCAACACCTTGAACTTGTCGAAAACCTTTCGCGACAAGTCGAGCTTTATAGACAGTAACATTACCATCCACGTCCATTTTCTTCTTGAATATCCATTTGCACTCAACGGCCTTTCGGTCGCTAGGAGGGTCCACCAAAGTCCATACTTCGTTTTCGCTCATGGATCCCAATTCGGATTTCATGGCCTCCAGCCATTTCTTAGAGTCTGGGCTCATCATTGCTTCCTCATAGTTTGCAGGTTCACTATTGTCAACAACAAGACAGTTAAGACAGGGTTGCCGTACCACTCAGGAGGGGCACGTGACCTTGTCGACCTGCGATGTTCAGCAGCAGCATCGTTCGAAGTTTCATGATCCTCATCATTAGCTTACTCTCTTGTTGGTGCAAACGGCACTGGAACAATTTCAGGTGCTGCAGCTACTCTCCAACTCGAGAGAAGGTTCAATAACCTCGTCTAGCTCTACCTTCCTCCCACTCACTTCTTTCGAGAGAAACTCCTTCTCAAGAAAGGATCCGTTCTTTGCAACAAACACTTTGCCTTCGAATATGTGGTAGAAGGTATACCCAATTGTTTCCTTAGGGTATGCTATGAAGACGCATTTCTCCGCTTTGGGTTCGAGCTTGTCCGACATGAACTTCTTGACGTAAGCTTTGCATCCCCAAACTTTAAGAAACGACAACTTAGGTTTAGCACCAAACCATAGTTCATACGGTGTCATCTCAACGGATTTAGATGGTGCCCTATTTAAAGTGAATGCAGCGGTTTCTAATGCATAACCCCAAAATGATAACGGCAAATCTGTAAGAGACATCATTGATCGCACCATATCTAATAGAGTTCGATTCCGGCGTTCAGACACACCATTGCGCTGTGGTGTTCCGGGTGGCGTGAGTTGCGAAGCGATTCCGCTTGCTTTAAGATGCGTGAGAAAATCATAACTCAAATATTCACCTCCACGATCGGATCGTAGAAATTTAATTTTCCTGTTACGATGGTTTTCCACTTCGTTCTGAAATTCTTTGAACTTTTCAAACGTTTCAGATTTATGTTTCATTAAATAGATATACCCATATCTACTTAAATCATCAGTAAAAGTGAGAAAATAGCGATATCCACCACGCGTCGAAACACTCATTGGTCCGCATACATCGGTATGTATGATTTCCAACAAGTCCGTTGCTCGCTCCATCATTCTGGAGAACGGGGTTTTGATCATCTTGCCCATGAGGCACGGCTCGCACGTGTCAAATGATTCAAAATCAAGAGACTCCAAAAGTCCATCAGAATGGAGTTTCTTCATGCGTTTTACACCAATATGACCTAGACGGCAGTGCCACAAATAAGTTGAATTATCACTATCTACTTTGCATCTCTTAGCCTCAATGTTATGGATGTGTGTTTCATTGCTTTCGAGATTCAGAAGAAATAAACCATTCACAGCAGGTGCATGACCATAAAAGATGTTATTCATATAAATAGTGTTGGAATTATGCCCTAGAGGCAATAATAAAGATGTTATTATTATAATTCTTGTTCATGATAAAGTTTATATTCCATGCTAGAATTGTATTAAGCGGAAACTTTGATACTTGTGTGGTTTATGAACAACACCGTGTCCCTAGTACGCCTCTATGGACTAGCTCATTGATTAATTATGGTTAAGGTTTCCTAACCATAGACATGAGTTGTCAATTAATAATGAGATCATGTCATTGGGAGAATGATATGATGGACATACCCAAATCAAGCAGAGCAATTAGATCGTGTCATCGTGTTCATCTTTGCGAAGCTTTTTCTTATGTCAACTATTGTATTCCTTAGACCATGAGATAATGCAACTCCCTGGTATCGGAAGAAAGCTTTGAGGTCATCAAACGTCATCCTATGAGAGGGTGATCATAAAGGTGTCTCTCAGGTGATCGGTAAGTACTTGTGGGGTTGTATGTATCGAGATGGGATTTGTCCCTCCCAAGTCGGAGAGATATACTTCGGGCCCACTCGGTAATCGATATCAACACCGCTTGCAAGCACGTGGTTAAGGAATTGATCACAGTGATATCGGATTACGAAACGAGTAAAGTACTTGCTGTGAACGAGATTGAACTAGGTATGCTAATGCCAACGATCGAATCTCGGGCAAGTAAAATATCGCGTGACGAAGGGAATATATATATGGGATTAATTGAATCCTGGCATCGTGGTTCATCCGATATGATCATCGATGAATATGTGGGAGTCAATATGGGTTTCTAGACCCTGTTGTTGATTATTGATAGAAGATCATGTCTGCATATTCTCGAACCCGTAGGGTCACACACTTAACGTGTCTCGACGCTAGGATAGAATGTATAATTGGTTTATGAGTTTTTGTTCAGAGTCTCGGATGAGATCCAGGACATCACGAGAGGTTTCGGAATGGTCCGTAGAATAATATTCATATAAGGGAAAGCAGTTTTTGGATTTCGGAAATGTTTCAGAATGTTCGGTATTGTACCGGAAGGTTCCAGAAGCTTCCGGAGTGGGACCAACGTGACCCCACTTGTCGGAGGGGGGCGTGGTCCTACGAGGGAGTGCCCTGGCCGCATTGGGCCAGGGGCACAAGGCCCCATAGGCCCAACCGGCCAAGCCCTAGGGGAAACCCTAGGGAGAGCTTCTAGAAGGGGGGAAACTTGCCCCCCACTCCACCCATGTGGCCGCCGGCCCTAGGGCTTGGAGGAGGGGCAAGGTCAGCCGGCCAGCCCTCTATATAAAGAGGGCAGGGGCGCACCCTCCCCCCAACACCTCCTTAAACCCTAGCCGCCTACCTGCTGCCCTCCTCTCTCTCTCTCTCCCGACTGCGCGTAGGCGAAGCCCTGCCGCAGAAACTCTCCACCTTTGCACCACGCCGTCGTGTTGTAGATCCAATCTATCTCTCCAACCCACTTGCTGGACCGAGGAAGGAGGAGACGTCGAGGTGTCGTACGTGTGCATCTCTCGGAGGCGTCGCCACTTGCGGCGTTGGATCGAATCGGATCGCGAGGAGGAGAAGGCTAGTACGACTACATCAACCACGTTCCGTTGAATGTTCCGCTGTGCGATTTCTTCAAGGGTATGAAGATCTCATCTATCCCCCCTTGTTATTTTCATCTCCTAGATTAGATCTTGGCTTCCCCGTTCGCATCTGTAGAATTTTTTTGATTTACTATGCTGTGAAACCCTTCAGTGGTATCAGAGCTAGATCTATGCGTAGATGTGTTTCACGAGTAGAACGCAACATGCTTGTTGCGGGCGTTGATGTTTTCTGTTGCAAGCCTCTTGTTGTGTACTTCTTATGACGCGGGATAGTGAGATCGAAGCGGTCTAGGCCAACTTTACGCGACCTCGTTCGCGAGACCGGCTCCGCACTTGACGTGTGGCTTGTTCCACACATGCGGCTGGTGGATGCCAGTTTCTCTCACTATAGTTGTAATGGGATTTACACCGGATGTTGGCAACCATAATATCACCGTTGTGGCTTTCCGTAGGTAAGAATCATTCTTAGCTTGTTACTCCCATAAGCCACGTAAAATATGCAACAACAAAGTAGAGGCGTCTAACTTGGTTTTGCAGGGAGTGTTTCTGTCATATGGTATGGCCCAAGATATGATGTGTATGTTGTATGCAATGATCATGTTTTGTAATATTTCACGACTTGCATGTCAATGAGTACACAACCGGCAGGAGCCATATGGTTGTATTTATAATTGTGTATGACCTGTGTGTCAACTTCTTATACGCCATGTAATAGCTTTACTTTATCGCTAAGTAGTTAGCAATAGTTGTAGTTGCTATTCGTGGTGGAGGCAATCATGGTGGAGTGATGGAGATCATGCTGGCACGCACAAGATGGAGATCATTGCGCGGAGATTGGCTATACCATGTCACATAAAATTATATGCATGTGATGTTTATCCTTTTATGTATCTTATTATGCTTAGATCGCGACGGTAGCATTATAAGATGATTCCTCACTTAAAGATCAAGATAAAACCGTGTTCTCCCAATGTATGCATTGTTGCGAAAGTTCGTCGTGTTCAAGCATCACGTGATGATCGGGTGCTATAAACTCTACGTTCACATACAACGGGTGCAGGCCAGTTTTGCACACGCGGAAATACTTGGGTTTGACTTGACGAGCCTAGCATGTACAGACATGGCCTCGGAACACACGAACCGAAAGGTTAAGCATGAGTCATATGAATGATATGATCGACACTTCGTTGTCCACCATTGAAACCACATCTCTTCTCGTGAAGATCGGATTAGGTGTGGTGAATTTGGATCATGTTCACTAAACAACTTGAGGGATGTTGAATTTAGTGGGAGTTCATCTAGTAATTTGATTAAGTTGAACTAGTTATCATGAACATAGTCTAAATTGTACTTGCAAATTTTGTAGATCAAATGGCTAAGTCCAACTTCAACTTCAACGTTTTTGCCGAGAAAGAAAAGCTTAAGAACAATGGGTCTAACTTCACCAACTAGTTCTGCAATCTAAGAATCATTCTCACTGGCGGACAAAAGGACTATGTCCTTGAGAAAGCGCTAGGTGGCGCCCCTGCTATAGATGCGCCGGCTGATGAAAAAGCTGTTTATCAGTCGCGCAAAGATGATTATGGTGTGATTAAGAGCACCATGTTGTTTGCTATGGAATTGGACCTTCAAAATCGTTCTTGAGGAGTTCGCCGGGCCCTTTGAGATTCTTGAGGAACTGAAAACCATGTTTCAGACTCAGGCCCGTTCTAAGAGATATGAGATCTCTGAGAAATTCTTTAACTGCAAGATGGAGGAAGGGAGTTCCGTTAGTGAGCACGCCATTAAGATGTCGGGCTACACTCAACGTCTTGAGCAACTGGATTGCAAGATTCCAGAAGAGCTCAAGATTGACAGAGTTCTACAGTCACTCCCTCCTAGCTACAAAGGTTTTGTAGTTACTCACAATCATATTGGTTCCACTGATACAATCACTGAGCTCTTCGCTAAGCTGAAAGCTGCGGAGGTGGATATCAAGAAAGATAATCATGTGTTGATGGTCAACAAGCCCCCTAGATTTAAGAAAGGTAAGGGTGCAAAGAAGTCCTTCAAGAAAGGCAGCGGCAAGCGCGTTTCCCCTGCTGAGAAGAAGCTCAAGTCTGGACCTAAGCCGAATACTGAGTGCTTCTATTGCAAGGACAAGGGTCACTGGAAGCGCAACTGTCCGAAGTACTTAGCAGACAAGAAGGCTGGCACCATTAAAGGTATATTTGATATACATGTTATTGATGTTTACCTTACTAGCGCTCGTTGTAGTGCCTGGGTATTTGATACTGGTTCAGTTGCTAATATTTGTAACTCGAAACAGGAGCTACGGAATAGACGGCGGCTAGCAAGGGATGAGGTGACGATGCGCGTTGGCAACGGATCAAGAGTTGATGTGATGGCCGTCGGTACGCTCTCCTTAGTTTTACCTTCAGGATTAGTTTTAAACCTTAATAAATGTTATTATGTGCCTGCGTTGAGCATGAACATCATATCTGGATCGTGTTTATTGCAAGACGGTTATTCATTTAAATCAGAGAATAATGGTTGTTCTATTTATATGAGTAACATCTTTTATGGTCATGCACCTGCTATGAATGGTTTATTTCTTCTGAATCTCGAAAGCAATGAAACACACATCCATAACATTGAGGCTAAGAGATGCAAGGTAGATAGTGATAATACAACTTATTTGTGGCACTGCAGTCTAGGTCATATTGGTGTAAAACGCATGAAGAAACTCCATTCTGATGGACTTTTGGAGTCTCTTGATTTTGAATCATTTGACACGTGTGAGCCGTGCCTCATGGGAAAGATGATCAAAACCCCGTTCTCCGGTATAATGGAGCGAGCAACAGACTTGTTGGAAATCATACATACCGATGTATGCGGACCGATGAGTGTTTCGATGCGCGGTGGATATCGCTATTTTCTCACTTTTACTGATTACTTAAGTAGATATGGGTATATATCTATTTAATGAAACATAAATATGAAACGTTTGAAAAGTTCAAAGAATTTCAGAACGAAGTGGAAAACCATCCTAACAGAAAAATTAAATTTCTACGATCCGATCGTGGAGGTGAATATTTGAGTTATGATTTTCTCACGCATCTTAAAGCAAGCGGAATCGTTTCGCAACTCACGCCACCCGGAACACCACATCGAAATGGTGTGTCTGAACGCCGGAATCGAACTTTATTGGATATGGTGCGATCGATGATGTCTCTTACAGATTTGCCGTTATCATTTTGGGGTTATGCATTAGAAACCGCTGCATTCACTTTAATTAGGGAACCATCTAAATCCGTTGAGACGACACCGTATGAACTGTGGTTTGGTGCTAAACCTAAGTTGTCGTTTCTTAAAGTTTGGGGATGCGAGGCTTACGTCAAGAAGTTGATGCCGGATAAGCTCGAACCCAAAGCGGAGAAATGCGTCTTCATAGGATACCCTAAGGAAACTATTGGGTATACCTTCTATCATAGATCCGAAGGCAAAGTGTTTGTTGCAAAGAACGGATCCTTTCTTGAGAAGGAGTTTCTCTCGAAAGAAGTGAGTGGGAGGAAAGTAGAGCTAGACGAGGTTATTGAACCTTCTCTTGAGTTGGAGAGTAGCGCAGCACCGAAAATTGTTCCAGTGCCGTCTGCACCAACAATAGAGGAAGCTAATGACGAGGATCATGAAGCTTCGGATGATGCTACTACTGAACGTCGCAGGTCGACAAGGTCACGTGCCCCTCCTGAGTGGTACGGCAACCCTGTCTTAACTGTCTTGTTAGTAGAGAACAGTGAACCTGCGAACTATGAGGAAGCAATGATGAGCCCAGACTCTGAGAAATGGCTAGAGGCCATGAAATCCGAATTGGGATCCATGAGCGAAAACCAAGTATGGACTTTGGTGGACCCTCCTAGCGACCGAAAGGCCGTTGAGTGCAAATGGATATTCAAGAAGAAAACGGACGTGGATGGTAATGTTACTGTCTATAAAGCACGGCTTGTCGCGAAAGGTTTTCGACAAGTTCAAGGTGTTGACTACGATGAGACTTTCTCTCCCATAGCGATGTTTAAGTCCATTTGGATTTTATTAGCAATTGTTGAGTTTCATGATTATGAAATATGGCAGATGGATGTCAAGATTGCGTTCCTCAGTGGCAACATTGATGAAGAGTTGTATATGATGCAACCCGAAGGTTTTGTCGATCCTAAGGATGCTGATAAGGTGTGCAAACTTCAGCGTTCTATTTATGGACTGAAGCAAGCATCTCGGAGTTGGAACCTTCGTTTTGATCAAGTGATCAAGAGCTTTGGATTTGTTCCAAATTGCTACGAAGCTTGTATCTACAAGAAAGTGAGTGGGAGCTCGGTGACATTTTTAGTACTATATGTGGATGACATATTGATTATTGGAAATGACATTGATATGCTTAACGATGTGAAGAGTTATTTGAACAAATGTTTTTCAATGAAAGACCTAGGGGAAGCTGCTTATATATTGGGCATCAAAATCTATAGAGATAGACAAAGACGCCTAATAGCTTTAAGGCAAAGTACATACCTAGACAAAGTTCTGGAAAGGTTCAGAATGGATAAGGCAAAGAAAGGTTCAGTGCCCATGTTGTCAGGTAAGATATTGAGCAAGACTCAGTGTCAGCTATGGTAAACGATAGAGAAGCTATGAGCAAAGTGCCTTATGCCTCGGCCATAGGTTCTATCATGTATTCCATGCTGTGTACTAGACCGGATGTGTCCAATGCTTTTAGTTTGACGAGCAGATACCAAAGTGATCCAGGAGTGGAACACTGGACAACCGTGAAGAACATCCTAAAGTATTTAAATAGGAATAAAGAAATGTTCTTGGTCTATGGAGGTGATGAGCAGCTCGTCGTAAAAGGTTACGTCGACGCTAGCTTTGACACCGACAAGGATGATTCTAAATCTCAGACAGGATACGTTTATATTTTGAATGGAGGAGCTATGAGCTGGAGAAGCTGCAAGCAAAGCATGATCGCGGGATCTACAGTAGAAGCGGAATACATAGCTGCTGCAGAAGCGTCAAGTGAAGGAGTTTGGATCAGGAACTTCATCACTGAGCTTGGTGTGGTTCCAAGTGCCTTGGACCCACTGGAGATATTGTGTGACAACACTGGCGCCATAGCACTGGAGATCTGAAGATTAGCAAAGTACATAAACCGCAAGTATCATCCAAAGACCAAGCACATAAACCGCAAGTATCATATAATTCGAGATTATATAACAGATGGAGATCTGAAGATTAGCAAAGTACATACGGATCTGAATGTCGCAGATCCGTTGACTAAACCTCTTCCACGAGCAAAACATGATCAACACCTTAGTGCCGTGGGTGTAAGATTGTTGCCAGATGTAAACTAGATTATTGACTCTAGTGCAAGTCGGAGACTGTTGGAATTATGCCCTAGAGGCAATAATAAAGATGTTATTATTATAATTCTTGTTCATGATAAAGTTTATATTCCATGCTAGAATTATATTAAGTGGAAACTTTCATACTTGTGTGGTTTATGAACAACACCGTGTCCCTAGTACGCCTCTATGGACTAGCTCATTGATTAATGATGGTTAAGGTTTCCTAACCATAGACATGAGTTGTCAATTAATAATGAGATCATGTCATTGGGAGAATGATATGATGGACAGACCCAAATCAAGCAGAGCAATTAGATCGTGTCATCGTGTTCATCTTTGCGAAGCTTTTTCTTATGTCAAATATTGTATTCCTTAGACCATGAGATAATGCAACTCCCTGGTATCGGAAGAAAGCTTTGAGGTCATCAAACGTCATCCTATGAGAGGGTGATCATAAAGGTGTCTCTCAGGTGATCGGAAAGTACTTGTTGGGTTGTATGTATCGAGATGGGATTTGTCCCTCCCAAGTCGGAGAGATATACTTCGGGCCCACTCGGTAATCGATATCAACACCGCTTGCAAGCACGTGGTTAAGGAGTTGATCACAAAGTGATATCGGATTACAAAACGAGTAAAGTACTTGCTGTGAACGAGATTGAACTAGGTATGCCGATGCCAACGATCGAATCTCGGGCAAGTAAAATATCGCGTGACGAAGGGAATATATATATGGGATTAATTGAATCCTGGCATCGTGGTTCATCCGATATGATCATCGATGAATATGTGGGAGTCAATATGGGTTTCTAGACCCTGTTGTTGATTATTGATAGAAGATCATGTCTGCATATTCTCGAACCCGTAGGGTCACACACTTAACGTGTCTCGACGCTAGGATAGAATGTATAATTGGTTTATGAGTTTTTGTTCGGAGTCTCGGATGAGATCCAGGACATCACGATAGGTTCCGGAATGGTCCGGAGAATAAGATTCATATAAGGGAAAGCAGTTTTTGGATTTCGGAATTGTTTTGGAATGTTCGGTATTGTACCGGAAGGTTCTAGAAGCTTCCGAAGTGGGACCAACGTGGCCCCACTTGTCGGAGGGGGGCGTGGGCCTACGAGGGAGTGCCCTGGCCGCATTGGGCCAGGGGCACAAGGCCCCATAGGCCCAGCCGGCCAAGGGAAACCCTAGGGAGAGCTTCTAGAAGGTAGGGAAACTTGCCCCCCACTCCACCCATGTGGTCGCCGGACCTAGGGCTTCGAGGAGGGGCAAGGGCAGCCGGCCAACCCTCTATATAAAGAGGGAAGGGGCGCACCCTCCCCCCAACACCTCCTCAAACCCTAGCCGCCTACCTGCTGCCCTCCTCTCTCTCTCCCGACTGCGCGCAGGCGAAGCCCTGCCGCAGAAACTCTCCACCTTTGCACCACGCCGTCGTGTTGTAGATCCAATCTATCTCTCCACCCCACTTGCACTACAACAGAACAGAGCTTTGGTAACACAGTCATGTAACACATGGGAAAACGTGTTACAGGTAAAATTCAAGTAACACATCATTCATGTTACAAAGATGAGAGTAACACGTAGTAGGAAAGGTCTAAAAACGTGTTACAAGGGTAGTACCGTAGTAACAAAAAAATATTTTGTTGCTCCAAACGTGTTACTAAATATAATTGTGGTAACAGATAGTCATATGTTGCGACTTAGTGTTACCGGTTTGGAAGGAGAAAAGGAGAAGACTTTAAAATAAATGGTATTAATAAATTACTATTATTATGTTTTTTCTAGTTTTGACTAACTTACATGCTAGTATAGTGTCCTCCGAACTGGGCCTAGTTGTAGGACAAATAACATTTGGTATCAAAAGGAATACGACATTTCATCATATTTAGAAAAACATGGGCCACACACGAGACCTAGAGAAGGGCCACACGCGAGACCTAAAGAAGTAAGCGATGCGAATTTTTTTCCTTCACTAACAAAACCAGTGGCCCAATAGCTAACCGGAATGAATAGTTTGGACGATAAAAAAGAGAGGATATGGAGAAACATAATATGGGCTTCACGAGAGTTTCAGCCTATCGATTTTTTTGAATAAGATCCCATCACTATAAGAAAGAGCTACAACCCAAATATCTTTCCAGAAAAATTAAAATAAATAAATAATATTATAATATCAAAGTGCAAGAAAATAAAATAAAAATAGAAAAGAAAATATTAAATAATATTATAATATCAAAATACAAGAAAATAAAATAAAATTAGAAAAGGAAAGGCAAGTCTGTCTTTCACCATCACCATACATCTCTTTCTTGTCAGTTCTTACCTAATGTTTCTTCTCCAATGACGTATGACATTATTTTTTTCATTGGTATATCCCACGAGGCCACATAGCCCACGAGGCCATGACCTCTTTGTGACAACAATAGTAAACAATAATATCAAGCCACAGGAGACGTGCACACGAGGGTTCACGAGAATTAAATGAGACGTCCAGGTTTTTACACCAAACAAATATCCCACCAAAGTCATAACGTCCACTTCAAAAAGTAACATGTTCAGTCTACAAGATGTTAAATCTGATAAAATAATTCTTTAACAAATAATCTGTCATACATGAAGCTCACTTCATGCACACTCGTCCACCTACAAGTACCAGATAATCCCTACAACTACAATCGGATTCCATCAAACTTTCTTCTAGTACTTTTGTCCACTCTAGATGCTGCACAAAATCCATCCTCTCCCAAACACAACCCTGGAAACATCTTCTAAAGGGATTGCCATGTCAGATGTATTATAGTCACCAAGACTACTTCATCAAAGCTTCAAGATCGAAGAGCAAAAACTATGCAAACATAGAAAAGTTTGCTACTAGAACACATAGCTCCATCCGTTAGTACAGAAAAATCCTTCTAATCTCCACCAAAAATTCCTGAAAATTAAGATTCAGTGAAGCATTTCTCAGTAGAAGGTTCAAGTTAAATTCGATACATATATGGAACTAGGTGAATCCGTCTACACTTCGTTCTCACACCGATTCTTACAATGGTTCTCGCATTTGATTTTCCCTCATGTGATCAACGATGGCATACAGATTGCTTGCACCAGCAGTATACATATGCCCAAAAAATAGGAACAGAAGAGGTGTGGATGCTACAAAAATTGTAGGCCTACAATTAGAACTACGCTCGTCTCCTCGAGAGACTATGCTGATGGAGAGTATGCATGGATCAGTAAACATATTTATATTAACAAGAGAACAGTAGGACACCATCTCATCTAGCTTTAGAGAAGTGAAGTGCACAAAAGGCACAGATGTACAGTTGCAACTCTTAACAACTGATACATAATTATTAGAATGCTAATTATTTTAGCTATGCCTAAACTTCTCCCTCATATGCTCAACAAAATAAATGACACACCCAGAATACAAAATATATAAGAAAGTTCATATAAATATACGCATACAATGAGTGAGATGATATTCAATAAATTACCTTTCATTATTCTTCATCTCTTAGAGCATTGGGGGTATCATCATACACTTCTGTTCCTTCAATGTCAGTTCTTACCCAATGTTTGTCATGCCTTTTATTTTTGAACATCTTCGCAAGGTGCGACACATGGAATGGCTCTGTGTCCTCTGCATATTCCTCATTGCCAGTATCATAGAGACCTCTAGGTTTCGGTGGCTTCATCACTTACATGAGAAATGTTGTTTTCCGTCTCCAATTTCATTATCTAAATATGTATAAGTAGCTTAGTTAATAATTCTAGTGGTTTTTGTAGAGCATGAGTAAAATATCACTTACATGAGATCTGAACCATTCGTGGAACATCTCGTTTTGAATTTTCTCAAAAGTATTTGGGTTGACAGTGTGCCTGTTGGTGATCGCATCGGCATGAACTCTGCAAAATAATTGATAATAAATTGTAAGTACAGAAATGGGAATACTAAAACAATTTACAAGCTTGATATTACCTAAGGTATGGATTCACATCGGAACAATTAAATAACACGTATCTATGTGCTTGTACTTTAGCCAAACCCCTAATAACATAATTGCGAGGCTTCCCGAGTGGTTTCCCAGCATGAGGAAATAAAGTTGATGCTTCTTCAACGCTAGGATGCCCAGCCAACCCCTCGTTATCTTTGCCAACGCTAGGATAGTCACTCATAGTACACAATACAACGGCATAAAGTTGGAACATCTCATTTCGAGATGCATCATACGTTAATGTTCCAACTTCAAACAACTCAGCTAGTTCTTCATAAACTAGCTCCATGAAGACATGGAAGTTATTTCCAGGGTAAGATGGACCTGGAATAATCAGAGTAAGCAAAAGAGAAGAGGCTTTCATGCATAACCATGGGGGAAGGTTATAAGGCACTAAGACGACATGCCAACAACTATATTTACAACTCATCATCCCATATGGATTGAACCCATCAGTTGCCATTGCAAACCTGATGTTTCGGGAGTCTGATGCGATGTGTTCATACTTAGAATCAATGGCCTTCCAGGCCTCTGAATCAGCCGGATGACGCAGTGCTCCATCCTTTATGCGTTCCTCATCATGCCATCTCAAAGCGGTAGCAGTGTCTTTGTGCATAAAGAGCCTCTTAAGCCTTGGCTTAATTGGAAAGTACCGTACCACCTTCCGTGGGACGACCTTCCTTCTTTCCTTATTAGTTAGAGTAATTTTATCATGTACGTTCTTCCACCTTGAAGTTCCACACTTTGAACAGAAGTCATCACTTGCCTTCTCTTTTCGATAAAGCTGACAGTTATTTTCACAAGCATGGATTTTCACATAACTAAGCCCAAGTTTTCCCACAATCTTCTTAGCCTCACAAAATGTACTAGGCAGATTCTTGCCATTTGGAATTGCCTTCTGCAGAACTGGTAGCAAATCATTTAAAGATTTGTTGCTGATATCTTTTGAGAAAACATTCACTAATTGAGAACATAATATACACGAGAACATAATATACCAGGTCAACCTCTAATTTAATGTGTTTTGCGGCGGCCGTTTAATTTGTCTGGCAGCTTTGTGTGGTTAAATGGTGCCGCATCCGACGTGACGCGCGTCTTCACGCTCGCCAATGTGCGTGTTGGACTCTGGTTGTGTGCATGTTGGTCTCCTGTTGTTTAGATAATCTCAATCTACCGCCAAACTAGGATTAAACTCGTGTGCACGTTGGACTCTGGTCATGTGCCCCTTGACGCTTATCTACATGTTGTTAGCTAGCATCTAGGATTCAGTTAGAAAGCAATCTTAATCAGAGAGGAGAGAGCAGTCTCAGTTAGGAAGGATAGCTGAATCAGGGCATGGTAAAAAGGAACCAGAGGATGCCCACACAGGGCCACATCCTGACAACCAGCATAAAAATTTCACAACATGAACAAGAGTAAATCTTATACTAGAGGAATAGAACTAGGATATGGAGACTCAAGATCAACATGAACAAGAGTAAATCTTATTCTAGCAGGAAACAAGGGCAGCAGGACATCAAATCAAAACGAATCAATGAACCTGGGCGTGAATGGAGCACCTAATTAACCTGGTTTCCATGGGGATTAAGGCATGAGGTAATGGGGATCAGGAAGCACCCGAGAATGAACTAAATCTAATATTTCAGACATCAATACAGAGGGAGTATATATTTAGAAACATCTGCTCCAAACTACACACAAGGATCCCTTGATTTGTCTTTTTTCGCCTGCCAATGTTGTTTTCTCCTTGCTCCTGAAGGATCCATGTCCCTACCAGAGAGAATTCAAACATCATTGCTAGATTTGGTCATGCCAGTTGCCTCTTGGTGCAAATATATCATCCATCAACATAGTCATCAAGAGTACAACACAATTCATCTAGTCTAACCTCAAATGAACAGAGTCATGTAATCCTCGACTGAAACCATTAAATTATTTATTAAATAGTTAGCTTTAAATACTCCTATTTACAAGAAGGAGAGGCAGATTATTTATTTGTGTATCACACACGCTCTTCACACAAAGACCTAAGGATCAGAAATGAGAAAATAACAAGTGTAACCTGCAACTGAAACTGCACTTCTGTATAAGATGAACTATCGAGGTTTCAGTCACATATGTATAAGATGAATTATCGATAAGCTTGACAACTTGTTAATTATGCAGTGAGATAAGAGGGCAATGTTCTTTGAAATCTTAGTTCTGTCACAAAGTATGAATCCAACTGCTCTATACTAAGATTTCCAGAACATATATTAATGCAATTCATCTGTTAGCAACCTCACTATGAAATAATTCATGTACTAATGAAACCTGGACAGAGATTTCGACCATCCGGAAACATTTGTACTCTTGTGGATCATCCAGGCAGGCCGCCAGGGGATGCGTTTTAGTTAAATATAAAATATAAGAATATAACATGTTATGTTCGTATTGAGTTAGCTGATTGTTAGTATGGATTTCTGACTTACACACTGATATCAGCAAGTAGTAACAACGAGACATAGTTTCTCTTAAAAAACTAATATACTTGCAGGAGTTCAACATCGGCTACTAGTGTTGCATGTTAATTAGTGGATTATGCATTGTTGTTCGTTTCTCTTAAAAATTCCCAGTGCATGTATGTGTATTCCTAACAGAGTTAATGGTCATAAGAACCTTACTTAACTATGACCATGTGTATACTTTGGCATAATGTTCATGGAAATTGATATCATCTTTGTCATTAAATACTAATGTTGATCATAATGCAGGATGGTTCCAGAGTAGTTCTAAAGACTTCAACCTATCCAAACAAGCGGAATATTGCGTATGCTACTATCCGAAGTACTAATCCTGCAACTAAGGCCGGTGGCATAGAGTTAGATGCCGAATTTGCACTCGTGCGCATAGATGAACCTCTTATACAAAATAAGGAGTTGGTAAGAGAAGTAGGCGATTGGAAAACAATTGGTGATGCTTTTTCTGAAGGATTCTTAATTGCTTGGCAGTGGGCATTTGTAAGTTATTTTGTTCTTCCATATAGAATTATATGGGTGTACATGTTCTTAACTGTAAGTTCTCATTTTCTTGTACAGATTCGAAAGAAGGATGACTGAAGTGTAGCAGAGAATAAAGGACAATTGAGTTCCAGCTGAATACACCGGTTGGATCAAGAAGCAAATAAATTTTGAAGATTTTTCGTAGCAATTATTATAGTTTAAGCTGAAAATGTAATATCTTCTATGTTGAAAAATGTAATATATTCACATGATATTATTCTATGGTCGAATTGATGCACATGCTACGGTGTAGTCTTCTTGACAATTATGTTTTTTGTAATCAAATTGATATGGATATTGTGTCGTTGCACCAATAATATTGTTATTTATTTATAGTAATGCATATGTATTCTACACTTGTATATTGGTAATAAGTATCTTGATATAGATTAGATTTATGGATATGATGTGCGTCTGTTTGCCATCTTTTTGATGGTGCATTGTAATAAAAATAATTAACAAATGGTTCATACAATTTGATTTAATGTATATTCCTTAAATTGTTACCTAATTTTCTAATTATAATAATAAATATACATTAATGTTGATACAATATTAATGTGGTAGTGTTACTTATGGTGTTACTATGGGTATGAGATGTGTTACTAGAGTAGTTGACAACTGTAAACTCTAGTGTTACAAGGTTGGAATATTATGTTACTAATTGTATATTAAAGATAAATAATTTGTTACTAGTTATGTTACCGCAGTTGTAAAAATATGTTACCAACAATGTTTTATATATAGAAAAATATGTTACTACTGGTGTTACTATAGTTAAAAAATTGTGTTACCGATGCACAAAGTAACACATAATATACATGTTACTACAATGTGAATTGTAACACCGTTTTTCACATATGGTAACAATTATGATGTGTGACCTGGGAAACCACTTAGTAACACGGCCTAATGGAACACATCACAGAACATGTTACTATATGGCCTAGTAACACTGTTTTGGACCTGTGGTAACATAAGACTGTGTTACCAAAGCTCTGTCATGTTGTAGTGTTGCTGGAACGAGGAAGGAGGAGACGTCGAGGTGTCGTACGTGTGCATCTCTCGGAGGCGTGCCCACTTGCGGTGTTGGATCGGATCGGATTGTGAGGAGGAGAAGGCTAGTACGACTACATCAACCACGTTCCGTTGAACGTTCCGCTGTGCGATTTCTTAAAGGGTATGAAGATCTCATCTATCCCCCCTCGTTGTTTGCATCTCCTAGATTAGATCTTGGCTTCCCCGTTCGTATCTGTAGAATTTTTTTGATTTACTATGCTGCAAAACCCTTCAAATAGAACAACCATTATTCTCCGATTTAAATGAATAACCGTCTTGCAATAAACACGATCCAGATATAATGTTCATGCTCAACGCAGGCACATAATAACATTTATTAAGGTTTAAAACTAATCCCGAAGATAAAACTAAGGAGAGCGTGCCGACGGCCATCACATCAACTCTTGATCCGTTGCCAACGCGCATCGTCACCTCATCCCTTGCTAGCCGCCGTCTATTCCGTAGCTCCTGTTTCGAGTTACAAATATTAGCAACTGAACCAGTATCAAATACCCAGGCACTACAACGAGCGCTAGTAAGGTAAACATCAATAACATGTATATCAAATATACCTTTAATGGTGCCAGCCTTCTTGTCTGCTAAGTACTTTGGACAGTTGCGCTTCCAGTGACCCTTGTCCTTGCAATAGAAGCACTCAGTATTCGGCTTAGGTCCAGACTTGAGCTTCTTCTCAGCAGGGGAAACGCGCTTGTCGCTGCCTTTCTTGAAGGACTTCTTTGCACCCTTACCTTTCTTAAAGCTAGGGGGGCTTGTTGACCATCAACACATGATTATCTTTCTTGATATCCACCTCCGCAGCTTTCAGCTTAGCGAAGAGCTCAGTGATTGTATCAGTGGAACCAATCTGATTGTGAGTAACTACAAAATCTTTGTAGCTAGGAGGGAGTGACTGCAGAACTCTGTCAATCTTGAGCTCTTCTGGAATCTTGCAATCCAGTTGCTTAAGACGTGGTATAGCCAATCTCCGCGCAATGATCTCCATCTTGTGCGTGCCAGCATGATCTCCATCACTCCACCATGATTGCCTCCACCACGAATAGCAACTACAACTATTGCTAACTACTTAGCGATAAAGTAAAGCTATTACATGGCGTATAAGAAGTTGACTCGCAGGTCATACACAATTATAAAGACAACCATATGGCTCCTGCCGGTTGTGTACTCATCGACATGCAAGTCGTCAAACATTACAAAACATGATCATTGCATACAACATACACATCACATCTTGGGCCATACCATATCACAGAAACACTCCCTGCAAAACCAAGTTAGACGCCTCTACTTTGTTGTTGCATATTTTACGTGGCTTATGGGAGTAACAAGCTAAGAACGATTCTTACCTACGGAAAGCCACAACGGTGATATTATGGTTGCCAACATACAGTGTAAATCCCATTACAACTATAGTGAGAGAAACTGGCATCCACCAGCCGCATGTGTGGAACAAGCCACACGTCAAGTGCGAAGCCGGTCTCACGAACGAGGTCGCGTAAAGTTGGCCTAGACCGCTTCGATCTCACTATCCCGCGTCATAAGAAGTACACAACAAGAGGCTTGCAACAGAAAACATCAACGCCCGTAACAAGCATGTTGCATTCTACTCGTGAAACACATCTACGCATAGATCTAGCTCTGATACCACTGAAGGGTTTCGCAACATAGTAAATCAAAAATTTCCTACGGATGCGAACGGGAAAGCCAAGATCTAATCTAGGAGATACAATCAACGAGAGGGATAGATGAGATCTTCATACCCTTGAAGAAATGGCACAGCGGAAACATTCAACAGAACGTGGGTGATGTAGTCGAACTAGCCTTCTCCTCCTCACGATCCGATCCGATCCAACGCCGCAAGTGGCGACGCCTCCGAGAGATGCACACGTACGGTGCCGCGACGTCTCCTCCTTCCTCGGTCCAGCAAGTGGGGTGGAGATATAGATTGGATCTACAGCACGACGGTGTGGTGTAATGGTGGAGAGTTTCTGCGGCAGGGCTTTGCCTACGCGCAGTCGGGAGAGAGAGAGAGGTAGGGCAGAAGCTGGCGCCTAGGGTTTGGGGTTGAGGGGAGGGTGCGCCCCCATCCCACCTTATATAGGTGGCTGGCCGGCCCCCTTGCCCCCTCCTCCAAGCCCTAGGGCGACGACCCCAAGAGTGGAGTGGGGGGCAAGTCTCCCCCCGTCTAGAAGGTCCCCTAGGGTTTTGGCCGACTGGGCCTATGGGTCCTTGTGCCCCTGGCCCACTACGGCCAGGGAACTCCCTCGTAGGCCCACGCACCCCTCCGACAAGTGGGGCCACGTTGGTCCCACTCTGGAAGCTTCTAGAACCTTCCGGTACAATACCGAACATTTCGAAACAATTCCGAAATCCAAAAACTTCTTTCCTTTATATGAATCTTATTCTCCGGACCATTCCGGAACCTCTCGTGATGTCCTGGATCTCATCCGAGACTCTGAACAAAAACTCATAAACCAATTGTCCATTCTACGGGTTCGAGAATATGCAGACATGATCTTTTATCAATAATCAATAGCGGGATCTGGAAACCCATATTGACTCCCACATATTCATCGATGATCATATCGGATGAACCATGATGCCAGGATTCAATTAATCCCATATATATTCCCTTCGTCACGCGATATTTTACTTGCCCGAGATTGGATCGTTGGTATCGGCATACCTAGTTCAATCTCGTTCACATCAAGTACTTTACTCGTTCCATAATCCGATATCACTCTGTGATTAACTCCTTAACCACGTGCTTGCAAGCGGTGTTGATATCGATTACCGAGTGGGCCCGAAGTATATCTCTCCGACTCGGGAGAGACAAATCCCATCTCGATACATACAACCCAACAAGTACTTTCCGATCACCCGAGAGACACCTTTATGATCACCCTCTCATAGGATGACGTTTGATGACCTCAAAGCTTTCTTCCGATACCAGGGAGTTGCATTATCTCATGGTCTAAGGAATACAATATTTGACATAAGAAAAAGTTTCGCAAAGATAAGCACGATGACACGGTCTAATTGCTCTGATTAATTTGGGTCTGTCCATCATATCATTCTCCTAATGACATGATCTCATTATTAATCGACAACTCATGTCTATGGTTAGGAAACCTTAACCATCATTAATCAATGAGCTAGTCCATAGAGGCATACTAGGGACACGGTGTTGTTCATAAACCACACAAGTATCAAAGTTTCCGCTTAATACAATTCTAGCATGGAATATAAACTTTATCATGAACAAGAATTATAATAATAACATCTTTATTATTGCCTCTAGGGCATAATTCCAACAATATTGAGTCTTCACCTTCTATCCTTAGGCACCAGTTAAGAGAGCATAGTTGCCATTCTTAGTTTTATGTGCATTGTCCCAAAACTTATTGATTGATGCATATTGTTGATGTTGCTTGTTCTTGAACTATTTGTATCTACTCACTCTTATGAACTTTGAAGGTGTCCTATGCATCTGTTTGCTACTCCATGAGGGACAAGCTGAATGCCACTATGTTATGAACAAACAAACGTTTTTCAATGCATGTTATTCATGATCTTTGTTTATAACCTTTCATGTTTCAACATAGTTGCTATGTATTATTGTTAGAACTTTATCTTTCATGCTCATGTTTAGAATTCTTTGATCCCAGCTTTCAATGCTTGCAAATGGTTTGATCTTGATTTTGATGGTGCATGTAACCTCAAAAATTATTCTTTTTATCACTTACCTACTCGAGGACGAGCAGGAGTTAAGCTTGGGGATTCCATGTTTGTTTAGTATATACTTTGCTTTGCTTTGTCTACACTTTAAGGTATTTTTATACACTTTCTAGAACTAACCTATTGACAATATGCCACAGTGCTAGTTGCCTGTTTTCTACTGTTTTTGGTTTCAGAAAGATAAAAAATAAATATTCTCGGAATTGGACGGGACAAAAGCCAAAGTTCATATTTTTTCCTAAATGATACGAAAAATCGAAAATGAGATGGAGGAGGACACAGGGTGTCCACACCCTAGGTGGGCGCGAGCCCACCCTAGGTTGCGCCCACAGGGGGTGTGGGCCCCCTGGCCCTCTATCGACCTTGCCTCCTTCGCCTATAAAAAGCCTCCGACCCAAAAACCCTAGAGCGTCGACCAAAAATCCACGAAAACCTCCGTAGCGCCGCCGCCACCGAAGGGGAGATTCAGGGGACATAAAGTCTCTGTTCCGGCACCCTGCCGGGACGAGGAAGTACCCTCGGAGCCATCTCCATCGATCTCCAGCACCATCTCCATCGCCGTTGCTGATTCCCATGATGAGGAGGGAGTAGTTCTTCCTCGAGGCTAAGGGCTCTACCAGTAGCTATGTGTTCATCACTCTCTCTCTCTCTATGCATGATCTTGTTATGGTCATGATCTTTGTAATCAAGTAGATATACTCTGTTACTCAAGTTCTTCAATAGATCTCTGCTCTCTCCATGTGTGTGAAAGTGACATCGTGCACGCCATGGTGGCACTTAGGTTAGAGTCTTTACATAAATACTCATTGTGCTTTAATAGATCTATGATTTTCCCCACATGTGTGAAAGTGACAGCGTGCGCGCCGTGTGTGGAACTTAAGCTAGACTACATATATATTTGTTATGAGTTATATTTGGAGTTGGATGTCTCTATGAAACTGTGGTGTTTGTTGAAACCATCTAGCGCTCAAGGTGATAGTGTGGGGTTATCTAGATGGGGAAGGCGAACTTTGAGGAGTGCTGTTATAGCCCTACCGTGGATTAGAGTTCACCAACCGGAGAGTAGTTAAGAGTAGTATCATGAAGAGAATATATTTATATGAGAGAGTATTCACTAGTTAAAGTATGATCCCTAGACCTTGTTTCTAAACATTGAAACACCGTTTGCATCTAGATCCGTTGCATGTTTGCTTGCTTCCATATTTTTGCCTTTAGTCTTTACCTCACCGTCAACCTATTTTCTGGCACCGTTACCACTTGTATTTCACTATCTCTTCGCCGAACTAGTGCACCTATATGTTGGAATTATGCCCTAGAGGCAATAATAAAGATGTTATTATTATAATTCTTGTTCATGATAAAGTTTATATTCCATGCTAGAATTGTATTAAGCGGAAACTTTAATACTTGTGTGGTTTGTGAACAACACCGTGTCCCTAGTACGCCTCTATGGACTAGCTCATTGATCAATGATGGTTAAGGTTTCCTAACCATAGACATGAGTTGTCAATTGATAATGAGATCATATCATTGGAGAATGATATGGTGGATAGACCCAAACTAAGCAAAGCAATTAGATCGTGTCATTGTGTTCATCTTTGCGAAGCTTTTCCTATGTCAAATATTGTATTCCTTAGCCCATGAGATAATACAACTCCCTGGTATCGGAAGAAAGCTTTGAGGCCATCAAACGTCATCCTATGAGAGGGTGATCATAAAGGTGTCTCTCAGGTGATCGGAAAGTATCTGTTGGGTTGTATGTATCGAGATGGAATTTGTCCCTCCCAAGTCGGAGAGATATACTTCGGGCCCACTCGGTAATCGATATCAACACCGCTTGCAAGCATGTGGTTAAGGAGTTAATCACAAAGTGATATCGGATTACGGAACGAGTAAAGTACTTGTTGTGAACGAGATTGAACTAGGTATGACGGTACCGACGATCGAATCTCGGGCAAGTAAAATATCGCGAGACGAAGGGAATATATATATGGGATTGATTGAATCCTGGCATCGTGGTTCATCCGATATGATCATCGATGAATGTGTGGGAGTCAATATGGGTGCCTAGACCCCGCTGTTGATTATTGATAGAAGATCATGTCTGCATATTCTCGAACCCGCAGGGTCACACACTTAACGTGTCTCGACGCTAGGATAGATTGGATACTTGGTTTATGAATTTTTGTTTGGAGTCTCGGATGGGATCCGGGATATCGCGAGAGGTTCCGGAATGGTCTGGAGAATAAGATTCATATAAGGTAGTGCAGTTTTTGGAGTTCGGAATTGTTCCGGATTAATCGGTATTGTACCGGAAGCTTCTAGAACCTTCCGGAAGGGGGCCAACGTGGTCCCACCTTCCGGGAGGGGGCATGGGCCTATGAGGGAGTGTCCTGGCCGCATTGGGCCAGGGGCACAAGGCCCCATAGGGCCCAGCCGATCCTAGATAAGTTTAAACTCGTTTAAACTAGAGATAGGGTTTCTAGATAAGGGATAAGTTTAAATCGTTTAAACTAGAGATAGGCTTGGAGGATGGGCAAGGGCTGGCCGCACCCCCCCTCTATATATAGAGGGCTGGTGCGCCCCCTCCCCCCCAACCTACACCTTCCTCCAAACCCTAGTTGCCCTGCTGCCCTCCTCTCTCCCTCCTGACTGTTTGTAGGCGAAGCCCTGCTGCAGAAATTCTCCACCATATACACCACGCCGTCGTGTTGTAGATCCAATCTATCTCTCCACCCTACTTGCTGGTCCGAGGAAGGAGGAGACGTCGAGGTGCTGCACGTGTGCATCTCACGGAGGCACCGCCACTTGTGGTGCTAGATCGGATCGGATCACGAGGAGGAGAAGCGAGTACGACTACATCACCCACGTTCCGACGAACGTTCCGCTGTGCGAATCTTCAAGGGTATGAAGATCTAATCCAATCTCTCTCGTTGTTTGCATCTCCTAGATTAGATCTTGGCTTTCCCTCTGTTCGCTTCCGTAGAAAATTTTGATTTACTATGCTGCGAAACCCTTCAGTGGTATCAGAGCTAGATCTATGCGTAGATGTGTTTCACGAGTAGAACGCAACATGGTTGTTGCGGGCGTTGATGTTTTCTGTTGCAAGCCTCTTGTTTGTGTTCTTCTTATGGCGCGGGATAGTGAGATTGAAGCGGTCCAGGCCAACCTTACGCGACGTCGTTCGCGAGACCGGCTCCGCACTTGACGTGTGGCTTGTACCATACATGCGGCTGGTGGATGTCAGTTTCTCTCACTATAGTTGTAATGGGATTAACACTGGAGTTTGGCAACCATAATATCACCGTTGTGGCTTTCCGTAGGTAAGAATCGTTCTTAGCATCTACTCCCATAAGCCACGTAAAACATGCAACAACAAAGTAGAGGCGTCTAACTTGTTTTTGCAGGGAGTGTTTTCTGTGATATGGTATGGCCCAAGATGTGATGTGTATATTGTATGCGATGATCATGTTTTGTAATGTTTCACGACTTGCATGTCGATGAGTACACAACCGGCAGGAGCCATATGGTTGTCTTTATAATTGTGTATGACCTGCGAGTCAACTTCTTATACGCCATGTAATAGCTTTACTTTATCGCTAAGTAGTTAGCAATAGTTGTAGTTGCTATTCGTGGTGGAGGCAATCATGGTGGAGTGATGGAGATCATGCCGGAACGCACAAGATGGAGATCATTGCGCGAAGATTGGCTATACCATGTCACATAAAGTTATATGCATGTGATGTTTATCCCTTTATGTATCTTATTATGCTTAGATCGCGACGGTAGCATTATAAGATGATTCCTCACTTAAAGATCAAGATAAAAGCTGTGTTCTCCCCAAGTATGCACCGTTGCGAAAGTTCGTCGTGTCCAAGCATCACGTGATGATCGGGTGCTATAGACTCTACGCTCACATACAACGGGTGCAAGCCAGTTTTGCACACGCGGAAATACTTGGGTCTAACTTGACGAGCCTAGCATGTACAGACATGGCCTCGGAACACAAGAACCGAAAGGTTAAGCATGTGTCATATGAATGATATGATCGACACTTCGTTGTCCACCATTGAAACCACAACTCTTCTCGTGATGATCGGATTAGGTGTGGTGAATTTGGATCGTGTTCACTAAACAACTTGAGGGATGTTGAATTTAGTGGGAGTTCATCTGGTAATTTGATTAAGTTGAACTATTTATCATGAACATAGTCTAAATTGTACTTGCAAATACTGTAGATCACATGGCCAAGTCCAACTTCAACTTCAACGTTTTTGCTGAGAAAGAAAAGCTTAGAAACAATGGGTCTAACTTCACCAACTGGTTCCGCAATCTAAGAATCATTCTGTCTGGCGGACAAAAGGACTATGTCCTTGGGAAAGCGTTAGGTGACCCCCCTGCTGCAACTGCGCCGGCTGATGAGAAAGCTGTCTATCAGTCGCGCAAAGATGATTGTGGTGTGATTAAGAGCACCATGTTGTTTGCTATGGAACCAGAACTTCAAAATCGTTTTGAAAACTATCCCGGGCCCTTTGAGATTCTCGAAGAGCTGAAAACCATGTTTCAGACTCAGGCCCGTTCTGAGAGATATGAGATCTCCGAGAAGTTCTTTAACTGCAAGATGGAGGAAGGGAGTTCCGTTAGTGAGCACGCCATTAAGATGTCGGGCTACACTCAACGCCTTGAGCAACTGGACTGCAAGATTCCAGAGGAGCTCAAGATTGACAGGGTTCTGCAATCACTCCCTCCCAGCTACAAAAGTTTTGTAGTGACTCATAATCAGATTGGTTCCACTGATACGATCACCGAGCTCTTCGCAAAGCTGAAGGCTGCGGAGGTGGACATCAAGAAGGATAATCATGTGTTGATGGTCAACAAGCCCTCCTTTAAGAAAGGTAAGGGTGCAAAGAAGCCCTTCAAGAAAAACGGCGGCAAGCGCGTTGCCCCTGCTGAGAAGAAGCTCAAGTCTGGTCCTAAGCCGGACACTGAGTGCTTCTATTGCAAGGACAAGGGTCACTGGAAGCGCAACTGTCCGAAGTACTTAGCGGACAAGCAGGCTGGCACCATCAAAGGTATATTTGATATACATGTTATTGATGTTTTCCTTACTAGCCCTCGTTGTAGTGCCTGGGTATTTGATACCGGTTCAGTTGCTAATATTTGTAACTCGAAACAGGAGCTGCGGAATAGACGGCGGCTTCCGAGGGATGAGGTGACGATGCGCGTTGGCAACGGATCAAGAGTTGATGTGATGGCCGTCGGCACGCTCTCCTTAGTTTTACCTTCGGGATTTGTTTTAAACCTTAATAAATGTTATTATGTGCCTGCGTTGAGCATGAACATTATTTCTGGATCGTGTTTATTGCAAGACGGTTATTCATTTAAATCGGAGAATAATGGTTGTTCTATTTATATGAGTAACATCTTTTATGGTCATGCACCTCTTGTGAGTGGTTTATTTCTTCTAAATCTCGAAAGGGATGAAACACACATCCATAACATTGAGGCTAAGAGATGCAAAGTAGATAGTGATAATACTACTTATTTGTGGCACTGTCGTCTAGGTCATATTGGTGTAAAGCGCATGAAGAAACTCCATTCTGATGGACTTTTGGAGTCTCTTGATTTTGAATCATTTGACACATGCGAACCATGCCTCATGGGCAAGATGATCAAAACCCCGTTCTCCAGTATAATGGAGCGAGCAACGGACTTGTTGGAAATCATACATACCGATGTATGCGGACCGATGAGTGTTTCGACGCGCGGTGGATATCGCTACTTTCTCACTTTTACCGATGACTTAAGTAGATATGGGTATATCTATTTAATGAAACATAAATCTGAAACGTTTGAAAAGTTCAAAGAATTTCAGAATGAAGTGGAGAACCATCGTAACAGAAAGATTAAGTTTCTATGATCCGATCGTGGGGGCGAATATTTGAGTTATGATTTTCTCACGCATCTCAAAGCAAGTGGAATCGTTTCACAACTCACGCCACCCGGAACACCACAGCGCAATGGTGTGTCTGAACGCCGGAATCGAACCCTATTAGATATGGTCCGATCGATGATGTCTCTTACTGATTTGCCGTTATCATTTTGGGGTTATGCATTAGAAACCGCTGCATTCACTTTAAATAGGGCTCCATCTAAATCCGTTGAGACGACACCGTATGAACTGTGGTTTGGTGCTAAACCTAAGTAGTCGTTTCTTAAAGTTTGGGGATGCGAAGCTTACGTCAAGAAGTTGATGCCGGACAAGCTCGAACCCAAAGCGGAGAAATGCGTCTTCATAGGATACCCTAAGGAAACTATTGGGTACACCTTCTATCACAGAACCGAAGGCAAAGTGTTTGTCGCAAAGAACGGTTCCTTTCTTGAGAAGGAGTTTCTCTCGAAAGAAGTGAGTGGGAGGAAAGTAGAGCTAGACGAGGTTATTGAACCTTCTCTTGAATTGGAGAGTAGCGCAGCACCTGAAATTGTTCCAGTGCCGCCTGCACCAACAATAGAGGAAGCTAATGACAAGGATCATGAAGCTTCGGACGATGCTGCTACTGAACGTCGCAGGTCGACAAGGTCGCGTGCCCCTCCTGAGTGGTACGGCAACCCTGTCTTGACTGTCTTGTTAGTATAAGACAGCGAACCTACGAACTATGAGGAAGCGATGATGAGCCCAGACTCTGAGAAATGGCTAGAAGCCATGAAATCCGAATTGGGATCCATGAGCGAAAACCAAGTATGGACTTTGGTGGACCCTCCTAGCGACCGAAAGGCCGTTGAGTTCAAATGGATCTTCAAGAAGAAAACGGACGCGGATGGTAATGTTACCGTCTATAAAGCACGGCTTGTTGCGAAAGGTTTTCGACAAGTTCAAGGTGTTGACTACGATGAGACTTTCTCTCCCGTAGCGATGTTTAAGTCCATTCGGATTTTATTAGCAATTGCTGCGTTTCATGATTATGAAATATGGCAAATGGATGTCAAGACTGCTTTCCTCAATGGCAACATTGATGAAGAGTTGTATATGATGCAACCCGAAGGTTTTGTCGATCCTAAGGATGCTGATAAAGTATGCAAACTTCAGCGTTCCATTTATGGACTGAAGCAAGCATCTCGGAGTTGGAACCTTCGTTTTGATCAAGTGATCAAGAGCTTTGGATTTGTTCCAAATTGCTACGAAGCTTGCATCTACAAGAAAGTGAGTGGGAGCTCGGTGACGTTTCTGGTACTATATGTGGATGACATATTGATTATTGGAAATGACATCAACATGCTTAACGATGTGAAGAGTTATTTGAACAAGTGTTTTTCAATGAAAGACCTAGGTGAAGCTACTTATATATTGGGCATCAAAATCTATAGAGATAGACAAAGACGCCTGATAGCTTTAAGCCAGAGTACATACCTAGACAAAGTTCTGAAAAGGTTCAGAATGGATAAGGCATTGAAAGGTTCAGTGCCTATGTTGTCAGGTAAGATATTGAGCAAGGCTCAGTGTCCAGCTACGGTAAATGATAGGGAAGCTATGAGCAAAGTGCCTTATGCCTCGGCCATAGGTTCCATCATGTATGCCATGCTGTGTACTAGACCGGATGTGTCCAATGCTCTTAGTTTGACGAGCAGATATCAAAGTGACCCAGGAGTGGAACACTGGACAGCCGTGAAGAACATCCTAAGGTACCTAAATAGGACTAAAGAAATGTTCTTAGTCTATGGGGGTGATGAACAGCTCGTCGTAAAAGGTTACGTCGATGCTAGTTTCGACACCGACAAGGATGATGCTAAATCTCAGACAGGATACGTGTATATTTTGAATGGAGGAGCTGTGAGCTGGAGAAGCTGCAAGCAAAGCGTGGTCGCGGGATCTACAGTAGAAGCGGAATACATGGCTGCTGCAGAAGCGTCAAGTGAAGGAGTTTGGATCAGAAACTTCATCACTGAGCTTGGCGTGGTTCCAAGTGCATTGGACCCACTGGAGATATTGTGTGACAACACTGGCGCCATAGCACTCGCTAAGGAACCAAGATATCATCCAAAGACCAAGCATATCAACCGCAAGTTTCATATAATCCGAGATTATATAGCAGATGGAGATCTGAAGATCAGCAAAGTACATACATATCTGAATATTGCAGATCCATTGACTAAACCTCTTCCACGTGTAAAACATGATCAGCACCTCAGTGCCATGGGTGTGAGATTGTTGCCAAATGTAAACTAGATTATTGACTCTAGTGCAAGTGGGAGACTGTTGGAATTATGCCCTAGAGGCAATAATAAAGATGTTATTATTATAATTCTTGTTCATGATAAAGTTTATATTCCATGCTAGAATTGTATTAAGCGGAAACTTTAATACTTGTGTGGTTTGTGAACAACACCGTGTCCCTAGTACGCCTCTATGGACTAGCTCATTGATCAATGATGGTTAAGGTTTCCTAACCATAGACATGAGTTGTCAATTGATAATGAGATCATATCATTGGAGAATGATATGGTGGATAGACCCAAACTAAGCAAAGCAATTAGATCGTGTCATTGTGTTCATCTTTGCGAAGCTTTTCCTATGTCAAATATTGTATTCCTTAGCCCATGAGATAATACAACTCCCTGGTATCGGAAGAAAGCTTTGAGGCCATCAAACGTCATCCTATGAGAGGGTGATCATAAAGGTGTCTCTCAGGTGATCGGAAAGTATCTGTTGGGTTGTATGTATCGAGATGGAATTTGTCCCTCCCAAGTCGGAGAGATATACTTCGGGCCCACTCGGTAATCGATATCAACACTGCTTGCAAGCATGTGGTTAAGGAGTTAATCACAAAGTGATATCGGATTACAGAATGAGTAAAGTACTTGCTGTGAACGAGATTGAACTAGGTATGACGGTACCGACGATCGAATCTCGGGCAAGTAAAATATCGCGAGACGAAGGGAATATATATATGGGATTGATTGAATCCTGGCATCGTGGTTCATCCGATATGATCATCGATGAATGTGTGGGAGTCAATATGGGTGCCCAGACCCCGCTGTTGATTATTGATAGAAGATCATGTCTGCATATTCTCGAACCCGCAGGGTCACACACTTAACGTGTCTCGACGCTAGGATAGATTGGATACTTGGTTTATGAATTTTTGTTCGGAGTCTCGGATGGGATCTGGGATATCGCGAGAGGTTCCAGAATGGTCCGGAGAATAAGATTCATATAAGGCAGTGCAGTTTTTGGAGTTTGGAATTGTTCCGGATTAATCGGTATTGTACCGGAAGCTTCTAGAACCTTCCGGAAGGGGGCCAACGTGGTCCCACCTTCCGGGAGGGGGCATGGGCCTATGAGGGAGTGTCCTGGCCGCATTGGGCCAGGGGCACAAGGCCCCATAGGGCCCAGCCGATCCTAGATAAGTTTAAACTCGTTTAAACTAGAGATAGGGTTTCTAGATAAGGGATAAGTTTAAATCGTTTAAACTAGAGATAAGCTTGGAGGATGGGCAAGGGCTGGCCGCCCCCCCTCTATATATAGAGGGCTGGTGCGCCCCCTCCCCCCCAACCTACACCTTCCTCCAAACCCTAGTTGCCCTGCTGCCCTCCTCTCTCCCTCCTGACTGTTTGTAGGCGAAGCCCTGCTGCAGAAATTCTCCACCATATACACCACGCCGTCGTGTTGTAGATCCAATCTATCTCTCCACCCTACTTGCTGGTCCGAGGAAGGAGGAGACGTCGAGGTGCTGCACGTGTGCATCTCACAGAGGCACCGCCACTTGTGGTGCTAGATCAGATCGGATCGCGAGGAGGAGAAGCGAGTACGACTACATCACCCACGTTCCGACGAACGTTCCGCTGTGCGAATCTTCAAGGGTATGAAGATCTAATCCAATCTCTCTCGTTGTTTGCATCTCCTAGATTAGATCTTGGCTTTCCCTCTGTTCGCTTCCGTAGAAAATTTTGATTTACTATGCTGCGAAACCCTTCACTATACACCTGACAAGTGTATTGGGTGTGTTGGGGACACAAGAGACTTCTTGTATCTTAACTGCAGGTTTGCTTGAGAGGGAATACCTTTGACCACTTCCTCCCTTAGTTCGATAAACTTTGGGTAATCCACTTAAGGGAAACTTGCTGCTGTTCTACAAACCTCTGCACTTGGTGGCCCAACAACTGTCTACAAGAATAGAAGTGTGTAGACATCCTCCTCCTAGTACCGGCAACTCCTCCTGGGGTGGCTCCAATCGACGGCTCCTCTTCTCCTCTGCGGCAGACTCCGGCGAAATTCCGTCCACTTGGTGCTCGCCTTGCTCCGGGGATGAGTGAGGGTGATTCTGAGAGAGAGGGGAGTGTGAAGGTGTGCTGAAATCGAGCGGGGGTGGCCTCTATTTATAGTGCCAAGAGGGGACTGAAGGGCGCGGGTGGATCTCGTCGTGGTCATCGTTACAGTGGGCTAACGACATGGCTGGCGGTAGGGGACGGTGCTGTGTTCCCTGGCGATGCTCAACGGCATGGTGGCGAGGCGTGAGGCGGTGCAATTTGGTCGGAACGCTATGATGCTCTGGGCGGGTCCGACGGGAAAATTAATGGCGCACGGGCTGTCCTGGTCGCACGACGGTGAACGGGCATGTCCTGGCGGTTCCTAGGGCGGTGGTGATCATGCACGCAAGCGGCAAGGGCGGCGCGCGGTCTGTGCTCGCGTGTCGAGTGCGGTGCTCTGGCGCGCTCTCGGCATGCTTGCAGAGAAGCTGGGCGCGCTCGAGCTGAGTGGTCCAGGGGCTGGCAGCACTTGGGCATGGACAAGGGGTGGCGGTGGACGGTGGTCTGTGTACCAGACAAGGTTGGCGAGGCTAGAGAAGCTTCTAGCTTGTTGTCGACAATGGCGTGGCCATTTGGGGTTTGGCATGCTCACCATTCAGGGCCGGCCCTTGGGGGGACCGGCGGGGCAGCCGCCCTGGGCCCAAAAAAATTAGGGGACCAAAAAATTATAAGCCTAGTATACATATAAAAAAGATTTTTTATTGGGCTTATGGGCAACACTCAGACTCTCATTGGTCAGTCCAAAACATTGATCGATTCATCGATCGCCCCGTTCGCTTCCCGAGTCACGCGCGAGTATTTCCTATTACGATTTTGCTAAAGAAAATCGGTAGTGGGTTGGGCCTGTTTAGAGCATGTAGCTTTGGGTGTTGTCAAACTATCGATCCCCGCATCCACTCAAAAAGGTATCGGCATACTCCCTATGTCTGCAAATAAGTATACTTCTAGTTTTGTCCTAAGTCAAAGTTAGTAAAGTTTAACCAATTTTATAGCAAAATTTAACAATATTCATGACACTAGATTGATACCAATAGAAATGTTTTCAAATTTAGTTTCAAAATATATTAATTTGATATATATATATATTGCTATATTTATCTATAAAATTGGTCAAATTTGATAAAGTTTGACTTAGTTAAAAGCTAGAAGTATATTTATTTACGGACGCAGGGAGTACTGATCAGAGACCTACGAGACGGGTTTTTTCAACATATCAACGCATGTCTCTTTCCTTTATTTTTTTATTTTCTTACATAAGTTCCATTACGTATTTTCTTTTCTTTCCATTTTATCATTTTTTTCCTTTGGTTTATTTCTTTCATGCCTTTTCCTTTCAATCTTTTTACTTTTTATCATGTTTAAATTGGATTTATATTTTTTATGACTTTGTTCCTCATGTCTCTTGCGATTTTTCTTCCATACTAAAATTGTGTTTTCACAGTAATCATGATTGTTTTCTCATGTTTTTAAACTTTTCCTATTTAAGTTCCAACGTAATTTTCTGACTTTGCTTTTAGAAATGTTCGGAGGAAATTTTAAGGTACCATGTAAACATTTTTATTTCTATATGAATATTATAGTTGGAGTATACGTATAATTTTTTATCATCTCATATATGCAAAAAAAATTATAATAAAGGGCCTAAAATTTTAGTTTTGCCTCGGGCCCCCGAAATCTCAGGACCGGCCCTGTCACCATTGATGACAATGCCACGCTTACGGTGAGCTAGGGTTAGTTAATTTAGTTTGATCATCTACTGAGAGGGTGCTGTGAGCTAGAAGGGAGACAAGTTAGGCACAAACACTGCTCACTATAGTGTTTGATGTTTTATTTGATTTTTGTTGACAAGGTGTTTAATGAAATGGCCGAAAGAGATATGAATTTGAATTTTTGGATGAAAATTGGTGGGTGTACTAGTCACATACTAGGTAGTCTCTGATTGCTTGGAATGGTCAAGGTGCACTGGTTTGGTGGGGTTTTGAGAAATGGTGATCTTCACATATGATATAGATTCAATTTTGAATTGTCATTTGAATCAAGTTGCCAAATGTTTCTGTGAGTTTGCAAGGTGAGCTTGGGTTCACTTTTACTTGGTCTAGCAAGGGGTGAAAAGAAATGGAATTGTTTCTGTTTGAAATCTTGGACTAGAAACACTCAAAGTGGTCTAGTGAGCAAGATTGGCAAAAATGACCATTAGCTCATTTTGTTTGTTTTTGAATTTCTCTTGATTTGTTTCTGCTTGGATTTGAGTTAGATTATGTTGTTTTCATCTTTAAACCATTCCTTGCTATTCACAACAATCGCATAAGTCCATTCACGCATTCATACAATCATCATATACACACATGCATTCATATGGATTTAATTAACAAAAGTTTTTGTTAACCCTAAATTTGGATGATTAGAATTTAATAATCTTGCTTAATATTTTTGGGATATTACAGTTTTTTACCATGCTATGTAATCTGATAGCATACACGATCTGCTTGGGGATTAGATAAGCTCTTTTCCTTTGTCCTGACGAAAGCTAGTGCTCTCCGGATGAGCATTGTTTGCTACCATAATTTTTACTTTTCGAAAAATCAATTTTAGATGCAAGTTATTTTTGGAAAGCCCAAACAACGCAAAAGAAAAAAACATTAATGCACATCCACCATCCAGACTTTGAGGGTCTTGCTAATAATTTCACCTTCCTAAACACAGCATGGTGCTAAACATTGTACTAGCAACTATATTAATTACATTTTTCATGTTTTTCATAATTCCCAAACAACGACGTAGAGGAAGAAATGTGTGGACACATGTACAACATCCACACTTTGAGGAGTCCTCTTACTGCATAGATCCACCTTTTTTTTTGAACAGAGGAGAGCCCCCGAAGGGGCTGGAAGCCTTTCATTATAATAAGACGCCAAGCAGGTCTCCAAATAAAATAAAATAAAATTACAACCAGGACCCTACGCTTTACGAAAAGGACCTTACAAAGATACCGAAGAAAACTAACATGTCCTTCTTCCATCTCGTCCCTGCAACAACTGGGCCTCACTGGGATTCATCGCCGACAAGATCAAGGGCCTCTTGGCCAGAATAATCGGCTGACGAAAAGCCTTCGATTTGGATCTGCGGAAAAAAAGTGGCTTCGCAACTCCATGGCTGATCTCTACTGCAACGCCGCGGATGTCCTTCCCTTCTGCTCGCAACCTTAGCACCCGGGAGGAGACGACAAACCGAAGAGAAGCAACAACGAGCAACCGGGATCCGTCGAGGCCGCGCAAAGAAACCAAGCTTCCTCCTCAGAGCTCCTGCCCGAGATGAGGAGGAGAAGCCAAATAAGATGCGGCGACGATGAACCCGATCGACCCCTTCCCCCCCCCCCCCCCCCCCCCCCCTGAAAGGGAGAGCCGAGCAACCACCAGAGCAGGGACGGATCAAAATCGCCGCTGCTCCACCCTCCCTCGCCTCCACGGCCGGCCAAAGGAGAAACAGCTTTACCTTTCAGGTCATGGAGATGTAGCTCCTCCTCGCCGCCACGGCCGGCCAAGAGCCATACCACCGACCCACATCCACCCTCTTGAATGCTTATTGTCGTGAGGTAACATAGACACACACATTTGCCAACATCACTGTAGGCACACTCTCACAATGTCTAGTGAAACCGAATGAGGAATTTCAAGATTGACGGAGTCGCAATTGACGTCTTGCTGTTGTCCGGCCGGAATGATAATCCACTTTAATGAAGTACACATATAGGGTACATGCACCTCTAGCCACCTAATTGCAAGTTGATATCGTATGACGTGGTGGTACATGTTTATAGAATCACATCATTTAATCACAGTTTTTTTAATAGTTCTATGTGCATGCTTTCTCAGATTGTCCAAATAGTGTACCAAAGAAAAGGTTTTAGTTAAGCAATGCTACTGCATTGACTGTGATTTCGATGATGTTTAGTTAATAGACAATCCTATAATATCTCGATTCTAAATTATCCATGGTTGTTTCACTTCGCTATCTCAAGCTTGTAGTACCACTCAAACAATTGCACGATTGCGTGGTCCTTCCATTTGGAGGTTGCTGTGGATCGGCTCCAAGCCTTCAATTTCCTATCATCTTAGATTCTTAACAGCAACCTTTACATGACATTCAACATAACGATTATGACAGACTTAGCTGGATGGGTTTATTTCTGGCTTTGGTATTTACTTTATAAGCCACAAAAACACTTCATAGGTGATTTTGATTTTGACTTTTGGATGATACCATCATCTAACAATATCCTGTCAAAAGGTATCACGTCAAAAGGTAAAATCCAAAACCATTTATAAGCCAAAATCTAAAATCAAAAAGTAAGCCCAACCAAATAGCTCCAACAACTCAAAAGGCATAGCCCAATAATCAATTGTTCAACTATTACCGGCAGCAATTAACCAAGGAAAAGTGATACAATTCCCGTACGGATCGAACTAAAACAACCGTTGCCTTATATTTGTTTCTACCTTCTTCTACCGCCGCGCAGAGCCACCGCGCCACCTGCAGCTCGCGTCGTCGTGCCGATGTGCTTTCCTACCGGCTCCCTTGAGGTAGCCACCTCCATGCCACCACGCCATGTAGCTTGCGCCATCGACTGTCCCTACTGTCTCACCCAAGGCAGATGCCTCCGGTTCGCTGCAGCCATGGGGACGCTACTAGCAGACTCCCTCATTGTCGATGCTACAAGTGGTGTCCCGGTACTACGAGAGACCATTGAAGATGATATCTAAGGCGCCGAGCGTTGCTACCATCAGCGAGGACGGGTGCTGCAACCTCGTGAGATGATTTTGCTACAACACAAATTATTTGCTACATTTTTTGTTTTAGCTAAAATAGTATAAAGGTTTTGCTACGATATTTTCAACAAGAATCCCGGCGATTTTTGTGTTGAAGTCGGTTTTTGCTACAGTAGTACAAATTTTGCTAAAATCGTTCTCGGGTTTTCCTACGGTAGCAAAATCTCCGGCGAAAGTCGATTTTGCTATATTATCACAACTATTTTGCTACAAATCTCCGATGAGGAAAATCTTTTTGTTCTGTTTCTGCAATGAACCGTTTTAATATAGCAAATACATGACTTTATGTAGTAAAACATGATCGAAGGAGGGATTTTAGGGTTCTTTCTGGGACAACATGTCACTATGGCTACCCAGGATTGGAAGTTTTGATCGGGCCGGGGGACACCTAGTAGGCTCCTTAACTAAATCATGAGAGCAACTCTAGTAGATACAGTACTTACACAACCTCTGAAACATGAGTACATGATACTATATTCGGTCGCTACTTAGAGTTGTACTATTTAAATTTTTGCACTGGTGGCAAAATTTAAGGACGAAACTAGTGTTTGATCATACGTAATTACACATACCTGCACGAAATAAAAAAAGACTAAACCCAAAATTAAACTAGTCTATTACATAGAGCAACATTGCCGCTAACCCTAATTGCAAAATCGAGCTCTAGGTGGCCTCGTCGGAGCTCCTGGACGCGACGCGTTGGGGCATGAAGAGTGGGACGTGCTCAGTCGTCCTCGAGGACGACGACCTCCGTCTTCACGTGGTGCACGGCAAACTCCTCCCACGCCTCAAATCCCTGCACGGTGATGATGGCGGAGCGGACATCCTTCTCCTCGTGCTTTCGCTCAGCGACGACACCTCGTGCCAACCGGTGCATCATCGTCTCCAACGCGCGCTGCTTCGTAGCATCGGATTCGACGAAGTCACGCTCCACCACCTTATCCCCCTCTAATTCGTTGGTTGAGGGGAGTACTTCGATGGTGTGCTCCACTCCTCGTCGGAGTAGGTTGGGGATAGAGGAGCGCGACAGCGCGAGGACCCCGTGATACATGTAAAATGTATACATGAAGTTCGTAGTCTATTGTCACATATATACATCATATCCATGTTTTACATTGATTTATGAGGATTTACCAATTATCCTTTTATTGTTTTTACCTTTTATCTAATTATAGATTATTTTAATATTTATTTATTTGATAGTTTTTTCATTTTTACTAATACGAAACCTTGTGCTTGATAACCACACAGTGGAGTTCAAGGGATGGCAAAAACTTTGTTGTGCAGGTTGCTAGAAGATGATAAAAGAAGATGTTGTCTCAATTCATCGAGAGTTTGATATAAACTCTCGAGTCACCGTTATGAGAAAAATACACTTGTTACAATACTCTGCAATTGGAATCCCAACGAGTTGGTATACACAGAGTTGTTGCCATCACCTTATCTTGATGACGTGGGCATGGGCGTACGCACGGACGGAGGGGACGTGCTCGGGAATGGCAGCACGTACGACGGGACGAGGGTGGCGCATACGGGCGAAGAGACAACGGCGGGGTTAGGCCGCAATTGGTCCATCGTCGGGCCGTCCTCTTCCTCGCCTCTCCGAACGAAAAAGGTTCGCTCGCTCTTCGGCGGAGAGCTCTCCGCAATGCCGGTTGTCACCCTCTTCTTTGCCATCGTGGAAGATTCCACCACGGCCGCAACGGTTACCCCGTAGAGCCCCACATAGGCTACATCTTGTCTCTGGGAGGCCGGATCTACTGCTAAATCGGTCGCCATAGCTAGAGATTGGCGGCAGCGGAGCAATGGAAAATAAGGGTTTGCATTGGCGATCGCCCTCAATGAGATACATATAGCGTCCGTGGTTGCGTGTTTGCGGACCATGGTAAGGCCTTGTTTTGTACATGGGTATTTAGGTGGATCAGCGAGTATTTACCCCAGGTGGATTAGGTGACACCACTCCGTTCACCCAAACCGCGGGGCTGACCCGCGAGCGAGCGAGCGGCAAAAACGCGAGCCTAGGGTAGTGTTTCGATACACGAGCGAATTAGAGGGTTTCAGCCAGGTTTGCCAGGGTGTACGGGGCTGAGCCAGTCCAAACCCGGTTTGCAAAACAGTCCAGCTGAAATTTAACGGGATGTGGGGCTGGGCTGGGGAAATACTCCTCGACACCCTCAAAAACCTGTCTACAGAACGAGGCCTAAAAGGTTTTACGGACCGGAGTATTGTGATCTGCTAGGTGAGACAAAATCGTCCAAACTGAAAGGCGAGTCACCAGATCGTCCCTAGGTACTGTTGCCAGTGGGTCGCCTCGCTGCATCCGTGATGGGCCAAATCTCGGATTTCCATGGGAAGATCTCAGTTTACCAAAACTAGCAGTCCAGTTCAGTCCAGTCCAGTCCACCGGTTTTGTGCTACGCCCGGTCCACTGCTATCGGGTGAAAAACGCCACGCTGGCCAGCACCACTTTCCTCTCGCCGGCGCCGCTCCGCACTGCACGTGCACCCGACCCCGTCAAACGTGCACCCGACCCCACATCCACCAGGAGCCGAACAAGCGACAGCACCGGCCGGCCGGGCCGGCCCTCCCCTCCTCTCTCGGGTTCTCAGTCGCCGCCGCCGCGAGCCCCACCTGTCCGTCCGTCTCCGTCCAACGCGCGCGAGGGCCCCACCATATCCAGCTCGCATGCACCGAAACGCTCGGGCGATGGGGACTGTCCATGAGGACGAAGAAGAGGGGGATGCAGCAGAGAGAAACAGAAATCACCACGCGCAAAACAGGGATCACACCGAATCAAGAACCGCATTCCGCGTCCCCTTCCGTTCTTATTATTCCCCCCACCCGATAAAACCGTAACACCCCGAGCCCAGCGCTCCCCCTCCTTCCCCAAATCATCTCCCCTCCGCAGTCAGTTGCGTCTCCGCTCCGTCGATCGCCCCCGCGTGCGTGGCGCCCACGATCGACGCCACTCCGCGTGGAACTATTTTCCATTCCGGGCGGAAGCCGTAGCGTGGGGGAGTCGCTCGGTTAGCGGCCGGGCGGGCGGGCGAGCCCTCGGAACACCCCGAGGGTTTTTGCCTTTTTCGGGGAGGCGGCGGCGATCGGTGCTATGGCGATGGCGGCGGCGGAGGCGTCCCTGACGGTGCCGCTCGGCGTGCTGCTGCGGCGGGAGGTGACGAGCGAGCGGATGGAGCGGCCCGACGTGCTCTGCGGGGAGGCCGCCCGCAGCCGCAAGGGCGAGGACTTCACGCTGCTCCTCGCCGACGCCGGCCACCGCGTCGCCGGCGACCCATCCACCTCCTTCTCCGTCTTCGCGGTACTGCATTGCCCCCCACTGCCCTCCCTGCCCTACGCGTGTCCAGAAGGTTCTAGAATCACATTCCCGGAATCGCGCGTCGGAGACGTGGGGCCCACTCCAGTAGTCCTGCACACGATTGACACCCTGCACGTTTTTCTCTGTTGCGTTCGGCACAGCTGCTAGTACTATGTTTTTCCGGCTAATAAATTTTTCGTTCCGCACGTAGGCTAGTTCATGACTTTATTTTGCGCACATGTAACACTGCGACACGTATGAGATATATCTTACTAATCCAAAAGATAATAATAAAGAAAAGTACGCCTTTGATCCAAACCACGATCAAGGCTAGTCTGAGTTCAAACATGCCCTGGATCCTTAATTCTGTCACGTTGACCACCAATGCCATCATTTTTAGATTTAGTTAGTGGCTGACTGGTCGTATTTTAATTCGGAGTGGCGCGCTTCTGCTGATTGATCACTGATCACTCTGTTATGCTGTTGACAGCTGTTTGATGGGCACAACGGATCTGGAGCGGCCATATACGCAAAGAACAATCTGCTGAACAATGTCCTGCGTGCCACGCCTTCGGGTCTGAGCAGGGATGAGTGGCTCGCGGTGCTTCCACGTTCACTTGTCGCAGCGTTTGTCAAGACAGATAAAGAACTGCAAGCAGTGGGTAAATCAGGCCTATCCTTATCCTTGTTTAGCTTGTTGATGATGACAAGCTAGTTTTTATCCTTGAGGAAATAGGCATATATACATTCTAGTCTTTCTTTCGTATGACAAATTGTGCATGCTGTTACTAGTATTTGGTCACTATTTCGAACTTGGATACTTTTCCTGATACTTACAGGAATAGAGCTATTTCCCGTGAAATTCATGTATTTGAAGCAAAGCAGTTTGTTTGTCTTTAGGGACGAAGTAAAGCTGTATGAACCTTTTGTTGTCATTCCAGCTAGTTAATTAGTAGATGTTACAGCGTCAGATATCTTCGTCAGTTAGTTGTAATGCTAAATGTAGTTGCATTGCCACAATTGTGCGTTTGCTTGTCTGTTTGGACACCTGTAAAGTTGAGTGATGCCATTATTATTTTCTGAAGCATTCCTTTTGCTCTTTCAGCTGAAACCTCCGGTACAACTGTGACATTTGTGATAATAGACGAGTGGGTTGTAACAGTAGCATCTGTTGGTGATTCACGCTGCATACTAGAGTCCGCTGACGGTTCACTATACCATTTGTCAGCTGATCATCGCTTTGACTCCAACAGAGATGAGTAAGTTCTGCCTTTGATGCTATTATTTATTGAGAATTGTGCAATTTACATCCTGTTCATTTACAGAGTAGAACGTGTCACTGCATGTGGAAGCAAGGTTGGGCAGCTGAATGTTGTTGGTGGTCCAGAGGTTGGTCTCTTTTCATAATGAATCCAATGTGCTATTGAGTTGGATATGCAGTGTAGATGCATTGTTAACTGACTATCAAACAATGTCTCAGCTTATGATTTGATTTTTCCAGTTGAACGTAGTTATATTTTTGGGTGCACCACTTAGATTTTTTTATATGGTTATCATTCTCTTTTTTTTTATTTTGTGATGAATCATTCTAGGTATTATTTTGTAGGTCTGATGAATTAATTTGCTACGTATGTTAAATTCTAGTGTATTTGTAATTCAATTTTGTTTGATTCAGAGAATGTTCATGTTATCTCCATTGTTAAAATTTTAGGGTATCTTCCATTATTGTAAGCTCATTCATCTCTACCCAAATTTTTATTATGGTTAATTCACTCTGCTATTGGATAATCCGGTATAATCTATTTTTGATTTGCTTTCTACAATATTTCCTGTTCTACAAATTTATATTTCCCTTTTCAGGTTGGTCCTTTAAGATGCTGGCCAGGTGGCTTGTGCCTATCTAGATCTATCGGGGATATAGATGTTGGTGAATGGATCATCCCTGTTCCTCATGTGAAGCAAGTGAAGGTTTACTCATCTGAAAATACTTCTCTGCATATGTCTATATTTTCATTGTTTGAATATTTCTGCGCGGGTGGCTATTTGTCAGCAGATACTACCTTGTTTTTTATATTGTTCAACATGGCCTTATATAATTAGCATTCACAGTTCAATATGATTTAGTTTTACATCAGATCACTTCGCAGCTCAGTTCACTGTAACACTATTTTGATTTTATATTTTATTTTGTTACAGCTATCCAATGCTGGAGGCAGAATTATTATTGCAAGTGATGGCGTGTGGGATGATTTGACTTTTGAAATGGCTCTTGAATGTTCTCGTGGATACCCATCTGATATAGCTGCCAATCGAATTGTTAATGTAACGAATTTTACTATCATTTCCATCGGTTAATCGACTGAAACTTCTGCCCCTCATTTCGTTATATATTTTCTTTGTATCTGAAGGAAGCGATCCAACCTCGAGGATTAAGGGATGATACTACCTGCATCGTGGTGGACATACTACCTCCAGAAAAACGAGTTCCTAGTCCTCCAACAAAGTGGCAGGGGAAGATTGTACTCAATAAAATGTTCTGCCGAAAACTTCCAAATGCGTCTTTTAAAATTGATAGAGAATATGCCGAGCCAGATGTGGTGGAAGAACTATTTGAGGATGGATCCGCGATGCTTTCGAGAAGGTATTCTTTTAACAAATATTCTAGGCCTTTTTGTCACTTGGGGCAGCACTGCACTAGCTAGGGGCTCTATAACATCTTCCAGGGAAAAAGAACTTAAATGTTCCAGTGTACAGTATTACGATTTCTGTTGTGTTATACAGGCATGTGTGTTAGTAGAACCATCAACTTGAAACTAACAAAATACTAGCTTGGGAATATCATATTTTTAGTTAATCATCACTATTGATGTCCTGATGAGTAACATACCACTGTAGGTTTCTAACAGAATAGATGACAATGAAAGGTACATTTTCGGCTAATGTAGGATTATTTGTCTTGGATTTATAGTTTCTTTTGTTACCTAGATCTTATATTTGATTGTCTCATATGGGAAACAAACAGATCTTGCTGTCTGCTAAAGGATAGTAGGAACATAATTATTGGAAGCAGCAGATGAGTTGGCGTTGCTGATTGATGTTCTCAGCCGTGCAGCCCATTTGTGTTGTCCTTTGCATGATAATGTTTAATGTATCTGTTGGTTCCTTTTCCAATCCCCCTACATTGGATTCTCTTCTTTTCTCTGGTCATTTACATATTGATGGGTTTTCAGGCCTGTTAAACATGGTTGACATATAGTAATTATCTGAGTAGCATACTGTTGGTCTGTAGCACCAATAACTTTTACCGATTGTTATCGGTAGCATGTTCTAAAAAATAACAGTATCGGCAGCTCTTCATTTCTGAAATGAACAACAATATACTTGTAACTAGTAGATAGTTATTAATATTTTAGGAGGCTAGAAGTCCGCATATTTTTTCATGAAGCTTAGCAGACGATTCTAACTATTTCGGTGACCTGATATTTTGTTGTCTACCGTTGAAACGTGGATATGTTTTTATGTGTAACATTCTAGAATTCTTCAAATTCCCACAGGCTTGCAAACCATATAATATTGATTTATGTTTTTCTTGTTCCTTAACTGCAGGCTTACTACAGGATACGCACTTCAGCACATGTTTGAACCCTCCAGCTGTGCAGTCTGCCAGTTAAGACTGGCACCTGGCCAGGGGATTTCCATACATGCTAACCCACTGCAACACGAGAAAATGCAAGGTTGGAAAGGTCCTTTCCTCTGCCGAAGCTGTCACGAAAAGAAGGAAGCAATGGAGGGTAAACGACGTCCAAGAGGTATTGATGATCGCATTGGCTATCTAAGATGCACACTGTGTTTAGCACTACTGGGTACTGATTTCTAGTTTGTAAAAAGCTGCTAATAACTAGTTCTTTGGTGTTTATTTGTCTCTTCAGATTCATCGACGACGGCAGATGCCTTCAGTCACATGAGGCGGCGGGCCTAATTGCTGAAATCATTCTTTGATACATATTCCATTTTTTTTTCTTCATCACCAGGCTCGTTAGTCAGTTGACCACACAATTCTTTTTTTATACATTGACCATTCTAGTCAAGCAATGCAAAGTATTCTTGACCAGTAGGCTGGAGATTCATTGATGAGTTGGATCGTCGTAGAAAGGGGCATCTTGCTCAAATGAGAAAGGCATAGTCATTAGAAATAACTTGGTTGTAAAGGATCACTAATATTCTTTTGTAGAGTAGATGAATTCAATAAAACGACGGTTGAGAACAAGGAAATGTTTGAATGCCTGAAGCTTAAGCGATCCTTTCTTTTCTACAGGCTCTTAGTCATGGATCGATAGCTTCAAATTCCTTGGAGTCATATTGAAATCAACATCGTTACAGATCTTTCTGTTGTGGAGTCATATTGGCCGCAGATTGATTAGAAGCATGGAATGTGAAGTTGGTTGAACATTGGATAACTGAAGAACTGGTAGAAAAATCGATGTTACTCTCGCGGTTTATGGAGGAACTGACGCAGGAGGGGTGAAGAAGAAGTGGTGTGGTGCGGCGTGACCGTGGCGCCACTGCCTGCCGCCATGCCGAGGGTGGGGAGGACGTCCGGTTGGTGGAGCTAGAAGGCGGTTAAACAGGGCAGAAGGGCGGGGACCGGGGAGGACGATGTCGGTAGGAGGTATACTATTTGCTGGATTCAGCGGTGGTTGCCGCCGGAGCGGGGAAGGACGGCGGGAGCGGAACGGGCTGAGCGGAAAGACAAATAACGAATTTTTGGGCCGATCGACCACCCTTTCCAGACACGTACTGTCACTCGGCAAGTCCATCTGTGTCTCATCTAAAGCAGATGAACGTGCCAAAGCCAGTGACCAGGCACAGAGACCGGGCAACCAACTGCCATGCTACAGCCCCCGCCAAAACAACAGCTCACCTACTTGCTACTGGGATTTGCACGCGACACCTGACATGGATTGGGCCGGAGCTCCTCCTCGGCTCGCCTTGTAAACGCCGAACTAGTGTGTCACGTGGCATTCCGTCAAAATCTCACCTTCAGTTCATTTATCAAAATCTAGTTCACTAGATTTTAACAAATAAACTAGAAGTGGGACTTAGTCGGGATCACCCTACTCCGAATCATAGTACCAACAAAATTAGACGGCCCTACCGGTCTAGCGGAGTACCGCGCGGTGCACTGAACCTGTAGATCAGCCGGTTAGGCGCTCGATCGGCTCGGCTCGGTCCTGTTCAAACCGCGAAGGCGACGCTGGGAATCGGTGCCGAGTCATGTGATGTGACGGTGGTCTGGGCTAGCCGCCGGCCGGCCGGGTGCGCTCATGCGCTGCGCCTCCTTGCCCGCTCCGGTGAAAACCCTGCACGCCACGTGTGGAGATCTCCTCTGCTTGTCCCGGTCGAGTAGAGAAATCCATGTGGGAAATGATTGCACGCTAAACAACGTACTGATCGAGGTAAAACATGTATAGTCAAGTCAAGGGAGGTGAAGCGCGTCACAGCCCTCGCTCCTTTTCGATAACGTACACCGGAACCGACACGCGGTACGGCCACACATAGCTTTACTGGCGATTATGCTAGCTCCTCCTACCTGTGATGTGATCGCGAGAAGGTACGGTTGTCGCGACTGGAATCGCTCTCCATCGGGTAAAAGCTAGTAGCCGGGGGAGCAAGGACAGGGAGAAGGACCCAAAGAAAGGGAGAAGGACCCAAAAGAGGAGACGTACGGCCCCCACCGGTGGTGGATACCATTCTTGTCCCGATCGATCAATCAATCATACGCGCGCGGTGCAACCACAATTATGCAAATCCGGACGAAAGCATCAGTCCTAACCATGCACGCATACATGCATGCATGCATGTGAGCTGCTTCCGTTTAGCTCCGCGCTGAGCATTCCTACAGTGACGGGATCGACTCAGCTGGTTGCAGGCGCGCCCTTGGCTCTATACTCTCCATCGTCACTGCATGTGGCTAGCTGCATGGTTGATTAACAGTAGCAAGGATGATCGGTTTCTGAAATCTGGTTAACAGTAGCGTGTTTGTCTTGCTAGTTCTTTTCTTCTTATCTTAGGTGGAAGGAATCAATCAAAAGTCCAAGCTAATGAAACACGTCTTGGTTATGGATGGATATGAAATTATGAATAGATTAGACGTGGGATATCAATGAAATTCCACGGCTATTTTTGTAGGACGTGTCTAATTCTCGGTCGAATGCGAATTAACTTAATCCTCAAGTCAATTGATACCATTAAATCTTAGTTGCAAGCAACTAGAAATAACTCAATTGCAGCCCCACTTACAACTAAACAATCTCAGTTGTAACTTCGGTTCCAACTTAAAAAATACAGTCGAAACTCTACTTGCAAGTAAAAACCCCACTTGCAATACAATGTGTGAACCACGATGCAAATCTAGTGAATTATGATCCCACTGAGCTCTAAATTAATTCTCAATACAACTGAGAATTAAGAAAACTTATTTTTGTACTCACCCTGATCCAAACTAATGGACCCGGATTTGTTTAGATTTAGATGTATCTAGCCATGTTTTAGTTCTAGATATATCAGAATCTAGACAAATCTGAGTCATATAGTGACTCGACCGCCTCCCCTCCTTGTTGAGCGTCGCCTCCGCCTGGCCGGGACGATCTCGAGCCCCTCCCGTCGGCGCTAGCGGCCAGAGGAGACAAAAGGAAAGGCGTCGGAGTAGCTTGTAGGTTTAGGAGTAGGAGTTTCGGCTTGTTGCCAGTAGTTTGGAGTAGGGCTTTGGGTTCTCCTGGCCCGATCCCGAGCAGCTCGGGTAGTGGATCCACCTTCTCTTTGCTCCGATGGCCGAAGCGGTGGGTGGTGCTTCACTCCTCGACAATCTTCGCAAATAAGGCCACCTCCTGGCACCTCCCGATCTGGTGCTTGTTGCTGTTGTTTCTTTTCCTCTTGGTCGGCCGTGGAGGCGAGGGGGAGGAGGACCCTAGCATGGCGGCGGTCAGATATGAAGGTGGGCGGGGATCTTCTTCCACTCTTGTGCTTGGGCGCGGCATGAGATGGTCGCCAACAGAGTATCCTAATCTGCTTCCGAGTTGGAAGGGACTAGATGCTGCTCCGGAGGCGAGTCCCCAGAATAAGTGCCATGAAGCGTGGCTTTCGACGAATTGAGGGTGCCCATGCGGAGATCTCTTTCCTGGACGACCGTGGAGGCGAGGGGGAGGTGGTAGGGGTGGACTTGAAGCTCGAGGCTCGGCTCGGCTCGGGCTCGAGCTCGACTCGGCTCGGAGGTCGGACAAGCCAAGCCTAAACCTGCCGACCAAGGCTCGAGGCTCGACAAGCCCGCTCGGTGAAGCTTGCAAGCCGGCTCGAAAGCTCGATGTAATAAAAAATCACTATAACCGTTGCTAAAAATGTAACATTTCACAATTGTAAACAACAATTCAGCATGAATACAATCATAACATTGTCTAACAATTTCCACAAACTACTATAACGGCAACAATAGCAATGTATCACAAGTTGACCTTAATCATATTTCACCTCAACATCAACAGTTCGAATACTCTAAAAGATGTTCATACCCAGCTGAGAGCATGAGACACAACCGCCCTGACTAGGATACAGATTATAAGGAAATGTATGTTACTAGAGCACAACGTCATCTGACTGGTACAAATTTCAAAGAAAGAAATGCTCAATTCACAAATTTGTGGCCTGTACAAATTAACAAACGCTGCAGCAAACTTGTGTCTATGGAAACTGTCCATGAGAAAATGCAAGCGGTTGAGCCTAATCCTAATTATAGCGTGCCACGAACGGACTGGAACCGCTCAAGAGTGAAGCTGATCCTAATTTTGGTTCTACACTGGAACATAAGTAAATGATTACTAGGACAATATATTCAGCACATGTTCAGAAAGAAATATTACTATCGTCAACCGAAGACAACATAGGTTTAGTGCAGCAAAGGCCTGATATGTTATCCAGGCAGCAGATCCACGGACCAGGCAGAGAGATAAACTTTAGCAAAGAACAATTGTGTTGGTCATCTGATATCACCATCCCTAAAGGCGTAAGGAGGAGGGCCAGCAGGCAGAGGGCCGGCGGGCGGAGGGAGGATGGCTGGGGAGCGGAAGGCCGGTGGGCGGAGGCCTCCCCTAACTCCTAGATCGACGAGCAACTGCCGTGCGCGTCCTAGTCCAGGAGGAGCATGTGGTGCGAAGTGGGAGCCACATGAGGAGGAGACTGCTGGAGATTGGTGGTGGCGGGCCGGGCGGCCGGCGAGCGGCGGCGCTAACCCTTGCTCCTCAGCTGGAGGAGGGGAATCGTGGTCGTGGAGTCATGGTCGAGCGATGTGTTTGGTCGCTAGGCCTGGGGTGGGCGTTTGACCAGCAGAGCTGGGTTTCTGGGGGCAAGGCTCGCGAGCCGTTCGAGCCGAGCTCCGAGCCCTCCAAGCCGAGACTCGAGCCCACTTTTCAGTTTTCAATCTGTACCAAGCCAAGCCTGGCTCGGCTCGAATTTTCGCGAGCCTTAACGAGCCGAGTGTTGGAGATATACCCTAGAGGCAATAATAAATATAGTTATTATTATATCTTTGTGTTTATGATAAATGTTTACATTCATGCTATAACAGTATTAATAAGAAAACATTAATACTTGTGTGATTTGTAAACTAAATTAGAGTCCCTAGTAAAGCCTCTTCATAATACTAGCTTGTTGGTTAATAAATGATTGTGGTTCCCCTATCATGAACATTGAGATGTTATTAACAACAAGATCATATCATTAGAAGAATGGTATGATGGACATACTCCTTTAGATAAGCGTAGCATAAAGATCAAGTCATTTTAATAGTTCAATTGCTATATGCTTTCTGATACATAGTAACCTAATTCCTTCGACCATGAGATCATGCATATCACCATCACCGGAAGGATGCTTTGATGACATCAAACACCACACCATAACTGGGTGGTTATAAAGGTGGCATTGAGTGTTCGGAAAGTATGGGTTGAGACACATGGATCAAGAGTGGGATTTGTCCATCCATATGACGGATAGATATACTCTGGGCCCTCTCGGTGGAATGTCATCCAATTGGCTTGCAAGCATATGACTGGCTCACAAGGGATCACATATCACGGGAACAAGAAAAGAGTACTTATCAGTAACGAGGTTGAACTAGGTATGCAGAGATACCGACGATCAAAACCTCGGATAAGTAAACTATCGTGAGACAAAGGGAAATTGGTATCATATGTAAGTGGTTCATTCGATCGCAAAGTAATCATAGAAATATGTGGGAGCCATATGAATTTCCAGATTCCTCTATTGGTTATTGTTCGGAGAAGTGTCTCGATCATGTCCGCATAATTCACGAACCGTAGGGAGACACACTTAAGGATTCGATGTTGTTGAGTAGTTATGGAATGATGAGTAAGAGACCGAATGTTGTTCGGAGTCTCGGATGGGATCCGGGATATCACGAGGAGATCCGGAATGGTCCGGAGAATAAGATTCATATAAGGAAAGTCCAGTTTCGGGGTTGGAGAATGGTTCCGGTGTTTTCATCGGGAATGTTCTAGAAGGTTCCGGAAGGTCCGGCACTCCGGAGGGGAAGGGTACATGAATGTGTCATAACAAGTTGGAATGGTTGCATCATGTACTAGGTGTCATCGCTGAGCAAAATAAAGGGATAAATCAAATCCTAGTTTGAAAAGTCAAACGCCAATTTGAAAAGTCAAACGACAAGTTTGCTTGGTGGAGGGAGAGTAGGAAACCTACTTGGGGAGGAGTTACTCTCCCTCCACCGCCGGCCTTGGAAGCCGAGTTGGGGAGGGACTCCCCTCCCCTTGGCTGCGCCCTCCCACCTATATAAGGAGGGGCAGAGCTGCCCCTCCAAGACTACACCTCTCTCCTCTAAACCCTAGCCCTAGCCGCCGGCCTCCACCAAGTCGCCGCCGCCCCTAGGGTTTGCCTAGCCGCCGAGTTGGGGCCTTCCCCTTGCCCTAGCCGCCGGCCTAGCCCTCTCTCCTTGGTGCCTCTAAACCCTAGATCACCAAGGCCTCTCTCATAGTCCACCATACTCGCTCCGGCTTAAGGCGAAGCCCTGCGAGATCTCCCCTCTACTTCCGGTACCACGCCGTCGTGCTGCCGGAATCGCGAGTAGAGTGCTACAACCTCCGCTGCCTGCTGGAACAAGGGAGAGGAAGGTCTTCATCGAGTACCGAACGTGTGATCGACTGCGGAAGCGCTGCCGGAACGCAGCGCCGGAAGGATCGTCTACACGATCTTGAGATCGGCAAGAGTATGACTACATCACCCACGAGAATCCACTCTCGTTAAATACTTTGGAATCTTTGAGGGTAAGTTATTCTATCGACTCGTTGCTACAATCTAGTAGATAGATCTTGGCTTGTTTGTTTGTATGCGGTAGAATTTTTTTGTTTTCCATGCTACGAACCCCTACAGTGGTATCAGAGCCGTGTCTATATGTAGATCTGTTGCACGAGTAGAACACAATGGTCATTGTGGGCGGTGGTGCTTTTATTATCAATTGCTTCTTGTGTACTTTGCATCTTGCGGTATGATGGGATGAAGCGGCCCGGGCTAACCTTACATGACATCGTTCATGAGACTTGCTCCACGCTCAACATGCAACTTGTATTGCATAAGTGGCTTTGCGGGTGTCTGTCTCTCCCATTATAGTATAGATCCAATTTACAACGGGCACTTGATAGTTCAAACATCAACGTTGTGGTTCTTGTTCGTAAGTTAGATAGACACTTATTGAAAGCCCCAAACCACGTAAAATATGCAAAGAAATTAGAGGCGTCTAACTTTGTTTTGCAGGGGTGTGCTGTGATGTGATATGGCCATGATTGTGATTATATTTGATGTATGCAATGTTCCTTATTGTAAGTTGGCAACCGGTAGGAGCCATATGGTTGTCTTTAATTTCTGTTAAGACCCGCGTGTCTATTCAAAGTAGTTGTAATAGTTGAAGCTGGTGGACGACAATCATGGAGCAGCATCATTTACCTTGATGCAATGCCGGTGATGATGGAGATCATGTTCGTGCTTGAAGATGGAGATCGGAAGCACAAAGAAGAAAGGCCATATCATATCACATATTATGAATTGCATGTGATGTTAATCCTTTATGCATCTTGTATTGCTTAGTTAACAACGGTAGCATTATAAGATGATCCCTCATGCACATAAATTTCAAGTTCTAAATTGTTCATCCTTAGTAAGCACAGTTGCTAAAGCTTGTTGTTTCGAAGCACCACGTGATGATCGGGTGTGTTAGATTCTGCAAGTGTATATAACGTGAGCAAGCCAGATTTGCTCATGCAGAAGCTAAGGTTTGATCTTGACGAGCCTAGCATGTAAAGACATGGTCTCGGAACACGGATCACCGAAATGTAAAGCATGAATCATATAGTAGATATGATGAACATGCCAATTGTTCGCCATTGAAGCTACATCAACTCTCGTGATGATCGGTTTTGATGTGGTGGATTTGGTTCATGTGATCACTAAAACAATGTGAGGGATATTGTTTTGAGTGGGAGTTCACCTAGATTAATTTAACTATTAATAGAACTCAATTTGTCATAAACTTAGTCTAAACTATTGCAAATATGTTGTAGATCAATGGCGGCCCCTACCATCAATTTTAATGCGTTCCTAGAGAAAGAAAAGTTGAAAAACAATGGAAGCAACTTCGCGGATTGGTTCCGCAATTTGAGGATTGTCCTCAATGCTGATAATTTGACCTATGTGCTGGATGCACCGCTGGGTGACCCGTCTGCAGCTACTGCTACCGATGAAGTAAAGAATGTTTACCTCGCTCGGAAGAATCAGTACTCCACAGTTCAGTGTGCTATCTTGTATGGTTTGGAATCGGAGCTTCAGAAAAGGTTTGAGAATTCAGACCCACATGATATTGTCCGTGAACTCAAATTAATATTTGAGACTCACGCGGCAGTTGAGAGCTATGAGGCTTCTGAAAAGTTCTTTAACTGCAAGATGGAAGAGGGCAGCTCCGTCAGTGAGCATGTGCTTAAGATGTCTGGGCACGCAAACAAACTTCAAAGCTTGGGTATAGTGATTCCTAATGCTTTGGGGATTTACCGTGTCCTCCAATCACTGCCACCAAGTTACAAGAACTTTGTGATGAACTACAATATGCAAAGCATGAACAAGCAGTTGCCAGAACTCTTCTCCATGTTAAAATCTGCAGAATTGGAGATCAAGAAAGAGCACCAAGTGTTGATGGTCAATAAGACCACCAAATTCAAGAAAGGCAAGTCTAAGCAAAAGGGACACTTCAAGAAGGGTGGTAAGAAAGTTACCGCACCGATGAAGAAGACCAAGGATGGACCTAAGCCTAATACTGAGTGCTTTTACTGCAAGGGATAAGGTCACTGGAAGCGGAATTGCCCAAACTACTTGGCAGATTTGAAGAACGGCAACATCAAGAAGAAAGGTATATCCGATATACATGTTATTGATGTGTATCTCACTAGTACTCGTAGTAGTGCCTGGGTATTTGATACTAGTTCGGTTGCTCATATTTGTAACTCGAAACAGGTGCTGCAGAATAAACGGAAGCTAGCGAAGAACGAGGTGACGATGCGCGTGGGAAATGGATAAAAGGTTGATGTGATCACGGTCGGCACGCTACCTCTTCATCTACCATCGGGATTAGTTTTATACTTAAATAATTGTTATTTGGTGCCTGCGTTAAGCATGAACATTATATAGGAATCTTGTTTATTGCGAGAAGGTTACTTGTTTAAGTCCCAGAATAATGGTTGTTCGATTTATATGAGTAATATATTTTATGCACATGCACCTTTGATAGATGGTCTATTCTTATTGAATCTCGATAGTGGAAATACACATATTAATAACATTGAAGCTAAACGTTTGAAATTGAGCGATAACTCGACCTATATGTGGCACTGTCGTCTTGGTCACATTGGAGTGAAGCGTATGAAGAAACTCCATTCTGATGAACTTCTTGAATCACTTGATTTTGAATCACTTGAAAGATGTGAAGCATGTATGATGGGTAAAATGACTAAGACTCCATTTTCTGGTATGATGGAGCGAGCTATGGACTTATTGGAAATCATACATACCGATGTGTGTGGTCCAATGAGTGTAGCATCGCGCGGTGGTTATCGTTATGTTCTTACCTTCACGGATGACTTGAGTAGATATGGGTATATCTATTTCATGAAACATAAGTCCGAAACTTTCGAGAAGTTTAAGGAATTTCAAAGTGAGGTGGAGAATCAACGTAACAAGAAGATTAAATTTCTACGTTCTGATCGTGGAGGTGAGTATCTAAGTTACGAGTTTGGCGAGCATTTGAAGAAATGCGGAATACTTTCACAATTGACACCGCCGGGAACACCACAGCGTAATGGTGTGTCCGAACGTCGTAATCGAACTCTTTTAGATATGGTTCGCTCTATGATGTCACTTACAGATTTACCGCTATCATTTTGGGGTTATTCATTATAAATAGCCGCATTCACTTTAAATAGGGCACCATCTAAATCCGTTGAAACGACACCGTATGAATTATGGTTTGGGAAGAAACCTAAACTGACGTTCCTTAAAGTTTGGGGTTAAGAAGCCTATGTAAAAAAGTTACAGCCGAACAAGCTTGAAACCAAAGCGGAAAAATGCGTCTTCATAGGATACCCAAAGGAAACTATTGGGTATACCTTCTATCATAGATCCGAAGGCAAAATCTTCGTTGCCAAGAATGGATCCTTTCTAGAGAAGGAATTTCTCTTGAAAGAAGTGACTGGAAGGAAAGTAGAACTCGACGAGGTTGTCGAACCTTCTCTCGAACTTGCGAGTAGCGCAGCACCGGAAGAAGTTCCTGTGGTGCCTGCACCAATAAGAGAGGAAGCTAATGATGATGATCATGAAACTTCGGTTGTAGTTGCTACAGAACCTCGCAGGTCAACGAGAACTCGTACCACTCCTGATTGGTATGATCCCGTTATGAGTGTCATGTTGGTGGACAACACCGATGACCCTGCGACATATGAGGAAGCGATGATGAGCCCAGATTCCAATAAATGGCAAGAAGCCATGAAATCCGAGATTGGATCCATGTACGAAAACCAAGTATGGACTTTGGTGGACTTACCGGATGGCCGGAAGGCTGTCGAGAACAAATGGATTTTCAAGAAGAAAACAGATGCTGATGGTAATGTTACTGTCTATAAAGCTCGACTTGTCGCAAAAGGGTTTCGACAAATTCAAGGAGTTGACTACGATGAGACTTTCTCACCAGTAGCGAAGCTAAAGTCTGTGAGGATTTTGTTAGCAATCGCTGCATATTATGATTATGAGATATGGCAGATGGATGTCAAAACAGCGTTCCTCAATGGAGACATTGATGAAGAGTTGTATATGATGCAACCCAAAGGTTTTGTCGATCCTAAAGATGCTAACAAGGTATGCAAACTTCAACGGTCCACATATGGATTGAAGCAAGCATCCCGAAGTTCGAATCAACGTTTTGATAAGGTAATCAAAAGTTTTGGTTTTATACAAACTTATGGAGAAGCTTGTATTTACAAGAAAGTGAGTGGGAGCTCTGTAGCATTCTTAATACTATATGTAGATGACATATTGTTGATTGGGAATGATGTAGACCTTCTTAATAGTGTCAAGGAATATTTGAATAATAGTTTTTCAATGAAAGATCTTGGCGAAGCAGCTTACATATTAGGCATAAAGATTTATAGAGATAGATCGAGACGCCTAATATCATTGTCACAAAGTACATATTTGGACAAAGTTTTAAAGAGGTTTGGAATGGAATATAGCAAGAAAGGGTTCTTGCCCATGTTGCCCAATACGACCTTGAGTAAAACTCAAAGTCCAGCAATAGCAGAAGATAGAGAAAGGACGGGTAAGACTCCCTATGCCTCAGCCATAGGATCTCTAATGTATGCCATGCTATGTACTATACCCGACATTGCATGTGATGTTAGTTTGACTAGCAGATATCAAAGTGATCCAGGAGTGGATCATTGGACAGCGGTCAAAAACATCCTTAAGTACTTGAGAAGAACTAAGGATATGGTTCTTTCTTATGGAGGTGATGAACAGCTCGTTGTTAATGGTTACACCGATGCTAGTTGGAACACCGATCCAGATGATTCTAAATCTCAATTTGGATACGTATTTACTTTGAATGGTGCAGCAGTTAGCTGGAGGAGTGCAAAGCAAAGCGTTGTGGTGAGATCTTCAACTGAATCGGAATACATAGCTGCTTCAGAGGCTTCACAAGAAGCGATATGGATGAAGGAGTTCATTACAGAGCTCGGTGTGGTTCCAAGTGCGCTGGACCCAATGTCTATCTACTGTGATAACATGGGCGCCATAGCCAATGCGCAAGAACCAAGGTCACACAAGAAGCTGAAGCACATCAAGCTACGTTTTCACGATATTCAAGAACATGTCCAAGATGGTGACATAAAGATTTGCAAAGTACACACAGATCTGAATGTGGCGGATTCGTTGACTAAACCTCTCCCGAGGGCAAAACATGACCAACACCAAACTGCCATGGGTGTTCGGTATATCACCATGTAATCTAGATTAGTTGACTCTAGTGCAAGTGGGAGACTGTTGGAGATATGCCCTAGAGGCAATAATAAATATAGTTATTATTATATCTTTGTGTTTATGATAAATGTTTACATTCATGCTATAACAGTATTAACAAGGAAACATTAATACTTGTGTGATTTGTAAACTAAATTAGAGTCCCTAGTAAAGCCTCTTCATAATACTAGCTTGTTGGTTAATAAATGATTGTGGTTCCCCCATCATGAACATTGAGATGTTATTAACAACAAGATCATATCGTTAGGAGAATGGTATGATGGACATACTCCTTTAGATAAGCGTAGCATAAAGATCAAGTCATTTTAATAGTTCAATTGCTATATGATTTCTGATACATAGTAACCTAATTCCTTCGACCATGAGATCATGCATATCACCATCACCGGAAGGATGCTTTGATGACATCAAACACCACACCATAACTGGGTGGTTATAAAGGTGGCATTGAGTGTTCGGAAAGTATGGGTTGAGACACATGGATCAAGAGTGGGATTTGTCCATCCATATGACGGATAGATATACTCTGGGCCCTCTCGGTGGAATGTCATCCAATTGGCTTGCAAGCATGTGACTGGCTCACAAGGGATAACATATCACGGGAATGAGAAAAGAGTACTTATCGATAACGAGGTTGAACTAGGTATGCAGAGATACCGACGATCAAAACCTCGGATAAGTAAACTATCGTGAGACAAAGGGAAATTGGTATCATATGTAAGTGGTTCATTCGATCGCAAAGTAATCATAGAAATATGTGGGAGCCATATGAATTTCCAGATTCCTCTATTGGTTATTGTTCGGAGAAGTGTCTCGATCATGTCCGCATAATTCACGAACCGTAGGGAGACACACTTAAGGATTTGATGCTGTTGAGTAGTTATGGAATGATGAGTAAGAGACCGAATGTTGTTCGGAGTCTCGGATGGGATCCGGGATATCACGAGGAGATCCGGAATGGTCCGGAGAATAAGATTCATATAAGGAAAGTCCAGTTTTGAGGTTGGAGAATGGTTCCGGTGTTTTCATCGGAAATGTTCTAGAAGGTTCCGGAAGGTCCGGCACTCCGGAGGGGAAGGGTACATGAATTTGTCATAACAAGTTGGAATGGTTGCATCATGTACTAGGTGTCATCGCTGAGCAAAATAAAGGGATAAATCAAATCCTAGTTTGAAAAGTCAAACACCAATTTGAAAAGTCAAACGGCAAGTTTGCTTGGTGGAGGGAGAGTAGGAAACCTACTTGGGGAGGAGTTCCTCTCCCTCCACCGCCGGCCTTGGAAGCCGAGTTGGGGAGGGACTCCCCTCCCCTTGGCCACGCCCTCCCACCTATATAAGGAGGGGCAGGGCTGCCCCTCCAAGACTACACCTCTCTCCTTTAAACCCTAGCCCTAGCCGCCGGCCTCCACCAAGTCGCCTCCGCCCCTAGGGTTTGCCTAGCCGCCGAGTTGGGGCCTTCCCCTTGCCCTAGCCGCCGGACTAGCCCTCTCTCCTTGGTGCCTCTAAACCCTAGATCACCAAGGCCTCTCTCATAGTCCACCATACTCGCTCCGGCTTAAGGCGAAGCCCTGCGAGATCTCCCCTCTACTTCCGGTACCACGCCGTCATGCTGCCGGAATCGCGAGTAGAGTGCTACAACCTCCGCTGCCTGCTGGAACAAGGGAGAGGAAGGTCTTCATCGAGTACCAAACGTGTGACCGACTGCGGAAGCGCTGCCGGAACGCAGCGCCGGAAGGATCGTCTACACGATCTTGAGATCGGCAAGAGTACGACTACATCACCCACAAGAATCCGCTCTCGTTAAACACTTTGGAATCCTTGAGGGTAAGTTATTCTATCGACTCGTTGCTACAATCTAGTAGATAGATCTTGGCTTGTTTGTTTGTATGCGGTAGAAATTTTTTGTTTTCCATGCTACGAACCCCTACACCGAGTCTCGAGCCGGCTCGGCTCTGCTCAATTCCACCCCTAGGAGGTGGTCTTCGGCATGCTACTCATCAATTTGGGTCGATTGCGTACTATCTGCTGCATCATCGTGAATATCACGCGGCGCCAGAGAATGTTGCCGCGATTTGTGGCTGTCAGAGAGGCCAGTTCGAGTTCCAAGAAGGCGCTTTCTTCAACCTCCAGAGTGGAGGCCCTTTTGAGCACCTCGACGGAGTTCCTCCCTTCATTGCTGCCAAGTGGTTTGTCCCCGGCGGCGGTAGCTCTGCGGCTGTGGAGAGATCCTTGGATCAGATTGCTTTTCCTATTCTTTTTCCAAGGCCCTTCTTGCAAAAGCACAGGAAGATGTTGTAATATCTTCTTTCTTGCAATGTCCTGTTTGTAAATTGTACCTACCGTCAATATATGATATGTAGTTCGGGATCCTTTCCTTGTGAAAAAAAAGAGATAAATCCGAGTTCATTAATTTGAATCAGAAAGAGTATTAAATAGTGCTTATAATCCAACAACCAGAGAGCTCTTTCGTTGGTTGGTTAATCATGTGGTATTGCTTTGGCTTGGGGGCATTGCATTATGAACTTATGGTGGTTGATCCGTATGGAGCTACAGGTGCGTGTACATGCCAAGATATACGGAACGGAGCCCACATTAAACGCGCCACCGATCGAGCTAGCTGTACCGATTAGCTTACGTGGTCCATTTCCAATTATCACGAAATGATAGTGTATCGTTCCAGATTGCGGCAGTCTACTGTTGAGAATAATTGGTTAGTACGAATCCCTAATTTTTTTTTGGTTTAGTCGAACGTTGAGCTCGTTGATGCTTTTTTAAGAAGGAAAAGCTATTTAGTGATCCTACTTCCTCCATTTTAAAATATAAGATGTTTTAGACTTGTGAATCAAATATATCTGGATTTCTTTTATTACTCCCTCCGGCTCATATTAATTGATTAGATTCGTCTAGATACATTCATATCTAGTCAAATTTTACTACTAAATACATCCGTATCTAAACAAATTAGACTCAACTAATATGGATGGAGAGAGTATATAGTGAATCTATTTACACTAAAAAAAATCTAAATACATTTTTTTCACAAATCTAAAACATATTATATTTTAGAACGGAGGGAGTAGGTGTCAAAACAGCGGACTGCAATATGTTATGACCAGTTCTAGTAGACGTGTGTAAGCATAGTGTCACTTAGAGCGTCACTCCTATAATTTAGATGATCAAAAGCCTCCTTATACCTTAACTCCTCGTATTTGATCATCTAAAGAAAAGTAGTTCCTAGTCAAACTCCTATATTTATATGAGCAAAATTTTGTTGTTGCAAACCGAACCATTTGAACCAAACATTCAATATTACAAACTGAATTAATAAATGTAACAAACCAAATTACTCAATATACCGAGTTGAGAAAACACAAAAAAAAAAGCTCACCTAGTGAATTCATCGAACACCTCGTGGAAGGCAGAGTTGAGAACTGTGGTCGATAGAGTAGAATCGACTACGAGGGGGTGAGACCACCACCGAGGCTACGCGACGACCGGAGGTTGAGGTAGAAGTCGCGGAATACCCGTATAGTTGAACACCGGTCGAGTAAAACGTCACTTCCGCCACCGGGAACTACTCGTCGAAAAAGAGGTAGCGACCCTCGATTCTGGCCGCCTAGATCCATGGTGGTCGATCTACAACTTCCCACACTCCCACGTCTACGTTTTCAAAGGAACCCAGCTCTCCGCGACCGAAAACGCCCTTGAATCGATGGCGGAATCAGAAAGTATGTGGCGGTTCTCGGGCCTGATTTCGGTGAGGCGGCGACAGCCATCTGCGAGTGAGGTGGAGTGGGGGGAGGTAGGCGGAGGATGTTTCGGGCTCGACGGAGGCAACATGTGGTCGCCGGTGTGGACTCCGGCGGGGATGGGAGTGCATCAGGGAGGTTGTGTGTGCGGCTGGAGGGAGGAATATTTTTGCGAGTCGCCGAGGCTGGTTCCCAAACAATTTGATCATCTAAAGGGGATGTGAGTTTGGCTAGATGCGGTTTAGATGACTAAACGAGAATCTTCTGCTCATCTAAAGGTTTTGCGAGTTCGGCTACAAATGAGCTTAGATACTCACCTGTCCAATTTAATGTATCTTATATGGGTAAAGTATTTTGTACGTTAGAGCATATCAATATATAGAAAAATATAACACCTACAACATCAAACTAATGCTATTAGAAAATCATGAATAAGAATTTCGTAGGGGGCGCATTTGGTATTTTAAATATTGATGTTTTTACATATATTTTTTATCAAACTTTATGATGTTTGCTTTTGACCAAAACTAATAGGCATGGTAATTTGAAATGAAGGCGGTATAAACAGCTCTCTTGTTATTAATTCAGTTAGTTATTTCTAGCCATTTTCTTATATATGTATATGTAGTAGATTGGTAGATACTATAACTTTAATCATCTTGTTGGTCCGCTGAGCGATATTTTTTACTGAAAAGGCGACATTTCACCGATAAAAATAGGCAGAAATAAAATTGGAAGTGTGAATAAAGCAAGTGAAAATAGGCAGCTTAGAGGCTCTAAAGCCCCTTACACTCGAAGAAGAGAATGGGTGAGGTCGTTCTCTAAACCAAACGACCGAACGATCATAGCGCTGTCAAGAATCAAAAGACTGTTTCTCGGATCATCATAGCGTCAAACGTACGTGTCCCTGTTAACGCAGCTTTCTTTTCTTAAATTTGCTCCATACATTTCTGTCACCTTGCTCTTAGCACTGTAGTTATCCTCTTCACTTCTCGCTTACCTCTACTTATTACGTACCTTCTTCACTTCACCTGTTCCTAATCTTGATCTCTCTCGCGCGCGCCGTGCGTCCCCACAATAGCTGCCGACGACCTAACCTGCTTGCCAGTTGCCACCCACGCGCGCGAGGGAGCGCAAACCCTACAGCCCAAAGCCATGGACGCACCACGGCCACGGCCACGGCCACGGTCACCTCCACCTCTGTTCATGCCAACCACGACCCCTCCCCCACCACCGCCACCCTTCTGCCCCTCCCCCTCGCACGACTTCTCCTTCTCCTTCCCTCCCCCGCTCCCTTCCCCGCCTCCTCCTTTCCACGCCCACCTCCGCGCCCTTCCGCTTCCGGTGGCCGCCGCCGTCGACATGTCTCCGGCGCCCCTCGGCCGCGTCAGCAGCGACATCAGCCACAACAACTACGCCAAAGCGAACCGCCACCGTCATCAGACCACGAGTCACGCAGCTCACGCTCACGCCAGCAGCAGCGAGGACTACAGGGACAGCAGGGCCAGGAACAGGGCGTCGCCTTTCTTCTCCGGCCTCGGCAGCGCGTGGAGGTCAGGCGAGAGCAGAGACGGCACGGCCGAGGAAAATAAGAGGAAGGCGAAGGGGAAGAGAGGCCCGCTGGAGGTGGGCCAGCGCGTGAAGAAGTACATGGCGTCCCTGGTGGAGCAGCTGCTGGCCTCCTTCTCCCGGCACGGCGAGCGGGAGCGGAGAGAGCAGCGGCGGAGGCCGCACTCGTTCTCGGGGATCGGGCCGGCCGCGGCAGCCGCGAGGGAGCGGGAGCGGTGGAGGCAGAGGCGCGGGCAGCTGTCGTCCGCGCCGGCGTCGCTGCGCGCGTCCCCGGTGAACAGCGGGCACCTGTCCGTCGGCGGGTCCGTGAAGGTGTCGACGTCGTCGGAGGAGAGCACCATGGAGGAGCTGCAGAGCGCCATCCAGGCCGCCATCGCGCACTGCAAGAACTCCATCGCCGTGGCCAAGGAGTAGAAGTCGGGCTCACGACCTGGCCGCCGGACACGGGCTAGTGTAAATGGTAGGATGGCGGCGTGCGCGCGCGTCGTCGGTGCATGCACACATGTGTACCGGTCGATCGCCGTACGTGATGCTTCCGAACCACAAGTTCTCGGCCGGATAGGTTGCGGGTGCGAATTTCACTCTCAGTTCCTTCCATCTCAGTGAGTAGTGATTGCAGTTGCAAATTGTAAGAAGCACTGTAAAAAATATTGAAATATAGCAGAACAAATAGGTAACGAGCTCCGGTTTTTTTCACTCTCAGTTCCTTCCATCTTAGTATATCTGCAAGAGTTTTTTACTCATGTGGGAAGCTTACTTGTGTTTGGAATCTAATTGACCGGATCCTGATGGGGGATTAATTTGGAGTGGTCAGTGTGACCGGTAAACACCAGCTCCCGCTATCTTTCAGTGGATTTAACTGACCAGTACAGGTCAAAAAAAAAAAAACTGACCAGTAATCCAAATACAAGACAGCGATTGCTATGCGTTTAGTCTCCCACCGTGTCCGATCTGCTCGCAGGCCGGCCGGCCGCGCATTCGTGACGCACCATTCATCACATATATTTCACCATCTAACCTACGCCCTAGATAGAATGCTTACATCAAAATGCAAGTACACAACTTGGTTCGTAATCGAGAGGAGTCTACTACAATTGTACAGACCTCGGCCCCTTTGTGTTATATAAGTTGTTTGGGTAATTGGTACCATTTTCCTGGTATGAGCACTCGAGAGAAGGCGCTAGATTTTTTTTATTTGAAAGAACGAATCGCTGATCAGAACTTTTCTTTTTGGGTGTGTTTGGATTCCCACGAAGTCGATTCTTGCATCGAGCCGTAATAAATTCGCTCGTTTATGCTCTTCTGTGTGCTAGTTATTCTGAAGCAACTTCTCTTGCATTGTATGCTATTCATCACATGTTCTATACCCTTATGGCTGCATCAGCTGATGATTAAAATGTGGCACAACGTACTGCTAAGGAATTCTCTACATGGCCAATCTTATGTGCAAACACATTGCCTGTGCATTTGTCTTGGTCTAGTGGAGAATCCATTTGCATTTGTGTATGAAGCCATATCTTCTATTAGTGGAGCACTAGGCTCGCCAAGGTTAGGGACTTTTATGACCAACCTGGTCCAACCCATTGGGCTAAGGCGATCATGTCACCTGGGTTGGACCTGCTACCAATTCCTGATGGCTTTTGTCCCTTCTTTGACACTGTCCTAATGACAATCTTCTAAAGACCAACATTGAATGCAACTGGATGCGAAGCTGCAGGATGTCAATGACAGGGTTTCCCTTGACCAAGGTTGGCATGGCTTTGACATTGCCCACCGGATCAAGATCGGCTACTTCCTAACCTTCAAAATCCCCAAGAAAACATCTATAATCTCACCACCTGATAATGATGTTATCATACCACGATTTGTGCGCAACAAAACAGAGTGTTCCCTTTCTCCGAAGCTTAACGGAACCCATCGAACGACATGCATTAGTTTTTGCCGTCCTCTCCGGCGGTGTTTTGCAAGCAACACAACATGGTGCCGAAGTTAGCTTGATACGTGTCTGTGTGCAGTCTAAGCGCATGCAACTTGCACCCGTGCATACGACACTACAGGAACAGACTGATAGACCGACGACAAAAGGCCCTCGGTGTAGCCCCTTTCGCCGTTGGCGTACGCTACGCCGAGGGCTGCCGTCGGCGTAGCTCCCTCGACGGAGCAACAATGGCCGTCGGCGTATCCACTGACCGTCGGCGTATATCTTTGCCGACGGCCGTTGGCGGCCCGTCGGCGTATTAGCTGTCGGCGCACGGCATCCTCGCCGTTACACGGCCGGCTAACGGCGCGGCACGTACGCCGACGGCCGCGCCCTCGGCGTAGCGTCGACACGTGGCGCGCGCTGGCCTTCCCAGGTGGCGACGTACGCCGACGGCCCCAACCCTCGGCGTATGAGGAGCACGTGGCAGGCGCCTGGGCCTCCCAGCCCGACGCTAGGCCGACGGCCACGGCCCTCGGCGTATGTCCCACGGATACGCCGACGGCCAGGCCCTCGGCGTAGAGCAGACCAAATGGCACACAACAAGGCCCTACGCCGACGGCAAGGCCCTCGGCGTATCACGTGCCCAGAATTTTTTTTTCTGCTCCGCAGCGATATATACCAAATGGCACATTTTTGTTTCACAGCAATATATACCAATTTTCACAGCAATACTCACAGCAATATGTGGAAATATATTCCATAGCAATTCAAACAAGATCACATATGCCATACATGTATCAAACAAAGATCACATCATTCATACATTATTCAAACATGTATCAAACAAGATCACACCATTCATACAGGGGTATCAACATCATCGCACATGCATAGACAATAACAACCTACAACTCTGGAGGAGAGGGGGTGTACCCAAGATCTCCCCTGGTGAAAAGTGGCGACCTCTGGCGAGGGTTGCGTCCAGTAGAAGCAGCAGAAGAGCCACCTGGCGAGGGAGTAGGAGAAGTGTAAAGCTCGGGAGAACCACCTGCAGAATGGCCAGGAGATGGACCATTGTCATGAAGCGGTGTGATCTGACGCCCATCCGGCGAGGCGTGGCCAAAGTGCCGGTTCCCAGAAGCTCTCGTTCCCTACATGTTGCCTACATGTTAGCAACTTGCGAGGCAAAGTAAAGCGATAACCAATGGGTTAGCAAAGAACTTACCGGTGTCGATGCGTAGTAGGTCCTAGCGAAGCTGTCCTTCGATTGCAAAAATGGCGCCGGACCTGGCATGGGAGGCACGTGCCCTAAATCTCTATTCTGGCCGGTTTGAATATTCACCATCATGTCCTGCAAGATAGTTTAGAAGTCAGGCCGTAGTACAACAAACGGGAGGAAGTGGGACTTGTATCTTTTGCAAAAATAAAGGTTCGGACTTACATTTACGTATTGCATGTAGATCGCATGCGCCTCCTGATGCTGCCGAAAGGCCACCTGATATTCTTCATAAACGGTATCGTAGGCCGCGTCTAACTCGGGCTACAATTTCAAATACAAGGAATCTCGTCAGTGGTTAGCCATGCAGGAACAAAAGTCATAAAGATGATGAGAACGAGAAAAACTTACATCCTCGGCGGAGCGACGAGGCTGGCCACGAGGCGGGATAGGAGGGCCGTCGGCGGGGTAGGTATCCTTGAGACGGCTGAAGCTCGTGCTGAGGGTAGGCTTGACCTTCTTATTCAGAATCTTGAGGCGTCCATGCTGCAATCCGTGCCCCGACAGGACCAACGACTCCTCGTCGATCTCCGCGTGAATGGGGTCATCCACATGGGGGTGACGAGCCTTCAACATCGTGCTGTAGTTCCCCCAGTCGTTCTAGGCAGTGCCGAAGTACACGGGCAACGAGGGTTGAGGCTCCGAGTAATTGGGCTTCTTTCGCCGCATCATCTCATAGACGGCGACGTCATGAATCACCTCCCCGGGTTGTGCCTTGGCCACCTGTATCGCGAAAAGAAATATTATGCATATGAAGTACAAACATGACGAGAAATGCACGCAGGTCGTTCCATGTATATACGTACCACCTTCCCCTTGAAGCGGTCAAAGTTGCGGTTTCCCGCGCAGTGCGTTCCACCATCGCCTCGGTTATCCGCGTTCCGCCTCGACAAGGCTGCAAACTCCTCGTCTTCTCTGAGCCACCTCGTCCTAACCAGCTCCTCCCATGCGAGTCGATGCGGCTCGGCCCAATCGGGGATAACCTGAAAATGCAATACTCAACTCCAGACAATGCAATGGCAACTTAGCAGCAATGTAGAATCTTATTGACATTTTACTCACCGACATGTACTCTTCTGGCGTCATCGAGTACTCAGGATTAGGGTTCCTACCGACAATGTCTTCCTTCCTGACCCTCACGCCTCTGTCAGCCCAGAAGTGGCTAGCGGCCGTGACCTTCTGGTTGTACCACACCTGGGGGGGTCAACTTCACACAAGCCCCAAGCAAAGTCCTCTGCGCCTTCTCCTGGTCCTCCTTGGCCACACGGTAAAAGCACTTCAATCATGCATAAGAGTCATGAGTTAGCACGGTGGGGTCATCAAGTATGAACATAACTCGAGAAATATGCCTTACCCAAAACTTGGTGATGACAGCATCAGCAGCTGTCGTAAAGCCCGGTACGCGGGTAGTCTGGTAGTCCGCCCAAGTAGTAGCTAGCTTCCTGTCACCCTCGTGGGTAATGTGATAGCCCGGCCAGAACTTCCTAATCAAAGCTCCAACGAGGCTGTTTGGAAGGCGAGCCTTGGTCCCCGGAGGAAATGTCCAATTGCTGCACAATAATAAACATTAGTACACAATAATTATTTATGACCAACATCAAAAAAAATGTTTTAAATTGCCAAATTAGTACACTTACTCAAGGCCATCTGGAATAATAAGGGCTTTCGCCTCCTGAGTCCTAGGCTCAAACTTCTCGTCAGGGACTTCCGATTCCCCACGATTCCGCAATTTCTTCGGCCCCACCAACTCGCGGCTAGTGTTCGCCTCCGTATCGGTCCCCGCCTCCCTCTCGGTCCTCGCCTCCCTCTTAGACTCTGCCTCCCTCTCGGACTCTGCCTCCCTCTCGGCCCTGAAAGGCTGCTCTGTCAAGAACAACTCAGGAGCCACGTCGCCAGAAGCAGAGGATGGTGGGTCAAAGTCCACGCCTCCTCCCGTGGCACCTCGTCCTCGTCCTCCTCGACCTCGGCCTCGACCCCGTCCTCCGCCAGCAGGAGCAAGATCGGGGTAACACGGATTGGGATTTGGCTGTCTCCCACTCCGTGTAGCTCTTTTCTTGCGCTGCTTCAGCGCATTAAGCAAGGACGAACTGGTTGCCTTGCCGCTGCTCATATTGTTCAATCACCTACATTAAGTAAGAGAAAACAGTTAAGCACAAAGACATAATAAAATGTATACACAAAGAATAAAGGCATAATGCAATTAAGAAAACAGTTAAGCACAAAGACAAAATAAAATGCATTAAAAAATAAATACTCACTATCATTTTCATTCTCATTCTCATTCTCACTATCACTATCTTTTGAGTAGAAATCTGGATTCTCATCGAAGGGTGTAGGCTCATCATCATTGTCATTCTCGGTATGGAGCTTCTCGAGCATACTTATGTCATGTAGATTCACCACTGACTCACCCTGAGTTTCTACATCGTTCCCAAGGTCCTCAAGATCAACCGGTTCTAAATCAAAGTCCGAAGTCCTCTTGCTCTTGATAGAAAATTCCCTCGTACGTTACAGGGTTAATGTTGTTGTAATCGTCCTCGGAGGGAATCGGTAGGTTACCATGTGGCGATACCTGGAACACGACTTCCCAGCCCTGGAGTTCCTCTTTCTGGCATGGGTAGGGCAACTAATAAACTTGGTTGGCTTGGTGAGCAACAACAAAGACGTCGGCTCCGCTATAGGTGGTTGAAGGCCTAACTTCAACTAACCCAATGGAAGGGGTACTTCTCAGTCCACCCCTTGGGTCAAACCAGTGGCACTTGAACACAACAAGATTGAGTTTGACATTCGTACGATTGAAGGTCAGCTCGTATACATTCTCTAACCTTCCGTAGTAATCAAGGGAATCGGCTCCTTTGGTGAACACCCCAGTATTTACCGTTTTTGCATTCGGTCGCCCTTTCTGGTGCGTCTCTATATGGAAGCGAAACCCATTCACATCATACTTATCATACTTAATGGCGACACTGTTACAACCTTGGGAAACACATTTCAGCTCATCTGACATCTCAACGTTGGGATCAGCTCCCTACAGGTACAAGAGGAATTTGTTGCGTTCAGTAGTTACGTGGAATAAGAGCGACAAGTCACATATTGCAAGGTAAGAGGGACAGGTTAGAAATTACTTTTTCCATAAACCAGGACACAAAGTTTTTTTATTTCCGGGAGCACCCTCTTTCAGTAGAGTCTCCAACTCCATGGGAGAGGGATCCATCGGTCCCGGCCACTGTTCATCCGTGAAATCTCTAAGAAGGAGAAAATAAGCATTAGACGGAGACCGAGTTACTAGCTGCATAGAGAAATAGGGTGTTCACCATTTTACCTAATGAAATCGACCACTTCCTTCATGTTCATAAGCACATAGAGCATTATGCAATCCTTCTCTTCCTTCGGCAACCTATATTTTAGTCCTTTACCGGCCTTGCCACCGGGAAATTGGAATAGTTCGAGATTGGGGTCATTCTTGGGCAGGTCGACATTGTAACGAGAGACCGGGTTATGCATAGTGGGAACATCATCGGGTCAGTAGGTTGTCGTGGCGTCTACCATCTCCCGAAGGCATGTTGCTTCAGCTATGCATGCTTCAATATTGGCTTTGTTTCCAGTTATCTTTCGAATATACTTAAACTCTCTCTCAATACAAAATTGCCAACAAAATTGCACCCCCCCAAGAGTGCCTCGTTCGCGAGGTGCACAATGAGATGTGCCATCAGAGTAAAGAAGCCTGGCGGAAAGATCATCTCCAAATTGCATAGCAACTCCGACACCTGAACTTGCAGCTTCTCAATCACCAGAGGACATATCTGCTTAGCACAGAGGGTGCGGAAGAAATGGCTCAACTCCGCAAGCAATCGCCATACTTTTTCGGGGAGATACCCTCGAACCATCACCGGCATCAGCCGCTCAATCCATATATGATAGTCGTGACTCTTGAGCCCGTTGACTTGTCCCGTCAAAAGATTGACTCCCTTACTTATATTCGAACGATAACCGTCAGGGAACATCACGACGTATTTGAGCCACCTAAATGACTCCTTCTTTTGGACATTATCAAGGCAGTAGTAGGCATGCGGCTTGAACCAATTCTTTCGACGGATAGTAGGAGGCTGCATGTGTAATCTCTTCCTATCACAAAGCTTCTCAACATCGACTCTAGCCTTGACATTATCCTTTGACTTCCCAGGAATGTTCAGGACTTTGTGAAAAAGGGACTCCCCGACATTCTTTTCGGTGTGCATCACATCGATGTTATGGGGAAGTTCGAGGTCCTTGTAATACACGAGATTCGTTAAGGCTGCCACGTGAGTCCAATTATGCGTTACACCATATCCCGCAAATTGATGGCCAGTTCTCGGCGCCGCGGGCACGAGAGCACGTATCTCGGCATCAACAGCTGCACCCTCGAACTTTGGTACCTCTTTTACTTCATGCACAACTTTGCCCTTCTTGAAGTTCTTTCTATCTTCTCTGAACGAATGATTTCTTTTGAGGTACTGTTGATTCGTGTCAAACGCAACATATTTGCGACCCGACTTTAGCCAAAGGAACTCAAGTCGGTGCCTGCACACTGGGCATGGCCACTTACCAGCTGTACACCATCCGCACGTTAGGGCGTACCCGGGCATGTCATGCACAGTATATTGTAACCAAACTTTCATCAAAAAGTTTCTCTTTGATGCTCGGTCGTATGTCAACGTCCCGTGTATCCAAGAGTGGTTCAAATCATCCACAATCGGTTGCATGTAGACACTCAAGTTCTTCCCCGGATACTCAGGTCCTAGAATTATCAGCGACAAAAACATGGTCTTCCGTTGCATTAATACTCCGGGAGGGATATTGAGCGGAATAACATACACCGGCCAGCAGCTGTACGAGGCTGTCGACATACCATATGGGTTGAAGCCATCTGTTGCTATCGCAATTCTAACATTACGAGCCTCTTCTGCCCACCGGGGGTATTTGTCATCGAAGTTCTTCCATGCCTTACCATCAGATGGATGTCCCATCTTCTTCCGTCCGTGCTCGTCCTCGTATCTTTTCCCCTTCTTGTGCCACGTCATCTGTTTGGCAGTCTCCTCGCTCAAGTAAAGCCGCTGGATTCTTTTTATGAATGGTAGATAACGAAGTATCTCCTTAGCGACCTTCGACTGCCTCACCTGACCATCCTTCCCCTTTATCTCTTCATATCTAGAGGCCTTACAAATGGAGCAGTACTTGTCACCCTCAAACTGTTTCCAAAACAAAAGGCAACCTTTTGGACAACAATCTATCTTTTCATAATCCATGTTGAGCTCCTTCATGAGTTTCTTTGTTTCGTGAAAGGTTTTAGGCAGACAATGCCCTTCGGGCAACATGTTACCACATGTTCTCAGATTAGCTTCAAAGTGAGAACGGGTGGCGGAGTACTGGCACTTGTCGGCTAGACACTGAGAGATGGCATCGAGCTGAGAAATCTTTGCACCCTCGTACAGAGGCCTCTTAGCCGCGGCCATCATATCAAGGAAGGCCTTCACGGTTGGCTCCGGTTCCTCCGGTTCTAGCGGTTCCTCCGGTTCTGGTGATTCCTCCCGTGGAGGTGGCGAATTTGGCTGGTCGGCATCGATAAGATCATCTAGCATGTTTCTAATCCCATCGTGCTCATTGCCATTGAGCCGCTGACGCATAACCTCACCTCTGTCACGTTCGTACCGAGCAAAGTCGACTTGCGTGACATAGTTAGACATGTACCCATATTGCAGAAGGTGTTTGTACATGTCATCCTTTCCCTGACGATGACGCTTAGTGCAATGAGCGCAGGGACAAAGTGCCCGAACCATTGCCTTCGAACCACGCGCTAACTCATTCACTAACAAATGAGTGTTCCGTACCCAATCGTCTGTTTTATTAGTCGCACTAATACGGCCACTGTACATCCACCCATTATCAGCCATCCTCTTCTGCTTTGTTGGGAGACAAACAACAAATATAACATTTTATATCAAACAGGAGATTAAATGCTTCATATTTTTACGCATTCATCAACCTACATGTCCAATAGGAAAAGAGGGTCCTAACCATCCACCGGATCCGTAGATTGGGTAAGTTCTCCCTGGTTCTACCCCGATCCAAGCAGAATTTCGGCAGCACCTCCCCGCTGCTCTCCCGATACACGTCTCGACAAAAAGCCAAGAGGATGTGCATCCGGAGAACAACGAGGAGGCGCCACCGAAATCCTGTCTCGAATCGAGGTAGAGCCAGGGAGAACCAAACCCAACTACGAATCCGCCGACTGCCCGATAAAAGCCATAAGCGTTACGGTCCAAAATATGCGAGACCACTAATGCATATTAAGTCGCGTAACGCTTACGGTCGGGATGACGCCTAGGTGACGCGACATACTTGGTGATCTAGACACGAAAATAAACCTAGGTACAAGAGAGGCGAACGGATTCTCACCCTCGAAGCGTGATCAAATCTTCGAAGATGATCCGGGACCCGCCGTCAAAACACTCCCCCCGCTCACCCTCCGGTAACTGCAAAAAACATGAGAAGATGGTTAAATATGCAACATCTATTTAGCAATTTCTAATTCTAATTCTATTTCTACTACTATTTCTAGCATTTCTAATTCTACTCCTATTTCTAGAAATTCTAGTTCCATTCCTATTTCTACTCACATACTACAAACTACTTCTATTTAGGGTTTTCATTCTACTCCTACTTCTTATCCTACATACTACAACTACTCCTACTCCTATTTATCATCACATAAATATGCATACAAAGTAAAAATAAAAAAATACTAACCTAAATTAACTACATCTACCAATACTAACAATACACCTAACTAACTACACCTAAATTACCAATACTAACCTAATGGGGGAGGGTGTGCTCGGTTGAGGGGTGGGCAGTGGGGGAGGGGAGGGGCAGTGGGGGAGGGGAGGGGCAGTGGGGGAGGCGACGGGGCAGTGGGGGTGGCGGCGGGGCAGTGGGGGAGGAGTGGGGCAGTGGGGGCAGTGGGGGAGGGGTGGGGCAGTGGGGGTGGCTGGCGGGAGGGAGGGAGGGAGGGAGGGGGTGCTGGCTGGCGACGGTGGCTTGGGGGAGGGAGGGGGTGCTGGCGGCGATGGCTTAGGGTAGGGAAGGGGTGCTGGTGACGGTGGCTCGGGGGAGGCAGCGGGTGCTGGCGGCGACGGCGGCTCGGGAAGGCAGCGACGGCGACCCGGGGAGGCTGAGGGGGCAGCGGTGGCGGGGACACGAGCAGAGGACCGGCGGCTGGCGGCGGGGTCGGGGGCGGGCGAGCTGGAGGTTGGGGATAGAATGGATTGGGAAGGAGTGGCCCGGGTGGGCCGCGGGCAGCCCTTAATGGATAGGGCTACGCCGACCGCCTGGCATACGCCGAGGGCAGCCGTCGGCGTAGCTAGGGCAATTTTTTTTATTAATAAAATTTTTTACAAGAAACTTTATTTGATGTTTACTAATATAACAAATGAAAATATATTATTTGGTGTCTACTATTATATAAGAAACATGCAAGTTTTCATCTGATTCCATTTCACCTAAACGGGGAGATTCCCCCTTATACGGGTCCGGCGAAACCCTGATCTCTCTGCACACTCGGATCGTCTACCCCCCTAGACGTTCCTCTGACAGGGGTAGCCCGACATAGCTCTCTCTTGTTTTGTGTTTGTTTAGGTCATAGGGTGATGTAAAACCATGTTGGTTCACAAGTTGGGGAACTATCCTACCCGGTTTCACCTAAACGGGGAGATTCCCCCCTTATACGGGTCCGGAACCTTCGCCTCTAGGTTAGAGCGCATGCATGCCAGGGGGGACACATGCAAGCACCTATACCAACCTCTCACCACACTCACACACATATGCTAGGGACACATGCAAGTTTTCATCTGATTCCGATGTTCTCGTGGTCTTCCTCCGGCGAAACCCTGATCTCTGTGCACACTCGGATCGTCTACCCCCCTAGACGTTCCTCTGACAGGGGTAGCCCGGCGTAGCTCTCTCTTGTTTTGTGTTTGTTTAGGTCATAGGGTGATGTAAAACCATGTTGGTTCACAAGTTGGGGCACTATCCTACCCGGTTTCACCTAAACGGGGAGATTCCCCCCTTATACGGGTCCGGAACCTTCGCCTCTAGGTTAGAGCGCATGCATGCGAGGGGGGACACATGCAAGCACCTATACCAACCTCTCACCACACTCACACACATATGCTAGGGACACATGCAAGTTTTCATCTGATTCCGATGTTCTCATGGTCTTCCTCCGGCGAAACCCTGATCTCTATGCACACTCGGATCGTCTACCCCCTAGACGTTCCACTGACAGGGGTAGCCCGGCGTAGCTCTCTTTTGTTTTGTGTTTGTTTAGGTCATATGGTGATGTAAAACCATGTTGGTTCACAAGTTGGGGCACTATCCTACCCGGTTTCACCTAAACGGGGAGATTCCCCCCTTATACGGGTCCGGAACCTTCGCCTCTAGGTTAGAGTGCATGAATGCGAGGGGGACACATGAAAGCACCTATACCAACCTCTCACCACACTCACACACATATGCTAGGGACACATGCAAGTTTTCATCTGATTCCGATGTTCTCATGGTCTTCCTCCGGCGAAACCCTGATCTCTATGCACACTCGGATCGTCTACCCCCTAGACGTTCCACTGACAGGGGTAGCCCGGCGTAGCTCTCTTGTTTTGTGTTTGTTTAGGTCATAGGGTGATGTAAAACCATGTTGGTTCACAAGTTGGGGCACTATCCTACCCGGTTTCACCTAAACGGGGAGATTCCCCCCTTATACGGGTCCGGAACCTTCGCCTCAAGGTTAGAGTGCATGAATGCGAGGGGGACACATGAAAGCACCTATACCAACCTCTCACCACACTCACACACATATTCTAGGGACACATGCAAGTTTTCATCTGATTCCGATGTTCTCGTGGTCTTCCTCCGGCGAAACCCTCATCTCTGTGCACACTCGGATCGTCTACCCCCCTAGACGTTCCTCTGACAGGGGTAGCCCGGCGTAGCTCTCTCTTTTTTTGTGTTTGTTTAGGTCATAGGGTGATGTAAAACCATGTTGGTTCACAAGTTGGGGCACTATCCTACCCGGTTTCACCTAAACGGGGAGATTCCCCCCTTATACGGGTCCGGAACCTTCGACTCTAGGTTAGAGCGCATGCATGCGAGGGGGGACACATGCAAGCACCTATACCAACCTCTCACCATACTCACACACATATGCTAGGGACACATGCAAGTTTTCATCTGATTCCGATGTTCTCGTGGTCTTCCTCCGGCGAAACCCTGATCTCTGTGCACACTCGGATCGTCTACCCCCCTAGACGTTCCTCTGACAGGGGTAGCCCGGCGTAGCTCTCTCTTGTTTTGTGTTTCTTTAGGTCATAGGGTGATGTAAAACCATGTTGGTTCACAAGTTGGGGAACTATCCTACCCGGTTTCACCTAAACGGGGAGATTCCCCCCTTATACGGGTCCGGAACCTTCGCCTCTAGGTTAGAGCGCATGCATGCCAGGGGGGACACATGCAAGCACCTATACCAACATCTCACAACACTCACACACATATGTTAGGGACACATGCAAGTTTTCATCTGATTCCGATGTTCTCGTGGTCTTCCTCCGGCGAAACCCTGATCTCTGTGCACACTCGGATCGTCTACCCCCCTAGACGTTCCTCTGACAGGGGTAGCCCGGCGTAGCTCTCTCTTGTTTTGTGTTTTTTTAGGTCATAGGGTGATGTAAAACCATGTTGGTTCACAAGTTGGGGCACTATCCTACCCGGTTTCACCTAAACGGGGAGATTCCCCCCTTATACGGGTCCGGAACCTTCGCCTCTAGGTTAGAGCGCATGCATGCGAGGGGGGACACATGCAAGCACCTATACCAACCTCTCACCACACTCACACACATATGCTAGGGACACATGCAAAATTTCATCTGATTCCGATGTTCTCATGGTCTTCCTCCGGCGAAACCCTGATCTCTATGCACACTCGGATCGTCTACCCCCTAGACGTTCCACTGACAGGGGTAGCCCGGCGTAGCTCTCTTGTTTTGTGTTTGTTTAGGTCATAGGGTGATGTAAAACCATGTTGGTTCACAAGTTGGGGCACTATCCTACCCGGTTTCACCTAAACGGGGAGATTCCCCCCTTATACGGGTCCGGAACCTTCGCCTCTAGGTTAGAGTGCATGAATGCGAGGGGGACACATGAAAGCACCTATACCAACCTCTCACCACACTCACACACATATGCTAGGGACACATGCAAGTTTTCATCTGATTCCGATGTTCTCGTGGTCTTCCTCCGGCGAAACCCTCATCTCTGTGCACACTCGGATCGTCTACCCCCCTAGACGTTCCTCTGACAGGGGTAGCCCGGCGTAGCTCTCTCTTTTTTTGTGTTTGTTTAGGTCATAGGGTGATGTAAAACCATGTTGGTTCACAAGTTGGGGCACTATCCTACCCGGTTTCACCTAAACGGGGAGATTCCCCCCTTATACGGGTCCGGAACCTTCGACTCTAGGTTAGAGCGCATGCATGCGAGGGGGGACACATGCAAGCACCTATACCAACCTCTCACCATACTCACACACATATGCTAGGGACACATGCAAGTTTTCATCTGATTCCGATGTTCTCGTGGTCTTCCTCCGGCGAAACCCTGATCTCTGTGCACACTCGGATCGTCTACCCCCTAGACGTTCCTCTGACAGGGGTAGCCCGGCGTAGCTCTCTCTTGTTTTGTGTTTCTTTAGGTCATAGGGTGATGTAAAACCATGTTGGTTCACAAGTTGGGGAACTATCCTACCCGGTTTCACCTAAACGGGGAGATTCCCCCCTTATACGGGTCCGGAACCTTCGCCTCTAGGTTAGAGCGCATGCATGCCAGGGGGGACACATGCAAGCACCTATACCAACCTCTCACAACACTCACACACATATGCTAGGGACACATGCAAGTTTTCATCTGATTCCGATGTTCTCGTGGTCTTCCTCCGGCGAAACCCTGATCTCTGTGCACACTCGGATCGTCTACCCCCCTAGACGTTCCTCTGACAGGGGTAGCCCGACGTAGCTCTCTCTTGTTTTGTGTTTTTTTAGGTCATAGGGTGATGTAAAACCATGTTGGTTCACAAGTTGGGGCACTATCCTACCCGGTTTCACCTAAACGGGGAGATTCCCCCCTTATACGGGTCCGGAACCTTCGCCTCTAGGTTAGAGCGCATGCATGCGAGGGGGGACACATGCAAGCACCTATACCAACCTCTCACCACACTCACACACATATGCTAGGGACACATGCAAGTTTTCATCTGATTCCGATGTTCTCATGGTCTTCCTCCGGCGAAACCCTGATCTCTATGCACACTCGGATCGTCTACCCCCTAGACGTTCCACTGACAGGGGTAGCCCGGCGTAGCTCTCTTGTTTTGTGTTTGTTTAGGTCATAGGGTGATGTAAAACCATGTTGGTTCACAAGTTGGGGCACTATCCTACCCGGTTTCACCTAAACGGGGAGATTCCCCCCTTATACGGGTCCGGAACCTTCGCCTCTAGGTTAGAGTGCATGAATGCGAGGGGGACACATGAAAGCACCTATACCAACCTCTCGCCACACTCACACACATATGCTAGGGACACATGCAAGTTTTCATCTGATTCCGATGTTCTCGTGCTCTTCCTCCGGCGAAACCCTGATCTCTGTGCACACTCGGATCGTCTACCCCCCTAGACGTTCCTCTGACAGGGGTAGCCCGGCGTAGCTCTCTCTTTTTTTTTGTGTTTGTTTAGGTCATAGGGTGATGTAAAACCATGTTGGTTCACAAGTTGGGGCACTATCCTACCCGGTTTCACCTAAACGGGGAGATTCCCCCCTTATACGGGTCCGGAACCTTCGACTCTAGGTTAGAGCGCATGCATGCGAGGGGGGACACATGCAAGCACCTATACCAACCTCTCACCATACTCACGCACATATGCTAGGGACACATGCAAGTTTTCATCTGATTCCGATGTTCTCGTGGTCTTCCTCCGGCGAAACCCTGATCTCTGTGCACACTCGGATCGTCTACCCCCCTAGACGTTCCTCTGACAGGGGTAGCCCGGCGTAGCTCTCTCTTGTTTTGTGTTTGTTTAGGTCATAGGGTGATGTAAAACCATGTTGGTTCACAAGTTGGGGCACTATCCTACCCGGTTTCACCTAAACGGGGAGATTCCCCCCTTATACGGGTACGGAACCTTCGCCTCTAGGTTAGAGAGCATGCATGCGAGGGGGGACACATGCAAGGACCTATACCAACCTCTCACCACACTCACACACATATGCTAGGGACACATGCAAGTTTTTATCTGATTCCGATGTTCTCGTGGTCTTCCTCCGGCAAAACCCTGATCTCTATGCACACTCGGATCGTCTACCCCCCTAGACGTTCCTCTGACAGGGGTAGCCCGGCATAGCTCTCTCTTGTTTTGTGTTTGTTTAGGTAATAGGGTGATGTAAAACCATGTTGGTTCACAAGTTGGGGCACTATCCTACCCGGTTTCACCTAAACGGGGAGATTCCCCACTTATACGGGTCCGGAACCTTCGACTCTAGGTTAGAGCGCATGCATGCGAGGGGGGGACACATGCAAGCACCTATACCAACCTCTCACCACACTCACACACATATGCTAGGGACACATGCAAGTTTTCATCTGATTCCGATGTTCTCGTGGTCTTCCTCCGGCGAAACCCTGATCTCTGTGCACACTCGGATCGTCTACCCCCCTAGACGTTCCTCTGACAGGGGTAGCCCGGCGTAGCTCTCTCTTGTTTTGTGTTTGTTTAGGTCATAGGGTGATGTAAAACCATGTTGGTTCACAAGTTGGGGCACTATCCTACCCGGTTTCACCTAAACGGGGAGATTCCCCCCTTATACGGGTCCGGAACCTTCGCCTCTAGGTTAGAGCGCATGCATGCGAGGGGGGACACATGCAAGCACCTATACCAACCTCTCACCACACTCACACACATATGCTAGGGACACATGCAAGTTTTCATCTGATTCCGATGTTCTCATGGTCTTCCTCCGGCGAAACCCTGATCTCTATGCACACTCGGATCGTCTACCCCCTAGACGTTCCACTGACAGGGGTAGCCCGGCGTAGCTCTCTTGTTTTGTGTTTGTTTAGGTCATAGGGTGATGTAAAACCATGTTGGTTCACAAGTTGTGGCACTATCCTACCCGGTTTCACCTAAACGGGGAGATTCCCCCCTTATACGGGTCCGGAACCTTCGCCTCTAGGTTAGAGTGCATGAATGCGAGGGGGACACATGCAAGCACCTATACCAACCTCTCGCCACACTCACACACATATGCTAGGGACACATGCAAGTTTTCATCTGATTCCGATATTCTCGTGGTCTTCCTCCGGCGAAACCCTCATCTCTGTGCACACTCGGATCGTCTACCCCCCTAGACGTTCCTCTGACAGGGGTAGCCCGGCGTAGCTCTCTCTTGTTTTGTGTTCGTTTAGGTCATAGGGTGATGTAAAACCATGTTTTGTTCACAAGTTGGGGCACTATCCTACCCGGTTTCACCTAAACGGGGAGATTCCCCCCTTATACGGGTCCGGAACCTTCGACTCTAGGTTAGAGCGCATGCATGCGAGGGGGACACATGCAAGCACCTATACCAACCTCTCACCATACTCACACACATATGCTAGGGACACATGCAAGTTTTCATCTGATTCCGATGTTCTCGTGGTCTTCCTCCGGCGAAACCCTGATCTCTGTGCACACTCGGATCGTCTACCCCCCTAGACGTTCCTCTGACAGGGGTAGCCCGGCGTAGCTCTCTCTTGTTTTGTGTTTGTTTAGGTCATAGGGTGATGTAAAACCATGTTGGTTCACAAGTTGGGGCACTATCCTACCCGGTTTCACCAAAACAGGGAGATTCCCCCCTTATACGGGTACGGAACCTTCGCCTCTAGGTTAGAGAGCATGCATGCGAGGGGGGACACATGCAAGGACCTATACCAACCTCTCACCACACTCACACACATATGCTAGGGACACATGCAAGTTTTTATCTGATTCCGGTGTTCTCGTGGTCTTCCTCCGGCGAAACCCTGATCTCTATGCACACTCGGATCGTCTACCCCCCTAGACGTTTCTCTGACAGGGGTAGCCCGGCATAGCTCTCTCTTGTTTTGTGTTTGTTTAGGTAATAGGGTGATGTAAAACCATGTTGGTTCACAAGTTGGGGCACTATCCTACCCGGTTTCACCTAAACGGGGAGATTCCCCACTTATACGGGTCCGGAACCTTCGACTCTAGGTTAGAGCGCATGCATGCGAGGGGGGGACACATGCAAGCACCTATACCAACCTCTCACCACACTCACACACATATGCTAGGGACACATGCAAGTTTTCATCTGATTCCGATGTTCTCGTGGTCTTCCTCCGGCGAAACCCTGATCTCTGTGCACACTCGGATCGTCTACCCCCCTAGACGTTCCTCTGACAGGGGTAGCCCGGCGTAGCTCTCTCTTGTTTTGTGTTTGTTTAGGTCATAGGGTGATGTAAAACCATGTTGGTTCACAAGTTGGGGCACTATCCTACCCGGTTTCACCTAAACGGGGAGATTCCCCCCTTATACGGGTCCGGAACCTTCGCCTCTAGGTTAGAGCGCATGCATGCGAGGGGGGACACATGCAAGCACCTATACCAACCTCTCACCACACTCACACACATATGCTAGGGACACATGCAAGTTTTCATCTGATTCCGATGTTCTCATGGTCTTCCTCCGGCGAAACCCTGATCTCTATGCACACTCGGATCGTCTACCCCCTAGACGTTCCACTGACAGGGGTAGCCCGGCGTAGCTCTCTTGTTTTGTGTTTGTTTAGGTCATAGGGTGATGTAAAACCATGTTGGTTCACAAGTTGTGGCACTATCCTACCCGGTTTCACCTAAACGGGGAGATTCCCCCCTTATACGGGTCCGGAACCTTCGCCTCTAGGTTAGAGTGCATGAATGCGAGGGGGACACATGCAAGCACCTATACCAACCTCTCACCACACTCACACACATATGGTAGGGACACATGCAAGTTTTCATCTGATTCCGATGTTCTCGTGGTCTTCCTCCGGCGAAACCCTCATCTCTGTGCACACTCGAATCGTCTACCCCCCTAGACGTTCCTCTGACAGGGGTAGCCCGGCGTAGCTCTCTCTTGTTTTGTGTTTGTTTAGGTCATAGGGTGATGTAAAACCCTGTTTTGTTCACAAGTTGGGGCACTATCCTACCCTGTTTCACCTAAACGGGGAGATTCCCCCCTTATACGGGTCCGGAACCTTCGACTCTAGGTTAGAGCGCATGCATGCGAGGGGGGACACATGCAAGCACCTATACCAACCTCTCACCATACTCACACACATATACTAGGGACAAATGCAAGTTTTCATCTGATTCCGATGTTCTCGTGGTCTTCCTCCGGCGAAACCCTGATCTCTATGCACACTCGGATCGTCTACCCCCTAGACGTTCCTCTGACAGGGGTAGCCCGGCGTAGCTTTCTCTTGTTTCGTGTTTGTTTAGGTCATAGGGTGATGTAAAACCATGTTGGTTCACAAGTTGGGGCACTATCCTACCCAGTTTCACCTAAACGGGGAGATTCCCCCCTTATACGGGTATGGAACCTTCGCCTCTAGGTTAGAGAGCATGCATGCGAGGGGTGACACATGCAAGCACCTATACCAACCTCTCACCACACTAACACACATATTCTAGGGACACATGCAAGTTTTCATCTGATTCCGATGTTCTCGTGGTCTTCCTCCGGCGAAACCCTAATCTTTGTGCACACTCGGATCGTCTACCCCCGTAGACGTTCCTCTGACAGGGGTAGCCCGGCGTAGCTCTCTCTTGTTTTGTGTTTGTTTAGGTCATAGGGTGATGTAAAACCATGTTGGTTCACAAGTTGGGGCACTATCCTACCCCGTTTCACCTAAACGGGGAGATTCCCCCCTTATACGGTTTCGGAACCTTCGCCTCTAGGTTAGAGCGCATGCATGCGAGGGGGGACACATGCAAGCACCTATACCAACCTCTCACCACACTCACACACATATGCTAGGGACACATGCAAGTTTTCATCTGATTCCGATGTTCTCGTGGTCTTCCTCCGGCGAAACCCTGATCTCTGTGCACACTCGGATCGTCTACCCCCTAGAACTTCCTCTGACAGGGGTAGCCCGGCGTAGCTCTCTCTTGTTTTGTGTTTGTTTAGGTCATAAGGTGATGTAAAACCATGTTGGTTCACAAGTTGTGGCACTATCCTACCTGGTTTCACCTAAACGGGGAGATTCCCCCCTTATACGGGTACGGAACCTTCGCCTCTAGGTTAGAGCGCATGAATGCGAGGGGGACACACGCAAGCACCTATACCAACCTCTCACCATACTCACACACATATGCTAGGGACACATGCAAGTTTTCATCTGATTCCGATGTTCTCGTGGTCTTCCTCCGGCGAAACCCTGATCTCTGTGCACACTCGGATCGTCTACCCCCTAGACGTTCCTCTGACAGGGGTAGCCCAGCGTAGCTCTCTCTTGTTTTGTGTTTGTTTAGGTCATAGGGTGATGTAAAACCATGTTGGTTCACAAGTTGGGGCACTATCCTACCCGGTTTCACCTAAACGGGGAGATTCCCCCCTTATACGGGTACGGAACCTTCGCCTCTAGGTTAGAGAGCATGCATGCGAGGGGGGACACATGCAAGGACCTATACCAACCTCTCACCACACTCACACACATATGCTAGGGACACATGCAAGTTTTTATCTGATTCCGATGTTCTCGTGGTCTTCCTCCGGCAAAACCCTGATCTCTATGCACACTCGGATCGTCTACCCCCCTAGACGTTCCTCTGACAGGGGTAGCCCGGCATAGCTCTCTCTTGTTTTGTGTTTGTTTAGGTAATAGGGTGATGTAAAACCATGTTGGTTCACAAGTTGGGGCACTATCCTACCCGGTTTCACCTAAACGGGGAGATTCCCCACTTATACGGGTCCGGAACCTTCGACTCTAGGTTAGAGCGCATGCATGCGAGGGGGGGACACATGCAAGCACCTATACCAACCTCTCACCACACTCACACACATATGCTAGGGACACATGCAAGTTTTCATCTGATTCCGATGTTCTCGTGGTCTTCCTCCGGCGAAACCCTGATCTCTGTGCACACTCGGATCGTCTACCCCCCTAGACGTTCCTCTGACAGGGGTAGCCCGGCGTAGCTCTCTCTTGTTTTGTGTTTGTTTAGGTCATAGGGTGATGTAAAACCATGTTGGTTCACAAGTTGGGGCACTATCCTACCCGGTTTCACCTAAACGGGGAGATTCCCCCCTTATACGGGTCCGGAACCTTCGCCTCTAGGTTAGAGCGCATGCATGCGAGGGGGGACACATGCAAGCACCTATACCAACCTCTCACCACACTCACACACATATGCTAGGGACACATGCAAGTTTTCATCTGATTCCGATGTTCTCATGGTCTTCCTCCGGCGAAACCCTGATCTCTATGCACACTCGGATCGTCTACCCCCTAGACGTTCCACTGACAGGGGTAGCCCGGCGTAGCTCTCTTGTTTTGTGTTTGTTTAGGTCATAGGGTGATGTAAAACCATGTTGGTTCACAAGTTGTGGCACTATCCTACCCGGTTTCACCTAAACGGGGAGATTCCCCCCTTATACGGGTCCGGAACCTTCGCCTCTAGGTTAGAGTGCATGAATGCGAGGGGGACACATGCAAGCACCTATACCAACCTCTCGCCACACTCACACACATATGCTAGGGACACATGCAAGTTTTCATCTGATTCCGATATTCTCGTGGTCTTCCTCCGGCGAAACCCTCATCTCTGTGCACACTCGGATCGTCTACCCCCCTAGACGTTCCTCTGACAGGGGTAGCCCGGCGTAGCTCTCTCTTGTTTTGTGTTCGTTTAGGTCATAGGGTGATGTAAAACCATGTTTTGTTCACAAGTTGGGGCACTATCCTACCCGGTTTCACCTAAACGGGGAGATTCCCCCCTTATACGGGTCCGGAACCTTCGACTCTAGGTTAGAGCGCATGCATGCGAGGGGGACACATGCAAGCACCTATACCAACCTCTCACCATACTCACACACATATGCTAGGGACACATGCAAGTTTTCATCTGATTCCGATGTTCTCGTGGTCTTCCTCCAGCGAAACCCTGATCTCTGTGCACACTCGGATCGTCTACCCCCCTAGACGTTCCTCTGACAGGGGTAGCCCGGCGTAGCTCTCTCTTGTTTTGTGTTTGTTTAGGTCATAGGGTGATGTAAAACCATGTTGGTTCACAAGTTGGGGCACTATCCTACCCGGTTTCACCAAAACAGGGAGATTCCCCCCTTATACGGGTACGGAACCTTCGCCTCTAGGTTAGAGAGCATGCATGCGAGGGGGGACACATGCAAGGACCTATACCAACCTCTCACCACACTCACACACATATGCTAGGGACACATGCAAGTTTTTATCTGATTCCGGTGTTCTCGTGGTCTTCCTCCGGCGAAACCCTGATCTCTATGCACACTCGGATCGTCTACCCCCGTAGACGTTTCTCTGACAGGGGTAGCCCGGCGTAGCTCTCTCTTGTTTTGTGTTTGTTTAGGTCATAGGGTGATGTAAAACCATGTTGGTTCACAAGTTGGGGCACTATCCTACCCGGTTTCACCTAAACGGGGAGATTCCCCCCTTATACGGTTCCGGACCCTTCGCCTCTAGGTTAGAGCGCATGCATGCGAGGGGGGGACACATGCAAGCACCTATACCAACCTCTCACCACACTCACACACATATGCTAGGGACACATGCAAGTTTTCATCTGATTCCGATGTTCTCGTGGTCTTCCTCCGGCGAAACCCTGATCTCTGTGCACACTCGGATCGTCTACCCCCCTAGACGTTCCTCTGACAGGGGTAGCCCGGCGTAGCTCTCTCTTGTTTTGTGTTTGTTTAGGTCATAGGGTGATGTAAAACCATGTTGGTTCACAAGTTGGGGCACTATCCTACCCGGTTTCACCTAAACGGGGAGATTCCCCCCTTATACGGGTACGGAACCTTCGCCTCTAGGTTAGAGAGCATGCATGCGAGGGGGGACACATGCTAGCACCTATACCAACCTCTCACCACACGCACACACATATGCTACGGACACATGCAAGTTTTTATCTGATTCCGATGTTCTCGTGGTCTTCCTCCAGCGAAACCCTGATCTCTGTGCACACTCGGATCGTCTACCCCCCTAGACGTTCCTCTGACAGGGGTAGCCCGGCATAGCTCTCTCTTGTTTTGTGTTTGTTTAGGTCATAGGGTGATGTAAAACCATGTTGGTTCACAAGTTGGGGCACTATCCTACCCGGTTTCACCTAAACGGGGAGATTCCCCCTTTATATGGGTCCGAACCTTCGACTCTAGGTTAGAGCGCATGCATGCCAGGGGGACACATGCAAGCACCTATACCAACCTCTCACCACACTCACACACATATGCTAGGGACACATGCAAGTTTTCATCTGATTCCGATGTTCTCGTGTTCTTCCTCCAGCGAAACCCTGATCTCTGTGCACACTCGGATCGTCTACCCCCCTAGACGTTCCTCTGACAGGGGTAACCCGGCGTAGATCTCTCTTGTTTTGTGTTTGTTTAGGTCATAGGGTGATGTAAAACCATGTTGGTTCACAAGTTGGGGCACTATCCTACCCGGTTTCACCTAAACGGGGAGATTCCCCCCTTATACGGGTACGGAACCTTCGCCTCTAGGTTAGAGCGCATGCATGTGAGGGGGGACACATGCAAGCACCTATACCAACCTCTCACCACACTCACACACATATGCTAGGGACACATGCAAGTTTTCATCTGATTCCGATGTTCTCGTGGTCTTCCTCCGGCGAAACCCTGATCTCTATGCACACTCGGATCGTCTACCCCCCTAGACGTTCCTCTGACAGGGGTAGCCCGGCGTATCTCTCTCTTGTTTCGTGTTTGTTTAGGTCATAGGGTGATGTAAAACCATGTTGGTTTACAAGTTGGGGCACTATCCTACCCGGTTTCACCTAAACGGGGAGATTCCCCCCTTATATGGTTCCGGAACCTTCGCCTCTAGGTTAGAGCGAATGCATGCGAGGGGGGACACATGCAAGCACCTATACCAACCTCTCACCACACTCACACACATATGCTAGGGACACATGCAAGTTTTCAGCTGATTCCGATGTTCTCGTGGTCTTCCTCCGGCGAAACCCTGATCTCTGTGCAGACTCGGATCGTCTACCCCCCTAGACGTTCCTCTGACAGGGGTAGCCCGACGTAGCTCTCTCTTTTTTTGTGTTTGTTTAGGTCATAGGGTGATGTAAAACCATGTTGGTTCACAAGTTGGGGCACTATCCTACCCGGTTTCACCTAAACGGGGAGATTCCCCCCTTATACGGGTCCGGAACCTTCGCCTCTAGGTTAGAGCGCATGCATGCGAGGGGGGACACATGCAAGCACCTATACCAACCTCTCACCACACTCACACACATATGCTAGGGACACATGCAAGTTTTCATCTGATTCCGATGTTCTCATGGTCTTCCTCCGGCGAAACCCTGATCTCTATGCACACTCGGATCGTCTACCCCCTAGACGTTCCACTGACAGGGGTAGCCCGGCGTAGCTCTCTTGTTTTGTGTTTTTTTAGGTCATAGGGTGATGTAAAACCATGTTGGTTCACAAGTTGGGGCACTATCCTACCCGGTTTCACCCAAACGGGGAGATTCCCCCCTTATACGGGTCCGGAACCTTCGCCTCTAGGTTAGAGTGCATGAATGCGAGGGGGATACATGCAAGCACCTATACCAACCTCTCACCACACTCACACGCATATTCTAGGGACACATGCAAGTTTTCATCTAATTCCGATGTTCTCGTGGTCTTCCTCCGGCGAAACCCTGATCTCTGTGCACACTCGGATCGTCTACCCCCCTAGACGTTCCTCTGACAGGGGTAGCCCGGCGTAGCTCTCTCTTGTTTTGTGTTTGTTTAGGTCATAGGGTGATGTAAAACCCTGTTTTGTTCACAATTTGGGGCACTATCCTACCCGGTTTCACCTAAACGGGGAGATTCCCCCTTATACGTGTCCGGAACCTTCGACTCTAGGTTAGAGCGCATGCATGCGAGGGGGGACACATGCAAGCACCTATACCAACCTCTCACCATACTCACACACATATAATAGGGACACATGCAAGTTTTCATCTGATTCCGATGTTCTCGTGGTCTTCCTCCGGCGAAACCCTGATCTCTGTGCACACTCGCATCGTCTACCCCCTAGACGTTCCTCTGACAGGGGTAGCCCGACGTAGCTCTCTCTTGTTTTGTGTTTGTTTAGGTCATAGGGTGATGTAAAACCATGTTGGTTCACAAGTTGGGGCACTATCCTACCCGGTTTCAACTAAACGGGGAGATTCCCCCCTTATACGGGTACGGAACCTTCGCCTCTAGGTTAGAGCGCATGCATGCGAGGGGGGACACATGCAAGCACCTATACCAACCTCTCACCACACTCACACACATATGCTAGGGACACATGCAAGTTTTCATCTGATTCCGAAGTTCTCGTGGTCTTCCTCCGGCGAAACCCTGATCTCTGTGCACACTCGGATCGTCTACCCCCCTAGACGTTCCTCTGACAGGGGTAGCCTGGCGTAGCTCTCTCTTGTTTTGTGTTTGTTTAGGTCATAGGGTGATGTAAAACCATGTTGGTTCACAAGTTGGGGCACTATCCTACCCCGTTTCACCTAAACGGGGAGATTCCCCCCTTATACGGTTCCGGAACCTTCGCCTCTAGGTTAGAGCGCATGCATGCGAGGGGTAACACATGCAAGCACCTATACCAACCTCTCACCACACTCACACACATATGCTAGGGACACATGCAAGTTTTCATCTGATTCCGATGTTCTCGTGGTCTTCCTCCGGCGAAACCCTGATCTCTGTGCACACTCGGATCGTCTACCCCCTAGACGTTCCTCTGACAGGGGTAGCCCGGCGTAGCTCTCTCTTGTTTTGTGTTTGTTTAGGTCATAGGGTGATGTAAAACCATGTTGGTTCACAAGTTGGGGCACTATCCTAACCGGTTTCACCTAAACGGGGAGATTCCCCCCTTATACAGGTCCGGAACCTTCGCCTCTAGGTTAGAGCGCATGCATGCGAGGGGGGACACATGAAATCACCTATACCAACCTATCACCACACTCACACACATATGCTAGGGACACATGCAAGTTTTCATCTGATTCCGATGTTCTCGTGGTCTTCCTCCGGCGAAACCCTGATCTGTGTGCACACTCGGATCGTCTACCTCCCTAGACGTTCCTCTGACAGGGGAAGCCGGCGTAGATCTCTCTTGTTTTGTGTTTGTTTAGGTCATAGGGTGATGTAAAACCATGTTGGTTCACAAGTTGGGCCACTATCCTACCCGGTTTCACCTAAACGGGGAGATTCCCCCTTATACGTGTCCGGAACCTTCGACTCTAGGTTAGAGCGCATGCATGCGAGGGGGGACACATGCAAGCACCTATACCAACCTCTCACCATACTCACACACATATGCTAGGGACACATGCAAGTTTTCATCTGATTCCGATGTTCTCGTGGTCTTCCTCCGGCGAAACCCTGATCTCTGTGCACACTCGCATCGTCTACCCCCTAGACGTTCCTCTGACAGGGGTAGCCCGACGTAGCTCTCTCTTGTTTTGTGTTTGTTTAGGTCATAGGGTGATGTAAAACCATGTTGGTTCACAAGTTGGGGCACTATCCTACCCGGTTTCAACTAAACGGGGAGATTCCCCCCTTATACGGGTACGGAACCTTCGCCTCTAGGTTAGAGCGCATGCATGCGAGGGGGGACACATGCAAGCACCTATACCAACCTCTCACCACACTCACACACATATGCTAGGGACACATGCAAGTTTTCATCTGATTCCGAAGTTCTCGTGGTCTTCCTCCGGCGAAACCCTGATCTCTGTGCACACTCGGATCGTCTACCCCCCTAGACGTTCCTCTGACAGGGGTAGCCGGGCGTAGCTCTCTCTTGTTTTGTGTTTGTTTAGGTCATAGGGTGATGTAAAACCATGTTGGTTCACAAGTTGGGGCACTATCCTACCCCGTTTCACCTAAACGGGGAGATTCCCCCCTTATACGGTTCCGGAACCTTCGCCTCTAGGTTAGAGCGCATGCATGCGAGGGGTAACACATGCAAGCACCTATACCAACCTCTCACCACACTCACACACATATGCTAGGGACACATGCAAGTTTTCATCTGATTCCGATGTTCTCGTGGTCTTCCTCCGGCGAAACCCTGATCTCTGTGCACACTCGGATCGTCTACCCCCTAGACGTTCCTCTGACAGGGGTAGCCCGGCGTAGCTCTCTCTTGTTTTGTGTTTGTTTAGGTCATAGGGTGATGTAAAACCATGTTGGTTCACAAGTTGGGGCACTATCCTACCCGGTTTCACCTAAACGGGGAGATTCCCCCCTTATACGGGTACGGAACCTTCGCCTCTAGGTTAGAGCGCATGCATGTGAGGGGGGACACATGCAAGCACCTATACTAACCTCTCACCACACTCACACACATATGCTAGGGACACATGCAAGTTTTCATCTGATTCCGATGTTCTCGTGGTCTTCCTCCGGCGAAACCCTGATCTCTATGCACACTCGGATCGTCTACCCCCCTAGACGTTCCTCTGACAGGGGTAGCCCGGCGTATCTCTCTCTTGTTTCGTGTTTGTTTAGGTCATAGGGTGATGTAAAACCATGTTGGTTTACAAGTTGGGGCACTATCCTACCCGGTTTCACCTAAACGGGGAGATTACCCCCTTATATGGTTCCGGAACCTTCGCCTCTAGGTTAGAGCGAATGCATGCGAGGGGGGACACATGCAAGCACCTATACCAACCTCTCACCACACTCACACACATATGCTAGGGACACATGCAAGTTTTCAGCTGATTCCGATGTTCTCGTGGTCTTCCTCCGGCGAAACCCTGATCTCTGTGCAGACTCGGATCGTCTACCCCCCTAGACGTTCCTCTGACAGGGGTAGCCCGACGTAGCTCTCTCTTTTTTTGTGTTTGTTTAGGTCATAGGGTGATGTAAAACCATGTTGGTTCACAAGTTGGGGCACTATCCTACCCGGTTTCACCTAAACGGGGAGATTCCCCCATTATACGGGTCCGGAACCTTCGCCTCTAGGTTAGAGCGCATGCATGCGAGGGGGGACACATGCAAGCACCTATACCAACCTCTCACCACACTCACACACATATGCTAGGGACACATGCAAGTTTTCATCTGATTCCGATGTTCTCATGGTCTTCCTCTGGCGAAACCCTGATCTCTATGCACACTCGGATCGTCTACCCCCTAGACGTTCCACTGACAGGGGTAGCCCGGCGTAGCTCTCTTGTTTTGTGTTTTTTTAGGTCATAGGGTGATGTAAAACCATGTTGGTTCACAAGTTGGGGCACTATCCTACCCGGTTTCACCCAAACGGGGAGATTCCCCCCTTATACGGGTCCGGAACCTTCGCCTCTAGGTTAGAGTGCATGAATGCGAGGGGGATACATGCAAGCAACTATACCAACCTCTCACCACACTCACACACATATTCTAGGGACACATGCAAGTTTTCATCTAATTCCGATGTTCTCGTGGTCTTCCTCCGGCGAAACCCTGATCTCTGTGCACACTCGGATCGTCTACCCCCCTAGACGTTCCTCTGACAGGGGTAGCCCGGCGTAGCTCTCTCTTGTTTTGTGTTTGTTTAGGTCATAGGGTGATGTAAAACCCTGTTTTGTTCACAATTTGGGGCACTATCCTACCCGGTTTCACCTAAACGGGGAGATTCCCCCTTATACGTGTCCGGAACCTTCGACTCTAGGTTAGAGCGCATGCATGCGAGGGGGGACACATGCAAGCACCTATACCAACCTCTCACCATACTCACACACATATACTAGGGACACATGCAAGTTTTCATCTGATTCCGATGTTCTCGTGGTCTTCCTCCGGCGAAACCCTGATCTCTGTGCACACTCGCATCGTCTACCCCCTAGACGTTCCTCTGACAGGGGTAGCCCGACGTATCTCTCTCTTGTTTTGTGTTTGTTTAGGTCATAGGGTGATGTAAAACCATGTTGGTTCACAAGTTGGGGCACTATCCTACCCGGTTTCAACTAAACGGGGAGATTCCCCCCTTATACGGGTACGAAACCTTCGCCTCTAGGTTAGAGCGCATGCATGCGAGGGGGGACACATGCAAGCACCTATACCAACCTCTCACCACACTCACACACATATGCTAGGGACACATGCAAGTTTTCATCTGATTCCGAAGTTCTCGTGGTCTTCCTCCGGCGAAACCCTGATCTCTGTGCACACTCGGATCGTCTACCCCCCTAGACGTTCCTCTGACAGGGGTAGCCTGGCGTAGCTCTCTCTTGTTTTGTGTTTGTTTAGGTCATAGGGTGATGTAAAACCATGTTGGTTCACAAGTTGGGGCACTATCCTACCCCGTTTCACCTAAACGGGGAGATTCCCCCCTTATACGGTTCCGGAACCTTCGCCTCTAGGTTAGAGCGCATGCATGCGAGGGGTAACACATGCAAGCACCTATACCAACCTCTCACCACACTCACACACATATGCTAGGGACACATGCAAGTTTTCATCTGATTCCGATGTTCTCGTGGTCTTCCTCCGGCGAAACCCTGATCTCTGTGCACACTCGGATCGTCTACCCCCTAGACGTTCCTCTGACAGGGGTAGCCCGGCGTAGCTCTCTCTTGTTTTGTGTTTGTTTAGGTCATAGGGTGATGTAAAACCATGTTGGTTCACAAGTTGGGGCACTATCCTAACCGGTTTCACCTAAACGGGGAGATTCCCCCCTTATACAGGTCCGGAACCTTCGCCTCTAGGTTAGAGCGCATGCATGCGAGGGGGGACACATGAAATCACCTATACCAACCTATCACCACACTCACACACATATGCTAGGGACACATGCAAGTTTTCATCTGATTCCGATGTTCTCGTGGTCTTCCTCCGGCGAAACCCTGATCTGTGTGCACACTCGGATCGTCTACCTCCCTAGACGTTCCTCTGACAGGGGAAGCCGGCGTAGATCTCTCTTGTTTTGTGTTTGTTTAGGTCATAGGGTGATGTAAAACCATGTTGGTTCACAAGTTGGGCCACTATCCTACCCGGTTTCACCTAAACGGGGAGATTCCCCCTTATACGTGTCCGGAACCTTCGACTCTAGGTTAGAGCGCATGCATGCGAGGGGGGACACATGCAAGCACCTATACCAACCTCTCACCATACTCACACACATATGCTAGGGACACATGCAAGTTTTCATCTGATTCCGAAGTTCTCGTGGTCTTCCTCCGGCGAAACCCTGATCTCTGTGCACACTCGGATCGTCTACCCCCCTAGACGTTCCTCTGACAGGGGTAGCCTGGCGTAGCTCTCTCTTGTTTTGTGTTTGTTTAGGTCATAGGGTGATGTAAAACCATGTTGGTTCACAAGTTGGGGCACTATCCTACCCCGTTTCACCTAAACGGGGAGATTCCCCCCTTATACGGTTCCGGAACCTTCGCCTCTAGGTTAGAGCGCATGCATGCGAGGGGTAACACATGCAAACCCTATACCAACCTCTCACCACACTCACACACATATGCTAGGGACACATGCAAGTTTTCATCTGATTCCGATGTTCTCGTGGTCTTCCTCCGGCGAAACCCTGATCTCTGTGCACAGTCGGATCGTCTACCCCCTAGACGTTCCTCTGACAGGGGTAGCCCGGCGTAGCTCTCTCTTGTTTTGTGTTTGTTTAGGTCATAGGGTGATGTACAACCATGTTGGTTCACAAGTTGGGGCACTATCCTAACCGGTTTCACCTAAACGGGGAGATTCCCCCCTTATACAGGTCCGGAACCTTCGCTTCTAGGTTAGAGCGCATGCATGCGAGGGGGGACACATGAAATCACCTATACCAACCTATCACCACACTCACACACATATGCTAGGGACACATGCAAGTTTTCATCTGATTCCGATGTTCTCGTGGTCTTCCTCCGGCGAAACCCTGATCTGTGTGCACACTCGGATCGTCTACCTCCCTAGACGTTCCTCTGACAGGGGAAGCCGGCGTAGATCTCTCTTGTTTTGTGTTTGTTTAGGTCATAGGGTGATGTAAAACCATGTTGGTTCACAAGTTGGGGCACTATCCTACCCGGTTTCACCTAAACGGGGAGATTCCCCCCTTATACGGTTCCAGAACCTTCGCCTCTAGGTTAAAGCGCATGCATGCGAGGGGGGACACATGCAAGCACCTATACCAACCTCTCACCACACTCACACACATATGCTAGGGACACATGCAAGTTTTCATCTGATTCCGATGTTCTCGTGGTCTTCCTCCGGCGAAACCTTGATCTCTATGCACACTCGGATCGTCTACCCCTAGACGTTCCACTGACAGGGGTAGCCCGGCGTAGCTCTCTCTTGTTTTGTGTTTTTTAGGTCATAGGGTGATGTAAAACCATGTTGGTTCACAAGTTGGGGCACTATCCTACCCGGTTTCACCTAAACGGGGAGATTCCCCCTTATACGGGTCCGGAACCTTCGCCTCTAGGTTAGAGCGCATGCATGCGAGGGGGGACACATGAAAGCACCTATACCAACCTCTCACCACACTCACACACATATGCTAGGGACACATGCAAGTTTTCATCTGATTCCGATGTTCTCGTGGTCTTCCTCCGGCGAAACCCTGATCCCTGTGCACACTCGGATCGTCTACCCCCCTAGACGTTCCTCTGACAGGGGTAGCCCGGCGTAGCTCTCTCTTGTTTTGTGTTTGTTTAGGTCATAGGGTGATGTAAAACCATGTTGGTTCACAAGTTGGGGCACTATCCTACCCGGTTTCACCTAAACGGGGAGATTCCCCCCTTATACGGGTACGGAACCTTCGCCTCTAGGTTAGAGAGCATGCATTCGAGGGGGGACACATGCAAGGACCTATACCAACCTCTCACCACACTCACACACATATGCTAGGGACACATGCAAGTTTTTATCTAATTCCGATGTTCTCGTGGTCTTCCTCCGGCGAAACCCTGATCTCTATGCACACTCGGATCGTCTACCCCCTAGACGTTCCTCTGACAGGGGTAGCCCGGCGTAGCTCTCTCTTGTTTTGTGTTTCTTTAGGTCATAGGGTGATGTAAAACCATGTTGGTTCACAAGTTGGGGAACTATCCTACCCGGTTTCACCTAAACGGGGAGATTCCCCCCTTATACGGGTACAGAACCTTCGCCTCTAGGTTAGAGAGCATGCATGCGAGGGGGGACACATGCAAGCACCTATACCAACCTATCACCGCACTCACACACATATGCTAGGGACACTTGCAAGTTTTTATCTGATTCCGATGTTCTCGTGGTCTTCCTCCGGCGAAACCCTGATCTCTGTGCACACTCGGATCGTCTACCCCCTAGACGTTCCTCTGATAGGGGTAACCCGGCGTAGCTCACTCTTGTTTTGCGTTTATTTAGGTCATAGGGTGATGTAAAACCATGTTGGTTCACAAGTTGGGGCACTATCCTAACCGGTTTTACCTAAACGGGGAGATTCCCCCCTTATACGGGTCCGGAACCTTCGACTCTAGGTTAGAGCGCATGCATGCGAGGGGGGACACATGCAAGCACCTATACCAACCTCTCACCATACTCACACACATATACTAGGGACACATGCAAGTTTTCATCTGATTCCGATGTTCTCGTGGTCTTCCTCCGGCGAAACCCTGATCTCTGTGCACACTCGGATCGTCTACCCCCCTAGACGTTCCTCTGACAGGGGTAGCCCGGCGTAGCTCTCTCTTGTTTTGTGTTTGTTTAGGTCATAGGGTGATGTAAAACCATGTTGGTTCACAAGTTGGGGCACTATCCTACCCGGTTTCACCAAAACAGGGAGATTCCCCCCTTATACGGGTACGGAACCTTCGCCTCTAGGTTAGAGAGCATGCATGCGAGGGGGGACACATGCAAGGACCTATACCAACCTCTCACCACACTCACACACATATGCTAGGGACACATGCAAGTTTTCATCTGATTCCGATGTTCTCGTGGTCTTCCTCCGGCGAAACCCTGATCTGTGTGCACACTCGGATCGTCTACCTCCCTAGACGTTCCTCTGACAGGGGAAGCCGGCGTAGATCTCTCTTGTTTTGTGTTTGTTTAGGTCATAGGGTGATGTAAAACCATGTTGGTTCACAAGTTGGGCCACTATCCTACCCGGTTTCACCTAAACGGGGAGATTCCCCCCTTATACGGGTCCGGAACCTTCGCCTCTAGGTTAAAGCGCATGCATGCGAGGGGGGACACATGCAAGCACCTATACCAACCTCTCACCACACTCACACACATATGCTAGGGACACATGCAAGTTTTCATCTGATTCCGATGTTCTCGTGGTCTTCCTCCGGCGAAACCTTGATCTCTATGCACACTCGGATCGTCTACCCCCTAGACGTTCCACTGACAGGGGTAGCCCGGCGTATCTCTCTCTTGTTTTGTGTTTTTTAGGTCATAGGGTGATGTAAAACCATGTTGGTTCACAAGTTGGGGCACTATCCTACCCGGTTTCACCTAAACGGGGAGATTCCCCCTTATTCGGGTCCGGAACCTTCGCCTCTAGGTTAGAGCGCATGCATGCGAGGGGGGACACATGAAAGCTCCTATAACAACCTCTCACCACACTCACACACATATGCTACGGATACATGCAAGTTTTCATCTGATTCCGATGTTCTCGTGGTCTTCCTCCGGCGAAACCCTGATCTCTATGCACATTCGGATCGTCTACCCCCCTAGACGTTCCTCTGACAGGGGTAGCCCGGCGTAGCTCTCTCTTGTTTTGTGTTTGTTTAGGTCATAGGGTGATGTAAAACCATGTTGGTTCACAAGTTGGGGCACTATCCTACCCGGTTTCACCTAAACGGGGAGATTCCCCCCTTAAACGGGTACGGAACCTTCGCCTCTAGGTTAGAGAGCATGCATGCGAGGGGGGACACATGCAAGGACCTATACCAACCTCTCACCACACTCACACACATATGCTAGGGACACATGCAAGTTTTTATCTGATTCCGATGTTCTCGTGGTCTTCCTCCGGCGAAACCCTGATCTCTATGCACACTCGGATCGTCTACCCCCCCAGACGTTCCTCTGACAGGGGTAGCCCGGCATAGCTCTCTCTTGTTTTGTGTTTGTTTAGGTCATAGGGTGATGTAAAACCATGTTGGTTCACAAGTTGGGGCACTATCCTACCCGGTTTCACCTAAACGGGGAGATTCCCCACTTATACGGGTCTGGAACCTTCGACTCTAGGTTAGAGCGCATGCATGCGAGGGGGGACACATGCAAGCACCTATACCAACCTATCACCACACTCACACACATATGCTAGGGACACATGCAAGTTTTCATCTGATTCCGATGTTCTCGTGGTCTTCCTCCAGCGAAACCCTGATCTCTGTGCACACTCGGATCGTCTACCCTCCTAGACGTTCCTCTGACAGGGGTAGCCCGGCGTATCTCTCTCTTGTTTTGTGTTTGTTTAGGTCATAGGGTGATGTAAAACCATGTTGGTTCACAAGTTGGGGCACTATCCTACCCGGTTTCACCTAAACGGGGAGATTCCCCCCTTATACAGGTACGGAACCTTCGCCTCTAGGTTAGAGCGCATGCATGTGAGGGGGGACACATGCAAGCACCTATACCAACCTCTCACCACACTCACACACATATTCTAGGGACACATGCAAGTTTTCATCTGATTCCGATGTTCTCGTGGTCTTCCTCCGGCGAAACCCTGATCTCTGTGCACACTTGGATCGTCTACCCCCTTGACGTTCCTCTGACAGGGGTAGCCCGGCGTAGCTCTCTCTTGTTTTGTGTTTGTTTAGGTCATAGGGTGATGTAAAACCATGTTGGTTCACAAGTTGGGGCACTATCCTACCCGGTTTCACCTAAACGGGGAGATTCCCCCCTTATACGGTTTCGGAACCTTCGCCTCTAGGTTAGAGCGCATGCATGCGAGGGGGGACACATGCAAGCACCTATACCAATCTATCACCACACTCACGCACATATGCTAGGGACACATGCAAGTTTTCATCTGATTCCGATGTTCTCGTGGTCTTCCTCCGGCGAAACCCTGATCTCTGTGCACACTCGGATCGTCTACCCCCCTAGACGTTCCTCTGACAGGGGTAGCCCGACATAGCTCTCTCTTGTTTTGTGTTTGTTTAGGTCATAGGGTGATGTAAAACCATGTTGGTTCACAAGTTGGGGCACTATCCCACCCGGTTTCACCTAAACGGGGAGATTCCCCCCTTATACGGTTCCGGAACCTTCACCTCTAGGTTAGAGCGCATGCATGCGAGGGGGACACATGCAAGCACCTATACCAACCTCTCACCACACTCACACACATATGCTAGGGACACATGCAAGTTTTCATCTGATTCCGATGTTCTCGTGCTCTTCCTCCGGCGAAACCCTGATCTCTGTGCACACTCGGATCGTCTACCCCCCTAGACGTTCCTCTAACAGGGGTATCCCGGCGTAGCTCTCTCTTGTTTTGTGTTTGTTTAGGTCATAGGGTGATGTAAAACCATGTTGGTTCACAAGTTGGGGCACTATCCTACCCGGTTTCACCTAAACGGGGAAATTCCCCCCTTATACGGGTACGGAACCTTCGCCTCTAGGTTAGAGCGCATGCATGCGAGGGGGGACACATGCAAGCACCTATACCAACCTCTCACCACACTCACACACATATGCTAGGGACACATGCAAGTTTTCATCTGATTCCGATGTTCTCGTGGTCTTCCTCCGGCGAAACCCTGATCTCTGTGCACACTCGGATCGTCTACCCCCCTAGACGTTCCTCTGACAGGGGTAGCCCGGCGTAGCTCTCTCTTGTTTTGTGTTTGTTTAGGTCATAGGGTGATGTAAAACCATGTTGGTTCACAAGTTGGGGCACTATCCTACCCGGTTTCACCTAAACGGGGAGATTCCCCCCTTATACGGGTCCGGAATCTTCGCCTCTAGGTTAGAGCGCATGCATGCGAGGGGGGACACATGCAAGCACCTATACCAACCTCTCACCACACTCACACACATATGCTAGGGACACATGCAAGTTTTCATCTGATTCCGATGTTCTCGTGGTCTTCCTCCGGCGAAACCCTGATCTCTGTGCACACTCGGATCGTCTACCCCCTAGACGTTCCTCTGACAGGGGTACCCGACGTAGATCTCTCTTGTTTTGTGTTTTTTTAGGTCATAGGGTGATGTAAAACCATTTTGGTTCACAAGTTGGGGCACTATCCTACCCGGTTTCACCTAAACGGGGAGATTCCCCCCTTATACGGGTCCGGAGCCTTCGCCTCTAGGTTAGAGCGCATGCATGCGAGGGGGGACACATGCAAGCACCTATAGCAACCTCTCACCACACTCACACACATATGCTAGGGACACATGCAAGTTTTCATCTGATTCCGATGTTCTCGTGGTCTTCCTCCGGCCAAACCCTGATCTCTGTGCACACTCGGATCGTCTACCCCCCTAGACGTTCCTCTGACAGGGGTAGCCCGGCGTAGCTCTCTCTTGTTTTGTGTTTGTTTAGGTCATAGGGTGATGTAAAACTATGTTGGTTCACAAGTTGGGGCACTATCCTACCTGGTTTCACCTAAACGGGGAGATTCCCCCCTTATACGGGTACGGAACCTTCGCCTCTAGGTTAGAGCGCATGGATGTGAGGGGGGACACATGCAAGCACCTATACCAACCTCTCACCACACTCACACACATATGCTAGGTACACATGCAAGTTTTCATCTGATTCTGATGTTCTTGTGGTCTTCCTCCGGCGAAACCCTGATCTCTGTGCACACTCGGATCGTCTACCCCCTAGACGTTCCTCTGACAGGGGTAGCCTGGCGTAGCTCTCTCTTTTGTGTTTGTTTAGGTCATAGGGTGATGTAAAACCATGTTGGTTCACAAGTTGGGGCACTATCCTACCCGGTTTCACCTAAACAGGGAGATTCCCCCCTTATACGGTTCCGGAACCTTCGCCTCTAGGTTAGAGCGCATGCATGCGAGGGGGGACACATGCAAGCACCTATACCAACCTCTCACCACACTCACACACATATGCTAGGGACACATGCAAGTTTTCATCTAATTCCGATGTTCTCGTGGTCTTCCTCCGGCGAAACCCTGATCTCTGTGCACACTCGGATCATCTACCCCCTAGACGTTCCTCTGACAGGGGTAGCCCGGCGTAGCTCTCTCTTGTTTTGTGTTTGTTTAGGTCATAGGGTGATGTAAAACCATGTTGGTTCACAAGCTGGGGCACTATCCTACCCGGTTTCACCTAAACGGGGAGATTCCCCCCTTATACGGGTACGGAACCATCGCCTCTAGGTTAGAGCGCATGCATGCGAGGGGGGACACATGCAAGCACCTATACCAACCTCTCACCACACTCACACACATATGCTAGGGACACATGCAAGTTTTCATCTGATTCCGATGTTCTCGTGGTCTTCCTTCGGCGAAACCCTGATCTCTGTGCACACTCGGATCGTCTACCCCCCTAGACGTTCCTCTGACAGGGGTAGCCCGGCGTAGCTCTCTCTTGTTTTGTGTTTGTTTAGGTCATAGGGTGATGTAAAACCATGTTGGTTCACAAGTTGGGGCACTATCCTACCCGGTTTCACCTAAACGGGGAGATTCCCCCCTTATACGGGTCCGGAACTTTCGCCTCTAGGTTAGAGCGCATGCATGCGAGGGGGGACACATGCAAGCACCTATACCAACCTCTCACCACACTCACACACATATTTTAGGGACACATGCAAGTTTTCATCTGATTCTGATGTTCTCGTGGTCTTCCTCCGGCGAAACCCTGATCTCTGTGCACACTCGCATCGTCTACCCCCTAGACGTTCCTCTGACAGGGGTAGCCCGACGTATCTCTCTCTTGTTTTGTGTTTGTTTAGGTCATAGGGTGATGTAAAACCATGTTGGTTCACAAGTTGGGGCACTATCCTACCCGGTTTCAACTAAACGGGGAGATTCCCCCCTTATACGGGTACGGAACCTTCGCCTCTAGGTTAGAGCGCATGCATGCGAGGGGGGACACATGCAAGCACCTATACCAACCTCTCACCACACTCACACACATATGCTAGGGACACATGCAAGTTTTCATCTGATTCCGATGTTCTCGTGGTCTTCCTCCGGCGAAACCCTGATCTCTGTGCACACTCGGATCGTCTACCCCCCTAGACGTTCCTCTGACAGGGGTAGCCTGGCGTAGCTCTCTCTTGTTTTGTGTTTGTTTAGGTCATAGGGTGATGTAAAACCATGTTGGTTCACAAGTTGGGGCACTATCCTACCCCGTTTCACCTAAACGGGGAGATTCCCCCCTTATACGGTTCCGGAACCTTCGCCTCTAGGTTAGAGCGCATGCATGCGAGGGGTAACACATGCAAGCACCTATACCAACCTCTCACCACACTCACACACATATGCTAGGGACACATGCAAGTTTTCATCTGATTCCGATGTTCTCGTGGTCTTCCTCCGGCGAAACCCTGATCTCTGTGCACACTCGGATCGTCTACCCCCTAGACGTTCCTCTGACAGGGGTAGCCCGGCGTAGCTCTCTCTTGTTTTGTGTTTGTTTAGGTCATAGGGTGATGTAAAACCATGTTGGTTCACAAGTTGGGGCACTATCCTAACCGGTTTCACCTAAACGGGGAGATTCCCCCCTTATACAGGTCCGGAACCTTCGCCTCTAGGTTAGAGCGCATGCATGCGAGGGGGGACACATGAAATCACCTATACCAACCTATCACCACACTCACACACATATGCTAGGGACACATGCAAGTTTTCATCTGATTCCGATGTTCTCGTGGTCTTCCTCCGGCGAAACCCTGATCTGTGTGCACACTCGGATCGTCTACCTCCCTAGACGTTCCTCTGACAGGGGAAGCCGGCGTAGATCTCTCTTGTTTTGTGTTTGTTTAGGTCATAGGGTGATGTAAAACCATGTTGGTTCACAAGTTGGGCCACTATCCTACCCGGTTTCACCTAAACGGGGAGATTCCCCCTTATACGTGTCCGGAACCTTCGACTCTAGGTTAGAGCGCATGCATGCGAGGGGGGACACATGCAAGCACCTATACCAACCTCTCACCATACTCACACACATATGCTAGGGACACATGCAAGTTTTCATCTGATTCCGAAGTTCTCGTGGTCTTCCTCCGGCGAAACCCTGATCTCTGTGCACACTCGGATCGTCTACCCCCCTAGACGTTCCTCTGACAGGGGTAGCCTGGCGTAGCTCTCTCTTGTTTTGTGTTTGTTTAGGTCATAGGGTGATGTAAAACCATGTTGGTTCACAAGTTGGGGCACTATCCTACCCCGTTTCACCTAAACGGGGAGATTCCCCCCTTATACGGTTCCGGAACCTTCGCCTCTAGGTTAGAGCGCATGCATGCGAGGGGTAACACATGCAAACCCTATACCAACCTCTCACCACACTCACACACATATGCTAGGGACACATGCAAGTTTTCATCTGATTCCGATGTTCTCGTGGTCTTCCTCCGGCGAAACCCTAATCTCTGTGCACAGTCGGATCGTCTACCCCCCTAGACGTTCCTCTGACAGGGGTAGCCCGGCGTAGCTCTCTCTTGTTTTGTGTTTGTTTAGGTCATAGGGTGATGTATAACCATGTTGGTTCACAAGTTGGGGCACTATCCTACCCGGTTTCACCTAAACGGGGAGATTCCCCCTTATACGGGTACGGAACCTTCGCCTCTAGGTTAGAGCGCATGCATGCGAGGGGGGACACATGCAAGCACCTATACCAACCTCTCACCACACTCACACACATATGCTAGGGACACATGCAAGTTTTCATCTGATTCCGATGTTCTCGTGGTCTTCCTCCGGCGAAACCCTGATCTCTGTGCACACTCGGATCGTCTACCCCCCGAGACGTTCCTCTCACAGGGGTAGCCCGGCGTAGCTCTCTCTTGTTTTGTGTTTGTTTAGGTCATAGGGTGATGTAAAACCATGTTGGTTCACAAGTTGGGGCACTATCCTACCCGGTTTCACCTAAACGGGGAGATTCCCCCCTTATACGGTTCCAGAACCTTCGCCTCTAGGTTAGAGCGCATGCATGCGAGGGGGGACACATGCAAGCACATATACCAACCTCTCACCACACTCACACACATATGCTAGGGACACATGCAAGTTTTTATCTGATTCCGATGTTCTCGTGGTCTTCCTCCGGCGAAACCCTGATCTCTGTGCACACTCGGATTGTCTACCCCGTAGACGTTCCTCTGACAGGGGTAGCCCGGCGTAGCTCTCTCTTGTTTTGTGTTTGTGTAGGTCATAGGGTGATGTAAAACCATGTTGGTTCACAAGTTGTGGCACTATCCTACCCGGTTTCACCTAAACGGGGAGATTCCCCCCTTATACGGGTACAGAACCTTCGCCTCTAGGTTAGAGAGCATGCATGCGAGGGGGGACACATGCAAGCACCTATACCAACCTCTCACCACACTCACACACATATGCTAGGGACACAGGCAAGTTTTCATCTGATTCCGATGTTCTCGTGGTCTTCCTCCGGCGAAACCCTGATCTCTGTGCACACTCGGATCGTCTACCCCCCTAGACGTTCCTCTGACAGGGGTAGCCCGGCGTAGCTCTCTTGTTTTGTGTTTGTTTAGGTCATAGGGTGATGTAAAACCATGTTGGTTCACAAGTTGGGGCACTATCCTACCCGGTTTCACCTAAACGGGGAGATTCCCCCCTTATACGGGTCCGGAACCTTCGCCTCTAGGTTAGAGCGCATGCATGCGAGGGGGGACACATGCAAGCACCTATACCAACCTCTCACCACACTCACACACATATGCTAGGGACACATGCAAGTTTTCATCTGATTCCGATGTTCTCGTGGTCTTCCTCCGGCGAAACCCTGATCTCTGTGCACACTCGGATCGTCTACCCCCCGAGACGTTCATCTGACAGGGGTAGCCCGGCGTAGCTCTCTCTTGTTTTGTGTTTGTTTAGGTCATAGGGTGATGTAAAACCATGTTGGTTCACAAGTTGGGGCACTATCCTACCCGGTTTCACCTAAACGGGGAGATTCCCCCTTATACGGGTACGGAACCTTCGCCTCTAGGTTAGAGAGCATGCATGCGAGGGGGGACACATGCAAGCACCTATACCAACCTCTCACCACACTCACACACATATTCTAGGGACACATGCAAGTTTTTATCTGATTCCGATGTTCTCGTGGTCTTCCTCCGGCGAAACCCTGATCTCTATGCACACTCGGATCGTCTACCCCCTTAGACGTTCCTCTGACAGGGGTAGGCCAGCATAGCTCTCTCTTGTTTTGTGTTTTTTTAGGTCATAGGGTGATGTAAAACCATGTTGGTTCACAAGTTGGGGCAGTATCCTACCCGGGGTCACCTAAACGGGGAGATTCCCCCCTTATACGGGTCCGGAACCTTCGCCTCTAGGTTAGAGCGCATGCATGCGAGGGGGGACACATGCAAGCACCTATACCAACCTCTCACCACACTCACACACATATGCTAGGGACACATGCAAGTTTTCATCTGATTCCGATGTTCTCGTGGTCTTCCTCCGGCGAAACCCTGATCTCTGTGCACACTCGGATCGTCTACCCCCCTAGACGTTCCTCTGACAGGGGTAGCCCGGCGTAGCTCTCTCTTGTTTTGTGTTTGTTTAGGTCATAGGGTGATGTAAAACCATGTTGGTTCAAAAGTTGGGGCACTATCCTACCCGGTTTCACCTAAACGGGGAGATTCCCCCCTTATACGGGTCCGGAGCCTTCGCCTCTAGGTTAGAGCGCATGCATGCGAGGGGGGACACATGGAAGCACCTATACCAACCTCTCACCACACTCACACACATATGCTAGGGACACATGCAAGTTTTCATCTGATTCCGATGTTCTCGTGGTCTTCCTCCGGCGAAGCCCTAATCTCTGTGCACACTCGGATCGTCTACCCCCTAGACGTTCCTCTGACAGGGGTAGCCCGGCGTATCTCTATCTTGTTTTGTGTTTGTTTAGGTCATAGGGTGATGTAAAACCATGTTGGTTCACAAGTTGGGGCACTATCCTACCCGGTTTCACCTAAACGGGGAGATTCCCCCCTTATACGGGTACGAAACCTTCGCCTATAGGTTAGAGCGCATGCATGCGAGGGGGTACACATGCAAGCACCTATACCAACCTCTAACCACACTCACACACATATTCTAGGGACACATGCAAGTTTTCATCTGATTTCGATGTTCTCGTGGTCTTCCTCCGGCGAAACCCTGATCTCTGTGCACACTCGGATCGTCTACCCCCCCTAGACGTTCCTATGACAGGGGTAGCCCGGCGTAGCTCTCTCTTGTTTTGTGTTTGTTTAGGTCATAGGGTGATGTAAAACCATGTTGGTTCACAAGTTGGGGCACTATCCTACCCGGTTTCACCTAAACGGGGAGATTCCCCCCTTATACGGGTCCGGAACCTTCGCCTCTAGGTTAGAGCGCATGCATGCGAGGGGGACACATGCAAGCACTTCATGTGGGCGTGGTGAGTGCTATTGAGAACCACATGCGATAATAACACTTACAAACATATAGAAATTTCTCGGGGTGTGAGAAGATTCGCAACGACATTTCATGTGGACGTGTAGACTGCTATTCAGAGGGTACGAAATTATCCAATTAATAAAAAAATATATAAATAATTGATACAAATATAAAATAAATGAAAATACAGAAGGCTACGACGAGGGTGACTGTCGGCGTACGTTGCTGGTACGCCGAGGGTGGCCGTCGGCGTATACTATGCCGAGGGTCGCCGTCGGCCTAACGGATGGAACCGTTAGCGCGCCGTCCGTGCTGGCCGGCATGTGCCACGCGTCCGCTTGCTACGCCGAGGGCCGCCACTACGCCGAGGGTGACCGTCGGCGACGGCTTGGCTAAGCCGAGGGCTGGCCAGTTAGGCTGGCCTAGTCTGGTGCTACGCCGACGGCCCCGACGTTTGGCCGTCGGCGTAGCAAACGGCCGTCGGCGCATCTGGCCATTCCTGTAGTGCGATCACATCGGTACGAGGCAACACATAGGCTATTGGGAGGGGCCCGCTAAAATTCATATAGGGTTTAGTACTACCGCAGATCTGACCGGAGATTTCTTGTTCTTTGTTTAAGTCTTCTTTCAGTATCTTTTTAAGGATGTTAAGACAACAACTACATTTTGATATTAGAATGAGGTCATATTCGTCCTATCTTCGCTCCAATCGTGCATCTAGCGTTGATAGAAGACACGTGGAGCCATGTGCCGATGGTTCTCGTGGGATCGTGTCATTTTTCGTGTTCGTTTGTGTGATTTCAGGCAAGTCTCTTTCAATCTACGATTTTCATGTTTAGCGATGCTTGCTGCTCTTGTGCACTGATTCTTTAGGTTTTTAGCACGACGATTTACCATCTGTCTACTACAACAAGCTCTTTTAAGATACTTTAGATTTATTTGTAGTACTGTTAATGATTATTAATAAATCGATGATTATCAATATATCATTGGAGTTTTAGCAAAAAAAAAAAGGAACCTGCACCGTGGAGAAAAACCCGTACGTGCGAGTAGAACTGATCGTGTCTAGCCGTTGTGTCCAACGGGTTAACGCTGTGCTATTGGGCTTTTACATATTTGGAATTAATAGCATAAAACTACCAGTTTCTGGGCAAAATTTCGGAGATCTACCAGTTTACGATTTCGCAGCAAAAATCTGCCACATTTGGCGTCCGTTTTCTCAAATAACACTAAACACTCGCTGAACACGAATTGACACCAGATCTGACAGGGATGGCCCACCGTAAACGATGACGTGACATGTCTGGACGGCGAGCGGCACGGCCGTTAACGCCCGTTCACGGCAGGAGTGGGGCCCACTACTTGGCGCTGTCCTAACGCGCTGGGTCTTCCTCCCGACCGTTTTCTTCCCCGCTCGCCCACACTCCTGCGGCAGAGCACCACCGCCAACGCCACCGCCCCGCCATTGCCGCCGCCGTCCCAGTCGAGCGCAGCCCTCGCCATGCCTAGCTGGCACGACGGTTCTGAGTCAAGCAACTCCTACGTAGGGGTAAGCTCCAGTCCATCTCCCTCCCCCCATTTTCAAATTAGGGTTCGTCAGAAATTGGGATTTGTTGATTTGTCATCAAATTAGGTCGATTAAAGTTGATTTCTTCTTTGATTAGGACCTCTCGTGTCTGGACTATGCTCCAAATGTGACAGGTGACCCGCTATTTTGCGGGATAGCCGTGGGCGCCGAGCGGTGTGACATGCACAAGCTGGAGCCACACAGATGCGTAGCCTTTGATGGGACAGATACATGAAGGAGATTCTACATGTGCCAGATTGAAAATGTAAGTTATTTACTCCATCCTTGTTGAGCATTCTCAATCTGTTACTGGCAAGCTTAGTTTTTGATTACTGCCTCTGTTACTGTCAAGCTTAGTTTTTGATTACTGCCACTGACATAGTTTACTCAAGCTTAAACCACTACCATAGTTTAGTTACTGACATAGTTTACTCAAACTTAAACCACTAACATAGTTTAGTTACTGCCACTGACATAGTTTAGTACTCAAGCTTAAGCATGCTTTAGTTTAGTTTACTTATGTAGCTTAAACACAGTTACTCATGTCAGTAGCTTAAACCATTGAAAACTAAAGCAATCAAATGTGTTTTCCAGGGTTATACCCATGCTATGTTTAGCTCACATTTGAATGAAATGCTTATACCCATGCTATGTTTAATTTGCAGCAAGCAATCAACTGTGGTTTCTAGTCTTGGATAGATAAAGAGTGGCCTGACACTCTCAATAATGCACTAAGCAAGTTGTGGTCAATGTATGATGACTGCAGTAGCACTATGATGTTTGAGAGAGTTGAGAGAAGGAGCAGGGAGCTTCAGGAGCAGAAGCACATACAAGCTTTGAAGAATGAGGTTGAGGTGCTGAAAAATGCAAAAGAAGAACTGAAGAATGTGTTAAAATCCCAGGCTGATGTGTTTAGGGTCAAACAAAACAAGGTAGAGGCTGGAAGAGATGCCCTGCTGGAAGAGAAGAAGAAGTGGGAGGCAGAAAGAGCTGTTCTGCTGGAAGAGAAGAAGAAGTGGGAGGCAGAAAGAGCTGTCCTAAAGGAAAAGAAGAAGAAGCTGGAGTATACCATCTATGAAATGTTCCAGGCAAGTCATGAGAACAAAGTAAAGCTGAAGAAAATCAAAGCTATCTGTGATGAGTGATCCTTCTATTACTGTAATGTTTGTTGTGGAACTATCTATGTAATCCTTTTATTATGGAAATATCTATGTAATCTTAGCTATGTAATGGAACTATCTGTGTGATCCTTTTATTGCATCTTGCATTGCTTTGGTTCAGTTGTTTGTGTACCTGTTTGTGTCTTGGATTTGAAATAAAGTCCCTTTCTTTCTTTTTGTTCAGCTGCATGTTCCTTGGATTTCAAATAAAGTGCACCATTTTCAAAGGGTTCAAGCTAAGATGAAAAATACCAACTGGATATATCTTACATAGTTTAGCACAAATAGTTTTGCATATCAACTGGATATGTCTTACATAGTTTTGCAACATAGGTAGATAGGTTCAGCACAAATATATAGGTACAGCACAAATAGATAGGTCCAACACACATTTAGCAGCACAAATACATAGGTCCATCAAATTAACTAAGAAACATTCTAGATGTATCCCTAGGGGCAGGTACCTCAAATTTTCCTTTCCTTCTCTTGTACTGTTTCCTACCAGGTTTCTCCCTGAATACAGGTGGATCTATGTCTGGTGTGTTGGTCCTAGTCCAATCTTCAGGGCCAGGAATAGGGTAGATTGTATGCCTGAATGTCTCAATGTACATGGGCTTTTTGAAGAAATCATTTACATAATCCTCTGGATGTTGTTGTACTTTCATGATAGCTACAACTGCATGATTGCAAGGAATCCCTGTAAGATCCCATTTCCTATAGCCACATGTCTTGTTAATCAAATTTACAGCAACAACTCTACCACTTGAACTTGTAACTTGCCATAGACCAATCTCACAGTTTTGAGCATTGCAATCCCTAGACCACCTCTTGGCCTCTGCAAGTTTCTCTGTGTAGAATGGAGTTATATCCCACCTTGATGATGCTGCTTTCACCCTAGTGCCACTGTACTTCACCATGAGTTTGTTTCTTATTCCTTCAAGCATTGTCCTAATTGGTTTGTTTCTCACATTCAGGATCATCCTATTGAATACTTCACTGATATTGTTCACAACTAGGTCTGTCTTACAGTTAGTGTCAAACAGGTGTCTTGCCCATGTCTCAGCTAGAATTTTCACTAGCCACTCATATGCCTCTACACAGTCCCTCTTCATTGATTCCATTGCCAAATCAAACCCATTCTTTGTGTAAGAGTAGCTAGCTGCATCCATATATTTTTTTAGTTCTGGGCCCCTAAAACCTGCTGCCTGGAAGTTGGCATAAATATGCCCGAGACAAAATCTCTGTGGAGAATTTGGAAAAACTTGTGAAATTGCTTTTAACAGTCCCTTCTGCCTGTCAGAGATAATGGTGTAGTTACCAAATTTGCCAGATTCTCCAATACGGTACCTAAGTTGAGTTAGGAATCAAAGCCAGCTAGCTTGATCTTCCTTGTCAACTACACCAAAAGCAATTGGAAAGATGTTGTTGTTTCCATCTCTCCCAGTTGCAGCTAAAATTTGCTGCCCAATGTTCAATTTGATGAAACACCCATCTACTCCTATGAATGGTCTACATCCATTGAGAAAACCTTAGAGTGAAGCATTGAAGCATATGAATAACCCATGGAATCTTGGGTTAGGGCTAGGATGTTCCACAAGCTCCTTGGTTGTCACTACACACCTGCTTCCTAGGTTGGCCTCTAGTATAGCATTCAAATAATCCCTCAGCCTAGTATATTGTTTCTTCTGATCTCCAATGACAGAAGCAAATGCCTTCATTCTTGCTCTGTAGGCTTTTCTCTTTGGCACTTCAACTCCATACTTCAACTTAGCATTGTCTATCAAAGTGTCAACATAAGTATTTAGGTCTGTCCTTATTGCCTGCACAGATTGAGATGCTAGCCAATCAATGGTGACTCTTGTGTTCTCACCATGAGTTATGCAAGTGTGCTCAAACTTGAATTTCCTAATGCAAAAAGTTTGCTCATTTGCAATCTTGGAGGCTGTCAAGTAGAACTCACACCCCTGTTTCTTGCCTTCATCAGTGCACCACACAATGATCCTGGAAGGAGTGTTCCTGTGAAAGTGGAAGTTCCTGAGCTGGGCTATGTGGTAGTTTCTGAGAGCTACTCTGAACTGGTAAACATCTTGGAAGCAAAGCTTGATGCAGAATTGCAAGTGTGGGTCTACTCTATTGGGATCATACCACATCCTCTTCTTCATCTTCTTTAACTTTCTCTTCTTGCCACTTGCTAGTGTGTACTTCTGAACTGCCCCATCATCATCACTATCCCCTATATCTTCTGGACTGAGGTCCTCATCACTGGAAGGAATGAAAGAAGGGAATGGTGCTTCCTCTGCCGCATGGTGACAGTTGCTAGTTGGGCCTGGCCTAGCTACCTTTTTCTTGGCAAAATAGTCATCCTCAACAGCCTCCTCATTTGTTTCTATGTCATTTTCAGTTTCTACATCATCAAAGAACTCCTCCACATCCGTGTCCCCTTCAAAATGCAGACAAGGGTCCTCTCTCTGCTTCTTCATTTGTTCCATCTTCTCCATTATTGCAACAGCTTCATGGTCCATGGCTTTCTCCCTCTTCTCACTCCTTAATTTCTTAATTAGTTCTAACTCAGCAGCAACCTGTCTGTTGTGCTCTCTCTTGTGCTCTTCAAAGTTAACCTAGCTAGGATACATCCACTCCTCATTCTCTGAATCAGCATTCTCTAAATCACCATTCTTTGAATCAGCATTCTCTGAATCACCATTCTTTGAATCTTCATGGATAACTTGTACAACAACACTCTGTTTTTTCATTATGTATCATCTCTGGTTCAGAAAAATTATAGCTTTCTTGAGTGCCCATGAACAACACATCAAAAAAATCAATTGCCACTGGCACAATTTCTTGCTCATCATCATTTGATATTAAGTTGTAGCTCACACCATCTGAATCAACTGATAGTTTCACTGGTTCTTGTATCATCTTTGGTTCTTCTTCTCCAATGTTAAGGTCAGCTGGCCATTCTACATTTTTCCTGAGAACAGTGATATTCAAAACACTGTCAGCTTCATAAATGGCCAGCATCTCCCTTACATTGGCCATGCTTTCAATTGCCATCATCCCATCCCGTCCTTTCCCCTTTTCCCTCACAAAATACATGTTGTTCCTATGTCCATATCCATGACACTCTACTAAAGCTGCCAGATTCGACACTGTTATGTCAGATCTACTAAGTGTCCCCTCCAGATTGTCTTCCCCATGAAAATGAAACCCAAATGTCATCATCTAGGATACAAAAATTACAAACAAAACCAGATGGCATATTCAGTAACAGATGACAGCCACATTGAAGAGATCAATACTAGATGATGACAGCCACATTGCACAAAATTGGAGAGGGTTGACAGCCACATTCAATAGATTTAATACTATGGAAGCCCATCGAGTGACGAATTAACAGATAATAACTAGACAGAGGGGGAAAATGGGGAGAAAAAAATGACTTACTCGACTCCACCGAGTGAGGAAGCCCATCGATGGCTGCTTTTCGATGGAGACGAGATCACCGCCCGCGCTAGTGCAGCCGCTGACCTTGCCTCCTGGTTCAGCACCGGCGGCGGCGAATCAGTTGATCCCACACCACCGCGGATAGAGCCCACGCCACCGTGGATAGATTCGGCGCCGCCCGTGAACGAATCAGCACTTCCATCGCCGTAGCTTGTTCTGCCGCCGCCGCCACCATTGCCACCGCCGGCGGCGCTGCTGGGAGTCGTCGCCATCGCCCAAGATACAGACGCACGCTTCAGACACGAGCTAGTAACTGAAACCTACCGCCTTAGGACAACGCCAAGTAACGGGCGTTAACGGCTGTGCCGCTCGCCGTCCAGACCTGCCACGTCATCGTTTACGGTGGGCCATCCCTGTCAGATCTGGTGTCAATTCGCGTTCAGCGGACGTTTAGTGTTACTTGAGAAAACGGACGCCAAATGTGACAGATTTTTGCTACGAAATCGTAAACTGGTAGATTTCCGGAATATTACCCAGAAACTGGTAGTTCTATGCTATTAACTCCCATATTTGAGAGAAATCAGATGGATATTCTCAACCCAGTCCAGAATACACAGAACATGGACACGTATCTGAACCGGGCAATCGCCAGCTAATTTTTTGGGATTTGCATATTTACCATGTTTTATTTTGCAACTTGCATATTTGTCATCTTATGTGTCACTGATATGTGGTGGTCATGTCCATAGCGGTTGATCACCTTTTATATCCAATTCCCTTGTCCCCTCATTTACTCCTCCAAAGTAATCATGTATGCACTACGTACAGAGAGAAGTTCGTTCTCTTAGAGCATCTCCACTCGTCTACCACTCGTCTATCCAGGACGCCGATCCGGACGCTGAATTTAGGTCCGGACGTGAAAATCAGTCCAGTCGCGTACCCAGGAACCTGTTTTCGTCTGGATCCGGACGAACTTTGGTCCGTGCTTCCAGGCCGTACACAGGTTTCCGGGTACGCCCTGGGGACGCCGGACACAGTGAAAATGGGCGTGGGTCAGGTTTGTCAGCGAGACAATCCCATTCCCACCCACTCCACTCGTCAGACTGCGGCGAAGAGCTCCCAGCGCCTCTGTCGCCATGACTTCGCCGGCGGAGCTTTTCCACGCCGAGACATGCCCACACCTCGAGATATGCTCGCCGTAGTTGTAGCCCACTTAGCCGCCCATTCCGCCGCCGCTTTCGCCGACCGAACTTTATCGTAGCTCTGCTTCGCTGCATGCTTCCACCACCACGTCCGCCAAGTGTTCGGCATTTGGCCGGTTCGGCCATAGACTCCGACGACGACGAGATACTCGCTATGGACCCTGACGACGAGGAGATACTCGCCGTACTGCTGGAGGAAGAGAGCGCCGAGGTCGCCGAAGGTGAAGAGTGTTGAACAATAGAGCAATTTACCAAGCAAATTATCCAAAATAAACGCTAGATAAAACATGATTAGAATAATAGGAAATATACTAATCATGTGAAATAGCGAATACATATTAAAGCATATAACCAAACAAACTGCAAGGCATAAAACTTTGGATATGATCAGAACAAGATTGAGACAGAAGATATACACGGCAGTAGTAGAAGAGGAACCGCCGACGTTGGAACCGTCGTTGGTCATGTCGTCGAGGAAGAGGGTGCTGATGTCGGGAAAGAAGTCCTTGTCAGGGAAGACGTCGCTATCTGTGAGGGAGTCCGTGACGAAGCCAGTAGTCGCGCTGATAGCGCTCCCCAAAAACCTTATCGCCCTTCTCCCGTACAGGACTCGAAGCAGCGGGGTCTCGGAGGCCTACTGTCCCGGCTCGCGGTGCACGCCGCAAGATGGGATGGGGAAGATCTAGGTAGCGCAGTGCTCTGGAACTGGAGGCGCAAAGGATGTGTAGCAGTGTAACTAAGAGGAGGCGCGACCTCTCTCTCTTATAGGCACAGAGGGGGAGGTAGACAGACTGCACAGAAGATGAAACAAATGGACGGAAGATGAAGCGAACATGCGACAGCCCAGCGGACAGCCTCCACTCAATTCGTATTCATTTAACTCGTATTAAAAGTCCACTCAAAGCAAACGTTTCAACCCGCGGCGCGCGCGCGCGTCGTGACGTGACGTGACGAGGCGAGGCGAGGCGTGGCGAGGCGAGCGAGGAGGAGGAGCGCGCGTGTGGAACTCTCTCCTTCTCCTTCTCATCCTTTTACCAAGTGGTAGGAGAGCTCACCTTATAAGCTGGTCCAACTTTCACTCAACTAGCAATGTGGGACTAAACATTTGTCCCAGCTCTTGCCTTGCATGAATGGGCCAAATGGTCCTCTAGGATTTCAGGAATTTATTGGCATATAATAAATGGGCTGGGCCTATTTTAGGCAAAAATTCCAACAATCCCCCACCAGATCCCAGAGGCACATGAAGTTTGCCTTTGGTTCCAAAACATTGTTTATATACCAGTACTGTAGTGGAGACTGTTAAGTTGAACTTCCACTTAGAGCTTTATGTTATACTAGGCCACAACTTGTATAGTGGACTATGCCTTGAACTGCAAGTTTGCTGTGGACCTAGCTTCACAAAAAGTCTTGACCGATACTAGGCTACCGTGGGACTTCCCCGCGGGTGGATCTTATACGTCATACTCCATGACCTTTCATGAGTTTATTAGAGAGCACCCTACTCTCATAGACTGCGATGTTTTAACAGTCAGACTCATATAGGTGTGTTCTTCAAAAGATGTTCTGCAGGACATCTTTGCTTAGGATAAGCCATTTAGAACACATTAAGATAATAAATCAACCTGCCGTGCAGAATAGGAAAGTATTGCATCTTTATGGAGTGATGTTTATTAAAGTAGGGATACTTTCCTCTCAGCTAACCAACAACTTGTCTCCCAATTCTAATTCACGGGATCTCCGATCACATAGAGTGGTTTACCACTTTGGAAAGCTCAAATTGTGGGTCTCATACCCATCTCCTTCGATGCATTTTCTATCACGTTGCGTGATAGACCCTTTGTGAAGGGATCTGCCAAGGTTTTAGATGTTTGGATATAATCCAATGCAATAACTCTGGAGTTTCTCATTTTCCTGACAGATTTCAGTCTCCTCTTCACATGTCTTGAGGACTTCATACTATCCTTAGAACTGTTCACCTTAATAATCACAGTTTGATTATCACAGTTCATTGGAATTGCGGGTATAGGTTTTTCAACCACAGGTAAGTCCATCAAGAGTTCATGAAGCCACTCTGCTTCAACAGTGGCCGTGTCTAGTGCTGTGAGTTCTGCTTCCATAGTTGACCTCGTTAAGATGGTCTGCTTGCAAGACTTCCAAGAAACAGCGCCACCACCAAGTGTGAAAACATATCCACTCGTGGCCTTTATCTTGTCAGCATCAGATATCCAATTTGAATCACTATAACCCTCTAGTACCCTCGGATACCCGGTATAGTGTATGCCATAGCTCGCAGTGCCTTTTAGATATCGCATAACTCTCTCAAGAGCATGCCAATGATCATCTCCTGGATTTGAGACAAATCGACTAAGTTTGCTTATAGCAAAGGCGATGTCAGGTCTCGTGGCACTAGCTAAATACATAAGCGAGCCAATGATTTGAGAGTATCTTAGTTGGTCTCTAGCATTTCCTCGATTCTTTCGAAGCAACACACTATGATCATACGGTGTAGGAGAAAAATTGACGTCGCTATACCCAAAACGACTCAAGATCTTTTCCACATAGTGGGACTGAAGCAGTGTAATCCCACCATTGTCATCTCTCAATAGCTTGATGTTCAGGATGACATCAGCTATTCCCAGATCCTTCATCTCAAAGGAATGAGATAAGAAATCTTTGACCTCCTTAATTGCATTAAGGTTGGTTCCGAAAATCAGTATGTCATCAACATACAAACAAAGGATGACTCCCTCACCCCCACCATGGCGATAGTATACACACTTGTCAGCTTCTTTTACAACAAAACCTGCAGCGGTTAAGGTTTTATCAAATTTTTCATGCCACTGCTTAGGTACTTGTTTAAGACCATACAAAGACTTCAGTAGCTTGCACACTTTTCTTTCTTGACCATTTACTACAAAACCATCTGGTTGATCCATATAAATTTCCTCATCCAACTCTCCATTTAGGAAAGCCGTCTTAACGTCCATTTGATGAACGAGAAGACCGTGTGAGGCAGCCAGAGAAAGTAGTACTCAAATGGTGGTCAACCTTGCTACAGGTGAGTAAGTGTCAAAAAAGTCTTCACCTTCCTTTTGGGTATAACCCTTGGCCACAAGCCTTGCCTTGTACTTCTCAATAGTACCATCAGGCCTTAGTTTCTTCTTGAACACCCATTTACATCCTACAGGTTTGCACCCATAAGGACGATCAGTGATCTCCCATGTTTCATTAGCTAAGATGGAATTCATCTCACTATGAACAGCTTCCTTCCAGTAGTCAGCATCAGGAGATGCATAAGCTTCTGAAATGGAAGTGGGAGTGTCATCCACAAGGTACACAATGAAATCATCACCAAAAGACTTTGCAGTCCTTTGTCTCTTGCTCCTTTTAGGGATTTCATTATCATCCTCCTTAGGACTTTCAGAGTGTTCAATCGGAATGGTAGGTTCAGAGAATATAGCAAATTCCTGATTAGATGAACTAGGTATCTCCGGATTTGATGAGTTAGGTTTATCCTTCATTAGAAAGATATCCTCAAAGAAAGTCGCATCAGTCGACTCCATGATTGTACCGACATGAATGTCAGGTACTTCAGATTTTACTATCAAGAATCTATAACCAATGCTATGAAAAACATAGCCCAAAAAAACACAATCAATGGTTTTTGGTCCAAGCTTGCGCTTCTTGGGGATTGGTACATTAACCTTTGCCAAACAACCCCAAGTACGTAAGTAAGAGAGTTTTAATCTTTTCTTCTCCCATTCTTCGAATGGAGTAATTTCTTTCTTCTTTGTGGGAACTCGGTTTAGGACATGACACGCGGTCAATAGTGCCTCCCCCCACCATTCCTTAGAAAGACCCGATGTGTTTAACATGGCGTTAACCAAATCTGTTAGAGTACGGTTCTTTCTTTCAGCTACTCCATTTGACTGAGGTGAGTAGGGAGGCGTCCTCTCATGAATTCTGCCATGTTCCGCACAAAAGGAATCAAACTCGTTGGAAAAATACTCTCCACCACGATCAGACCTAAGCCTCTTAATCTTTCGATCAAGTTGATTTTCTGCCTCAGCTTTATAGATTTTGAAGAAACTCAAAGCCTCATCTTTTGATTTCAGAAGATACACATGACAATATCTCGTAGAGTCATCGATCAAAGTCATGAAATATTTCTTTCCACCTTTTGTCAACACACCATTCATCTCACAAAGATCAGAATGTATGAGCTCTAGTGATGTTAAATTTCTCATTTCTGCAGTCGTATGTGACTTGCGAGGTTGTTTAGCTTGCACGCAGACTTGACACTTAGATCCCTTAACAGTTGAGAAATCAGGGATTAAATTCATTTTTGCTAGCCGCGTCATACAACCAAAATTAATATGACAAAGACGAGAGTGCCAGACATTTGATTCAAAATTCGTGTAAATATGATTAACAACTTTATTACAAATGTCTGACAGAGATAAGCGGAACAAGCCTCCGCACTCATAGCCTTTACCAACAAAGGTTCCATACTTCGAAATTACAAATTTATTGGACTCGAATACAATCTTGTAACCATCTCGACACAGAAGAGATCCGCTAACAAGATTTTTATTTATTGAGGGAACATGATGCACGTTCTTCAGGCGCACGGTCTTTCCTGAAGTGAACTTCAGATCGACCGTACCAACACCATGAACAGAAGCATGCGAGCCGTTCCCCATCAGCACGGTTTTAGTCCCTCTGGCCTGATATGAAGAAAACATGGAAATATCAGAACAGACATGTACATTAGCGCCCGTGTCAATCCACCAATCAGGAGAATGACATAATGAAAGAACAGTAGGTAATATACCATACCCAACATCTTTAATCTCAACGTCGCCCATGACAACATTAGCAGTCTTGCTGCCCTTCCCATGCTGGCGCTTGTCAAAGCGGTTGGGACAAGCAGGAGCCCAATGATTAGGATCACCGCACACATGACAAGCACCTTTCCTCTTATCAGTCTTCTTCTTGAAGCTGGTGGACTGAGAGGCCTTGTTCTTTCCATCAAACTTTCCTTTGTCGTCAAACTTGCCTTTGTTCTTGAACTTGTGAGGCTGGAAGTTCCTTTTCTGTACCAGATTGGCATTAGAAACTCCCTCGGTACCTCGAGCACGTGTGTCTTTTGCTCTCGCCTTCTCTTCCACATCAAGAGTCCCAATGAGATCCGTCATGGAGAACTCTTGTCTCTTGTGCTTCAGAGAAGTAGAAAAATTCCTCCATGACTGGGGAAGTTTGGCAATGATGCCTCCGGCAACAAACTTGCCCGGTAACACACAAGTGAAGTGCTCAAGCTCCCTGGCAAGTGACTGTATCTCATGAGCCTGCTCCACAATGGAACGGTCATCAACCATCTTATAGTCATAGAATTGTTCCATGACATACAGTTCACTGCCAGCATCGGAGACTCCAAATTTTCTCTCGAGTGCATCCCACATATCTTTGCCATTGCTAAATGACAGATATGAATCGACAATATTGTCGCCAAGGATGCTGATCAAGGTAGCCTTAAAAGTGGTATCAAGTTTTTGGAACGCCTCTTCCTGAGCGGGGTTAAGTTCCCCCTCAGGTGCGCCATAGATGGCGTTATAGCAGCTCATGGTCTGAAACCAGAGCACTGCTCTCACACGCCATCGTTTGTAATTCACACCTTCAAACACAGGTGGCTTCATAGAAGCGACAAAGCCACTTGGGGCAAATTGCCTGAAATAAGGTTTTTGGATTGTTGAACAATAGAGCAATTTACCAAGCGAATTATCCAAAATAAACGCTAGATAAAACATGATTAGAATAATAGGAAATATACTAATCATGTGAAATAGCAAATACATATTAAAGCATATAACCAAACAAACTGCAAGGCATAAAACTTTGGATATGATCAGAACAAGATTGAGACAGAAGATATACACGGCAGTAGCAGAAGAGGAACCGCCGGCGTTGGAACCGTCGTTGGTCATGTCGTCGAGGAAGAGGGTGCTGATGTCGGGAAAGAAGTCCTCGTCGGGGAAGACGTCGCTATCTGTGAGGGAGTCCGTGACGAAGCCAGTAGTCGCGCTGATAGCGCTCCCCAAAAACCTTATCGCCCTTCTCCCGTACAGGACTCGAAGCAGCGGGGTCTCGGAGGCCTACTGTCCCGGCTCGCGGTGCACGCCGCAAGACGGGATGGGGAAGATCTAGGTAGCGCAGTGCTCTGGAACTGGAGGCGCAAAGGATGTGTAGCAGTGTAACTAAGAGGAGGCGCGACCTCTCTCTCTTATAGGCACAGAGGGGAAGGTAGACAGACTGCGCAGAAGATGAAACAAATGGACGGAAGATGAAGCGAACATGCGGCAGCCCACCGGACAGCCTCCACTCAATTCGTATTAAAAGTCCACTCAAAGCAAACGTTTCAGCTTTTGTACATCTGTTCATATGTGGCAAAATAAAGCTCGGCTCGGCGAGATTCCCGCGACCCGCGGCGCGCGCGCGTCGTGACGAGGCGAGGCGAGGCGAGCGAGGAGGAGGAGCGCGCGTGTGGAACTCTCTCCTTCTCCTTCTCATCCTTTTACCAAGTGGTAGGAGAGCTCACCTTATAAGCTGGTCCAACTTTCACTCAACTAGCAATGTGGGACTAAACATTTGTCCCAGCACTTGCCTTGCATGAATGGGCCAAATGGGCCTCTAGGATTTCAGGAATTTATTGGCATATAATAAATGGGATCGGCCTATTTTAGACAAAAATTCCAACAAAGAGCACATGGAGATCCTCGCCTCGCTCGCCCAGTTGTACCTGCAGATGGTGAAGCCAAAACGCGGTGGTTCGGCGCCGGGTCGCCGGAAGTGCAAGGCGAGGCAAAGGAACTGGCCGAACTAAGCCGAACTTGGCCGAAATATGTTATATTTTTACTGCAGGCCGAACTAGGTTTACATTTACACCGAACTATGTTTAAAATTTCACCGAATGTTTTGTATTCATGGTATGCCAAACTATGCCGAAATCTGGACGAACTTGAGCCGAATTTGAGCCAAATTTGAGCGAAAACAGGCGTTCCGGAAACTCGGGCTGGATACGCGAGTGGAAAACTCGACGTACCCAGGCCGAAAACTTGTTTCATGCGATCAAAGTTTGGTCTGGAGTTCGCGCCCAACGAGTGGAGATGCTCTTATCTGGCGGCCGCCAGATTAAGAAATCAACACCATTTCTGCGGGAAGCTTTAATCTTGGCTAAATTCTTTGCGGTCAGCTGAACCAAACAGTCCTGCTGTTCTGGGACTCTGCCACTGAAGAAAAAGTTACAAAGTTAAAAACATAATATGATGCCCTCAAAAGGTAAATAATATTTTCGAGATTAACATGAAATTTGATTAGTCGGTATTCCACAAACAGGGTGGATAACCTGAAGCTACACTGCATGTATAGGCACTAGGAAAACACCCACTACGCCAACAGATCTATCAGTTCAGAAGAAGAAAACTTACGGGACTGTCTCTCTCCTTGTTCTGTAGTATGATCTTGTATCTGCAGTAATTTGATCCTGCAACTAAAGTAGAAGGACGCAAAGTTAAGCATCACACGTTTTCTTGCTTAATATGCTTGGAAGAATGAGACACTCCTTGCATATGGGTTAATGGCCCCGTTCTTCCTTTTCTATCAGCACGGTGCTTTTCAAATTTGGAGTTGGCTCATGTTAAGGGCAAACCATTCCCCAAACAAGACATTTCCATTTATCCGTTCTCTCGTAAAAACAGTTCTATGTAATGTTAAGCTTCATGCACTAGCCAATGCAACCAAAAGTCCGAACTGATGGAAAGGGCTAGTGCAATCCACTTATACACTTCAACACCCCCTCTCACATGTGACGGGAAGAAGTCAGCACGTGTAACCGGAAGAAAGCGACTACGCGTGAAACTCACGTATGACTCAAGAGGCCTATACGTGGATACAAAGGGGTCAACAACAATTTTAGAATAAATTACGAAAGCCAGGACTCGAACTCGAGACCTTAGACTCTGATACCATGTTAAGCTTCATGCACTAGCCAACGCAACCAAAAGTTCAAACTGATGGAAAGGGCTAGTGCAATCCACTTATACACTTCAACATGTAAATTCTATTCATTCAAAATTTTCCGATGACATATGTTGCTTTTTCCCCTTGTTAGTCAATCAAGTAGTTACGATCTGAGGCTGCGATACGGAAAAACGCTTCGCGACTCGTCTCGCTCGCTCCCCGCGGGCGACGAGGCGGGTCTCTGGCGCCGCCTCCTCCAAGCCCCCCCACCTCCCCTTCCTCTCCCGCCGCCGTCGACATGCCCCGCCAGGCTAAGCCCGCGCGGAGCCGGCGGCGGCGGGCCTCCTTTTCCCGACGGCAGCAAGGTGCGCGGGGCGCTGCGCTGCCGGCGGCGCGCCACGGCAGGGCCGACAGGGGCTGAGAGATGAGGCGGCAACGGACCGGCTACTCCGAGCAGCGTGGTGGCGGGCTGCCCGACAGGTAGGGAGGCGAACAGGGGCGCAGGAGCCGCTGGCGGTGTGCGCCGCAGGGCCTGATCTGGGCCATGCGGGCCTCGTCCGGGGTTCTCAACCACCATCTAGGTGGGTGGCAGCGACCTCCCCTGGCTGCCCGCAGGCTGACGGCGGACAGAGTCGCAGGTTCACGCGACGGCGGGCTCTGCAGGGCCCAATCTGGACCAGATTGGGTCTGATCTGGGTCATGCGGGCTCCATCTGGGGACCTCAGCCTACTGCGTGGCGGCGGGTGGCAGACGACCTCGGCTTGCTGAGACGCGTCCAGGGCACCAGATCTAGGCCAGGCGGGCCTAGGTCTGGTGGTCGCCCGACAATTCCTACCCGGGGGCTGCATGGAGGCGTCGTGTTTGCCATGCTCGTCCCACCTCGCCCCTGCGGGTCTAGGTGGTGATCCTCAGACCAGCGGTGGACCGGTAATCCCGAATGAACATGGTGGCGAGCGCGCAGCTGCTTGGCGGCGGGGGTCTGCGGTGGCAGCGGATCTACTGGCGGGCGGAGAGGAAGAGACTAGGGCTAGGGTTGGCTGCGACGGTGACACCCTTGCTGCAGTGTGGCGGTGGGGCTTCACGAGTCCTTGGTCTCGGCCAGACCAGTGAGGGCCTGGTTTGCCCCGCTGGCACATCCGGTCGGCTATCGCCTTCCGGCGGTGGAGGTCGTTCCCTCCCGCGTGTCATTGTACCATCGACCCTCGTCGGTGTTTCTTCGTCTCGGTTGTTCCAGCCTCGTTCTATGGGTCATGGTGAGGCGACGGTGGTGACTTCAAGACCGTGGTGGCGTGTTTTGGTGGGCGGCGAGCTGGTGGTGCTTCGAAGCGTCCGGGAGCATGGTTTCTTGAGGGGTTGGGAGAAATCCTTGTCGTTGACACCGACGTGGTGACGCCTGCGGGTGTTGCTTTCCTTCTCGAAGGGCGCCGGGGGTATCTCTTTCCCACCTCCCGTTGCATATCAGGGGAAACCCTAGGTCTTGTCCGGGCAGCAGCGTCGTCATCGTTGCTTCCTTCTTGGAGGTGCTGCTTGATGTGCGGCGCTTCAGAGAGGCTAGGAGAGGGGTGGTTCTTCTCCGGTGGGCGCAACGGTTGCGGGTCACCCTCGTTTTCGTCGAGCCTCTGTCATTGGCTTTGTTTTCTTTTCTGTTTCTTTTTCGTTTTCTTTGTGTTTTGTCTTTTGGGCGTTGTGTTGTCTGGCCCAGCAGCGGTATCAATCGTGGTTGCTATATTTATATAGCTGGGCTTATGCCTGTTTCGAGTCAATCTACAGTATGTGAAAATATGGGTTCTGCAGAAGTTAACACAGATCAATTACTAAGTGAAACTGCCAACACCTACTGAAGTACCCTGGTAGGCCCCGTTCAGAACCAACAAAACTAAGTTTGTAGATACTCATTACACATAAGTAACTAATGCACTTCATAATCATCAGGTGATCATGCAATGTGGGCTAACATGACTGTTTGTGCTGTTGGAAGTCCAAACCTCGAGTCAAAATGGATTAATCCAATATGTAGTGATGTTACATATACATTTCTTTTGTGTTAACTAATAAGATAGTACATTAACATCAACACTGGTTGGCTGACTATGTTTGTCTAAAAAAGAAGTAGCCAGAAATTTGTATTTTCCACTGGTTGTCTCATTGACATGAGGTTTTAGACTCACCTTGTTAGTAACAATGCTAAATTCCCTTTTGAAGAGAATCTAAACACTTATATTGGCAGAGGTTATTAATAATTCAACATTTGACTTCGCGTGTGATTTGCAGCCAAAAGAGATTTCTGATATTACCTTTAATATATTGTTTATTCCTTTTCCAAAATCCAGCTTAACATCATCAGAATCAAGATTTCCACTTCCATAGTCAACAACAAGATCTTCCATGCTTGCATATGTCCTACACAAGATAACGATTCTCACAAATATGGAACATAATATTGAGTTGTCAATCTATAGCACATAACCACTGATATTTGTAGCGTATTACAATTGTGGGCACACATTTCTTTGGTGCTAATGAGTAGATTAATGAGTGCATGTATATTATGATGTTATGGATGATAACATTTGGTAGATAAAGTAAATAATATTACTTGTTACTACCATTCACTTTCTTCACAACTACGTCCAATTTTCCGAACCAAGGGAATATAACATATTTGATGAGCATTTCATACAAACAGATGAGCCATTTTTATTTTCCGATTCAAAGCCTCCTGAAATAAACAGATGAGCATTTCATACAAACCGTTGCAATATTTTGTAGCCAACAATGACACAGGAGTTAAAGATTGCCGTGAAAAACAGAAATCTGATTGTCCACTAAAAATATAATACACTAGATATGCATATGGATGGTCACACTGTCAGAGTGAACCAAAAAGGCATGAAAGAACTGTTATATTTTAACTAATTAACCGATCCACATTTAGAAGAACCCAATGAATGGAGCCAAACAGCGTTTTGAGATAAAGTTGTTTTACTGCACAAGCAATCCCATGATTCAGCCTCTTGGAAGTTGCAACTTTATATAGAAAGAAAATTGTACCTAATTAAATGGCAAGTGGGAGTACCCGTAAAAATGCGCAGTGAAATCTTTAGGGCTCAACCTTATGAGGATTAAATTGTATTTCCAATATTTGTACTCTCTTTGTTTTTAGTAAATCAAATGACATAATTTTTACATTAGCCGTCCAGATAGTTTACATCAAAAGATTCACAAGATGTAGTGGACAAACAGAGGGAACTAAAATATGGCCAGGGACAAATTTCTTGTGGGCAAATGGAATTGCTTGACATGTTCAATTAATTTCTAAATTCAACTTGCAGAAATTTTGCAAAAAATAATGTCTGCGAAGATTTTTTGAGAAAACGCAATAGACTATTGCGTTTCATTTCATTGAATAGGAAGGATTGTGAAGGTAGGAAGTCAACTAGTCAAGTAAAGGTAGAATAAGTTTAGTTTATAATTATATTTAGCCAAATAATAGCCAAGGAATTGCAAGGAGCAGAGTGCTAGAATTGGACTGAAATACTTTGTGTAAATTTATCATGGAAATGCAAAAGGTACAATCAATATGGTAAAACTATAGTACTAAAGTTCAACCATCTGTCACTACAAAATGATTATAATTAGATACCTCCACATCATCCATGAAGAGAGTCCGCGCTGGATACCTCAGCAAGTTCAGGTCAGGGTCTTATGGTAAAAGAGGTAATTTATATGTATGTCAAGTTAAGGTATATTGCATCTAATATCACCATCAGAGCTCCAAACACCAAACTGGACAACACACAAAGAACAACAACCTAAAAGGTCTGAATCAGGATAATATGCAGTATGATAGCTGATTTTCTTTCCCTATTTATGTCTTCAGCGTAATCTCTAGCTAGAATGACAATGTCTCGTTGATCCATGCTGAAGAGCCATATGTCAGCCTGAAACAACAAAATAAAATGGTCCAAGTCAACTTGTGCCGTGAATGTCTGATAACATAAGTTTTTAATTGTGTTTCCACTACAAAAAAAATCCAATATATGGGATACAACGATCACAAAACTGGTTGCGAAGTGCAAAAATAAAATAAAATGGGTTTATAACTAGAACTTGCAAGCTATCGCTTGGAAGCAAATGTTATAATATATATTGTTGATCCAACATAAAGGATGTTTCATTCAAACAACTGACTTAGATTGAAATATCAAGTCTCCCAGGAAGCATCAGTCCTGCATGATTTCCTAGCAACTATGTTCCGATTATTTCATAAAAAAAACACTACATGCTCTGTTGTCCAAGGTTCTATATATGTACAAGATAAACTATATGGGGACCTTAATATTGTCCCAAAGGATGGTGTTTATGCAGTGCTCACTAAAAGGAAAGCAAGCCTACTGATCTGCGTTCAACATCTCAAGTTCCCTACTGCTGAAGTAACTACACAAGTAATAGAGAAATCCATGAAGACTTCTTTCACATGTCTAAGATGTACCCTGCGCTGAATGATTTGGTTAAAATCTTGTGTGGTTGTATAAGCCATGAATTCATATTTCGAAAAGCACAAACACAACAAAAATTACTATGTTCTTTACAATCCTGTATTAGATAAACCAACCTTCTGGCATAGTATAGAAGCAACCTGCATGCAAGGGCAGAAGATCTCAGCAGCAGGTAGTCCTTGTGGCCCGTATGTCCTGTTCCGATAATAATTGCTCGGCAAGCAGTAAATGAACTTGTTTCTTATAAGAACAACAAATGATTTCCGGTTGAACCAAGTTAAAATAAGAGATACCTTGCCATTTTTTCCATGCTGTATTTTCTGGAGACATCAACCGCAAGTGGCCAGTAATCGACTGCGCGGCGATTCAATTCATCTGACAACCATACAAGCTCTACTGTGTCAAGGTTCATACCAGTTGCTTTCCACATCTCAATATTGCAGTTGCCAATGTCCCGTATTTTATTCAGGTCAGTGCCGATCTTGATATGTTGCTGCAGAAACCAATCTGCCATCAATATTTTAACTGTGCAGCCAGCTTGGACGATCTTGTTGACATAGATTGTCTTCATAATCCCCTGCAAAATGAGAACACATCCATCCAAACCAATACATTTGTGGACAATGTAACAAGTTAGAACAAACTGGACCTGAGCAATAACTAATACACAAAAAACATAAGAAAACAATATATTGAGTAGTGCAAAAGATGGCAGGTGCAACTTCATACTACATAATAGGTAAAATGGTAGCTATCACTAGTGTCAGGAGAAACTGTTAAGGTTTCAACGGTTTAAAAGTTGTCAAAAATTATGAAAAATACTAGAATATCACTACAATAATATAATAAGATCCAATAGAGAAACTGTAAAACACAAATTTATGGACCCTGGGCGAGAAAATGAACATTTGAGCTCACCCAGGCTACGAAGCACTGATACATGCATGTATGTTATGGCCACGTACGCACGGTACACAAGCGATACACGTATCGTCCTGTTTTCTGCCTTTTTTTTAAAGAATGCCGATATGGGGCGGCGGCGGCGACACAACAGGGACACAAGAAGCATATATCATTACGTAAGCAAGGTACAAGCCAACTTCTTGACAGTTTTCAATTTCTCATGCTTAGTGTTATGTCTATCTCAAAATCTAATACTAGCACATGAAGTAATTTGCAAGTACCACAAGGATTGAGGAAATTGGTGATCATTCAGTCATTGAGGACTTGAAGAGACAACAAATGGGGCAGTATTTTGATCTCCTCTCACGCATTCAATTATTCTTTATTTTATTACATGGCATTTTATTAATTATTTATAGACTCCCCGTATTGCTGTTTCTAGAAAAATTGCCATATCCCCTGTCCGGCTGTCCTCATACTCATATCGCCAAATTCGTGTCAGTGCTTTGTAGCACCCAGGGGCCAGGGCCCAGGGCTATATAGACTCAAATTGCTTGTTTTTTTGCCCGGGGCACAAAAAAGTCATGTGTGTGTGCAATCTCGCCATTAGATAGTTTTACATTATGGTCATAGTGTTCCAATATTTTATTTTTCATGATTCTTTGAAACTTCTACACCGCTAAAACCTTTAACGGGTTCCCCAGACACCATTGATAGAAAATCCCTCTCCTATATATAATAGTATAGATGTAATAAAGTTCAGCTCAACCCAAGAACGAACTATGATATCCATGCAGCAAAGTTTCCCCCCTCCAAAAATTGAGTAATAATTCAAAATTTCCACAAACAAGCATACTAGTTTTTGACATTTCCACAAAAGTCCAGTTTTAAGTAAAAAAGATTCGGCGCAACTTACTCATGAATAAACACTCTAAGTTCTTTTTCAGAAGTTGGTTGGTATACCTGCTCAGCTGCTCTATGTCCATCATGTGCAGATGGTTAAAACCAAACGTAACAAACGGGTGCGAGCTTCTTCTTCAGAAGGAGGCGGAGCTTATCCTCGCCGATATGCTCCCCCTCAATGCTACTCAGAGCTGCAAAGCTATCCTCGGAACTTATCTCCATGGAATCCCTAAGAGTAACATCAAATTCGCATGCCCATTACTGCAACTGTTGGGATCACATTACAAATTCCACGCGAGCATTTGCGTACCTGTGGATTCCGACGTTTGCAGCAGGTGGACCATCCATGGTGGATATTTTGGAGTGATCGCACGGTTTGATTCAAACATAGAAGCTTCTCTGCAGCTACAAAGAAGATGACAATCAGCAGTATGTAAAATTCCAATTTGGAACAGAGGAGTTGAGCGCCGCAATAGAAAACCGTAAATTGAACTGGAATTTTAAACCGGAACAGAACAGTTTAGCTCGGAAATACAAAATCGACAGAAGGCAAGAACAGGCAAAGAGGAGGAGGGCACGAACTCACGGGTTCAGGCCGGTGTGGGCGCAGTTGACGACGCGTGATGCCTCCACCTCGTCGACGCAGAATGCGCTGTCCGCGATGTCGGCCATCACGAAAAACCTTGATCCCGCAGCCCTACCCGCTCGCCGGAGCCCCCTTGCTGCAGCGCCCTCAACTCCAAAGCCGCCGTCTAGGAAGAGGACAGAACAGGCAACAGCAGGTTTGTTTTCATCCGGCCGGGCTCGTGGCGGGCCGGACAACATCAGGTGGTACGCGCCGGACTTTGCTCCCTGCTGCCCGGGTGAATTTTACAGTCAAATGGCCCGCGGATGGTAGCAGCCCAACTAGACCATTTCACGGTGGCAATGGAAGAGCAACGTCTTTTGTTCGGCCTTCGGCCTTTTCATTTCAGTAATCCTGATCGGTGAATCTTTTCAACCTACCATAGTTCGTGTCAAAACTAATCACACGTCGTAGAGGTCAGGGACACATTTTTCCCTTGCATATTTTTTTTCGTTTTTCTGATTTTCTATTATTTTTACATTATTTTATTTTTCTATTTTTCTTTACCTTTAACTTAGTTTTCTTATGTTTCTCTTCTAAGTCAGGTTTCTAACTTTTATATTTCATGTTTTAAATTTTGTTTTCTATTTTATTTTAAAACTTTGTTTTATTCTAATCTGTTTTCACTGATTAATATAAGTTATATAATTTTTTCAGTGTTGAATGATTGACAGAAGTAGGCCCATTGAGTGTGTAAATTAAGTGAACAATTTTTAGAAATGTTTTTTCAAAGGTATTTTGTTCATTGGTTCATTTTTAGCTTTTCTGTTTACCATCTTCTATGTGTATATCTAATTTAATTCCCCACTTATTTTAAATTTTTAAGAATAGGATTAATTTATGGTTTGTTAATGAAAATGAGCCAAAAAGTTATCAATGTTTATTTTTAACCCTACATATATGTCAACCACTACATACATTTATTTACCATTACTAATACAAAAGTTCATACGGAGTACAATAGTATTTTCACCAATTAATATAGTCTTTCATAATATATTATGTTTAGTCTAGTGACAAAAGATTGACAAAGGTAAGCTTGTCGTGTCCGCGTAAATTGGGTGAACAGTCTTTTAAAGAACTAACAACTGTGATGGTGGTGTGCTTCACCTTGAAATTTTTGAGATATTTTTTGTTAATGGTGGATATCTGAATAAAAAGTATTAATCAAAAGCACAGTTAATGCCCATATAAGTCCCTGCAAAAATTAGATTCCATTATTTTATTTATTTTTATGGAAATGATTAATTTATGATTTTAGCCATGCAATAAGCCATGTTTTTCATCAATATTTGTTTTAAATCTTAAGTCTATCAACTGATATATACATTTAGACCTAAAAAAACTAATATGTACATTTATTTAATTTTATTAATACAAATGTTTGGACAATGTTATTCTTCCACCAATTAATATAGTCTTTTGTAATATTTTATTTTTAGCCCAGTGCCGACATAGGTAAGCATGTCATGTCTGTGTAAATTGGGCCGAGAATCTTCTAAAGAAAGATGAACAATGAAGGCTGTGTGTTTCACGGAGGCGGCGATTCGGCTCATAGGTCATTATGAGAAAACATATTTTGAAATGTCCAAAATTTGATTCTTTTTTGTACATCTGCATTCGAACATTATATGCTACTTCACAAGTTTTCGGGACGAAAGGACATTTTATGTGTCGTGTATAAAAAGACAAAAAATATCACGTGAGTCGAAAGAACATTTTATGTGTCATGTATAAAAAGACATTCACATAAAATGTTCTTTAGTCCCCAAAACTTGTGAACCAACATAAAATGTTCGAATTTATATGTAATTTTTTTTAACATTTCAAAATATAATTTCTCACAATGGATGTATTTGCATCTGCGAGCCGAAGTAAATATCCGTGTGTTTCACCTTGAATTTTCTTAGTTTTGTTTTGTTAAAGTTGGATATCTTAATAAACACTCTTATCTTAATACTCATAGTTTTGGAGTAAAAAAGATAGTTATACGCATGGCTGCCATTTTGTCGCCATGCCCATATCTGGCCATGCAAAACAGAACACCCCTAGCTTTTGGTTAGCAGTAATCAGCCTAGGGCTGCATTTAACTCAATTGACTATTAGGGCATTGACCACACCATCTGGCGGCCCGTACATGCAAGGTCCCACTGTACATTCTCTTTTCCCTCTCATTTTCTTGGGCGCAACATGACAACGAGCATCGTGCATGTGACCAGGAACACACACAGACCCCCTTTCCTCTTATCAGAACGGGATAAAATACAGCTAGCCAGAGTGTCGCTTTTTGATGTTTGGATTAAACTAACTAGGTCGGCCTAACTATGCACACCGTCCCAAACGGCGACGGAGTATATGCGAGCGCTCGCGTGAACAGTTTCGAGTTTGCCCCCATCATCGGAGACCAAGCAAGCTCACACCCTTATCAAGAAGCAAAGGAGATGCCTATGGCTAGCTGTGGGCATATCTACCTGGACCGGTGATTACATGTCATCATTTGATTGATACTCGAGGCCTGCAGCTAATATATGGAGGGTTACATCATCGTTTTACGTGCTAACTTTGACTGTTAGCCATGGCTTTTGGAGGGCTACACCTGGCATCACGGGACTGCATGTACACATGATTCGGCAAGTGCTTTTGTTTACTCTTGTAGCTGAGCTCCCATGATTCGCTAATACTACTCTCACTACAGGATGCCCTTGATAGCCGTCGGCGTAGGAGGAAACACCGTCGGCGAGGCTACACCGTGGGCTGACGAGGGGGCTGGCCTGGCCCGGTCCTATGTTGACGGTCTCGATCTTTGGCCGTCAGCGCACGATGTTATTCCTGTAGTGTCTAGGAAAAAGTGTTGATGATGCATATATGATGATAGGATGTGTGTCTTATAGTATGAGGATAAGCTTAATATCTAGTCGACTGAGAATTAGGTGCAACAATTATCATTCAATCTCAGTTACAAGACCATGCATTAACAAACAAATACGTAGTATATCTTAGTTGCAACCCCATGAAAAAATCCAGTGCAACCGCTCTTGTTCGAAATGCACGTCTAATGGATTAGGACTTGACAGAGCTAGCTCTGCGTTAATCTTCGTCGAGCGAGAATTAATAAAACCTACGATGATACACCGTACGTGCTTTATCAATCTGTAGGTTGAACTGGACTACCACTATGCGTACGTACGTAAAGTAATTATCATAACCGTTAACACATCTGATCCGGATATCTTCAGCTTGTGCCAAACTACTTTAAAGATCACTGCGGCACATCCAATCCAGGTCCCTTTTCTGTCACCTGTTGTCTCAACCGCTGCAATGTATATGCACGAGCCGGAGCAGCCGGCGGTTGGCATTGGAATTGGACCCGGACGGATGGGACTTATCTCCTGTGGTCTCACCGGCCGGGCGGCGCATGCCATTGGATGGTCAAACTGCACGCCCCCGACACCGACAGGCCGGTGCAGCACCAACACGCGCGTGTGCGCCACTGCGTAGTATGTGCGCACAAGCTACGCACGGGGACGGGGGGCGGCCGGCCGGATCGTCGTCGGCGGCGCCTTAGCATGCGCTGCGTCTGCCTGCTGTATGCCTACACGCATCCGGTCACCAACTTTAGGCGCGCGCCTTGGCTGGAGACTGGAGTGATAGGCCCATGTCCACCAGGCTGACCCAATCCGTCCAAACGACGTGCGTGGTCTTTCTAGCGGCATTATTCATCTGAACCGATGCGTACGACTCAATTCATCCGTGTATCAAATTTGGATAAAGGTTGCGTCGTCTGGAAAGCACGTACGTCCTTCTGTATCCTCCCACGGAGGCCAAAGGCCCGCTTGCCAGCAACCCAATAGGTATCTTCCACTAGCCATCAATGGAGAGAGGAATGCTGCTTCAAAGGCTGGCCGTGCCGTGGCTGGCGCCGGCCGATGCCTGTCCTCCTGTCGCGACAGTTCAATGACATCGCTTTGGTCTCTGTGCCAGCATCCAATGATAGGTCTTTTTAATAGGCCACGTGTGGCCATCTTCTTCTACACCACACCACATCATTCTCTCCTCCGTCCCATCCTCCACTACCGGTAGCTAGCCATGAACGGCGGCATTGGATAAGGGGAGGACGTCTAGGACGACCACCGGGTCATGGTCGTGGCCGTCGAGGCAGGCGCGGAGGCTGCGTGGGATGCGGGCAAAGCAGCACGCCGCCACGCTCTCCCTCACCAGCATCATCGCCTGATCTCGAGCCAATCGACATCAGCCTCGTTGGCTTTGAGTTCGCCGTGACCATTCACTCGGGCATGGCGCAAGACAGGATACCCCTTTCCCGCAAATCCGCATCGCTGGTCAACAGCGCAAAGCCCTAGCAGGTCATGCTGCGGGCGACCGGTGTCAATACCGGCGCGTGGCCGGTGGAGGTGTTGTTCGACCGCCTCGGCCAGATGTTCCTCGCCAACGGATGGGAGGAGTTCGCCCACCGGCACCAAATCGAAGTCGGTGATACGTCCAATTTGCATCACCATTCTATATCATAATTTGCCTCTATTCATTGATATGTGTCTTATTATGAGGTGTTACTTATCTTTCCCTCTGTTTTTGCATGTTGGATGATTCTTGGAGGATGGACTGCCGGAGTCAGGATTCTGATGGAAAAAGAGGTGTTTCGATGCAATTTCGCAAAGATCAGAAAAATACCAGAAAAATCATGGAAAATTATAATTTCCTAGAAGACGAAGGAAGCCAGAAGGGGAGGCGGAGTTGGGCCACAGGAGACCACAACCCCCCAGGCGCGGCCCAGGGGCCGCGCCTAGGGTGGGTGTGGCCCACCTGGCCGGCCTCCGACTCCGCCCTCTCACCTATATCTTCCTCTCGGAACCATAAAACACGAGGAGCGACCACAGAAAGATTCTGCCATCTCTGCGGGGCTGAAAACACCGAGAGAGAAAGAGCTCTCCGGCAGACAGATTTCTATCGGGGAAATTCCTTCCCAGAGAGGGGAGATCATCGCCATCAACACCATCATCAAGCTAGACTTTATCGGGATCATCATAATCATCATCCACACCATCATCTTCGTCAGCACCATCATCACCACTCCATCCCGCTGTAACAATTGTGTTGAATACTTGCATAGATCTTAGAGGAAACTTTCCTGGTGTTGATTACTATTGTAGTTGATGCTTGTGAGTGGAACCATTGGATTATTGTTTATGTTCAGATTGTTATCCATCACCATATTATCTTTGAACTTGATCCATATGATGTCTTGTGAGTAGTTCGTTTAGTTCTTGAGGACATGAGAGAAGTCATGTTGTTAGTAGTGGATTTGTGTTAAGTTATTATTCAATAGTTTAGTATTTAAGTTGTGGTGCTATTCTTCTAGTGGTGTCATGTGAACGTCGACTACATGATACTTTACCATTTATGGGCCTAGGGGGATGCATTGTGTATTTGGCTACTAATTATGGGGTTGTCGGAGTGACAGAAACCTGAACCCCCATTAGGACACCATTGCACAAGGGAGTGTAGGATCTCAGAGTTTAAGGCTATGGTTAGGTTTATATCTTAATTGCTTTCCTATAGTTGCGGATGCTTGCAGGGGGTTTGATCACAAGTATGTATTAGTCCAAGTAAGATCGATATATTAGCATAGGTTCACCCACACAACACTTACAACATCAAAGAAAACTACTCATCTATTTGAAGCAAAAGCACTTGACAGAATTCCCATGTGTCCTCGAGAACGTTTGGTCCTTATAAGTATTTCCACCGGCTTCTCCTTTGCTAAAAAAGGATTGGACCACTTGCTGTAGTTGTTCGTTGTCTTTATTACTTGCACTTTGTTTTGTTGCTTTATTAGAAAACCTCTAAAAATCTGTTTGCTAAGTATTACAGAGATTTCCTGCTCCATACCACTAGTCAACACCTTCTACTCCTCGTTGGGATCAACACTCCTATTTATCGAAAGTACTATGATACACCCCCCTATACTTGTGGGTCATCAGTCGGCAACTTCGTCGTCTTCAAGTACGACGGCGAATCCATTCTCACCGTCAGCGTCTTCGATGACACCATGTGTCATTGCTGCTACCACTCTAACTCCGACTTCGACGAGTAGGCTTAGCACTAGACTAGAATGTGTACTCGTCCTGTATCGTGTTTGGAAATAAAATTTGCAATGTGAGAGCATCGGCCATTTGCAATGACAATTTTTCATTTAAATATTTTTACAAGCAAACCCCACCTAGAACAACAATCTAACTAAGAGCCGCCTACGGCGCTGGCGTCGGCGGCGCCGGCGGGTCAACATGATCCCATTATTCTTCGAGAGAGCGGTAGATCGCTTCCTTCGTATGCAACTCCTCTACAGCTTAGGCGAGGTGGGCACGCAGGTCGCACTGCTTCCCCGAGCTCGTCACGATTATCTCGCGCCTCTTCCCGGAGCTCGTCGTCGGGATTAGCCTGCACCGCTTCCCGAAGCTCGTCACACACATCTGTGAGCGCCACACGCAGTCGGTGCTCAAATAGAAAGACGCAGTCCATAACCTCCCACATGAAAGGCTCGCCGGTGGTCTAGTTGCGATCGAAGTGAGTGTGCCGCGTCTGCCAATTGCGCAACAAACTGTATATCTGCGGAAGCACCAAAATCGAAGGCGGCAACACGTCTGGTGCCTTCGATGGGTCCGGTCACCACGAGGGCAATGGGTGCTCGGGCTGCTTTTCTCTGCGGACTTCAAGGTTGCCACAGAGTCTAGTGCGCCGATGCAGATGACCAAACATGGTGGTTTGTGGTGGTGGTGGTCTGGTTGAAGATATCTCGGCTGGCCTCCCCTTTTTTATGGCTGCGTCTGGATACGGTGAGAAACACCCAGAACTGGCGGAAAGCGGCAGGAAAAAAGGCAGGGGACGACAGGGCAACGTGTAACATCCCATCGTTTAGGTACCAATGAGGGATAGAAATAGAATTATGTGCATTTGCATGCATTCATCTGCAAAAGTAGGGCAAATTTTTCACCAAACAAAACCCTAGAGAGATCAGAGTTTCCTTCACTATTTCGAGATAGGTTTTAGCTCTTTATAGTGATTGACATGATCTCTAGGAATTTAAATGATTTTGGGTGAATAATTGAAATTCATGTTTAAATTTGAATCTCTGTTGAAAAATTTTGAAAATTAGAGGTACTTACTATTTTATTGTTTTCAAAATGATTTATAAATAGATTGCATGAATACTTAAATGATATATTAATTATTGTACAAGAAAGAGAATTTAAAACCATATAAATATAGTAATTCATATAAGAAAGTACTTCTTATTCTTTTCCTCATTCAATAATAATAATTCAAATACAAATGAATAATTAAGAAATAATATTGCAGAAACATTTGTAATAAAAAGAATGAACTTTATTGAATAATAAAGTAATGTTACATTAAATCTCTTACAAAGAAAAGAATTGTAATATTACAAAAGTAATTAAAATAAAAAAACTACACTACCATATGCCTATTTCCTAATCTAAGCTTCTTAGATCATCGGAGCAATTGAATACCAAAAAGAGGCAAATTTCATCAAAGTGAAGTATCGGTTCTTTTAAATCAAAAGTTCTTCAGTATAACATCCTTAGCCAAAGAAGGGGCAAGTTTCACCAGATTAGCTCATAGTAGAAGGAAGGGGTAGTAGATATTTCCCTCTTGATCTAATCCAAAGGAAAAGAAACAGTGTAGCAGCTTACTCTTTCGATTGCATGAAGTGTGATGTCGACAGCAGGGAGAGAAGGGGAGAGTTAAAACCATAGTCCCGTACATAGCGAAGATATCTTTGCTACACTAGTCCACTGAACCCATGTGTTCTATCTCAAGAACATAGAGAAACCACATCAGATCTTGCAAGCTTTCCACTAGATCAACCAACCATTCAACACAACAATCCAACAAGAAACCACACATAATGGTCACCTAATAGAGGGGGTGGTTTAGGTGGACAACAAGGACACACTAGAGCCTGGAGAAGCAGCATCAGTTCCAGGAGGTGCAGGGAAAGACCAAAGAAAAGCAACACCAGTTCCAGTAGGTGCAGGACAAGGCCAAGGTGAATCAGAAACTAGCATCAGTAGTCATCAAGGTAGCAGGCAACATCAACACAAGGCTACAACTACCACAATCTACTCCAGATCCTAGGGTAAATTCCAAACCCTTTGATCCAACACTTAATCATGTACATGTACATATGGTGGGTGTTGGAGAGGTATCCTCACTGGTTATGTAGTTGGCATAATAGGTATATCACTGGATATCTACTAAACAAGCAGCAAAGCTCGTATCTGTTCTTAATAAAAGGACTAGCCTCAGACCAGCATCATAGGCTAGATAAGAAACAACTAGATAAACGTTGTTCTTATTTTATATTTCTCAATGTTTGCAAGTAGAAGGGCCATTGAGAAGCCCAGTTTAGGAGAATAGTTAAGCAAGACTGTAATCTTGTGTACCATTCTTTAGATGGTGTCACAAAGATTCAATTTTCCTAAGTAAAATCATGTTCAGAGTATTCCATCTCTAAATCTTCATATAAATTTTATCTACTCATTTTACTAAACATTATTTAGAAATCATGTCTGTTTTCCTAAAAGAATCATTCACAGGGAATAATTCATATCATATATGTATACCATCTAAAGCAAGATCTAGAATAACAAACCACTAGTATTGCTCTTAAACAAATCATTAGAACCATTCTGAATTAGTAGCTAACCGATGGTGCTGACGTGGAGCACTTCGTTGGAAACCCCAAGAGCAAGGTGTGAAACAGCAAGCAGCAAATCTTCCCTCAGTAGAGACCAAGGTTATCGAACCAGAAGGAGGAAGGAAACGTCACATAGGTGTTGCAAGCAACGCTAAGACCTACACAACACAAACTCAAGACTTTGCCTCAACGAATCAGTGAGGTTTTCAAGCTCACCGGTTTGCTAGAACAAAGGATTAAACGTATGGTGTGGAAGATAATGGTTTGCAGCAAGTAAACAAGTAACAATGGAAGATGTATCAATGGTAAATATTGGACCGAGGTCCATAGTTCACTAGAGGTGCTCTCCTTAGATAAACAACATGGCATGAAGGGTAAACAAATTATAGTAGGGCAATTGACAGGAACTGAGCAAGGCATAACAATGCAATTACTAGTCAGAAAGATCCTATAAGATTCGATTGGGCAATACAACAAGATACATAGACCTCCATCCAACTGCATCTATTCCTAGAAGTCCACCTTCAGGTTATCATCCGAACCCCCTCCAGTATTAAGTTGCAAGCAATAGACAACTGCTTTAAGCAAAGTGTGTAAGGTAAATAGTCCATATGTTCCATGAACAAGAGACCGTTGTTTTCTCCCTAGTGGCAATAGCACATCTACAACCGAAGAGATTTCTGTCACTTCCCTTGGAAACTAGAGGCATGAACCCACTATCAAGCATAAATACCCCCTCTTGGAATCACTAGCAACTACTTGGCCAAGATAGCTACTAACAACGGAGAGCATGCAAGATCACAAACAACACAGACATGATATAATCATAAAGACAAAACCATTAGTCAAACCAACATAATGATCTCAATATCCATCGGACCCCACAAACACAACATGCATGATTACAAATAGATTAGATCTTGATCATGAACGAAGCTCACAAGATCTATACATGAAAGCACAAGGAGGAGATATAACCATCTAGCTACTACATGGACCCATAGTCCAAGGTGGAACTACTCACGCATCATACCGGGGAGAAGGCCTCCGGGATGATCTCCCCTCCGACAGGGTGCCGCGAAGAACTTCAGATCCACCGATCTAGGGACGATGGTGCGGAGGCTATAGACAGTTTCGTGGAGATTTGATCGGGTGCTTAGGGTTTCCGCATTAGGGGATCTGATAGGCGAAGGGAGAGGCCAAGGAGGCGGCCAGGGTGCCCAAACCCTAGCCAGGCGTGGGGCTGGGCCCACCCGAGCCTAGGGTGGGTATGTGTTGGACATATGCCCTAGAGGCAAAAATAAATGTAGTTATTATTATATCTTTGTGTTTATGATAAATGTTTGCATTCATGCTATAACAATATTAACAAGGAAACATTAATACTTGTGTGATTTGTAAACTAAATTACAGTCCCTAGTAAAGCCTCTTTATAATACTAGCTTGTTGGTTAATAAATGATTGTGGTTTCCCTATCATGAACATTGAGATGTTATTAACAATAAGATCATATCGTTAGGAGAATGGTATGATGGACATACTCCTATAAATAAGCGTAGCATAAACATCAAGTCATTTTAATAGTTCAATTGCTATATGCTTTCTGATACATAGTAACCTAATTCCTTCGACCATGAGATCATGCATATCACCATCACCGAAAGGATGCTTTGATGACATCAAACACCACACCATAACTGGTTGGTTATAAAGGTGGCATTGAGTGTTCAGAAAGTATGGGTTGAGACACATGGATCAAGAGTGGGATTTGTCCATCCATATGACGGATAGATATACTCTGGGCCCTCTCGGTGGAATGTCATCTAATTGGCTTGCAAGCATGTGACTGGCTCACAAGGGATCACATATCACGGGAACGAGAAAAGAGTACTTATCAGTAACAAGGTTGAACTAGGTATGCAGAGATACCGACGATCAAAACCTCGGATAAGTAAACTATCGTGAGACAAAGGGAAATTGGTATCGTATGTAAGTGGTTCATTCGATCGCAAAGTAATCGTATAAATATGTGGGACCCATATGAATTTCCAGATTCCTCTATTGGTTATTGTTCGGAGAAGTGTCTCGATCATGTCCGCATAATTCACGAACCGTAGGGAGACACACTTAAGGATTCGATGTTGTTGAGTAGTTATGGAATGATGAGTAAGAGACCGAATGTTGTTCGGAGTCTCAGATGAGATCCGGGATATCAAGAGGAGATCCGGAATGGTCCGGAGAATAAGATTCATATAAGGAAAGTCCTGTTTCGGGGTTGGAGAATGGTTCCGGTGTTTTCATCGGGAATGTTCTAGAAGGTTCCGGAAGGTCCGACACTCCGGAGGGGAAGGGTACATGAATGTGTCATAAAAAGTTGGAATGGTTGCATCATGTACTAGGTGTCATCGCTGAGCAAAATAAAGGGATAAATCAAATCCTAGTTTGAAAAGTCAAACGCCAATTTGAAAAGTCAAACGGCAAGTTTGCTTGGTGGAGGGAGAGTAGGAAACCTACTTGGGGAGGAGTTCCTCTCCCTCCACCCGCCGGCCTTAGAAGCCGAGTTGGAGAGGACTCCCTCCCTCTTGCTCGGCGCCCTCCACCTATAAAAGGAGGGGCATGGCTGCCCCTCCAAAGACACAACTCCACCACCCAAAACTCTAGCCCTAGCCGCCGGCCCTCCTGCAGCCGCCGCCGCCCTAGGGCAAACCCTAGCTGCCGAGTTGGGGCCTTCCCCTTGCCCTAGCCGCCGGCCTAGCTCTCTCTCCTTGGTGTGTCTAAACCCTAGATCACCGAGGCCTCTCTCATAGTCCACCATACTCGCTCTGGTTTAAGGCGAAGCCCTGCGAGATCTCCCCTTGTAAGGTTCCCAACCTTTAATAAGGTAGAGATCCCTGTGTTTACAATGCTAGTCCCTGGATCAATAGCTAGCATCCACAGTTAAGATGTAATATCAAGAAACAAAGGTCATAATACAACTTTATAACCAGGAATAAAATAATTCATTACATCTTACATAGCTCATTTGGCTATCACATTACATTGCAGCAGAATATCTATAAGCATGGGGTCCTTCATCTTCAAAGTGCCACAGGCAAACATGTTGGTTGTAGACTTGTAATCCTATTCAGTAAACTTTACTAACATCAAACAAACCTGCAACATAATAAGTTGCAGCCACAAGGGTCAATACATTTGAATTGTATTGGCAAGTTTCACTACTATGTAGAAATAAGTGGATCCTATAATTACATGCATATTTGGCTAAGTAGGGTTTAGGCTCTTTTGCAGAAAGCAATATAGTTGTTATCCTATCTTTTCAAAATAGTTTTTGATCTTTGTCAAATCTTTCTGAACTTCTTGGAAAACTCCAAGTGCTTCTAATCCCTTGTTATCACCCTCAAGTTTTAACTTTGAGAAATTGGAATGTCGAGATCTTCCATAGCTTCAGGCCTTAGTTGCTCAGTGTTGTCCATAACCGGGGACACGGCTAAGTACTTAGAATTTTGATCTTCTGCAGAAGTTGTACACTTTACCCACATGACACAATCTCATCTTGATGCCACCAGTGGCCGCTGGATAAGTACTCACCAAGATGGAGTACTGGCAGATTGAGAATGTGACAAAGTCTTTCCATAGAAGTCCTCCCAATACACAATGCTAGCTTGTCTTCTAGGCACCAATGTAGGGTTCCAAGTTCCCTAGCACTAATCTAGTTAACCTGAAGATGCCAATGCATGGGTCTTCCACTATGTAGTTGACTAAGCCAGAGCCCATTTAGCATGTGGCTGTACATGGAAGCCACTGTACGAGAAACATGTTCAATCTCTAAGTCCCTGGGTGGTTTTCTTCTAGTGCACAACAAAAAGAGATTGCCATATAAACATGGTTCCTTTTTTGCCACCTTGTCCAAAAGCTTGAGTATCCTTGTCCACCCAGGTGGTTCATTGAGTACTTGTTTTATTATATAAAACATAAGTCTTTTCAATACTTCATATAATCATAACATGTATCCCATCCCAATGTATAGCTGGGCTAAGCATACTACAACTACATTGTTTTCACTAAGGAATATATAAGGGCATCCTATTAGGATTTAGCATAGCATAAAGTATCGAAATCCTTTTCATGCATGTTTCAAAAATCCACTAAGTATAATGAAAATAGTAGGACTTGGATGATAGTGTCACTTGCCTTTTTGGTAGAGAATGTTGGTTCACTTCTTGATCTTGCTAATATCACACTCTTCTAACTTCACTACAAATCAATCAAGCAAACAAAGATTCAACTAGCATTCCAACCAATATTCAAACAATTCATCACACATAAAATAATAGAAACAAAGTCATGCATGCAAGCATGCAAAAGATAGTTTTATTTGTAAAGGTGGTTTCTACTAGGCTCTAAACATTATAAAGTTCAAAGTGGTCCTTTTACTAAAGTGGTAAAACCATTTGCAAAAGGGTTTTATCTATAAACCATTTCTTAAATCAAATCATTATTTCATGTGGTGGAAAATGCTTTTAGCAAAGCAATAATTTTTATATTGTTCACCAAATAAGTTGTTAATTCACAAAACTTGGTGTTTAGGGTCAGAAGGTTTGAATCAAAACATTTCCCAAAGGTTTTACTCAAAAATCATTTCCATAGTAAAATCAATATTTTTATTTGACAAGAATGAGCTAATTCAAGTATTTATTCCTAAACTTCACAAAATTCATTTTTAAATCCATGATTTGGTTCCTAGGGTCAGTAGGTTCACAAAAAATCATTTTGCAAAGATTTCACATTAAAATTATATCTAGAATAATTTTTATATTCAAATTAAGCCTACACATGTTTCTGCAAATTTAACCAATTTACCAGAAGCAAAACATTAAACAAAAAACATGGTTGCAAAGTACATGCTCTACTGATTCCATTGATACAAAATTTGTAAAATTTGGACATGTAGATTTTAAGTTATGAATTTTACAAGTTTGCATATCAATCTGATTCCAAATTCTGTTTTAAATCAGACTAGTGCCACGCGGCGTGATACTATTGGTCGGTACCGCTTCGTGCGGATCGAGCTCTCTGGACCGCATGATCTAACTTAAAACGAACGACGCTGATCAACTCGTACCTCTTCATCTAGTTCTAATCTCAGCCATCAGATCGTGATCTAACGGACACAGTCACGTGGTCAAACTCTGGCGGCGCTGCGCGGCGGCAGACGGCAGCGCACGCTCTGGCGGCGAGCTTGCCGGCGATACAGGAATCAAGGAAGAGGGGGAAACAGCTCACCGTGCTCAGGGGATCATGGCGATGCTCGACGTGGTCGCGAGGAGGCAAGGGGCGCACGGGGACAGGAGGAATCGCTCACCGGAGTTGGTGGCGGCGTCAGGCGGCTCTGGAGGTCGTCGAGGATGGAGCTACAGATCGTGCCGAGGCATAACAAGGACAGGGTCAGATGCGGAAGAGCGTGGGGAGTACGGGAGTGTCAACAGGATGGCTTGGGGCAGTCGGAATTACCTGGGAAAGGTCGCCGGAGCAATGGCAGACGATGGTGGTGAGTTGAGCTTGAAGTTGCCGACGTTCTGGAGCGGGCGCGAGCGAACCAGTGGCACGGGGAGATGCGCCAGGAGGTGGAGAATGTGCTAGCGCGCAGAGGGAAGCGAGGGGTGGCTGGACGGCGCCGGAATCGGCCAGGAACCTCGTCGGAGCAGAAGATTTCGAGCTCAAAATTCCTGCAGCCTCGTGGCAGAGGGGGGGCGCTGTGTGGGGGGAAAGAGAGAGCGGAGAGGGGTGTTTAAGTGGGCGTGATTACTGGAAGGATTAAGGCAGCCATCAATCGCGAAATCAACGCCGGAGTTACTCGGCTGCAACGGCAAGGCTTGGTCGCGGGTGAAGACGATGACACGCTGGCGTGGGGCCGTGCTGTCAGTGAGGTGGGGAAAGAGGGACTGGGACCTACTTGTCTGTGACTCTACGGGTGTGGGTTTGAGTGAAAACCGATTCACAGTGGGGTGAGCTGGTGGGCTGCGTTGCTGGGCTGTTGGGCCAGATGGGTTGAGCTGAGTTCGATTCTTCTTTTTTTTTAATTCTGTAAGCTTTTCTTTTTCTATTTGATTTTCCTATTTTGGTTTTCAAACAACAATTCAAACACCCAAATCAATTCAAACTTCCTCCAAACTTTGTATTGAGTTTTAGTTCTATTTATCAACACAATTCAAAAGTCCAAAATAAAATAATATTTTTATTCTTTTTAGGATCTATTTAATAATTAAATAAAATAGTCCTTCGTTATTAATTCAAATAGGTTTTGATTTATTAAAATCTCCATTTGAAATCTAAATATTATCAAAACCAAATCAGTAGGTTTTATTTGAAAATATAAAATACTTGGAAAACTTGTTTAAAATAATTTAACAAGTTTTAATGTTTAATTAAAATGGCAAAGCCTTTACTTTAATAAAATTGGATATTAATAAATCCTCATTATTTTATTTAAATAAACTTTTACTCTTTTTATCAAATAGAAATATTTTATTTCAAAAGCTTGGCCAAGATTTAATTTGGCTCTATAAAATAATCTTTATTTATAATTCTACCCTTGCTTTTGAAAATCAAATCCTTTTATTAAAAGATCTAAAACTAGTGATTCCAATTATTAAATCTTTCTTTAATAATTGTTTATCTTTTTAAATCCCTTTAGGATTTCATTTTCTCAAAATAGGTTTTGATATTTCCAATTGGAATCAAAAAGTTTCTTCTCACCCTAAATTTCAACAAAGTTTTATTTTGTTTATTTATTTTTCTCATTTCAAAATTTGGAAAATTTTGGGATGTGACATCCCTCTACTTCCGGTACCACGCCGTCGTGCTGCCGGAATCGCGAGGAGAGGGCTACAACCTCCGCTGTCTGCTGGAACAAGGGAGAGGAAGGTCTTCATCGAGTACCGAACGTCTGACCGACTGCGGAAGCGCTGCCGGAACGCAGCGTCGGAAGGATCGTCTACACGATCTTGAGATCGGCAAGAGTACGACTATATCACCCACGAGAATCCGCTCTCGTTAAACACTTTGGAATCTTCGAGGGTGAGTTATTCCATCGACTCGTTGCTACAATCTAGTAGATAGATCTTGGCTTGTTTGTTTGTATGCGGTAGAAATTTTTTGTTTTCCATGCTACGAACCCCTACAGTGGTATCAGAGCCGTGTCTATATGTAGATCTGTTGCACGAGTAGAACACAATGGTCATTGTGGGCGGTGGTGCTTTTATTATCAATTGCTTCTTGTGTACGTTGCATCTTGCGGTATGATGGGATGAAGCGGCTCGGGCTAACCTTACATGACATCGTTCATGAGACTTGCTCCACGCTCAACATGCAACTTGTATTGCATAAGTGGCTTTGCGGGTGTCTGTCTCTCCCATTATAGTATAGATCCAATTTACAACAGGCACTTGATAGTTCAAACAACAACGTTGTGGTTCTTGTACGTAAGTTAGATCGACACTTATTGAAAGCCCCAAACCACGTAAAATATGGAAAGAAATTAGAGGCGTCTAACTTTGTTTTGTAGGGGTGTGCTGTGATGTGATATGGCCATGATTGTGATTATATTTGATGTATGCAATGTTCCTTATTGTAAGTTGGCAACCGGCAGGAGCCATATGGTTGTCTTTAATTTCTGTTAAGACCCGCGTGTCTCTTCAAAGTAGTTGTAATAGTTGAAGCTAGTGGACGGCAATCATGGAGCAGCGTCATTGACCTTGATGCAATGCCGGTAATGATGGAGATCATGTTCGTGCTTGAAGATGGAGATCGGAAGCACAAAGAAGAAAGGCCATATCATATCACATATTTTGAATTGCATGTGATGTTAATCCTTTATGCATCTTGTATTGCTTAGTTAACGACGGTAGCATTATAAGATGATCCCTCATGCACATGAATTTCAAGTTCTAAAGTGTTCATCCTTAGTAAGCATCGTTGCTAAAGCTTGTTGTTTCGAAGCACCACGTGATGATCGGGTGTGTTAGATTCTGCAAGTGTATACAACGTGAGCAAGCCAGATTTGCTCATGCGGAAGCTAAGGTTTGATCTTGACGAGCCTAGCATGTACAGACATGGTCTCGGAACACGGATCACCGAAAGGTAAAGCATGAATCATATAGTAGATATGATGAACATGTCGATTGTTCACCATTGAAGCTACATCAACTCTCGTGATGATCGGTTTTGTGGTGGTGGATTTGGTTCGTGTGATCACTAAAAAATGTGAGGGATATTGTTTTGAGTGGGAGTTCACCTAGATTAATTTAACTATTAATTAGAACTCAATTTGTCATAAACTTAGTCTAAACTATTGCAAATATGTTGTAGATCAATGGCGGCCCCTACCATCAATTTTAATGCGTTCCTAGAGAAAGAAAAGTTGAAAAACAATGGAAGCAACTTCGCGGATTGGTTCCGCAATTTGAGGATTGTCCTCAATGCTGGTAATTTGACCTATGTGCTGGATGCACCGCTGGGTGACCCGCCTGCAGCTGATGCTACCGATGAAGTAAAGAATGTTTACCTCGCTTGGAAGAATCAGTACTCCACAGTTCAGTGTGCTATCTTGTATGGTTTAGAATCGGAGCTTCAGAAAAGGTTTGAGAATTCAGACCCACATGATATTATCCGTGAACTCAAACAGATATTTTAGACTCACGCGGCAGTTGAGATTTATGAGGCTTATGAAAAGTTCTTTAACTGCAAGATGGAAGAGGGCAGCTCCGTCAGTGAGCATGTGCTTAAGATGTCTGGGCACGCAAACAAACTCCAAAGCTTGGGTATAGTGATTCCTAATGCTTTGGGGATTTACCGTGTCCTCCAATCACTACCACCAAGTTACAAGAACTTTGTGATGAACTACAATATGCAAAACATGAACAAGCAGTTGCCAGAACTCTTCTCCATGTTAAAATCTGCAGAAGTGGAGATCAAGAAAGAGCACCAAGTGTTGATGGTCAATAAGACCACCAAATTCAAGAAAGGCAAGTCTAAGCAAAAGGGACACTTCAAGAAGGGTGGTAAGAAAGTTACCGCACCGACGAAGAAGACCAAGGCTGGACCTAAGCCTGATACTGAGTGCTTTTACTGCAAGGGAGAAGGTCACTGGAAGCGAAATTGCCCAAATTACTTGGCGGATTTGAAGAAAGGCAACATCAAGAAGAAAGGTATATCCGATATACATGTTATTGATGTGTATCTCACTAGTACTCGTAGTAGTGCCTGGGTAATTGATACTGGTTCGATTGCTCATATTTGTAACTCGAAACAGGTGCTGCAGAATAAACGGAAGCTAGCGAAGAACGAGGTGACGATGCGCGTAGGAAATGGATCAAAGGTTGATGTGATCACAGTCGGCACGCTACCTCTTCATATACCATCGGGATTAGTTTTATACTTAAATAATTGTTATTTGGTGCCTGCGTTAAGCATGAACATTATATCGGGATATTGTTTATTGCGAGACGGTTACTTGTTTAAGTCCGAGAATAATGGTTGTTCGATTTATATGAGTAATATGTTTTATGCACATGCACCTTTGATAGATGGTCTATTCTTATTGAATCTCGATAGTGGAAATACACATATTAATAACATTGAAGCTAAACATTTGAAATCGAGCGATAACTGGACCTATATGTGGCACTGTCATCTTGGTCACATTGGAGTGAAGCGTATGAAGAAACTCCATTCCGATGGACTTCTTGAATCACTTGATTTTAAATCACTTGAAAGATGTGAAGCATGTCTGATGGGTAAAATGACTAAGACTCCATTTTCTGGTATGATGGAGCGAGCTACGGACTTATTGGAAATCATACATACCGATGTGTGTGGTCCAATGAGTGTAGCGTCACCCGGTGGTTATCGTTATGTTCTTACCTTCAAGGATGACTTGAGTAGATATGGGTATATCTATTTCATGAAACATAAATCCGAAACTTTCGAGAAGTTTAAGGAATTTCAAAGTGAGGTGGAGAATCAACGTAACAAGAAGATTAAATTTCTACGTTCTGATCGTGGAGGTGAATATCTAGTTACGAGTTTGGCGAGCATTTGAAAAAATGCGGAATACTTTCACAATTGACACCGCCGAGAACACCACAGCGTAATGGTGTGTCCGAATGTCGTAATCGAACTCTCTTAGATATGGTTAGTTCTATGATGTCACTTACAGATTTACCGCTATCATTTTGGGGTTATGCATTAGAAACAACCGCATTCACTTTAAATAGGGCACCATCTAAATCCGTTGAAATGACACCATATGAATTATGGTTTGGGAAGAAACCTAAATTGTCGTTCCTTAAAGTTTGGGGTTGCGAAGCCTATGTAAAGAAGTTACAGTCGGACAAGCTTGAACCCAAAGCGAAAAATGTGTCTTCATAGGGTACCCAAAGGAAACTATTGGGTATACCTTCTATCATAGATCCGAAGGAAAAATCTTCATTGCCAAGAATGGATCCTTTCTAGAGAAGGAATTTCTCTCGAAAGAAGTGACTGGAAGGAAAGTAGAACTCGACGAGGTTGTCGAACCTTCTCTCGAACTTGTGAGTAGCGCAGCACCGGAAGAAGTTCCTGTGGTGCCTGCACCAATAAGAGAGGAAGCTAATGATGATGATCATGAAACTTCGGTTGAAGTTGCTACAGAGCCTCGCAGGTCAACGAGAACTCGTACCATTCCTGATTGGTATGATCCCGTTATGAGTGTCATGTTGGTGGACAACACCGATGACCCTGCGACATATGAGGAAGCGATGATGATCCCATATTCCAATAAATGGCAAGAAGCCATGAAATCCGAGATTGGATCCATGTACGAAAACCAAGTATGGACTTTGGTGGACTTACCGGATGGCCGGAAGGCTGTCGAGAACAAATGGATTTTCAAGAAGAAAATAGATGCTGATGGTAATGTTACTGTCTATAAAGCTTGACTTGTCTCAAAAGGGTTTCAACAAATTCAAGGAGTTGACTACGATGAGACTTTCTCACCAGTAGCGAAGCTAAAGTCTATGAGGATTTTGTTAGCAATCGCTGCATATTATGATTATGAGATATGGCAGATGGATGTCAAAACATCGTTCCTCAATGGAGACTTTGATGAAGAGTTGTATATGATGCAACCCAAAGGTTTTGTCGATCCTAAAGATGCTAAGAAGGTATGCAAACTTCAACGGTCCATATATGGATTGAAGCAAGCATCCCGAAGTTGGAATCAACGTTTTGATAAGGTGATCAAAAGTTTTGGTTTTATACAAACTTATGGAGAAGCTTGTATTTACAAGAAAGTGAGTGGGAGCTCTGTAGCATTCTTAATACTATATGTAGATGACATATTGTTGATTGGGAATGATGTAGACCTTCTTAATAGTGTCAAGGAATATTTGAATAATAGTTTTTCAATGAAAGATCTTGGCAAAGCAGCTTACATATTAGGCATAAAGATTTATAGAGATAGATCGAGACGCCTAATATCATTGTCACAAAGTACATATTTGGACAAAGTTCTAAAGAGGTTTGGAATGGAAGATAGCAAGAAAGGGTTCTTGCCCATGTTGCCCAATACGACCTTGAGTAAAACTCAAAGTCCATCAACGGCAGAAGATAGAGAAAGGATTAGTAAGACTCCCTATGCCTTAGCCATAGGATCTCTAATGTATTCCATGCTATGTACTAGACCCGACATTGCATATGCTGTTAGTTTGAATAGCAGATATCAAAGTGATCCAGAAGTGGATCATTGGACAGCGGTCAAAAACATCCTTAAGTACTTGAAAAGAACTAAGGATATGGTTCTTTCTTATGGAGGTGATGAACAGCTCGTTGTTAATGGTTACACCGATGCTAGTTGAAACACTGATCCGTATGATTCTAAATCTCAATCTGGATACGTATTTACTTTGAATGGTGCATCAGTTAGCTGGAGGAGTGTAAAGCAAAGCGTTGTGGCGAGATCTTCAACTGAATCAGAATACTTAGCTGCTTCGGAGGCTTCACAAGAAGCGATATGGATGAAGGAGTTCATTACAGAGCTCGGTGTGGTTCCAAGTGCGCTGGACCCAATGTCTATCTACTGTGATAACATGGGCGCCATAGCCAATGCGCATGAACCAAGGTCACACAATAAGCTGAAGCACATCAAGCTACGTTTTCACGCTATTCGAGAACATGTCCAAGATGGTGACATAAAGATTTGCAAAGTACACACAGATCTGAATGTGGCGGATCCGTTGACTAAACCTCTCCCGACGGCAAAACATGACCAACACCAAACTGCCATGGGTGTTCGGTATATTACCATGTAATCTAGATTAGTTGACTCTAGTGCAAGTGGGAGACTGTTGGAGATATGCCCTAGAGGCAATAATAAATGTAGTTATTATTATATCTTTGTGTTTATGATAAATATTTGCATTCATGCTATAACAGTATTAACAAGGAAACATTAATACTTGTGTGATTTGTAAACTAAATTAGAGTCCCTAGTAAAGCCTCTTTATAATACTATCTTGTTGGTTAATAAATGATTGTGTCTTGCAAGCGTGTGACTGGCTCACAAGGGATCACATATCACGGGAACGAGAAAAGAGTACTTATCAGTAACGAGGTTGAACTAGGTATGAAGAGATACCGACGATCAAAACCTCGGATAAGTAAACTATCGTGAGACAAAGGGAAATTGGTATCGTATGTAAGTGGTTCATTCGATCGCAAAGTAATCATAGAAATATGTGGGAGCCATATGAATTTCCAGATTCCTCTATTGGTTATTGTTCGGAGAAGTGTCTCGATCATGTCCGCATAATTCACGAACCGTAGGGAGACACACTTAAGGATTCGATGTTGTTGAGTAGTTATGGAATGATGAGTAAGAGACTGAATATTATTCGGAGTCTCGGATGAGATCCGGGATATCACAAGGAGATCCGGAATGGTCCGGAGAATAAGATTCATATAAGGAAAGTCCTGTTTCGGGGTTGGAGAATGGTTCCGGTGTTTTCATCGGGAATGTTCTAGAAGGTTCCGGAAGGTCTGGCACTCCGGAGGGGAAGGGTACATGAATGTGTCATAACAAGTTGGAATGGTTGCATCATGTACTAGGTGTCATCGCTGAGCAAAATAATGGGATAAATCAAATCCTAGTTTGAAAAGTCAAACGCCAATTTGAAAAGTCAAACGGCAAGTTTGCTTGGTGGAGGGAGAGTAGGAAACCTACTTGGGAAGGAGTTCCTCCCTCCACCCGCCAGCCTTGGAGGCCGAGTTGGGGGAGGACTCCCTCCCCCTTGGCCGGCGCCCTCCACCTATAAAAGGAGGGGCAGGGCTGCCCCTCCAAAGACACAACTCCACCACCCAAAACCCTAGCCCTAGCCGCTGGCCCTCCTGCAGCCGCCGCCGCCCTAGGGAAAACCCTAGCCACCGAGTTGGGGCCTTCCCCTTGCCCTAGCCGCCGGCCTAGCTCTCTCTCCTTGGTGTGTCTAAACCATAGATCACCGAGGCCTCTCTCATAGTCCACCATACTCGCTCCGGTTTAAGGCGAAGCCCTGCGAGATCTCCCCTCTACTTTCGGTACCACGCCGTCGTGCTGCCAGAATCGCGAGGAGAGTGCTACAACCTCCGCTGCCTGCTGGAACAAGGGAGAGGAAGGTCTTCATCGAGTACCGAACGTGTGACCGACTGCGGAAGCGCTGCCGGAACGCAGCGCCGGAAGGATCGTCTACACGATCTTGAGATCGGCAAGAGTACGACTACATCACCCACGAGAATCCGCTCTCGTTAAACACCTTGGAATCTTCGAGGGTGAGTTATTCCATCGACTCGTTGCTACAATCTAGTAGATATATCTTGGCTTGTTTGTTTGTATGCGGTAGAATTTTTTTGTTTTCCATGCTACAAACCCCTACAGTATGCCCCCCCTGGCTGGCCCCTTCGGCTCTCCTCTAGACTTATTGTTCCCCACGGAAAGTAATTGACTTTGACGTTTGTCCCGTCCAATTCCGAGAATATTTCTTTACTAACTTTTCTGAAACCAAAAACAACAGAAAACAGGCATCTCGCACTGTTGCAACTCGTTAATAGGTTAGTACCAGAAAACATGTAAAAAGCACCTCAAAGTGTGGACAAGTAAAGCAAAGTAGATACTAAACAATCATGGAGCATAAAAAATTATAGATACATTTCCAACGTATCACTAACTATAGTGCTTCAATACTGAATCATTTAAATCACAAACCAACTAGCATCTGCCAGTCTTGGATCATCACTATAGCCTCTAATCTATACATTCATATAGATAGTAGTAGGTATAGATTTAGACAATATTCCAATTTGACAAAAACAACTATCAAGACTGCCAAATCAAGTATAGCATCGGGTTCTTCACAAATCATTCACAAGGAAACGTCACAACTAACTATTCAAGCTTTCACTATTGTCCATCACTAAAGAGATGAACCCTGGAACAGGGGATGAACCCTAATTAGGAGTTCATCACTTCATTTACATAGAGAATAGCCTAGGAGATAGAGAACAAAGGGAGAAGAAGGAGAAAGCACCACTTACTCGAGGTCCTCGCTAGAAGATAGAAGAGGAAGCATTGGCCGGAGACGGAGACGAACACGACAGCACATAGAGCACCCAAGGGGCGCTGCAATCCACGCTAAGCTGCGGTCGTGGAGGCTCCAGAGGAAGGAGGCGACACCATCTCATCACTGAAGCACCAGAGCGGCGCCAGGGTAGCATCGAAGCACCGAACCATCGGCAGGGTCTGAACCCTAGGCACCTGGAAGGAGGTGCCGTGGTCAGGGGAGGGCCCGGGCATCAAATCGGGCTGGGACAGTCAATGGAGCATCGTTGACTGCATCATCCTGTACCACGGTGGAGGCCGACAAATTCGAGGTCGACGGGAATCGAGCGGCGGCGGCACCATATCGCCGCAAAGGAGAGATCCAAGTCATGCGCGATTGAGGAAAGGTGAGAGATGAGGTTCTAGGCCGGCAAAGGGGCTAGCCCAGCGCGGCTCGAGGTTTGACCCAACACATTGGGCCGGGTCAGACCAAGTCATCCCGAAAGGCTAGGCCCAGATTTGAAGAAAAATAACCCTAAATCTTTTTGTTAGAAAGACTAAAATAGCCCAGTACAAATTAAACTCTAGGAAAATAAATAAATATCCTAAAAAATACAAATTAAATATCCATGTGTTCAAAAAATGTAATCTATCCAATAAAAATAATAGATTATATTTTAGGGTAATAAAAAGTTAACTAATTAATGATAAAAATTCCTTATGGAATTTTCTAAAAATGATCATAATATCTAAAAATAAATAAAAATCATTTTTGTGATATTAAATGAATAATTTAACTTAGAAAAATATTAGTTTGTATTTTAGTATAATAAATTAAATGATCTTTATTAAAGCATCTATTCGTTTATGGAATTTTAAGAAAATATTAATAAGAGTTAAAATTAAATAAAAATTAGTTTTAAGCTCTTAAATTAATGTATGTTACCAAAAAATATTAAATATAATATTTACAAGGTTTTAGGAATTATCAACTATTAACTTTCTTTTAAAAAAAACTTTAGAACTTTAATAATGTGGGTAAAACATGCAAATAATAAAATAATAAAATGATGCATTGCATTAGTATGCATGTTCATTATTGCTTCTTTAAATATTGTCCTTACCGAGAAATAATGGTGTTTTCTAGAAACCGAAGCTCAAGGTCGAGTGCAAGTATCCGACTTCACTACCTTGCAGTCAGAAGGCAAGTTTATCACTTGCTCATGTCCGTTGATGGGTTTTATCAAAGTATTTGCAACATGTGTGTATCACCTATGTTCTAAAAGTGAGAAAGAAAATACTATTTTTTCTCAAGAAAATAAAATGCTATTATCATCCTAAGTGATGATAAATATAAGATTGACAATGGAATTTAGGATTTCATGTGCAGTGAGATACACAATATAGGAATTAATAACTCATGGCATCAGTGACTCTAGCGCCTTATAATACGCGTTAACCATGATATTTGGAATGAAACAAAGAAATCAACTGGATCTTCTTCCTTTCACATGCACGAACACTGTTCTAGATGTTTTGTAAGTTGCGGATCATGGGTAAAGCCGTGTATTCGGGAGAAGCCTACCGTGGATCTAGGCGTACAAAAACAGATTTCTAGTGTTTATGGTTGTCGTGCATATCAGGCTAAGGTAAAGCTGTATTGCCAGGAGAAGTCTGCCTTGAGTTCTGGTAGTACAACAATTGCGAGTATGCGGGATCGCGAAGAAGGACAGTGGTTGGTTTGGATCATCTACTAGGCGCCACATTAAGGAATTATGGACGCGAAAGTACGTCCAGTTGTGCAACAAGGATTTGATATCTCATGGATAAAGTAACGCACATCTGCAGAGTGTAAGAATTGTGACATGTTACTCCCGGTTTTAGGAAGAAGCTATGAATACGGCAGGAAAAAAACTCCATGAAGTTCTGATCGAACTGTGAAGGCTGATGGGCATAGTTTTTTTATATTAAAATCAACGTTTGAAGAAATATTTACGAAACCGCATAGTGCCAAGGACTAATAGTCCGAGGTGGTAAATAGAGCGTCACACTTCCCACCTTGCATGTAATGAATTTGTTGGGTAACGCTGTTACTCTTTTCTTTGATCCCCTGCTTGGACTCTGAGGAGCCAGAAGATACTTTGATGTATGTTATTGAAGGCCAGGATGATGTCTATTACGAGAAACCAGACCTTTCCAGAGGAGTAGAAGGGGTGGACTACGAGATACGCTATGGAGTCGAAGGCAATGAGTTAGAGTAGTTGCCTGGATATAATTAGTACTTAAGTTGAGCCGAGCAGCATGAACCCTATAAAATACGCTGTTAAGCTCAAGTTGAAATATGTTGTTTGAATCCTCGTTCTTCCGTTGAAACTTATTAAGTTTGGTTTGTAAGTTTGAATGAATTCGAAGCACTGATCTTTTGGTATTGTAATAATAATATGTGTATATTTGTAATTTGGACCCACAATATTTCTGTCGTACCATTCTGAGGGATTTGATATTTGCGAAACGGTATTTCGTAAGTGTTATGTCAACGACTATAGTATACCACACATGCAATGGTATTGCTAGATTACCGCACGGCGGGAACACATTGAAAATACGCCAGCATCGGCGAGGGCCTATTTGCCAAGCACGGACAGATTGATTGCACCACCGGACACGGTTGGCTAGACAGGTCAGAACAGGACCCAAAATAGATAGTGACTCGACTCAACCAGATAGAACCGGATATTTTGGGTGTCCTGGCCCGGAGAGATGCCCTAAAGGTGGACGGTCCGGTCCAAGCGCTGCTACCTTTCAAATAGTCAAATCCTACCTCGCTCACTCCGGCCTAGCAGCACTGTCGCCTATGTGCACAGATCTCTCTCTCTTTCCGGCCGTGGGTGGACGTACTACTACGTGGAGATAGAGATCCAGGCATCAGTGGCAGCAAGGCATCAGCTGAGCCCATTGGTAGCTGCAACTATTGGAGGGAAGCAGAGGCATCGATCAGTGGACTTCAATTCAATTTCGACGCGATCATCGTCGCTGCGGACCCAGAGACCTGCGGGCGTTCTGGAAAGCATGCTGTTTCCGATGAGGGTTTTTATTGCTCCGAGCGGCCCATGCATAAATGCAGCGCAGCGCAGGCGACGAACGTACTCCGGGAACCAAGAAGGTTTGAACAACAAGCAGATGGATTTGCCGTTATTTACGCGGAAAGCCGCGCCAAATCTCCTCACGCCGCATGCTAACAGTAGAACGTCGTCGATCGATTCCATCAGCGGACCATGTATGCGAAAAGGGTATAGTGGTCGTATTGAACGGAATATACTGACCATGTACGAGCACGACTGAGGTCGTGTGGTATATCTACATCTATTTGTGATTATTAGTGCTAAGGGTCAAGTTGCTAATAACAAGACATTTCATAACTCTCTCTCGTTAATATATGCACGACTGGGTCGTGTGGTATATATACTACCTTTGTTTGGGATTATTAGTACCAATAGTGTTAAATGTATTAGAGAAGTTAGAGGAAAATGAGAACATGCATTGGACAAGAGAGACTAATAAATGAGATATCCTTATAATCTCAAACAATATAAAAAATCTCTTAGGACTAATAATCCCAAACAGAGATAGCAGTAGAGATGGCAGTTCGGAAATACCCTCTATTTCAGTATAGTTCAAATAAATGAACTAGGTTTGTTAAAAAAATGATTATTTGTAAAAATATAGTTCATATTTTTGTACTTCGTCCGGCCACAAATGAGTGACTTGGTTTTATTTAGATTCAAATATACCTAGACATGTTTCAGTTTAAATACATTAAAATCTAGATAATTACAAGTCACTTATTTATAAAAGGGTAGAGAGGATACCCTAAAGATTGCCCACTTCCATCCTTACTCTATAAACGATCCAGAGGGATGGTGCTTTCCTAGACTATGTGAATTACTCCTGGAGTACTCAAGTTTACCCAGGGAAGGAGACCATATGTCGGAGGCTTCACGTGGCTAAATAGTTGCTAGCCAATAACCTGCAGCTTGTTTCTCAAAAAAAAAAAAAACTTACAGGACCGGCAGGTGCATGAGGTGAGACTGTGTGGAGTATGTGAGAAAGAGCTGATCAATGGCCCCGGTCCTATTATACCTTCTCTTCGGTGAGGCAAGCACTTACCCAAGCTAGATGCTACTGAATCTGTAAGCTAGATCGTGTAGGACATGTTAGCTAGGATGGCATGCATGATAAGGCAGACATACGGTCGCAGGGAGCATATAATCATCAGATAGTATATCATAACCCTACACAGTAGTAGGTTATAGCTGTGGCTGCACCGAGTGCGGGGCCAGGCTCTAGGGAGCTTTTTATTTTCAAAAATATATAAATCAAACTAAAAATTTCGAAAAATGCTGAAAAAACTTTCTTTGTAGTAAATGATGTATATTACAAGTGTGTAGTAAATCTACATACAAAATTCTCGGATCCTCTAGGTCAACGAAAACAGCTAAGTTATGTTGTTTACCTTGGCGAGAATCAAATGACTTAGAATGTTTTAGCATTAAGGGTCTGAAGTTACTAGCCCAACAGACATCTGATCGGCTTCAGTCTCGTCAGCCCAAAAGAGCTAGCTCCACTACTTCTTCTAAGCGTCAAGGGTGGACTGTACGGTGACTCATTCCATATTCGAGCGAGGGTTGCGTTTTTTAGCTGCGTTGCTCCGGTTGTGAAGCGGTCTAGTGGCTTTGTGATTTAGCATCTTGCCATCTTGGCTTAGGTTAGGCAAGGTGAGTCCTTGCTTTGTGTTTGTGGTTGTAAGGCGAAAGGTGTCACATGTATGGTTTTTGATCCGGTTTTACGCATAAACTGGACCGATCTTCTGTTCAATGAATTTTGATAACATTAAAAAAAGGAGATTTTTTTATTGTGAAAGACCATGTATTCCATTAAATTGGCTAAAGGGCCATTTAGGACAAATGACTCGCCGAGTGATATCTTTGATTAGATTTCCATTCTGATAGATGCAGGAGATCCATGGCCCAGCTGCTAGGACGCCAGGCAGCTAGCCAGGCAAATCAATCAGTGGTGCGTCGACACGTACTTGCATGCTTACCCTCGCGCGGGCCTACGTACGTACGTCGCCGTCCGTCCCGATCCCTCCGATTCGCGCTGCTGCCGGGCGGGCGCGCGCGAGATCCCGATCGAAATATATATATGGCCGGACAGGCGCGCAGTGCGTGCACGTTGCCCGCTGGCGAGGGTGCTAGCCGGCTGGCCGGCCGCAGTGCCGGGACACGCGCGCACAGTGCGCCGCACTCCCGTCGGCGCCGGGCCGGCTGCGCGATGCCGCAACATGTCTCTAGCTTGTGATGGGATGAGATGGCATGAACGGATGGCTCGTGCTTGCGGTAGCCTACTGTTGTGTGGTGAGGGAGGGGGGCACGTACACGTACAGTGGACAGTGTGGTGCCGTCCTGAGACCTTGTACGTAGCTATTCATTCCGCCCGTTTTGACCAGGGACCAAGAATTAAAAGCACGGCGCATTGTCCTGGTCGTACTACGCGCCAGCATGCAGGAGGTCATGCATGAGGCCAGGGTATGCATGTGTATTGTGTAGGAGCATAGTACTTCTGGCAGTCCACCTGTTGTTTGAATGAAGGAAATATCGGTCGATCGGAGCAAAACCGACCGACCGCGGTTAATTGTGCTCCACTACTACTTTATAGGAGTACTTCCTCACGAGCTAGAATCTACTCTCTCTGTCCACAAATAAGTGTAAGTGTACATCTAGCTTTTGCCTAAGTCAAAGGTAACTAAATTTGACTAACTTTATAAAAAAATATAGAAACATATATTATATTAAATTGACATATTATGAAACTAGATTTAAAAATAAATCTAATAATATTAATTAATTTTCATAAATGTTGGCACGTTGTTCTAAAAAATTAGTCAAACAATGTAAAATTTAACTTAGGACAAGGCTAGAAGTACACATATTTATGGGCGGAGGGAGTACACAGGAGTGCAGCGGATTTACAAGCACCACCACGGCGCTTTAGCAGAATCATTATAAGCTAGTTCACCGTGAGGCACGCGAGTAATTATCCACCATGATGCACGTACAGTACAGCAGGTAAGACGACAAGCTAGCGAGATCGCTATAGCCATGTCGCGATATCCACGCCGCTCGCTAGCTGAGCCACTTGCTATAGCCCGGCCGGACGGTCGAGTAGAGGCGCTGGGCGGTCGAGTGAGTGCCTTGAGCATATACAAGTACGGAGTACAACAATGCATGTACGTACTGGTCCGTGTACTGAGACTCTGATTGACGAGTACTACGCAGCTAACTAGCTACAAAAGCCACGGGACAAAACAAAAGGCCAGATGATTGGTGATGGATGGATGGATGGCACTGCATTGGCATCTTTCTTCTCTCTCTCTACTAGTACCTCCCAGCAGCTCTTGCATGGTTTGCATGCGACTGCACCTGCACGACCGAGCTGGCCTGGCTCCCCTCTCAAAGTTTCAATGCTGTAGTACGCATGGCAGCAGCAGCAGCAGTCTAGCTTAGCTAGCAGAAGCGCAGAGGTGGCCGCAGAAGTGCAGATCAGCCTCTGCATGCAGGTTTGGTCGTCTTTGTCACTCGATGGACGGCCGGATGGGACGCCCGCCCGAGCGCACAGTCCAGCCAGCCAGCCGAGAGAGACTGGGAGATCCTACGCCGTACCAGATCGAGGGGGAGGAATCCTCCCTCCCTCCCTCCGGGCTGGATCACGTGGTCTTTTCGAGCCGTCCACGTCACCCAGCTTATCCCCTGCCCGGTCAAAGCCACCCCCGCGGTCAATTTACCACCTTGCCACCATCACCATCACCACCCACTGCGCCCTCTCTGCCTGCGTCGGCATGCAGTACGTCTACAGATTCATCTACTACTACAGTATACTATTATTCCGATAATATTCTACTCTACACTACAAAAGCAACCGAAAGCATGTCACTGCACCTGGCCGTTCTTCGAGGCAAAACGTTCAAACGTACTCCACTCCTAACCAGTAAAGCGTGTAGCTAGCTAGCCAGCCAGCCCAGGAAGGAGTATAGTATTGGGCGCTGTCGTGGTGTCTCCCAGCCCGCCCGTTAGAGTCAAGCCACCAGCCACTATTCTAGTCCAGCTTAATTCATTATTTAATCAGCTTTTAAAAGCTAGCTTAGCAGCTACATCGAGTACTCCTTGGACTGTCAGTGTTCTCCACATGCCAGCGAAGATTACGGCGTTATTAGGCGGCACAGGACAGGAAAAAACCGGAGGCATGGCACGGGGCTGCAGGGAATGTCTGTGTGGCGCGAGAGGAGTAGACAGGAGGCTTGCGTTGCGTGCGCTTCCACTTGCACAAAGGAAACTAGCATGTGCCACCAGCTTGTCCAGACTTGCTTGCTTGCGATGCGTGAGAGGGCTTTATATTTTCTTCTAATCTATCTCTGCAGTGCAAAGACGCAATAGTATACATATAATCGCGGCGCTAGCTAGGTTGATTGCCGCTTGATTAAGATCCGTTTCGACAGCTTGGACAGGGGGCGCAGCGTACGCATGCATGCGCGTGCGTGCGTGCGCCGAGACAAGCAGGCAATCCAAAATAGATGGAACCTGGGGGGAAAAAGTGGGATCATTGATCGGTCTAGTGCCAGTATGCATGTCTTGTACGATGCCATGAATGGCAACCAACACCACCTGGGTGATGATAATAAGTTCGTTTTATCATGTATACCTGGGGGGAGTACCTTTGTATTGGATTGCTTTATTTTTTCTAATATGTCTAGACATGGAACTGAAGAGCAAATGACCTGGCTCAAAAAACATCCAAATACCACCGTGTTATTCATTGTGTACCTCATACTCGCTCTGTCCATAGATAAGTATTCCCTCCCTCCCAATTTATCATACTGTATAACTTTTTTTATGATATTCCCAAATTATGATGCATGTTGTGAAGAGGAGGCTAAATTAGTGCTAGTGTTTGCCTCCGAGTAGCAACACTCCATGCATTAAGGAGGGTGGAGAACCAAGGGACATGCAAATCACTGGCTAAGACTAGCCCTAATGGGAGTATCATAGGTGGTATCATGTATTACATGCATGCAAAATGCTTATGTGTCACTGCAATTAATGATCAAATAGATTGTGTTGATATTATAGATAAATACAGTATCATAGCACGTAAAACTAGAAAAGTTAACCTTAAATAAATCTTGTACACAATTTTAATTAAGATTCTATAAAACAATAAATACACTAAGACTATGGTACTTCTACATGATACTATGGATTGTGGAGATGATATCATATATTATACTCTTCACTGTGACTAGTCTAAAACATGCATGCATATTAATGGAGAATCTTGCTGCAACATTGAATGTACTATATCAACTGTAGGGGGTATTTCAATCCAGAATTTTTACTCCACAACACTGCATGGGGCTCCTTGGTATGCGGGCCAAGAGTTATGTGCATCCTAAACTAGGAGAGATGGAGTATATTTCTAGTTTTGTCCTAAGTCAATGTTTTTGAAGTTTACCTGTAATTCTTTTTAAAGTTTGACCTACTTTATAGAAGAACATGGTAAAATTTATAACACTACATTAGTATCACTAGATCACATTTGAAAAGGAGTTTCATAATATACCAATCTGATTTCATATATATTTTGCCAGTACATCTTAAAACGAAGTTGTTCAAATCTAAAAATATTTGACTTAGGACAAACCTAGAAGTACACTTATTTGAGGATGGAGGGACTACTCCATAAGAGTCGGTGCTTTGTTTCGTGGCAACTAATGAAAGATCTAGTGCAGATAAAGATGATAAAGACTGGAGGAATCCCATTGTTGATTTCATGCAAAATCTTAGCAAAAGGGTGAACATGAACATTCAGCGGGTGGCTTTCAAACAAATTCTGAGGTGATGACCTTTTCTTGCTGAGCGGTTGGTGATATTATTCTAGAGCACAAGCATGTAGACTAGACAAGAATCATTATGGGAGATGTACATGAAGATAATTGTCCTATTCATCAATCTTCAAGATGAAGTGGTTATTCTCAAAGCAAATGATTTGAAGAAATTATATCCAAGTGGCAAAAAGCATAGACATAAATGACAAGTATATGTTTATCGCCTTTAGCACGTATGAACGATACAGAGTTACTTTTGTAAGAACTAATGGCCGATGGAGTGCTTCACATCGTCCTTAGGCTAAATGTGGAGCAACTTATATTCTGGCATGCAAACTCTACCATAAAATATGGGGCATATATATGTTGGCATTCGTTTTGAGACGATGACCTATTAAGAATGATGAGCACTTGATAAGTCATTATTGCTCATTCAAGATGTACTATGCCCATCGTCTCTAGTCATCACTGTAAGAATTTGGACGGTACATGACGTTCTGATTACGTCATGGATGAGGGGCAAAACGTCATAGATGGCCATCCATGACGAATTTTGTGACAAAAAGTATCGTGTGTCTCACGTCATAACTAGATCCATGACGTTTTTTGCCTGAAAACATCACGACCATCTGTGACGTTTTTACAATTTCTTAGCAGCCAATGGGACCAACCCGGCCGGCCAGACCCAATCAGCTATGACTTTTTATTTTCGTCATAGAAGATGTCATGTGCCAGACGACATTGTGAGCTGCCGTCAGCAACACCTGGTGACATCACAGTGGCCATCAATGACGTTATCACTGTCAGGATGTTTTTTCCGTCATGACTTGATTCTATTACCATCGCTTACTTACGTTATCACATTGTATGTGGCGTCACCCCAGCCATAATGGATTTCCTTCCATCCTAGCCTTCTACTAGTAGGCAGACACATGGTCCATTAAAATGAGAATACGTGGGTTACTAGTAGGATAACATGTGGACCAATCAGAGCAAGACACGTATATGATCATGTATTCTCTAGGAAGAAGTGATGATGCCATCATTTTCGTGAGATTGTTATTTTGTCTTGGCGGTTGACCAGTCTATGTGCGTCATGTGGATGACTATGTATGATGAAAATATTTCGTAAAAAATAATCATGACGTTCATGCTTAGAATACATAATTTGAAAGAACATTTTAGGACAAATGTTCATAGAAATGGATACTAGCCTCAAATAAACTCATATAGAAGGTTCAACATCATAAGGCTGCCAAACTATTCAGAGCAGTTTCTTGGCCAAATGCTTACTAAATTTTCGCAGATTCACCACAAGTTACACCACCAGTTCACATACCAAATTGCCTATTCTGTTTCACACAGCCGAGCCAACACTTGTTGAATTAATGCATTTGTTTCTTCTTCTTTCTTCCCCGTCTCTTCTTGTTTCTTCTGCATTTCTTGTTGGTCCTCCAAATACTTTAGCTTCTCTGTCTTGCCAAATTCGTTCGCCTTTTGCAACTCCGCAATCGTAGAGCGCGGTTCTACATTACCTTCTCTCTAAGCCTCAAGTTGCGCTTCTAGTTGAGACTTTGGTTGGTGTAAGGGCAAAATACCCTTTTATATTATTTTGCTTAATATTGACATCGGAGTTATTGAGTCAAGTAGGAAAAACTAGTGTTTTCCTTTATATTTATCTCTTTATTATTGAGTCAAGTAGGAAAAACCGCATTATTAAGAGGGGCGGTCTCGATGAGCTCTTTGGGGATGCCATCCATCACATACATATCCTAACATCAAATATCCATCCACCCAATCGAGAAGAGCAAATAGCCGAAAGAGATACTAGCTAAAAGGGGGTTCTACGAAATCGACGAGAAACCCGGCGCTGCCGGAATCTCCACCAAATGTTTTGGCAGCTGCACTTTCTTCCCAGCATTAACCGAAACTACTCTCTGTATTGTGTTAAGGCTGACGCAGGAATATCCGACAGTTGCTAGTTTGTTTTGGCGAGGAATTCGGCATGCCGGGACAGGCGCAAAAATATTTTGGCACACTTTATGGCTCCGCCAGACTTATCGCCGGTTCTGGCGCAGACTCCCCGAAATGGCTAGTTTCCCTCCCGGACTATTTCTTCTCCATTGAGAGGTTAGGTATTCCATTTTTAGATTCTATTCTTAAGCTCTCTCTCTCTCTCCATCCATTATTGAAATACCAAAATCTTGAGGATCGCCTATTCTACCCAACAAACTTCAAATCCCTTTGGTAGAAAGCAAGAGGAGATCCCGATCTACGTTTTCACCAAGCCAAGGTTCATTCCCCTCGAGTTTATTTAGTTTACGTGTTACTCTTGGGTTTGTGGGAAACCTTAGGTGGCTAGGGTCACCCGAAGGAATTCGAATTGTGATTTTCCCCGTGGAAAGTTTGTGAGCACTAGAGGGAAAAAGCCTATATGTGACGCACGTTTTTTGGAGTTAGTGGCGCACCCCCTGTGTGCCACGGATAAGATGCGAGTAACTACAGGAAGTTCGTGGCGCACCGTGACGTGCGCCACTAACTACCATGTTATCCGTGGTGCACCGTCCTGACGTGCGCCACGAATATCATCTATGGCGCACCCTATTTCTATGCGCCACTAATAACGTGCGCCACTAACTTGTCTCAGTATTTCAAAAAAATACCAGAATACAGCAGAAATACACAGAATACACATGAAATATATCAGAATGCGGCAATATATCATAGAAATGCACAAAACTCACAAGAATACCCAGAAACTCACTGAAATTCATACAAAGTGCCAAAATACATCAATATAGAGAGTCCAAGTGTTACACACAAGTCATGGGAGAGTACAAGTTCGAAATCACACATGCATCTCGATACATATTCGATCATCGTCGATCATGACCTAGACTATGACTGAATAGAGGACAACGACGGCGGTGCCACAAATGATATTCGACGCGAGAAAGTCTCTCAGGCTGTGGGGGAGTGATCTAGAGACTCTTCATCCCTAAAATCAGAGTCGGCAGAGGGGAATCTGGCCATGAGTGCTCAGAATCAGTAACCGAGCTCTGCCTCAAAGCAATTTCCCCACCATCTCACAAATTCACGATTGACACAGATTCGACTGCTCCAGACGAGCCCCTGCAGCCTCTATCTCCTGAATGAATTGCAGACGGAACGAGTCGAGCTCCACTCTGCTCAACTTCGGGGATGCTCGCTGGGCATGGGTGGAAGCCAGTAGGTGGATCGCGCTCTGTTGCTCCACGGCCATCAGGAACTTCCCCGAGGTGCTGGTGTCCCTGACCATCAACACCACCGAGTGTTCCGCCGATGGCAAGTCGGCTGACGCAGCCTGACGCATCTCCGCCACGACATCCGATCTCACTGCTAGGGCCTGCAATAGTCACCCACCAGAGTCCCTCTGAGTCAGAAGCGGCCAGCCCTGCACCTTGCATCTCTCTAAGATCTCCTCCAAGGCAGTTGCTCGCTGATGCAGAGGCCGCTGCATCGCGTGGACCACCTCGGAGGTCATATTCCGGAAAAATCGCCCAGCGGAACCTCTGTCCTCGCCCGGTATCACCTCCACGAGCACCAGCAGGGTCTTTGCTCCTTCCCTCTCCGGCGCAGCCGGCTGCTGCATCGAATCCCTTTGCCACCTCCAAGGGCACCACTCCACTCTAAAACAAATTGTGGATTCTGTTAAAGAAACTCATCCTGACTTGCCTCTGATATTATATGAAAGTGGATCTGGTGGATTACTGGAAAGGCTTCCATTGACATGTGTTGATGTTGTTAGTTTGGGCTGGACGGTTGATATGGCTGAGGGTCGGAAAAGATTGGGATCCAACATAGCAGTTTAAGGAAATGTGGACCCTGGTGTTCTTTTCGGATCAAAAGAGTTCATAACCAAGCGGATTTACGACACTGTGCAGAAGGCCGGTAGTGAAGGACATGTATTGAACCTTGGTCATGGTAGGCTATTGCAATCATTTTTCTTAATAGAACAACTTACTGTATTCTTACTCGAAAGACTGGTTAGGATGGTGTTTGTCAGTTGTCACATATTAGCATGTACTAACAATCAAGTTATTTGTCACATGTTGTCAGCTATTAGCAAACAAACCATGGAAAAATGCATTACAAATATTTGAATAAAATTCATCAGATAAACCATAATCAAGTTATTTGGGGACTCATAAGAAAGCTAACCTGAAGAACTGTATCAGAAAAATAAAGGGAACTTATGGCTTCCATATATTTTAGGTAAAGTTTTTTTTCTTACAAATATAAATCGATAATATCGACTAGTCAGGTCTAAAGTAGTATACATGGTATAAACAAGTAGGCACTTTCTTACGCCTTAATTAGTGTATGCTTACAATATTACAATGAATTGAAAATCAAAACGCAGAACACAGAATCAGTCACAATAAGATATGTTCTTCAGGCACCCTATGCTAGAGACGTGGCTTCTTGAATCTATCCTCAAGCAGTGCAATGGAATCTACAAATTCTGCCAAGACTGAGAAAGTAACAAATTCGAGAGCCAAGGTCTTTCAGTATCTGATCCCTTTTGCGACCTTGAAGAAATGGGCAACATTTTCCTCGGGAGTCCCCACCTTAATGTTTTTGCAAGGAAGTTATCGATAAACAGGCCCGGATGATTCTCTTGGTTTTCTTGTCAACCAGGTAAGGCCTAATGCAAGTGAAACTTCTATTTCATACTCTAAAGTACCAAACAGAAGCAAAAGAGCATCCAAGTAATAACATTGTAACAAGCCTTCACTAGTTCACCGGATATCTCACATAACATTTGTAGCCACTGAATATCTTATGAGAAGCCATCCATAATGATTAAACATTCAGCAAACTAAGAATGCAGGGCTGAGTTCTGTTAAAGAAACAAGTGTCCGCTAGTGTTAGCTGATAGGGACACTACTAGGGAAATGGCCATTCGTGGCGCACCTGAAAAGAGCATCTGTGGCGCACTAGCCGTGCGCCACGGGCCTTGCGCTACGACTATCTCCTGCCTAGTGCGCCACGGTTGTGTCGAGATAGGCGTAGCGCACCTGCTAGAGCGCCATAGCTATGTGGACAGGTGCGCTATGCGTAGGATCTTCTGTGGCGCACTTCCCAGTGCGCCACTAAGCTTCTGATGTGCGCTTTAGGAGTAGTGCGCCACAAAAGGTAGGTCATGTGCGTCACAGGTGTTTTTTTTGTTTTTTTTTAATTTCCGAGCCAGATTATATACAATACAGATTATATACAATATTACAGGCAGATATACACACACAGATACAAGATATACAATTATATATATAAATACACAATTTGAAAAACAAGATTGAAACAAATACATATAGATAAGTCTCATACATAAATACATAGTATAAGTTACATTGTTTCGATCAAGTTACAAAGTAGTTGGTGACATGCGAATACATGTGTCGATCGAACAAGTTAGAGCTCGGAAGCTCGCCTAGACATCTAAACTAGCTAGACACAAACGCGGGATTAACAACCAAAGAAGATAAGCATGATCACCGCCGCGATAAAGGTGTAGGTCTTCATCCGGTTCCTTGTCCTAACTCCCGCTAGATAGCGCGTGTATCTAGCTTCCGCCTCCGCCATAGTGTTGTACCCTTTGTAGCTTTTGCCGCTGAAACGGTGCACCTGTCTCCGGCAGTCTTCCCAATCATCGTAGACTCCGGGAACCCGTCCCTTATACACGACATACCACGTCATCTATAAGTTGACAATAATAATTAACCGGTGATTGAAAAAAACATATATAATTAAAGTCGCATATGAAGATACACTTATAGAAAGTACTCCTAAATCAAAAAGACCAAACTCAAAAAGCATGCCTCATATATAACTAGGTTGTTCGACACAGGAATATGCTACGATGGAACTGTTCGCCAAGTAGGATGCACAACACCTGGACCTGTGCATAACACAAGGCGAACAATCCCATCGCAGCATATTCACATATAGTGTGCCACGACATTTCAATCATCGGCATTATTCTCGAAAAAGACCAAAGTAACTCGAAAAGCATGCCTCATATATATATATACATAGGTCGTTGGACACATGAATATGCTAAGATGAAATTGTGAGCCAAGTACCTATGCATAAGACCTGGACTTGTGCATATCACAAGGCTCACAATCCCGTCGTAGCACATTCACATATATATTGTGCCAAGACATTTCAATCATTGGCATTATTCTCAAAAAATACCAAAGTAAATCAAAAAGAATGCCTTATATATACATAGGTCGTTGGACACAGGAATATGCTACGATGGAACCGTAAGCCAAGTAGGATGCACAACATCTAGACTTGTGCATAACACAAGGCTTACAGTCCCATCATAGCACATTCACATATATATTGTGCCACGACATTTTAATCATCGGCATTATTCTCGAAAAATACCAAAGTAGCTCGAAAAGAATGCCTCATATATAACTAGCTAGGTCGTTGGACACAGAAATATGCTACGACGGAACGGTTAGCCAAGTAGGATGCACAATTCCTGGACTTGTGCATATCACAAGGCTAACTATCCCGTCGTAGCACATTCACATATATATTGTGCCACGACATTTCAATCATCGGCATTATTCTCAAAAAAGACAAAAATAACTCGAAAAGAATGCCTCATATATATACATAGGTCGTTGGACACAGGAATATGCTACGATGGAACCATGAGCCAAGTAGGATGCACAAGACCTGGACTTGTGCATATCACAAGGCTCACAATCCCATCGTAGCACATTCACATATATAGTGTGCCACGACATTTCAATCATCGGCATTATTCTCAAAAAAAGAGTAAGGAAAAAAAGGACCAAAGTGAGCAAAGGACCAAAGAGTAAGCAAAAAAACCAAGCATTGATTGATATATAATAATAATAAGCAAAAGAAGTAAGCGATGATTCATAAACCTAATAAGATAAGTAGATTAGCATGTACACTTGTCCACACACACAAAGGTCATCTATAGTTTGTAACTACAACTAGGCCAACATCAAGCCTTCTGGTTCGGCTTAGGGAATGGGAGGACGCCTTGTCTCGTCATGAACTTCCTATAGTCACCCTGCATCTCTAGGCGATCTTCTATGTCACGGTTATTCGGGATATTTCCTCCGTAGAAGATCCCCCCCGAAGTCATCACATCACGAAAGATGATTGCCCCAAACTGCTGCTGGATGCGATACATCTCTTGTCTAATATCTGAATCAGTGATCTTGGCCTTTGCTTCGACCCACTGTTTGAGATGATCTGGCAGCGTAGAATTCTGCTGGTCAAGTAGGAACGCCCTCATGTGATGGAGTGCATAGTAGGCTTCCTTCTTACTGTTTTCCGGCTGCTTCACGCAGGGGAACTCCGTTACGTGGTTGAAGACGTGCCTGCCGAACTTGACCTTCGTACGCACGAAGGTGGTGCCTTCCGTTGAGGCAAAGCCAGTGAGAGCATCATCCAGAACTTCCTTGATCTTGTCGTAGTTTTTCTTGTTTTCTAGACTCACCGAGTCGAAATACGTGGCGTGGGAATGCTTCGACGATAAGGAGATGAGCGTGCATTGTTCATCTCTATGCAAAAAATTCAAATGGAATGTGTTGGAAAAAGAATGATGATGATCTAATAAAGCCAATCGACGGTGGCGAGTGAATAACGACTTACTCGGAAAAGTAAGGCACGAGAATGTATTCCTTTGTCTTGTTCGCCACGAGGATTCTTTTTAGGTACGAGGCCACGATACGTCGTTCAGCGGGGGAACCCAAGCACCCGTCACGCATGTAGTAGGGGTCCACTATAGCGATGTCTGGTGTGTTCTCTCTAATGATCTGTATGGCCAGGCTGAGAGAAAACAGACGGACCATGGTATAGTGCAGCGGGTATAGGTGGAACATATTGAAGATGTCGTCGAACCGCAGGAAGAACAGATCTGCAGGGGCATTGTCAACGAAGCCCAAGCCTGGTGGCACCTTAACCACGAATACCGGGTGCGAGGGATCTTTCTCCGATAGAAGGCGTCTCTCTATCGTCAACACGCCGTCATGCACACTCTGCAATTCCGAACAGGCGAGCTTCCGCAAATTCTTAGGTAGCATGGGCTCACCAGCCACATGAATCCTCCACATAATACCCTCAGGTCTTGGTGGCCCGTCCAGAAACCTGATCGGATTCGCAGTTGTTGACGCCACCGGCTGGCTCGAGCTGCTAGATTTTCTTTTCCTGCCCTTTTTTACTTTTGGAGAGCGGGCAGGCACCGCAATCTGAGCACCCGCCGCCCTATGTAGTGTGTCAGGGCTTAGAATAAAGGGCCGGTTGGTTGTATCAGCTGGCTCTGTAAAGGCGCAAGCTGGAGGCATCTCCTGAGAACCAAACAGACGCTTGGTGATAGTGGCTTTCTCTATGGGGCCACCAGCTAGGTCTTCGTTGCTAAACTGAGTGTTGAAGAATTGATCATTCCAGTCTTCGTCGTCCTCGGCCGGATCCTGCGCCATGTGCATATCATCAACATGATCATCCGACCCACCGCGTGGAGGTGACGGCAAGGGCGGTAAGGGGGCCTTGCCACCGCTTGTCGCTGGCACGACAGGCGGTGCTGTTGTCTGTGGCGTGATGGACCCCGCCTGAGACACCACAGAGAAACGCGCGGGCGGACAACGACGGGCGGACGACGGCGGCCTCCACCTCCTGAGACGCGCGCGAGCCTCCTCCTCCTCGGACACGGGCGGACCTCCTCCTCCTCGGACGCGGGCAGGCCTCCTCCTCCTTAGACGCGGCAGCTGCTAGTAGAGCTGGCGAGGCGGCGGATCGAGAGCGGCGACGGCGGCGGATCGTGCTCGGGCTGAGCGATGGAGAGATGGGGATGAGAGAGGGGGGTCGAGCACACGTGTGGATAAAGCCACTTAGGCGTAGCGCACTGGGGCATAGTGCGCTACGGATATCTGTAGCGCACTCTGGGCTAGTGCGCTACGCCTATCGGCTTCTAACTACTGTATAAGAAAACTGCAGCCCCACTATCTAACAACTACACTAGCCTATCCCACTGGTTCTGCCCTTAGCTCTATTCTAAACTTGTGAGCACCCAGGTTCGAATCCTGGTGCCCACCTTTTTTGTTTTATTTCAAAAATACTTTTAAATGTTCCAAAAAATGCCCAAAAGTGGTGATATATGCCATAGAAGTTTTGTTTTGATTTTAAAATACTTTTAAATATTCCAAAAATGCCCAAAAGTGATAATATATGTCATAAAAGTGGTACAAATATGATTCAAAGTATAACTAAATTTCATAAGAACAGATCCATGAATATTACAATCTTTTTCAACCACGCGTTTTACAATATTTTTTGAGCTAGCGTTTTACAATCTTTTTTCCCTTCTTTGTCGCAGTTGAATAATTTAGCCCAGGCACTTTAATGTTTCTTCTTTCGAACAGGCTACCTTTTTTGGGTAGGGTTGTCCTTTTTCTTCTTGTGATGTATGTTGTTGCATCGTAGTCGTCGTCATCTTCAATCTTTGGATCGCCGTACTGGTCAAAGTCTTGCTCGTTGGCGACTCCATCCATTCCGATGATGTTTCTTTTTCCTCTCCTCACGACAACACGACTAGGCTTTGTCGGGTCGGTAATGAAAAAATATTGGTCCACTTTGGTAGCCAGTAATCACGGTTCATTTTTCGCGGCCACGTTTGCACCGGTGGCCTTGGATTTGGCTGCTTCGGGTATAACCATGGTTGTGAAATACCGGTCTTCTCTTTCGACGCTCTTTGCCCATCTGACACGGAACATCAGCACCTTTTCTCCACAGTAGTCGAGCTCCCAGATATCCTTAATTCTTCCGTAGAACCTTTCCTTCACGTTGTCATCGGTGTAGAATTCCGACGTTACGCCTGAGTTCTGATAATGACACGTGTTGTCCTTTTCCTCCGTGTAGAATGTGTAGCCGTTGATATCATACGCCTGATAGGTCACCAGGTTTTGCATCGGTCCCTGCGACAAGGTGAATATGATCTTTTCTGTGTCAGAAGAATGCGATCGCGGGGGATTATCAAGGAGCGTCTGCCTAAACCAACGCGTGAAATCTGAGTTGTGCTCTTTGATTATTTATCCCTGTGTCCTCTGTATGCCCTGGTCAGTGTACTTCTTCTCGATTAACCTTTTGTGCTTCTGTACCCAAGGATTGACCAGTTCTAAATGCTGTAGCGCGACGAGTTTGCTCGATCAAAGTATGCGCACCGAAAATCGAAGTCTGCATGCAGTATGCGACGACCCTCTCGGTGACTAGATCCGTCGAGCTTGCCAAGGTGCCTGTTGACGGGAAGACCGACAGGGTTCTCGATGTCTAGATAATTCGTGCAGAAAGAGATGCACTCTTCGGCCAGAAAGCCCTTGGATATGCTTCCATCTGGACGGGACCTATTGCGAACGTATCCTTTGATGTGTCCGTTCATCCTTTCGAACGCCATCATGCTGCGGAGGAACATCGGCCCGAGTTGTATGATGTCCTCCACGACATGGACCAGAAGATGCACCATAATGTCGAAGAATGCGGGTGGGAAGTAGACCTCAAGCTCACATAGTATCACCATGATCTCCTCCTGTAGCCTCCCGAGCTGATTCACGCCAATCGACTTCCTAGAGATGACGTCGAAAAACTTGCAGAGGCCAAATAACGTTTCACGGACGTGCTCGTCCATTATCCCTCTTAGTGCGACCGGAAGTACCTGCGTCATTAGCACGACACAGTCGTGAGACTTCATGCCACTGAACCTCTGCTTTGCCTCGTCTAGGTATCTGCTTATCTTGCCCGCGTAGCCGTAAGGAAATTTGACTCCTAGAAGGCACTTGAAAAACTGTTTGATCTCATCCTGGCTTAGAGTGAAGCAAGAAGGAGGGCAGTAATATTCGTTCTTCTTGAACTTTTTACCCTTCCGACGACCTTGTGTCGTCTCCGACTCATGATCATCGTCATCTTCCTGATCATCAGGAGTAGTGCGTCCTCCGTGAAGCTCCTTCCGGATACCCAAGCATATCAGGTCGTGCCTTGCTTTCGGACCATCTTTCGTCCTATCTGGCATGTTGATTATGGTGGCGACCAGACTCTCGCACACGTTTTTCATGATATGCATGATGTCGAGGCTATGAGGCGTGCGGAGAAACTTCCAGTATGGCAACTCCCAGAAAACAGACCTTGTTTTCCATACCTTCATCAGCAGCTTGTCTTGTTGCTGCCCGTTTCGCTTCTTTCCAGGCTTAGGACAATCTTTCCAGTTTTTCAGCAACCTTTCCACTTCTTCGCTGCTCCTATGCTCTGGGATTCCTCAGGTCTCGGATTTTCCATCGAACATGTCTCCACGTTTTCTCCATGGATCATTCTTGCCGAGCCACCTCCGGTGCGCCATGAACACGGTTTTCGATGACCCTGGATCTTTCTCTAGTTGGAGATAGCTTGTGTTATCCATGCACCTAACGCATGCGCAGAATCCTTGGATAACCTGCCCCGAGATATACCCGCAACCTGGATAGTCTTGCACCGTAGTGACCAACGCGGCTCTCATAGTGAAATAATCTTGTGCGACGGCGTCGTAAGTATTGGCTTCAGATTCCTATAACGTGGCTAGCTCCTCTTTCAACAGCGCGAGATACAGATTGAAGTCGGTACCAGGTTGTTTCGGCCCTTGAATTAGCATACTCATTTGTATGTACTTCTTCTTCATGCACAACCATGGAGGGAGGTTGTACATGAAGGGTTTCGCGGCATAGTAAATCAAAATTTTCTACGAATGCGAACAGAGGGAAAGCCAAGATCTAATCTAGGAGATGCAAACAACGAGAGAGATTGGATTAGATCTTCATACCCTTGAAGATTCGCACAGCGGAACGTTCGTTGGAACGTGGGTGATGTAGTCGTACTCGCTTCTCCTCCTCGCGATCCGATCCGATCTAGCACCACAAGTGGCGGTGCCTCTGTGAGATGCACACGTGCAGCACCTCGACGTATCCTCCTTCCTCGGACCAGAAAGTATGGTGGAGAGATGGGTTGGATCTACAACGCGACGGCGCGGTGCAATTGGTGGAGAATTTTTGCAGCAGGGCTTCGCCTACAAGCAGTCGGGAGGGAGAGAGGAGGGCAGCAGGGCGGCTAGGGTTGGAGGGGAAGGTGTGTAGGGTTGGTGCGCCCCCAGCCCTCTATATATAGAGGGGTGGGCGCAACCCTAGCCCCTCCCCCAAGCCAAGGCCGGCGGCCCCAAGGAGGAAGAGTGGGGGGCAAGGGAACCCCCCCTTCTAGAAGCTCTATCTAGAGTTTAAACCTCTCTTGGCCGTCTGGGCCCTATGGGGCCTTGTGCCCCTGGCCCAATGCGGCCAGGGCACTCCCTCATAGGCCCATGCCCCCTCCCGGAAGGTGTGGCCACGTTGGTCCCCTTCCGGAAGGTTCTAGAAGCTTCCGGTACAATACCGATTAACCCGGAACAATTCCGAACTCCAAAAACTGCACTGCCTTATATGAATCTCATTCTCCGGACCACTCCGGAACCTCTCGTGATGTCCCGGATCCCATCCGAGACTTCGAACAAAAACTCATAAACCAATTATCCAATCTATCCTAGCGTCGAGACACGTTAAGTGTGTGACCCTGCGGGTTCGAGAATATGCAGACATGATCTTCTATAAATAATCAACAGCGGGGTCTGGAAACCCATATTGACTCCCACACATTCATCGATGATCATATCGGATGAACCTTGATGCCAGGATTCAATCAATCCCATATATATATTCCCTTCGTCTCGCGATATTTTACTTGCCCGAGATTCGATCGTCGGTATCGTCATACCTAGTTCAATCTCGTTCACAGCAAGTACTTTACTCGTTCTGTAATCCGATATCACTTTGTGATTAACTCCTTAACCACATGCTTGCAAGCGGTGTTGATATCGATTACCGAGTGGGCCCAAAGTATATCTCTCCGACTTGGGAGGGACAAATCCCATCTCGATACATACAACCCAACAGATACTTTCCGATCACCTGAGAGACACCTTTATGATCACCCTCTCATAGGATGACGTTTGATGACCTTAAAGCTTTCTTCCGATACCAGGGAGTTGTATTATCTCATGGTCTAAGGAATACAATATTTGACATAAGAAAAGCTTCATAAAGACGAACACGATGACACGATCTAATTGCTTCGCTTAGTTTGGGTCTGTCCACCATATCATTCTCCCAATGATATGATCTCATTATTAATTGACAACTCATGTCTATGGTTAGGAAACCTTAACCATCATTAATCAATGAGCTAGTCCATAGAGGCATACTAGGGACACGATGTTGTTCACAAACCACACAAGTATTAATGTTTCCGCTTAATACAATTCTAGCATGGTATATAAACATTATCATGAACAAGAATTATAATAATAACATCTTTATTATTGCCTCTAGGGCATAATTCTAACAGTCTCCCACTTGCACTAGAGTCAATAATCAAGTTTACATTTGGCAACAATCTCACACCCATGGCACTGAGGTGCTGATCATGTTTTACACGTGGAAGAGGTTTAGTCAATGGATCTGCGACATTCAGATCTGTATGTACTTTGCTAATCTTCAGATATCCATCTGCTATATAATCTCGGATTATATGAAACTTGCAGTTGATATGCTTGGTCTTTGGATGATATCTTGGTTCCTTAGCGAGTGCTATGGCGCCAGTGTTGTCACACAATATCTCCAGTGGGTCCAATGCACTTGGAACCACGCCAAGCTCAGTGATGAAGTTTCTGATCCAAACTCCTTCACTTGACGCTTCTGCAGCAGCCATGTATTCCGCTTCTACTGTAGATCCCGTGATCACGCTTTGCTTGCAGCTTCTCCAGCTCACAGCTCCTCCATTCAAAATATACACGTATCCTGTCTGAGATTTAGAATCATCCTTGTCGGTGTCGAAACTAGCGTCGACGTAACCTTTTACGACGAGCTGTTCATCACCCCCATAGACTAAGAACATTTCTTTAGTCCTATTTAGGTACTTTAGGATGTTCTTCACGGCTGTCCAGTGTTCCACTCCTGGATCACTTTGATATCTGCTCGTCAAACTAAGAGCATTGGACACATCCGGTCTAGTACACAACATGGCATACATGATCGAACCTATGGCCGAGGCATAAGGCACTTTGCTCATAGCTTCCCTATCATTTACCATAGCTGGACACTGAGCCTTGCTCAATATCTTACCTGACAACATAGGCACTGAACCTTTCTTTGCCTTATCCATTCTGAACCTTTTCAGAACTTTGTCTAGGTATGTACTCTGGCTTAAAGCTATCAGGCGTTTTTGTCTATCTCTATAGATCTTGATGCCCAATATATAAGCAGCTTCACCTAGGTCTTTCATTGAAAAAAATTTGTTCAAATAACTCTTCACATCGTTAAGCATGTTAATGTCATTTCCAATAATCAATATGTCATCCACATATAGTACCAGAAATGTCACCGAGCTCCTACTCACTTTCTTGTAGATACAAGCTTCGTAGAAATTTGGAACAAATCCAAAGCTCTTGATTACTTGATCAAAACGAAGGTTCCAACTCCGAGATGCTTGCTTCAGTCCATAAATGGAACGCTGAAGTTTGCATACTTTATCAGCATCCTTAGGATCGACAAAACCTTCGGGTTGCATCATATACAACTCTTCATCAATGTTGCCATTGAGGAAAGCAGTCTTGACATCCATCTGCCATATTTCATAATCATGAAATGCAGCAATTGCTAATAAAATCCAAATGGACTTAAACATCGCTACGGGAGAGAAAGTCTCATCGTAGTCAACACCTTGAACTTGTCGAAAACCTTTCGCGACAAGCCGTGCTTTATAGACGGTAACATTACCATCCGCGTCCGTTTTCTTCTTGAAAATCCATTTGCACTCAACGGCCTTTCGGTCGCTAGGAGGGTCCACCAAAGTCCATACTTGGTTTTCGCTCATGGATCCCAATTCGGATTTCATGGCTTCTAGCCATTTCTCAGAGTCTGGGCTCATCATCGCTTCCTCATAGTTTCTAGGTTCACTGTCTTCTACCAACAAGACAGTCAAGACAGGGTTGCCGTACCACTCAGGAGGGGCACGTGACCTTGTCGACCTGCGACGTTCAGTAGCAGCATCGTCCAAAGCTTCATGATCCTTATCATTAGCTTCCTCTATTATTGGTGTAGGCGGCACTGGAACAATTTCAGGTGCTGCGCTACTCTCCAATTCAAGAGAAGGTTCAATAACCTCGTCTAGCTCTACTTTCCTCCCACTCACTTCTTTCGAGAGAAACTCCTTCTCAAGAAAGGAACCGTTCTTTGCGACAAACACATTGCCTTCGGCTCTGTGATAGAAGGTATACCCAATAGTTTCCTTAGGGTATCCTATGAAGACGCATTTCTCCGCTTTGGGTTCGAGCTTGTCCGGCATCAACTTCTTGACGTAAGCTTCGCATCCCCAAACTTTAAGAAACGATAACTTAGGTTTAGCACCAAACCATAGTTCATACGGTGTCGTCTCAACGGATTTAGATGGTGCCCTATTTAAAGTGAATGCAGCGGTTTCTAATGCATAACCCCAAAATGATAACGGCAAATCAGTAAGAGACATCATTGATCGGACCATATCTAATAAGGTTCGATTCCGGCGTTCAGACACACCATTGCGTTGTGGTGTTCCGGGTGGCGTGAGTTGCGAAACAATTCTGCTTGCTTTAAGATGCGTGAGAAAATCATAACTCAAATATTCGCCCCCACGATCGGATCGTAGAAACTTAATCTTTCTGTTACGATGGTTCTCCACTTCATTCTAAAATTCCTTGAACTTTTCAAATGTTTCAGATTTATGTTTCATTAAATAGATATACCCATATCTACTTAAGTCATCAGTAAAAGTGAGAAAATAGCGATATCCACCACGCGTCGAAACACTCATCGGTCCGCATACATCGGTATGTATGATTTCCAACAAGTCCGTTGCTCGCTCCATCATACCGGAGAACGGTGTTTTGATCATCTTGCCCATGAGGCATGGTTCGCATGTGTCAAATGATTCAAAATCAAGAGACTCCAAATGTCCATCAGAATGGAGTTTCTTCATGCGCTTTACGCCAATATGACCTAGACGACAGTGCCACAAATAAGTAGTATTATCACTTTCTACTTTGCATCTCTTAGCCTCAATGTTATGGATGTGTGTTTCATCCCTTTCGAGATTTAGAAGAAATAAACCATTCACAAGAGGTGCATGACCATAAAATATGTTACTCATATAAATAGAACAACCATTATTCTCTGATTTAAATGAATAACCGTCTTGCAATAAACACGATCCAGAAATAATGTTCATGCTCAACGCAGGCACATAATAACATTTATTAAGGTTTAAAACTAATCCCGAAGGTAAAACTAAGGAGAGCGTGCCGACGGCCATCACATCAACTCTTGATCCGTTGCCAACACGCATCGTCACCTCATCCCTCGCAAGCCGCCGTCTATTCCGTAGCTCCTGTTTCGAGTTACAAATATTAGCAACTGAACCGGTATCAAATACCCAGGCACTACAACGAGGGCTAGTAAGGAAAACATCAATAACATGTATATCAAATATATCTTTGATGGTGCCAGCCTTCTTGTCCGCTAAGTACTTCGGACAGTTGCGCTTCCAGTGACCCTTGTCCTTGCAATAGAAGCACTCAGTGTCCGGCTTAGGACCAGACCTGAGCTTCTTCTCAGCAGGGGCAACGCGCTTGCCGCCGCCTTTCTTGAAGGGCTTCTTTGCACCCTTACCTTTCTTAAAGGAGGGCTTGTTGACCATCAACACATGATTATCCTTCTTGATGTCCACCTCCGCAGCCTTCAGCTTTGCGAAGAGCTCGGTGATCGTATCAGTGGAACCAATCTGATTATGAGTCACTACAAAACTTTTGTAGCTGGGAGGGAGTGATTGCAGAACCCTGTCAATCTTGAGCTCCTCTGGAATCGTGCATTCCAGTTGCTCAAGGCGTTGAGTGTAGCCCGTCATCTTAATGGCGTGCTCACTAACGGAACTCCCTTCCTCCATCTTGCAGTTAAAGAACTTCTCAGAGATCTCATATCTCTCAGAACGGGCCTGAGTCTGAAACATGGTTTTCAGCTCTTCGAGAATCTCAAAGGGCCCGGGATAGTCTTCAAAACGATTTTGAAGTTCCGGTTCCATAGCAAACAACATGGTGCTCTTAATCACACCATAATCATCTTTGCACGACTGATAGACAGCTTTCTCATCAGCCGGCGCAGTTGCAGTAGGGGGGTCACCTAACGCTTTCCCAAGGACATAGTCCTTTTGACCGCCAGAGAGAATTATTCTTAGATTGCGGAACCAATTGGTGAAGTTAGACCCATTGTTCTTAAGCTTTTCTTTCTCAGCAAAAACGTTGAAGTTGAAGTTGGACTTAGCCATGTGATCTACAATATTTGCAAGTACAAATTAGACTATGTTCATGATAACTAGTTCAACTTTTAATCAAATTACTAGATGAACTCCCACTAAATTCAACATCCCTCAAGTTGTTTAGTGAACATGATCCAAATTCACCACACCTAATCCGATCATCACGAGAAGAGATGTGGTTTCAATGGTGGACAACGAAGTGTCGATCATATCATTCATATGACTCATGCTTAACCTTTCGGTTCATGTGTTCCGAGGCCATGTCTGTACATGCTAGGCTCGTCAAGTCAAACCCAAGTATTTCCGCGTGTGCAAAACTGGCTTGCACCCGTTGTATGTGAGCGTAGAGTCTATAGCACCCGATCATCACGTGATGCTTGGACACGACGAACTTTCGCAACGGTGCATACATGGGGAGAACACAGTTTTATCTTGATCTTTAAGTGAGGAATCATCTTATAATGCTACCGTCGCGATCTAAGCATAATAAGATACATAAAAGGATAAACATCACATGCATATAACTTTATGTGACATGGTATAGCCAATCTTCGCGCAATGATCTCCATCTTGTGCGTGCCGGCATGATCTCCATCACTCCACCATGATTGCCTCCACCACGAATAGCAACTACAACTATTGCTAACTACTTAGCGATAAAGTAAAGCTATTACATGGCGTATAAGAAGTTGACACACAGGTCATACACAATTATAAAGACAACCATATGGCTCCTGCCGGTTGTGTACTCATCGACATGCAAGTCGTGAAACATTACAAAACATGATCATCGCATACATTATACACATCACATCTTGGGCCATACCATATCACAGAAAACACTCCCTGCAAAAACAAGTTAGACGCCTCTACTTTGTTGTTGCATGTTTTACGTGGCTTATGGGAGTAGCATGCTAAGAACGATTCTTACCTACGGAAAGCCACAACGGTGATATTATGGTTGCCAAACTCCGGTGTAGATCCCATGACAACTATAGTGAGAGAAACTGACATCGACCAGCCGCATGTGTGGAACAAACCACACGTCAAGTGCGGAGCCGGTCTCGCGAACGACGTCGCGTAAGGTTGGCCTGGACCGCTTCAATCTCACTATCCCGCGTCATAAGAAGAACACAAACAAGAGGCTTGCAACAGAAAACATCAACGCCCGCAACAACCATGTTGCGTTCTACTCGTGAAACACATCTACGCATAGATCAAGCTCTGATACCACTGAAGGGTTTCGCGGCATAGTAAATCAAAATTTTCTACGGATGCGAACAGAGGGAAAGCCAAGATCTAATCTAGGAGATGCAAACAACGAGAGAGATTGGATTAGATCTTCATACCCTTGAAGATTCGCACAACGGAACGTTCATCGGAACGTGGGTGATGTAGTCGTACTCGCTTCTCCTCCTCGCGATCCGATCCGATCTAGCACCACAAGTGGCGGTGCCTCCATGAGATGCACACGTGCAGCACCTCGACATCTCCTCCTTCCTCGGACCAGAAAGTATGGTGGAGAGATGGGTTGGATCTACAACGCGACGGCGTGGTGCAATTGGTGGAGAATTTCTGCAGCAGGGCTTCGCCTACAAGCAGTCGGGAGGGAGAGAGGAGGGCAGCAGGGCGGCTAGGGTTGGAGGGGAAGGTGTGTAGGGTTGGTGCGCCCCCAGCCCTCTATATATAGAGGGGTGGGTGCAGCCCTAGCCCCTCCCCCAAGCCAAGGTCGGCGGCCCCAAGGAGGAAGAGTGGGGGGCAAGGAAACCCCCCCCCCTTCTAGAAGCTCTATCTAGAGTTTAAACCTCTCTTGGCCGGCTGGGCCCTATGGGGCCTTGTGCCCCTGGCCCAATGCGGCCAGGGCACTCCCTCATAGGCCCATGCCCCCTCCCGGAAGGTGTGGCCACGTTGGTCCCCTTCTGGAAGGTTCTAGAAGCTTTCGGTACAATACCGATTAACCCGGAACAATTCCGAACTCCAAAAACTGCACTGCCTTATATGAATCTTATTCTCCGGACCACTCCGGAACCTCTCGTGATGTCCCGGATCCCATACGAGACTCCGAACAAAAACTCATAAACCAATTATCCAATCTATCCTAGCGTCGAGACACGTTAAGTGTGTGACCTTGCGGGTTCGAGAATATGCAGACATGATCTTCTATCAATAATCAACAGCGGGGTCTGGAAACCCATATTGACTCCCACACATTCATCGATGATCATATCGGATGAACCATGATGCCAGGATTCAATCAATCCCATATATATATTCCCTTCGTCTCGCGATATTTTACTTGCCCGAGATTCGATCGTCGGTATCGTCATACCTAGTTCAATCTCGTTCACAGCAAGTACTTTACTCGTTCCGTAATCCGATATCACTTTGTGATTAACTCCTTAACCACATTCTTGCAAGCGGTGTTGATATCGATTACCGAGTGGGCCCGAAGTATATCTCTCCGACTTGGGAGGGACAAATCCCATCTCGATACATACAACCTAACAGATACTTTCCGATCACCTGAGAGACACCTTTATGATCACCCTCTCATAGGATGACGTTTGATGACCTCAAAGCTTTCTTCCGATACCAGGGAGTTGTATTATCTCATGGTATAAGGAATACAATATTTGACATAAGAAAAGCTTCACAAAGACGAACACGATGACACGATCTAATTGCTTTGCTTAGTTTGGATCTGTCCACCATATCATTCTCCCAATGATATGATCTCATTATTAATTGACAACTCATGTCTATGGTTAGGAAACCTTAACCATCATTAATCAATGAGCTAGTCCATAGAGGCATACTAGGGACACGGTGTTGTTCACAAACCACACAAGTATTAATGTTTCCGCTTAATACAATTCTAGCATGGTATATAAACATTATCATGAACAAGAATTATAATAATAACATCTTTATTATTGCCTCTAGGGCATAATTCCAACAGTACATCCATACAAACACGGGCCAAGTGTTGTGCGTGCTGCTCTGGCTACCGAACAGATTGAGTCCATCGGTGCTTGCACCAAGCCTGATGTTCCTCGAATCTCCACCGAATTCTGGGAATTTGAGGTCCAATGCTTTCCACTGGCTAGCATCTGAAGGGTGCGTCAGCATCTCATCCTTTTCGGGGTCATCATCATCATCTCCTGGCTTCTTCCTTTCTGCATGCCATCGCATGAGCTTCGCTTACTTAGGGTCCGCGAAATAGCGCTGCAGACGAGGAGTGCTAGGAAAGTACCATACCACTTTTCGAGGTACTTTCTTCCCTTTCTTGTATCGACTCACGCTGCACACCGGACATGTGGTTTTCTCCGCGTCCTCGCCCCGATAAATGATGCAATCGTTGATGCATACTGATATCTAACGTGCGGTAGATCGAGAGGACAGACGATTTTCTTGGCGTCCTCGATACTAGTTGGACATGTGTTCCCCTCCGGGAGACGATCGTGCCAGAATGCCATCATATCGTCGAAGCTTGCGTCGCTCAATTTGTGTTTTGCCTTCATCTCCATAGCCTTGAGCGTTACATTCAACCGGGTATCATCGGGCCTGCATCCTTCATACAATAGAGTAACCGCGTCTTTCTCAAGTTGCGCAAGCTTGGCTTTCTCTCTAGCGGCAGCCCTGGCGTTACTCGTCTGCTTGAGAAGCAGCTCTTGCACATAAGGGTCCCGCACCCAGCCTGACGTTGTTCCATCGTCGTCTGCTCCTCCGGCATCTAGATCATCATCTCGGTCTGCTTCCGCACCTTCACCATCTCCAAGAGACTCTTCATCATCTCGCCCGTTCTCGCCGTGATGATGATCATCGTCATGTTGGCCACCTTCACCGTCTCCATCGTCTTCGTCATCGCTTATCCAACGAGTGTATCCATCCATGAAACCATGGCGGAGCAGGTGCGCCTGCAGATTCCCGAAATCTGGGTCGATCACCCAGTTGAGTTTGCATCTTCTGCACGGACATCTTATATCCGTCTTGTTATTTCGTATCATGTCGGCCGTCGCACATTTCAAAAATCTAGCCACAATGCCTTCGCTCATTATGCGGACCATTTTTGCCTGCACGGTGTACACGGTACAATTAGAAGTCTATTAGAACCACATAATGAATGCATGCATGCAATGTTCGATAGAAAATTTCGGCATGACCTATCCTAAAATTAGGACCTTTGCGAAATGCCAAAGTCTTGCCAAAATGGAAATGAATCAACATTTTGGCAAAACAAATGGCAACTTGTTCACATACAAACACAAGAGAGAGAGACCGATCCATACACACATGAACATATCATTATCCTCTCCATACACACATGCATGAGCATCATCGATACTCTCCATATACACACACATATGACCATCGATCCTCTCATACACACATCATGAGCATCGATCATCTACATACATATGAGCATATCATCCACATACACATGAACACATCCTTACATGGACAACTTACCGAGATGAGAGACCAATCGCGAGAAAGATGGAAAGGAGAGGTGCGCGCGAGACCGGAGAAGGAGATGAGAGACCGGAGACCTTCCTCTATTACTTATGTAACATCCAAGGCAAGTTCTACATGCTAAAAATGGTGAATGGGTGGAGAAATTGAGGTGGGAAGGAGAAGATCCCGACTAGATCTAAGGAGGAAGAAGAAGGGGAAAGTGAAGTGTGGGGTGGTGGATGATCACACATGTGCACATAAAGTGCAGCTGTCAAAAAAAATCGCCACATCCGTGGCGCACTCTGCCCTAGTGCGCCACAGGGAGTAGTAACATATGTGGCGCACATGCCATAGTGCGCCACAGATGTGTTTGGCCGTTTCACAGCAGAGAGGGGCATGCGCTTAGGCGTAGCGCACCCCCTCCATGTGCGCCACGGTTGACACTAACAACCGTAGCGCACCTACCCTATGTGCGCTACGGATGTCTAGCGTGCAGCCAACAGGGCCCTGGCCCACACATATCTGTGGCGCACTATGGTCATGTGCGCCACGGTTGTTCTAGTTACTAGTAGGGCACTGCACATTGGTGAGCCACGTCTGTTTTAGCCGTGGGGCACTTCAACCATGTGAGCCACGGATGTGCTGATTACCTATAGCCATTTTCCTAGTAGTGGGAGAGGCAGGGGAGGGGAGGGAGAGGCTCACGTGGTGGAGGCGAGCTTGGCCTTGTCGAGGTATGGTGGTGCGGTCGGGCCTCCTCATCCTCCTAGTCCTCAGGTCGTGCTGCGGGCCTTGTCGAGGTGGTGCGGGCGGGCCCTCCTCCTCCTGTGGTGGCTGCCGGAGAGGGGAGAGGTTAGAGAGGGGGTGGGAAGAGGGGAGGGGCGGAGGGGAGGGGAGGGAAGAGGGGAGGGGCGGAGGAGAGGGGAGAGGAGAGGTTAGGGTTCGTCGGCGAGGGGGGTGAGGAAGGCAGGAAAAGAGAGATGGGAGAGGGCGGTGGAGTACCTACGGATGGGAGGCGGTGGCAGGCGGTCCGGCGAGCAGAGGCGCTGGCGGGCGGTCCGACGAGCGGCGGGGGAGCAAGGCGAGCGCACAGGGGAGGAGTGCACGGGTGTTAGGGTTCGATCGAATTTGGGGAAGAAAGGGAGAGAAGGGAGGCGAGGCCGTTATTTTGGCTAAGTCAGGGGAGTTCGTGGCGCACCCCCATATTGGTGCGCCACAGACAATTGTCCGTGGCGCACCGATATGGGGGTGCGCCACGAACTCCCCTGGCATTATTTAAAAAGGCTGTGCGGTGCAGTGTGACAACAACACTTGTATAGCCCAGTGGTTCTGGGGTTGGTTGTCTCGTTTAAAACCTGGAGGTGCCAGGTTCGATTCCTGGCACTTCAACATTTTTTCCAATAAAAGACATTCTTTTGTAATTTTTAAGTTCCATATGTAACGAATATCACTTACTCATTATAAATAATAATTTTCTACTATTTATAAAACATAGTATCTCCAATATTTTGAAGATATAAAGTGAGAACATGTATATAATTGCGGATAGGTAATATCTTCTTCCGTACGTCCAGGTATCTGGATATCTTCCCTCCGTAGCCGATAGGAAGCTTGATTCCTATGAGGGTGTTGAAAACTGCTCGAGCTCGTCCTCGCTCATAGTGAAGCAGGAAGGGGGGAAGTAGTAGTTGTTCGGCTTAGCCCTCTTGCGCTGACCTTGAGTCTCTTCCTCGTTGTCGTCATCATCATCATCGGGGCGTCCTCCTTGTTGAAGCGCTTCCTTGATGCCCAGATGTATCATGTCGTATCTTGCTTTCGGCCCGTCTTTGGTCCTATCCGGCATGTTACACAGAGTGGCAAGCAGACTCTCGCACACGTTCTTGATGATGTGCATGAGATCAAGGCTATGTGGCATGTGGAGGTATTTCCAGTAAGGCAGGTCCCAGAAAACATACCTCGCTTTCCATACGCCGCGCAGCGGCTTCACCCTCGGACGCTTCTTCCCCGGCGTAGGGCACTCCTTCCAGTTATCCAACAACTCCTTGATTACCTCGCCGCTCCTCATCTTCGGGGGTCCATCGAGCTCCACCGTACCATCGAACAGATCCGCGTGTTTCCTCCACTCATGATTCGCGTGTAGCCACTTTCGCATCTTTGGGAGCACGGTTTTCTAAGACCTGGGATCCCTCGGCAGCTGGATATGCGGGGTATTCTCCATGCACCTGACGCAAGCATTGTGTCCATGGTTCACCTGGAACGATACATATGCGTAGCCCGGATAGTCCTGCACCGTCGTGAGCAGCGCGACCCTCATATTGAAGTAGTCTCTAGCGTAGGCGTCCCATGTATGGGACGGCGTCTCACGCAGTGTGGCTAACTCCTCTTTCAACAGCCCGAGATACAGATGCATGTCGATACCCGGTTGTTTCGGGCCCTGAATAAGAATACTCATGTGCACATACCTCTGCTTGGTGCACAACCATGGGGGAGGTTGTATGACCATACGAACACGGACCAGGTGCTATGCGTGCTACTCTTGTTACCCCTCTTGTACCGTGGCTGGCCGCACACCGGACATGTCACTCTATCCTCGTACTCGTCCCGATAAAGTGCGCAGTCATTGATGCATGCGTGATACTTGACGTATGGTAGGTCGAGAGGGCACACGACTTTCTTGGCCTCATCGATGCTTCTTGGCAATGTGTTATTCTCGGGAAGCACATCGCCCCAGAATTCCATGTTATCGTTGAAGCTCACGTCGGTCCATCTGTTGTTCACCTTCATCTCCAAAGCCTTGAGGGTTACATTCAGACGTGTATGCTCGGGCCGGCACCCAGGATACAACGGAGTAACAACGTCTTTCTCCATTTGTGCCAACTTTGCTTTCTCTCTCACGGCCGCTATTGTGTTGTAACCCCCCTTGAGGAGCACTTCTCGAAGATGAGGGTCCTGCAGGGCCGAACTGAGCGGTGTCTGCGTGTCTGTGTCTTCTCCGCCACTGGCATCTCCTTCATCGTGGTAAAATTCTGTAGGGCGCCTAGCCCATCGTAGTTCGTGGCGCACACGCGAAACGGTGCGCCACATACTCCACCCACGTTCGTGGCGCACCCCAGTTTCCGCGCGCCATGGATAGTGGTAGCCGGCCGTCAGAGGTGGGCCTCGCCTTATGCGTGGCGCACCGATCCGGCGTGCGCCACGAATATGTTAGAGTTAGTGGCGCATAATTTGCGCATGCGCCACAGATAACCTTGTTAGTGGCGCATTCTTTCAGGTGCGCCACGAATAAGGGGCCAGTGGATAAGGGTTTTCCCACTAGTGGAGGGTTTAGAGACTACCTTAAAGTCTACCACGAGTAAGTGAGCTATTTCTTCGCAGGATAGGCTAGGAGAATAAGGTGATCCTTCGTGGTGTTGGGGAATACTTTGTGGGACCTCGCACCTCTCCAGCGTGACGTAGCCCCCTTCCAAAAGGGAGTGAACACAGGAATACATCTTCGTCTCCGTGTGCTTCGATTATTTCTAAACCGAATATCTTACTTGTGTTATTTACTTGATGATAACCTTCGTTTTGGAGTATCTTGTATCATCATCTAGGTTTCCTTGCCTAGTTTTGCATTTAGGCACACTTATATTACGCAAAGCCTAAAACTTGGAAAATATTATAAAGAAATTTTTAGAAACATATTCACCCTCTCTAGGTTAACCATATTACCCTTTCAGTTGGTCTTGAAGTACTTGCATGGATGCCGATGTTCTTCACGAATGTTGGCTTTCTCTTGTCCTGCGACGACACATAGTGCACATCGAAGGTGGACGGAATTGGTTCATCCGCTTGTATAAACATATTCACCCCCTCTAGGTTAACCATCTTACCCTTTCAATTGGTCTTGAAGTACTTGTAGGGATGCCGATGTTCCTCACAAAAGTTGTCTTTCTCTTGTCCTCCGATGGCACATAGTGCACAAGGTTGGTGGAAGGAATTGGTTCATCCTCTCTGCCATCTTCTCAGGCATATGGCACCATCTTGCTTTCCACAATTTCCTACCAGTTTTAGGAATAGAGAAAATATGAGAAACATAACAAGAAAATTATAAGCACATCGTATACGTTGAGGAAAGAAAAGGGCATTGAATTTTACAAAGATGGAATGTATTATGGAGGAATTATCATTGCTCCTTTCACATTATCAGTCAAGCCATTTTCGAGCAGTTCAATGGAATCTTCCTCCATCTCGTAGACAACCTCGTAGCTGCGAGCACTAGTGGCATGAGGACACTTGACACACTTTCATACAAAGCCTACACAAACAGGGAGCACACAGTTAGTCCTTCTTAAACAATTCAAACACGAGGGAAGTTGAGAAAACAATAAACATGACCCAATTCTTAGGGCTAGACCAAAAATCAACAAGCCCGCACCAGTCCTTGATACATCGTAAATGTATCTATAATTTTTGATGTTCCATACTTTGTTTAGTATCAACTTTCTATGCTTTGTCTATGCTTTGAGGTATTTTTTATACATTTTCTGGGACTAACCTATTAACAAGATGCCACAGTGCAAGTTACCTATTTTCTGCTGTTTTTGGTTTCAGAAAATCTAGTAAGGAAATATTCTCGGAATTGGACGGGACAAAAGCCAAAGTCAATATTTCACCGAGACGAACAAAGAGACCAAAGGGCGACCGGAGGGGCGCCACAGGGTGACCGCACCCCCTAGGCGTGGGCCCACCGTAGGCCGCTCCTGGGCAGGATGTGCCCCCCTGGCCACCCTCCTGCCTCGCATCTTCGCCTATATAAGCCCCCTAATGCCAAAACCCTAAGTACCCGATCAGATCTCCAAGAAACAGTCTGTAGCCGCCGCCACCGTCCCTAGATCGGGAGGGATCTGAAGCTCTTCCCAGCACCCTGCTAGAGGGGAGAGATCATCTCGGAGGCCTTCTTCATCTCCATGCCAGCCTCCGGTATGATGCGTGCATAGTTCACCCTTGGACTATGGGTCCATACAGTAGCTAGATGGTTGTTTCTCCTCCTTTGTGCTATCATGTTTAGATCTTGTGAGCTCCGTTCATGATCAAGATCATCTATTTGTAATCATACATGTTGTGTTTGCAGGGATCCAATGGATATTAAGATACTATGTCAGATTGATTATTGATTTTATCATGTCTGTGTTGTTTGAGATCTTGCATGCTCTCCGTTTCTAGTAGTTATCTTGGCCAAGTAGATGCTAGTGACTCCAAGAGGGAGTATTTATGCTCGATAGTGGGTTCATGCCTCTATTGAATCTGGGGAAGTGACAGAAATCTCTAAGGTTATAGATGTGTTGTTGCTACTAGGGAGAAAACAACAATCTTTTGTTCATGGAACAATTGTATTGTTTACTTTATACACATAGCTTAATGCAATTATCCGTTGCTTGCAACTCAATACTGGAGGGGGTTCGAATGATAACCTAAAGGTGGATTATTAGTCATAGATGAAGTTGGATGGAGGTCTATGTATATTGTTGTAATGCCCAATCAAATCTCATAGGATCATGAATGTCTATTATTGCATTGTGATGTCTTGCTCAGTTTCTGTCAATTGCCCCGTTGTAATTTGTTTATCCAACATGTTATGTTATTTATCTTAAGGAGAACACCTCTAGTGAACTGTGGATCCCGGTCCAATCTTTACCATTGTTACATCATCTATTGTTACCGTTTAATTTCTGCAAGCAACCATTACCTTCCACACTATACGTTTAATCCTTTGTTTTCAGCAAACAAGTGAGATTGACAACCTCATTGTAAGTTGGGGCAAAGTCTTGAGTTTGTGTTGTGCAGGATTCCAAGTTGTTAGCAACACCTTGGAGTTGTTTACTTGATCCTACTGGTTCAATAACCTTGGTTTCATAACTGAGGAAAAACTTGCTGTTGTGCTCATCATACCTTCCTCTTGGGGTTTCCCAACGAAGCTCTACAGAGATCTAAGCCCATCAGTCCTCATTGCTCATGTGTTCCACAAGATATATCCTTGTAACTTCATTCGCTGGGAAGGGGTTAAAAAACTATTTCTTCAGATAATGCCTTTGATTTCTTGAGTGCCTCCTGAAGTTCTTTTTGCAAGAAAACTACACATCGGGTAGAGAGGGCTCAATGACAAACTTTTGCTGAAATAAAACAAGGATCATCAGCCTTTGCATTAACAACAATGGAAGAAAGGGACAGCTGGGTGTTACAATACATATGGAAACTTTTCTGTAGAAGTCTGCTCTAATATCCGGCCTTTCCCTATACTCTTTCCACTGGGGGAATATAGGCATCTTAGTCATACTTGATGGTTATATTGAATGGCCTATTCAGGTTCCTAAGATTCTTGATAATAAAAGAGGACCCATCCATAAATGGGTACCTAAGATCAAGCAATAATAGCATTTACATGTGTGGTTACGCTGGAGGAAAACGAGTGATGGGTAGTGGTGTGATACGTCGGAAACGTATCTATAATTTTTGATGTTCCATGCTTGCTTAGTATCTACTTTGCTTTGCTTTGTCTATACTTTGAGGTGCTTTTATATGTTTTCTGGTACTAACCTATTAACAAGATGCCATAGTGCCAGTTGCCTGTTTTCTTCTGTTTTTTGTTTCAGAAAGCTAAGAAATGAATATTCTTGGAATTGGACGGGACAAAAGCCAAAGTTCATATTTTTGCCTGAACGATACGGAAAATCGAAGACGATACGGAGGAGGACACCGGGGTGGCCACACCCTAGGTGGGCGCGGGCCTACCCTGGCCGCGCCTACAGGGGGTGTGGGTCCCCTGGCCCTCCACCGACCTTGTCTCCTTCGCCTATAAGAATCCCCCGAGGAGAAAACCATAGTTCATCGACAAGAAATCCACGAAAAGTTCCGCAATGCCGCCACCACCAAAAGGGAGATTCGGGGACAGAAAGTCTCTATTCCGGCACCCTGTCGGGATGGGGAAGTGCCCCCGGAGCCATCTCCATCGATCTCTATCGCCATCTTCATCACCGTTGTTGATTCCCATGATGAGGAGGGAGTAGTTCTTCCTCGAGGCTAAGGGCTCTACCAGTAGCTACGTGTTCATCTCTCTCTCTCCATGTGTGATCATATTGAGATCATGAGCTTTGTAATCAAGTAGATCTACTCTACTACTCAAGTGCTTTAATAGATCTCTAGCTCTCCCCACGTGTGTGAAAGTGACAGCGTGCATACTATGATGGTACTTAGGCTAGAGTTCATAAATATTTATCATGATTATATTTTGAGTTGGTTGTCTCTATGAAATTGTGGTGATTGTTGGAACCATCTAGCGCTCAACGTGATAGTGTGGGGTTATCTAGATTGGGAAAGGCAAACTTTGAGGAGTGTATTTATATCCCTATCATGGATTAGAGTGTCCAACCGGAGAGTAGTTCAGGTTATGATCATGAAGAGAATATATTTATATGAGAGAGTATTCACCAGTGAAAGTATGATCCCTAGTCCTTATTTCTAAACATTGAAACACCATTCACAACTAGATCTGTTACATGTTTGCTTGCTTCTAGTTTCTTCCATGCCGTCAGAAGCTCTTTTCTGGCACCATTACCGCTTATAATCATCCATACCACTTGTATTTCACTATCTCTTCGCCGAACCAGTGCACCTATACACCTGACAAGTGTATTGGGTGTGTTGGGGACACAAGAGACTTCTTGTATTTTGATTGCAGGGTTGCGTGAGAGGGATACCTTTGACCTCTTCCTCCCTGAGTTCGATAAACCTTGGGTAATCCACTTAAGGGAAACTTGCTGCTGTTCTATAAACCTTCGCACTTGGAGGCCCAACAACTGTCTACAATATAGAAGTGCGTAGACATCAAGCCCTTTTCCGACGCTGTTTTTGGGGAGGTAAGGTAAAAGGTACTCACATCCTTCGGTGTGAGTGCTCGAAGTTATTTCCTTTAGATTCTGCAATTTTGTCTTTTTGTTTCTTGTTTTCACTAGTTAGGCTTAATGGAAAACAACAACAAAATTATAGAGCTTTATAGTATTTATCTTGAGTTAGGACATGAAGTGTTTGAAGAGAAAATTTAAAAACTTATGGAGCTTTATTTGCATGCTAATAGCAGTGTTATTAGTATGAATTCTTTGGACACCATCATTGCTAATGCTATGGAAACATCTAAGCTTGGGGAAGCTAGTTTTGATGAAAGAGATCTTGTTAGTTCCCCAGCTTTAGGGAAGAAAATTTTCTCTTATGATACTTTATCCCCATATGTGGTAATTATAATGATACTTGTGATATTTTAAATCCACATACTGAAAGTGTCCCTTTTAAAATACCTATTGAAATTGTTGAACGTGTTATGAATAACTGCTATTTTGGAGATGGAACTGTCCATCCTAGTGATCATTTACTCTTTATACATGAATTATGCGAGTTGTTCAAGTGTGCAGGTATTTCAATGGACCAAGTTAAGAGGAAGCTATTCCCTTTATCACTTAGGGACAAAGCAATGGAGTAGTATGAGCTACTAGATGATCCTCATTATTTGGAGTGGAAGGAACTTGAATCTCTCTTTTACTCTAAATTTTATCCTCCTCATGAAATTCATAAAGATAGGAATTATATTTATAATTTTCATCCTCATGAGGGAGAAAGTATTGCACAATCTTGGGGGAGACTGAAGTCACTAATGCTCAAATGTCCCATTCATGAGCTCCCCAGTAATATTATTATCAATAATTTTTATGGAAGGCTTTTAGGACACCACAAGGACTATCTAGATACCTGTTTAGAGATATCCTTCACAAGTAAGGAGGTAAAATCCAAGTGGGGTCTTAATGAAACAATTCAAAGCAATACCGAAGAGTGGGATAATGACAAAGGTAAAGAACTAGGTATAAACTATGAGTATGACTGCATTAAGTCTTTTGCTGAAACTGCTGATTTTCAAGAGCTTAGTGCTAAATATGTTCTTGATCCTCAAATTCTTGTTAGATATTATCGAGCCTTTGCTTCCCATATTAATGCTCCTAAAGAAAAATGAGACATGTATCATGAACCTTTTAAAGACACTTGCATGGAAAATGAAAATGTTATTAATGATTGCAATTAACATGCTCAAACTTCTAAAAGTACTATTTCTTATAAGCATGTTGTTTTTTGTGGTATGCATAGACCTTGTAAGAAGAATAAAATAGAAGAATAATATTGTATCACACACCGGAATGAAAAAACCAGAACATGGTATAAGGCTCTAAATGATCTTGGTAAAAAATGTGCCCTCTACCCTTTTATTTGTGAACTCTGCTATGAAGTGGGTCATTTCAATTTTCAATGCTCGGGCTATAATAATAACCTTTCTAATCCAATGAGTACATCAAGCTTGTATTGTGACAACGCGATCAGTGATAATCAATATGATGAACTTACATTGTTTTTGGGGTGTGAAGAGTTATCAAGAAAAACTTCTTTGGTAGACATGAGTGCTTTTGGTATGAATTGTGTCCTACATCGATATCATCTTTATTGTGTTGATAATTTCGACGTGAATACTTACATACAAAATCTTATAAAAGATGATATTTTACCAAAATATGACAGGATTGATATGAGCTTTGTTCTTATTAATGAAAATGAGGAATCCTCCAAAGTTTCTTCTATTGTCTCTAACAATAAACCAGGGTATGTGGAGAAGCTTCCTTTCAAGCCTCTCCCTCCTAAAGAGGAGAAGAAGAAGAAGAAGAAATAAGAGGAGGAGGAGGAGTAAAAGGAGAGAGGAAACGGTATCTTCCTCTAAGCATGTTGTTCCTATCATAGTTTTTGCTGATGAGTCTGAACTAGATGATGTTCCTATGCCTGTTACCTATATTAGTGATCATGATTGGGAAAAGCAAACTACTTTTGATATTCAAAATATCTTTGGCACCAATTCTGAAAATGATGATATTAATAATTGTTGTTCTATTAGTGTTATCCATGTTCCTTCCAATGATGATATGTTTACAAATGAACACACTTGGGAAGATAGGTATTCTATTGCTTATGATGATACTATACCTCCAATGTATGATGATTACAATGATGAGTATGATATTTCTAGTCCACCTACCATTGAGGAGAAAATTAATTATGATTACAATATACCTCCTATATTTGATGATTATGGTGATGAGAATAACAGTGATAGCTATTTTGTTGAATTTGCTCCCACTACAATTAATAAGAATGACTATGATTATGTGGAGAGTAATAATTATTTTATGCATGTCGCTCATGATAAGAATGTTTTATGTGATAGTTATATTGTTAATTTTATTCATGTTGCTACTAAAAGTTATAATGAGAGAGAGAAACATGGTCTTATGTATCTCAACAATATTAAGTTTCCCCTCTTTATGTTGAAAATCTTGAAGTTGCACTTGTTTTGCTTTCCTATGCTTGTTGCTTTGTGCTTTCATGACTTGTTTATTTACAAGATTCCTATGCATAGGAAGTGGGTTAGACTTAAATGTGTTTTGAATTTGCTTCTTGATGCTCTCTTTTACTTCAATTCATATTTCTTATGTGAGCATCTTCTCAAACTATCAAGCCTAACTTAAAGGCATTAAAGAAAAGTACTTCTTGGGAGATAACCCAATAGTTTTATTGAGTCTTAAAAGTTATTACTTCTATAATAACCTCTCCTTATCCTTTTTGTTTTATTTTTGTGCCAAGAATAACCTCTAATGAGAGGGAAGTAAGATTTGGGGAAGTTGCTGCCCCGAAACAGATTTTTGTGCTCCACGTAAATATTCGTGTAAAATCTCTATATGTCGGATTGAGCTATTATTTTCTGAATAAATCCCCCAGGTTGTTAGCTAACTTTCATTCGTTCAACTTTTTTGATTTGAGAAACAGAAGGTCTTCGAAAAAATCAGTTTCTACCCGCTGGTCTGTTTTGACAGATTTCTGCCATTATTTGCATTTGCTTCTTATTGATTCCTTTTTGAGTTCTTTTTGGGAAATTGAGATTTTTATGGAATTGCTACAGTAGTTTGTGTTTTTAATGAAAGTTTTGATGTTCTAAAGCTAAGCCTAAGGTTCTATTATCTTTTGAATACACTAATGTTTCTAATGAAGATTGTGTGAAGGAAAAATTTCAGGTATAGAGGAAGAATGATGTAATGAGATGAAGAATGTACAAAAGCTCAAGCTTGGGATGCCACCCCATGTCACCCCAAGAAATATTCAAGAGGTACAAGCGTCAAAGCTTGGGGATGCCTAAGGCATCCCCTTCTTCATGAATAAAAAGCTTAGGTCTTTCTAGACACTTCATTTTTATTGTTTCATGCACTGTTGTGTTGTTCTTGGAGCGTCTTTGTTTTTGTTTTTAGTTTTATTTTGGTTTGCTTGATGCAATAAGTTGGTTTATTACATCACACTTCTTTTGGAGAGATATACACTCTGTTTTCATTGCCTAGAGCACTCTACTTTTCATTATTACTGTCTTGTGAGTGTTCTCTTTTGCTAGCACTGTGTTTAGCCTTAGTTTTCTTGTGCTTTCAGCTTAGAACTTTTTAGTTCTTATTTGTGGATTTGTGATACAAGCTCACTGATCTTTATTGATTATTATCTTTGTGAGTTGTTTCAAATCAGTTGATGGGTGTTGGAAAAGAGTAGAAAGTTTCATGATTATAGTGGTACAAAAGGGAGCTTGTTTAGATTGTGACTTAGACTTTATCATGTCATGCTAGATGTTGCTTTGACCTTATGCTTAGTTATTATTGCTGTAGCATGACTTGTTCCAAACAATTAGGATTGCTTAGTGTGCATTGAAGGAATCATGCGTTGTTTTAGCATACAAAAGCATAATATTGTGGTATTCTCCTTTGATGATTTGTTTGGGTTGACTTGGCACATGCTCACACCATGTTATGACTATGAACAAGTCATCATAACCTCTATTATCATTTATTCCTTGACTTGTAGTACCACCCTATGCTTTGATTAATAATGTTTTGTCGCTCTTCATGATTATGGCCATTATTGCTCTCTTAGTTGGTAACTCCCAGTCTTTTGCTAGCACACACTTGTATGAGTAAGCTCTACCCATGCATCCAACTCACAAGAAACCAAGTTATTCCAAGGTGTCCACTATAAATTCCTATGCATGGTGTGTTACACCATTCCAAGTATATTCTTGCTTTCATCTATCTTTCAATTAAAAGGTATTTTTTATGTGAAAATTTAGTGATTAAAGCTCTCACAAACTTGATGGCACACCTTATTTTTCTTTCCCCTAATAAACTTGAACCATTGTGTCATCTATGTTGTATATGCTTGAACTTATACGTTGGAATTAGCAGAACCGTGCTGTCACGGGGATCGCTTTCAACATTGCACTTGTACTTTGTACACAATTGATATCATGCTATTTTGTCTATGGATGTCGTCGGTGTGAAACAAAGGGGAGCTTGTAAGTCCATGGAGTTATGTATGTGTGTTAGAGAAACGCTTGGGCTGTTAGCCTAAGCCATGCCTAATCATGGTGGAAACTTGCAGCATCACCATAATGACATCTATGAAGATTTCTTCTTATAAAAAAGGAGACATATTGAGAAAAGAGAGAAAAAAGCACCATATTTCCATGCTAAATAAGAAGATTGATGAGATGCTCATTGTCTGCTTGCCTTGTAATTTTGGTTATGGGATAGCTCCTGTATCATGTGCAAGGGGTACCCCGTTGGCGGTTCTCTATGATACACATGTACTTACTATGACAAGAACTTACAGGTGACTAAAGTTGAGTAGCATGAGGAGCGGCCCTCGTATTCAAGGGACCTGAGATTGCCAACTTATACTTTCTCAAGCATATACTCCATAGTTTGTTCACTTTAACCTTAATCACTTCAAGATGCTTATGATAGGGGCAATGAGAGTTGAAAGCTAACAAGTACCATAATTTTTGGAAGCTCTTTATGAGACTTGAAATCCCTGCTTCCCTTTATGTAGGGTCTTTGTTCCACTTTTATATTGAGTCTCCACCTTCTATCCTTAGGCACCAATTAAGAGAGCATAGTTGCCATTCTTAGTTTTATGTGCATTGTCCCAAAACTTATTGATTGATTCATATTGTTGATATTGCTTGCTCATGAACTATTTGTATCTAGTCACTCTTATGAACTTTGAAGGTGTCCTATGCATCTATTTGCTAGTCCATGAGGGACAATCTGAATGCCACTATGCTATGTTTTCTATATGTGAAACAAACAAATGTCTTTCATTGCATTGTTATTCATGAATCTTTTTTTGTATCCTTTCATGTTGCATGCATAGTTACTTTGTCTTATTGTTAGAACTTCTTCTTTCATGCTCATGTTTAGGGTACTTTGATCCCAGATATCAATGCTTACAAAGGGTTTGATCTTGATTTTGATGGTGCATGTCACCTCAAAAATTATTCTTTTTATCAATTACCTACTCGAGGACGAGCAAGAGTTAAGCTTGGGGATGCTTGATACGTCGGAAAGGTATATATAATTTTTGATGTTCCATGCTTGTTTAGTATCTACTTTGCTTTGCTTTGTCTATACTTTGAGGTGTTTTTATATGTTTTCTGGTACTAACCTATTAACAAGATGCCACAGTGCCAGTTGCCTGTTTTCTTCTGCTTTTGGTTTCAGAAAGCTAAAAAATGAATATTCTCGGAATTGGACGGGACAAAAGCCAAAGTTCATATTTTTTCCTGAACGATACAGAAAATCGAAGACGAGACGGAGGAGGACACCAGGGTGTCCACACCCTAGGTGAGCACGGGCCCACCCTGACCGCGCCTACAGGGGGTGTGGGTCCCCTGGCCCTCCACCGACCTTGCCTCCTTCGCCTATAAGAATCCCCGGGGGAGAAAACCATAGTTCATCGACAAGAAATCCACGAAAAGTTCCGCAATGCCGCCACCACCAAAAGGGAGATTCGGGGACAGAAAGTCTTTGTTCCAGCACCCTATCGGAATGGGGAAGTGCCCCCGGAGCCATCTCCATCGCCATCTTCATCACCGTTGTTGATTCCATGATGTGGAGGGAGTAGTTCTTCCTCGAGGCTAAGGGCTCTACCAGTAGCTATGTGTTCATCTCTCTCTCTATGTGTGATCTTATTGAGATCATGAGCTTTGTAATAAAGTAGATCTACTCTACTTTTCAAGTGCTTTAATAGATCTCTAGCTATCCCCACGTGTGTGAAAGTGACAGCGTGCATACTATGGTGGTACTTAGGCTAGAGTTCATAAATATTTATCATGATTATATTTTGAGTTGGTTGTCTCTATGAAATTGTGGTGATTGTTGGAACCATCTAGCGCTCAACGTGATAGTGTGGGGTTATCTAGATTGGGAAAGGCAAACTTTGAGGAGTGTCTTTATATCCCTATCATGGATTAGAGTGTCCAACCGGAGAGTAGTTCAGGGTATGATCATGAAGAGAATATATTTATATGAGAGAGTGTTCACTAGTGAAAGTATGATCCCTAGTCCTTATTTCTAAACATTGAAACACCGTTCACAACTAGATCTGTTACATGTTTGCTTGCTTCCAGTTTCTTCCACGCCGTCAGAATCTCTTTTCTGGCACCGTTACCACTTATAATCATCCATACCACTTGTATTTCACTATCTCTTCGCCAAACCAGTGCACCTATACACCTGACAAGTGTATTGGGTGTGTTGGGGACACAAGAGACTTCTTGTATTTTGATTGCAGGGTTGATTGAGAGGGATACCTTTGACCTCTTCCTCTCCGAGTTCGATAAACCTTGGGTAATCCACTTAAGAGAAACTTGATGCTGTTCTACAAATCTCTGCACTTGGAGGCCCAACAACTGTCTACAAGAATAGAAGTGCGTAGACATTATGGTGCCACTAATCTATGACCGGAAGCAAGGAGATGCTATTGTGAAAGCTTTTGGTGCACAAGCTTCACGTTGTTGAGGTTGTGATAGTGAATTGAGGGACATAGGTCCCTATATGTGGGTTGTTCTATGTACAACATATTTGGCGGTGTGTGTGTGTGGGGGGGGGGATCTTACTTAGGAAAGAGACATATATAAGTTTAAGCAGCAACCTGGGAAAAGGGTGAAGGCGGTGGTGGTGCCGCATGTGTTGTTCTGCATGAGTCAAAGTTGTGATCTTCTTAGGTTTGGGGAGGTGTACCAAGCAAAACTCGCTCCTCTATCGTGACTCTGATATCTCTCCCCTTAGGCGGCTATGTCTGATGTGGGTGGTGTGGTTCTCTAGTGAAGCATCTTTCATGCTTTTTCAGGAGCTTGCTATGAATCTTATGTCTCCTCTTTGGACATGTCAAGTAGGATCTAGCTTGCTCGACAAGGATGCAATAAGAATACGATATGGAATGGATCTTTTTGGTGGCATTCACTTGGTTTGTTTGTGTGTTATCTGTCTTTGATTTTCGTTGCTTTTTGACCGGTTATGGCTTTGTGCCTTTTGTATGTGAGTTTTGCCTGTTTATTTTCTAATTCACTAGCCAACTATCATCCTCCATACGAATTGCGCGAGCCCCATGCACACCCTTCAAGTTTTCCAAAAGTTTCGCCAAGAATAGCAAGATCCTAGATGGACATGCTCAATTCCTACTATGGACATTTGGATTTTCCTAGAATGCATGTGATGGATTTTCTATTGATCAAAGTCATGCGCCTAGAAACAGGTGCTCATATCCCATATATCAAAGTCACGCGTTCTGACCCTCATCGGCCGGCCCGGTTTCTCCAATTGAACACTAGATATTTTGTGTTGTTCCACACTTCATAAAAACCAATCTCCCTCAGCTAGCTATCCATCCATCCATGAATCATGGACCATCCTCTTCACTCAGCCCGGCCTAGCACGCTCCACGTACGGCAGATCTAGATGCTACCGCTCCTCCCGCGCCTTGACGCACTTTGCTCACACCCACGCTTCCTCTTGACTCCCTTCCTCCCTGCCCATCCCGCTATATAACCCCCAGCCCCACACTACTCGGCACTCACCTCACAACCCACAAACAGCAAAGTACAGCCATTGGCCACCCACCCACCCACACACGAGCTCCACTCACTAGCTACCCGCGAGTGACCAGTTGCATTGCCACTCCACTCCTAGCTAGCTAGAGGCAAGCTATAGACGGGGCACAGGAGCGGCCTGCCGGTGGTTCGCGGTGCGGCAGAGGGAGGGAGGGGGGAGGTAGCCAGCCAGAGGCTCGTGAGGACAATGCATGGCATCCTGTGTTAACATGTACAACCCGGAGCACCACCAGTCGTCCTCGTCGTCCTTCATGGCGCCGCGGATGTCCTTCTCCAGCGACTTCGCGCTCGAGCCGCCGCCGGCCACGGCGCTGTCGGCGCGCGCCCCCGGGGACGCCGACTTCGAGTTCTCCGTCGGCGGCCGCCCCGCCATGATGGGCGCGGCCGACGAGCTCTTCTCCAAGGGCCGCCTCCTGCCGCTCCGGGAGGCCCCGCACGGCCGCCCCACCACGCTGCGCGAGGAGCTGCGCACCGAAGATGGCCGCCACGGGCGCGCGCCCCGCGCGCCCAACATCCGGTGGAAGGAGCTGCTCGGCTTCAAGAAGGCGTCCAAGAAGGGTAACGCCGCCGCCGCCGCCGACGCTGGCGGCGCCGGCACGTCGTCCGCCGAAGCCCACACGGTAATTAATCAGTCACACACACACACACACACACACACAGAGACATCTTTTCTCAAGTACCCAAACTAGTACTGCGCCGTACGGATTGCGATAGTGGTATGCATTGTCCCATCCGCCTGTCGATTGAATTGACATTTTTCGAATCTTCAAAACCACCTGCAACAACTGCAAGAACGAATCTCTTTGTGCATGCTGTTGTACTCGTAGTAGGGTACATTTTCTCTCCTGCATTCAGTGGGGATTTTCTCAAAGTTTGGAGCCGGAAACATGCATCGCATATTTTCTCGCGTTTGTACTTGGTAACAGGGACACATAAGACTGCACAGAAATTTTAGCAAACACTTGTAATAGTAAATTAATGACAAACGAAATGCGTGCAACATTTTCAGGATCTTGGAGGCCAAGGAGGAGGCACGAGAGAGTGAAGCAGGAGCAAAAACCCATTGACCAAGCGAAATGGGGACATGCATGAGGAATGATTAGCGAAGTACCAGTACTTGATTTGCGTGATTGGGTGGTGATTTGCCTTTCAGCTTTGAAGCCCATCATCTGCTTGTTGATGATCCGGCAGCAGCTCAGTCGTTCTTCAACGGAGAGAAGCAAAGCATGTGCATTTTCCCTTTACTGCCCCTCCTGCTTGTTACCCCCTTTATTTTTTCTTCTAGTTGGTGGTCTTGTAAAAGGGAATTTTTGCTGGTTAGTTCTTGGTCTTGGTCGTCGCCGGGTAGATGTGGCATCGCATGTAGTGAAATTAGTTGTAACTCCTCTCTAGCTTAGCTAGCTGTGGCTCTGAATGTTTTGTAGAATTGAGAAGGGGCCAGTTAAATGTAGCAGCACTACTACTGTAGTGGTATTTTTTTCTCTCTCACGAGCATGGTGGTCCTTGTACGCGCTCCTCTCGTTGCGTAGCTGTTCCCATGCTCGTCTGCGATCGATGGCCACACCCTGCTCTCCCCGCTCCCTTTTAATTCCCGATGTACTACCTCCGTTTCAAAGTTTAAGGCGCACACGTTTTTCAAAGCAAAGTTTGACCAAAATAATTGAGCAACAAAATCTTGATTATATTATACATAATTAGTATCGTTGGATTCGTATTGAAAAATACTTTCCAGTGATACTAGTTTTATACCAAAACTCTTTACGTATTTATAGTAATTCTTGGTCAAAGAAAAAACACACAAAACGAGGACACCTTAAATCCTGAAACGGATGGAGTACTCAGCAAAGAAGTCTGTAGCTTTGCTGAGTTCAATGAAGCAGGCCTCTCATCACTCTCAGCACCCCTGCCGTCACATGCGTGATTTAATCCGGCGACCAGACCGCCAGACGCGTGCATGTCCGTCCATTTTTGAACGCCATGGCGATGGCGCATGCATGGAGCTACTACAATCCAGGCAGCTAGCAAGCCGGTCAAAGCTGAGCTGGCCGGTAACAAAAGATGATCCAAAATACAAGAACGTAGGAGTAGTATAATACTCCTACCAGACGACACCATACCGCTCGCTTCCAAAGCTGGCAGCAGCAGCGATTTGTTAAGTTGGAGGGAGCGAGTGGCGTGCGCGCCAAAGGCCCAAAGGCGACGGTCGATGGTTGATTGATTATCTAAGCGTAATCTGTCATCTTGCGGAGTGGGACGGGACTGGAGGGTGGAGACCGGACTCTGCCTCTGGAGAGAGTAATAATAAAGGTAGGAGTAGCAGGAGGAGGGGCCCCTGCATGCCCTGGCTAGCACATCGATCGATCTCCCGCAGGCCACACCACACCACAGTACGCTGTCGCCTAATGCTCCGCCCCATCCTCCTCCTACCTGGTGATCACCCGGCACAGTGTTAAATTTAATGGAGGTGCTGACTTAGCTGTCAATCGCTGCCGCTCTCGGCCGGCTGCCCGGCCCCTCTTGCTCCTTGCTCGTTGCCATTGCAGAGCGACGCGCGACGGGGTGGCCTGGCTGACCTGCCCTGCCCCGCACAGCAGTGGGGCAGCGGGAGGAGAGAGCCATGGAGGGAGGGCCAGCTGCGGCCTGCGCCTTTGCTGCTCGCTCCTCCTCTGAATGAATTCTGGTGTTCAAGTGAACTGGTCCAAAACATGGGGGGTACCTTTGATTCTGGGGCGTGCCTGCCTGGTCAGTACTACAACATGCAGATAACAGCGGTGCTGGTGCAGCTGCATCGCGTGCCCCGGCTTCAAGGCCAGGTGCTACCTCTGCGATGCGTGTGTACTAGGGGCTCATCTTGCTCAGATCGTGTTGGGCTAGGGGGGCTTGGTAATTAAGGCCAGGGCATCTCCACAGTTTAGCGAGCACCCAAGTACAGCGCGGGACAATCGTTTTGGAGGCGCCCGTTCAAACTGCCGCCCCCCCCTGGGACGACCTCCACGCAGCAGCGCCCCTAACAATGGCCTACCGAATCATGTTTGGCTTAAGCAGTGTTTATACATAGTTTGAACGAAAAAAGGCCCCTCCCCTACCCCACCTCTCCCTCCCGACCCCTCCTGTAACCCAGATCCCGCCGCCGCCACTGTCGGAGGCACCGCTGGGCAAAGCCCGGACGGCGTGGCGGTGGCCGCGGCCTCCCTCGTTCGCTGTTGGCCTATCCCTGAAGATGTGGTCTATCCCTTCCTGATATGTTGGAAACGTATCTATAATTTTTGATGTTCCATGCTTGTTTAGTATCCACTTTGCTTTGCTTTGTCCACACTTTGAGATGCTTTTCATATGGTTTCTGGTACTAACCTATTAACAAGTTGTCACAGTGCCGGTTGTCTGTTTTCTGTTGTTTTTTGGTTACAGAAAAGCTAGTAGGGAAATATTTTCGGAATTGAACGGAACAAAAGCCAAAGTCAATATTTAATCGAGGAGAACACGGAGTCCAGAGGAGAGATGGAGGGGCGCCATAAGGTGGCCACACCCCCACCCCCCAGGCACGGCCTAGGGTGGGCCCACGCCTGGGCAGGGTGTGGGCCCCTTGGCCGCCTCCCAGCCTCGCCTCTTCGCCTATAAAAAGCCCCCGAAACCGAAAACCCTAAGCACCCGATCAATATTCCACGAAACCGTCCGTAGCCGCCACCACCATCATCCCTAGATCGGGGGGGGAGGGTCTGAAGCTCTTTCCGGCATCCTGCCGGAGGGGAGATCATCCCGGAGGCCTTCTTCTTCATCATGCCATCCTCCGGTATGAACCGTGAGTAGTTCCACCTTGGACTACGGGTCCATGTAGTAGCTAGATGGTTGTATCTTCTCCTTGTGCTTTCATGTCTAGATCTTGTGAGCTCCGTTCATGATTAAGATCTCATCTATTTGTAATCATGCATGTTATGTTTGCGGGGATCCGATGGATATTGAGTTTTGTCTTATTGATTCTATCATGTCTGTGTTGTTTGTGATCTTGCATGCTCTCCGTTGTTAGTAGCTATCTTGGCCAAGTAGTTGCTAGTGACTCCATGATGGCGCCCGATGTTGACGTGGGAGCGGTTAGTTGGAAACCCCAAGAGCAAGGTGTGAAGAGAACATCAGCAAGTCTTCCAAGAGGGGGTATTTATGCTCGATAGTGGGTTCATGCCTCTACTTAATCAAGGAAAGTGAAAGAAATCTCTACGGTTGTAGATGTGTTGTTGCCACTAGGGAGAAAACAACGGTCTCTTGTTCATGGAACAAGTGGATTGTTTACCTTACACACTTTGCTTAAAGCAGTTGTCTGTTGCTTGCAACTTAATACTGGAGGGGGTTTGGATGATAACCTGAAGGTGGACTTCTAGTCATAGATGCATTTGGATGGCGGTCTATGTATATTGTTGTATTGCCCAATCGAATCTCATAGGATCTTTTTGTCTAGTATTGCATTGTTATTCCTTGCTCGGTCCTATCAATTGCCCTGCTGTAATTTGTTTACCCAGCATGCCATGTTTGTTTATCTAAGGAGAACACCTCTAGTGAACTATGGACCCCGGTCCAATCTTTACCATTGATACGTCTTCCACTGTTACTGTTTAATTGTTGCAAACCATCATCATCTTCCACACCATACAGTTAATCCTTTGTTACAGCAACCAGTGAGATTGATAACCTCACTGTTAGTTGGGGCAAAGTCTTGAGTTTGTGTTGTGCAGGTTTCCACATTGCTTGCAACATCTTTGAGACGTTTCCTTCCTCCTACTGGTACGATAAACTTGGTTTCTTACTGAGGGAAGACTTGCTGTTGTGCTGCATCACACCTTGATCTTGGGGTTTCCCGACGAAGCGCTCTCAGGCGCCATCAACAAGTTTTCTGGCGCTGTTGCCCGGGAGGCTAAGGACGTCTTCACAAGGGGAGTCCTCCTCAACCTTTCTCTTTACTTTTTTTTTAGTTTGCTTAGTTTCTTTTGCTTGGTTTTGTTTGCATCTTTTTATCAAAAACTCCAGAAAAATAGTTTAGTTTGGTTTGCTTTCTCTTATCAAAAACACAAAAAAATTAGTTCATGCTCTAGTTGTTGGTCTTTTATTTCCTTGCTTGGTCATGCTTTCTATCAATGGATGGTTCCTTTGAAACTAGTTCTTATTGGCAAGGTGGGTTCACGGAAGAACAAAAGTATTTTTATAAGGAACACCGTTTGTCACAAAAAGGGAAACACTTATGAGAACAAAATGTTAAGTTGAATACTATTTCTAGAGACGTGTGCTCTACTTATAATGTTACTTATTGCTTTGATAAAGCTTGTTGTTGTAGGAGGTATAAACACCTCCCTTTTCAATGTGAGTATAATGATAATGTTACCATATCCTCTTATGTTAAAGGAAATTATGACCTTTATGATGTGGAACAAATTGAAGAATTTATTTCTTTCAAGGGTGCATTTGAACTTGCCAGTTTGGTTGAAAATGTTGATGATGCACCTTATGAATATGAGGTTTATGAGATACTTAAATTTTGCTTTGATAATTACAAGGAAGAAAATGGCTATATTCTTGAATATTTTAATAAGTGCTTTCCACAAACGGAAAAGACTAATGCCCTGTAGGAGCCTATGGAAGAAGAAATTGCTGAAACAGGAAGCTCATTAGATGAAAAAGAGAAGGATGAATATTATGCTCCTATGGTTTCTTTTGAAATATCTACTATGGGTAAAACTTGTGATGATGTTCCTATGCCTGTTACCTATAGTAGTGATCATGATTGGGAAAAGCACACTACTTTTGATATTGAAAATCTCTTTGGTACCAATTCTAAAAATTCTATTGTCTATGATGATACTTTACCTCCAATTTATGATGATTACAATGATGATTATGATATTTTCAATCCACCTACTATTGAGGAGAAAATTAATTGTGATTACAATATTCCTCCTATATTTGATGATTATGGTGATGAGAATATTAATGATAGCTATTTTGTTGAATTTGCTCCCACTATAATTAATAAGAATGACTATGATTATATGGAGAGTAATAATTATTTTATGCATGTGGCTCATGATAAGATTGTTTTATGTGATATTTATATTGTTAATTTTATTCATGTTGCTAGTGAAAGTTATTAGGAGAGAGAGAAATATGGTTTTAAGTATCTCAACAATATTAAGTTTCCTCTTTTTATGTTGAAAGTTTTGAAGTTGCACTTGTTTTGCTTCCCTATTCTAGTTGCTTTGTGCTTTAATGACTTGTTTATTTACAAGATTCCTTTGCATAGGAAGTGGGTTAGACTTAAGTGTGTTTTGGATTTGCTTCTTGATGCTCTCTTTTATTTCAATTCATATTTCTTATGTGAGCATCTTCTCAAACTATTATGCCTAACTTAAAGGTGTTAAATAAAAGTACTTGTTGGGAGATAACCCAAGAGTTTTCTTGAGTCTTGGAAGTTATTACTTCATTAATGACCTCTCCTTATCCTTTTTTGTTTGCTTGTTGTGCCAAGAATGGCCTCTAGTGAGAGGTAAGTAAGATTTGGGGAGTTGCTGTCCCGAAACAGATTTCTGTCTTCCACCATAAAATTTTGTGAGGAGTCTCTGTAAGTCAGATTGATCTCAAAATTTACGAATAAATCCCCCAGTATGTTAGCTAAGTTTCTCTAGTTTAACACTTTTTGATTTGAGCAACAGAAGGTCTTCGAAAAAATCGGTTTCTACCTACTGGTCTGTTTTGACAGATTTCTGCCATTATTTGCATTTGCTTTTTATTGATTCCTTTTTTGGTTCTTTTTGGGAAATTGATCTTTTTGAAGCACTTGCTATAGTAGCTTGTGTTTTTACTGAAAATTTTTGCTGTTATAAAGCTAAAACCAAGGGTCTATTATCTTTAGAATACACTAATGTTGCTAAAGAAGATTGTGTGAAGTTTTGTATGAAGGAAAATTTCAGGTGTGGAGAGAGAATGATGTAATGAGATGAAGAATGGACAAAAGCTAAAGCTTGGGGATGCCACCCCGGTGTCACCCAAAGAAATATCCAAGAGGTACAAGCGTCTAATGGTGCTGGTTAGCACTTCGTTGGGAACCCCAAGAGGAAGGTGTGAAGCAGCACATCAGCAATTTTCCCTCAGTAAGAAATCAAGGTTATCGAACCAGTAGGAGAAAGGAAACGTCACACAGGCGTTGCAAGCAACGCAGAGACTTTGTCCCAACTAGACAGTGAGGTTGTCAAGCTCACCGGTTTTCTGTAACAAAGAATTAAACGTACGGTGTGGAAGATAATGGTGGTTTGCAACAAGTAAACAAGTAACAGTGGAAGATGTATCAATGGTAAAGATTGGACCGGGGGTCCATAGTTCACTAGAGGTGCTCTCCTTAGATAAACAACATGGCATGAAGGGTAAACAAATTCCAGTAGGGCAATGGACATGAACTGAGCAAGGCATAACAATGCAATACTAGTCAGAAAGATCCTATGAGATTCAACTGGCAATACAACAAGATACATAGACCACCATCCAACTGCATCTATGACTAGAAGTCCACTTTCAGATTATCATCCGAACCCTCTCTAGTATTAAGTTTAAAGCAACAGACAACTGTTTTAAGCAAAGTGTGTAAGGTAAACAGTCCACATGTTCCATGAACAAGAGACCATTGTTTTCTCCCTAGTGGCAACATCACATCTACAACCGAAGAGATTTCTGTCACTTCCCTTGGAAACTAGAGGCATGGACCCACTATCGAGCATAAATACCCCCTCTTAGAGTCACTAGCAACTACTTGGCCAAGATATCTACTAACAACGGAGAGCATGCAAGATCAAAAACAACACAGACATGATAGAATCATAAAGACAAAACCATTAATCAAACCAACTTAATAATCTCAATATCCGTCGGGTCCCCGCAAATCCAACATGCATGCTTACAAATAGATTAGATCTTGATCATGAATGGAGCTCAGAAGATCTATACACAAAGCACAAAGGAGGAGATACAACCATCTAGCTACTACATTGACCCATAGTCCAAGATGGAACTACTCACGCATCATACCGGAGAGAAGGCCTCTGGGATGATCTCCCCTCCGGCAGGGTGCCAGGAAGAACTTCATATCCCCCCTGATCTAGGGACGACGGTGGTGGCGGCTACAGAAGGTTTCGTGGAATATTGGTCGGGTACTTAGGGTTTCTGCATCGGGGGCTTATTATAGGCGAAGGGGGAGGCCGAGGAGGCGACCAGGGGGCCCACACCTTGCCTAGGCGCGGGCCCACCCCTGGCCGCGCCTAGGGGGGTGTGGCCGCCCTGGCCCGCTTCTCCGTCTCCCCTCTGGATTTCGTGTTCCCCATGTAAAGTTATTGACTTTTGCTTTTGTCCCGTCCAATTTTGAGAATACTGATTTTCTGCCTTTCTGGAACCAAAAATAGAAGAAAACAGGCAACTGTCACTATGGCAACTTGTTAATAGATTAGTTCCAGAAAAGATATAAAAACTGTAGGGTTTCGTAGCATGGAAAACAAAAAATTTCTACCGCATACAAACAAACAAGCCAAGATCTATCTACTAGATTGTAGCAACGAGTCGATGGAATAACTCACCCTCGAAGATTCCAAAGTGTTTAACGAGAGCGGATTCTCGTGGGTGATGTAGTCGTACTCTTCCCGATCTCAAGATGGGTCACCCAGCGGTGCATCCAGCACATAGGTCAAATTACCAGCTGTGAGGACAATCCTCAAATTGCGGAACCAATCCGCGAAGTTGCTTCCATTGTTTTTCAACTTTTCTTTCTCTAGGAACGCATTAAAATTGATGGTAGGGGCTGCCATTGATCTACAACATATTTGCAATAGTTTAGACTAAGTTTATGACAAATTGAGTTCAAATTAATAATAAAATTAATCTAGGTGAACTCCCACTCAAAACAATATCCCTCACATTGTTTTAGTGATCACACGAACCAAATCCACCACATCAACACCGATCATCACGAGAGTTGATATAGTTTCAATGGCGAACAATCAACATGTTCATCATATCTACTATATTCATGCTTTACCTTTCGGTGATCCGTGTTCCGAGACCATGTCTGTACATGCTAGGCTCGTCAAGATCAAACCTTAGTTTCCGCATGAGCAAATCTGGCTTGCTCACGTTGTATACACTTGAGGAATCTAACACACCCGATCATCACGTGGTGCTTCGAAACAACAAGCTTTAGCAACGGTGCTAACTAAGGGTGAACACTTTATGACTTGAAATTCATGTGCATGAGGGATCATCTTATAATTCTACCGTCGTCTACTAAGCAATACAAGATGCATAAAGGATTAACATCACATGCAATTCATAATATGTGATATGATATGGCCTTTCTTCTTTGTGCTTCCGATCTCCATCTTCAAGCACGAACATGATCTCCATCATCACCGGCATTGCATCAAGGTCAATGACGCTTCTCCATGGTTGTCGTCCACCGGCTTCAACTATTACAACTACTTTGAATAGACACGCGAGTCTTAACATAAATTAAAGACAACCATATGGCTCCTGCCGGTTGCCAACTTACAATAAGGAACATTGCATACATCAAATATAATCACAATCATGGCCATATCACATCACAGCACACTCCTGCAAAACAAAGTTAGACGCCTCTACTTTCTTTGCATGTTTTACGTGGTTTGGGGCTTTCAATAAGTGTCGTTCTAACTTACGAACATGAACCACAACATTGATACTAGTATTGTTAATCACCCGTTGTAAATTGAATCTTAACTATGCTAGGAGAAACAGGCACCCGCAAAGCCACTTCTGCAATACAAGTTGCATGTCAAGCGTGGAGCAAGTCTCATGAACGATGTCATGTAAGGTTAGCCCGGGCCGCTTCATCCCAACATCCCGCAAGATGCAAAGTACACAAGAAGCAATCGACAATAAAAGCATCAACGCCCACAATGACCATTGTGTTCTACTCGTGCAACAGATCTACATATAGACACGGCTCTGATACCACTGTAGGGTTTCGTAGCATGGAAAACAAAAATTTTCTACCGCATACAAACAAACAAGCCAAGATCTATCTACTAGATTGTAGCAACGAGTTGATGGAATAACTCACCCTCGAAGATTCCAAAGTGTTTAACGAGAGCGGATTCTCGTGGGTGATGTAGTCGTACTCTTCCCGATCTCAAGATCGCGTAGGCGATCCTTCCGGCGCTGCGTTCCGGCAGCGCTCCCGTAGTCGGTCACACGTTCGGTACTCGACGAAGACCTTCCTCTCCCTTGTTCCAGCAGGCAGCGGAGGTTGTAGCACTCTCCTCGCGATTTCGGCAGCACAACGGCGTGGTACCGGAAGTAGAGGGGAGATCTCGCAGGGCTTCTCCTTAAGCCGGAGATAGTATGGTGGAGTATGAGAGAGTCCCTCGACGATCTAGGGTTTAGACACGCCGAGGAGGGGCAAGCCGGTGGCTAGGGTTTAGCTAGGTGGCGGCGGCGGTTTGCCCTAGGGCCGGCGGTGGCTATGGAGGCGGCGGCGGCTTGGTACTAGGGTTTAGAGGTAGGAACTTGTGTCTAGGAGGGGAGCCCTGCCCCTCCTTATATAGGTGGAGGGGCCGGCCGGCCGGCCAAGGGGAGGGGAGTCCCTCCCCAACTCGGCTTGGAGGTGGGCCGGCGGTGGAGGAGGGACTCCTCCCCAACTCGGTTTCCTCCTCTTTCTCCACTTCCCAAAAATAGCCGTTTGACTTTCAAACTAGGCGTTTGACTTTTCAAACTAGGATTTGATTAATCCCTCTATTTTGTTCAGCAATGACACCGAGTACATAATGCAATCATACCAACTTGATATAACACATTCACGTACCCTTCCCCTCCGGAGTGCCGGACATTCCGGAACCTTCTAGAACATTCCCGATGAAAACACCGGAACCATTCCCCAACTCCGAAATGGGACTTTCCTTATATGAATCTTATTCTCCGGACCATTCCGGATCTCCTCGTGATATCCCGGATCCCATCCGAGACTCCGAACAACATTCGGTCTCTTTCTCATCATTCCATAACTACTCAAACAACGTCGAATCCTTAAGTGTGTCTCCCTACGGTTCGTGAATTATGCGGACATGATCGAGACACTTCTCCGAACAATAACCAATAGAGGAATCTGGAAATTCATATGGCTCCCACATATTTCTACGATTACTTTGCGATCGAATGAACCACTTACATACGATATCAATTTCCCTTTGTCTCATGATAGTTTACTTATCCGAGGTTATGATCGTCGGTATCTCTGCATACCTAGTTCAACCTTGTTACTGATAAGTACTCTTTTCTCGTTCCCGTGATATGTGATCCCTTGTGAGCCAGTCACATGCTTGCAAGCTAATTGGATGACATTTCACCGAGAGGGCCCAGAGTATATCTATCCGTCATATGGATGGACAAATCCCACTCTTGATCCATGTGTTTCAACCAATACTTTCTGAACACTCAATGCCACCTTTATAGCCACTCAGTTACGGTGTGGTGTTTGATGTCATCAAAGCATCCATCCGGTAAAGGTGATATGCATGATCTCATGGTCGAAGGAATTAGATTACTATGTATCAGAAAGCATATAGCAATTGAACTATTAAAATGACTTGATCTTTATGCTATGCTTATCTATAGGAGTATGTCCACCATATCATTCTCCTAACGATATGATCTTGTTGTTAATAACATCTCTATGTTCATGATAGGGAAACCACAATCATCTATTAACCAACAAGCTAGTATTATATAGAGGCTTTACTAGGGACTCTTATTTTAGTCTACAAATCACACAAGTATTAATGTTTCCTTGTTAATACTATTATAGCATGAATGTAAACATTTATGATAAACACAAAGATATAATAATAACTATATTTATTATTGCCTCTAGGGCATATCTCCAACAAAAACACCTCAAAGAAAGACAAAGCAAAATAGATACTAAACAAGCATGGAACATCAAAAAATATAGATACGTTTCCGACGTATCAAGCATCCCCAAGCTTAACTCCTGCTCGTCCCCGAGTAGGTAAGTGATAAAAAGAATAATTTTTGAGGTGACATGCACCATCAAAACCAAGATCAAACCATTTGCAAGCATTGAAAGCTGGGATCAAAGAACTCTAAACATGTGCATGAAAGATGGAGTTCTAACAACAGGACATAGTAACTATGCATGCAACATGGCAAGCTACAAACAAATATCATGAATAGCATGCATTGAAAAATGTTTGTTTGTTTCACATATAGAAAACATAGCATAGTGGCAATCAGCTTGTCCCTCATAGAGTAGCAAACAGATGCATAGTACACCTTCAAAGTTCACAAGGGTGACTAGAAACAAATATCACAAGAACAAGTAATATCACAATATGCATCAATCAATAAGCTTTGGGACACTGCACATAGAATGACAACTATGCTCTCTTAATGGTGCCTAAGGGTAGAAGGTGGAGACTCAAATAATGGTGGAAGAAAGGCCCTTCACAAAAGGGAAGAAGGGATTTCAAGTTTCAAAAAGAGCTTACAAAAATTATGGTACTTGTTAGCTTTCAGCCCTCATTGCCCCTATCATAAGCATCTTGAAGTGATTAAAGTTAAAGTGAACAAAGCTGGAGTATATGCTTGACGAAGTATAAGTTGGCAATCTCAAGTCCCTTGAATACGAGGGCCACACCTCATGCTACTCCACTTCGGTCACCTATAAGTTCTTGTCATTGTAAGTATTTGCATATCATAGAGAGCCGCCAACGGGGTACCCCTTGCACATGGTACAGGAGCTATCCCATAACTAAAATAATAAGGCAAGCAGACAATGAGCATCTCAGCGATCTTTTTATTTACTATGTGCATAGATTTTTATTGAGGATGCTTCATAGATAGCTCACTATGGTGATGCTGCAAGTTTCCACCATGATTAGGCATGGTTTAGGCTAGCGGCCCAAGCATTTCTCTAACACAGAATACAAACTCCATGGACTTACAAGTTCCCTCTTTATTTCACAACGGTGACATCCATAGACAAAAGAGCATGATATCAACTGAGTACAAAGTACAAGTGCAATGTTGAAAACGTTCCTCGTGACAACACGGTTCTGCTAATTCCAACGTATAAGTGCAAGCATATACAACATAGATGACACAATGGTTCAATTTTATTAGGGGCAAAGAATATAAAGTGTGCCATCAAGTTTGTGAGGGCTTTAATCACTAAGTTTTCACATAACAAAACAGTTTTTAATTGGAAGATAGCTGAAAACAAGAATATACTTGGAATGGTGTAACACACCATGCATAGGAGTTTATAGTGGACACTTTGGAATAACTTGGTTTCTTGGGAGTTGGAAGCATGAGTAGAGCTTACTCATACAAGTGGAGGCTAGCAAAAGACTGGGAGCAACCAACTAAGAGAGCATAATGGCCATAATCATGCAGAGCAAAAAAGCATTACTAGTCAAAGCATAGAGTGGTACTACAAGTCAAGGACTAAATGATCATAGAGGCTATGGTGACTTATCATAGTCATAACATGGTGTGATCATGTGTCAAGTCAACCCAAATAAAGCATCAAAGGATAAAACCACAATACTATGCTTTTGCATGCTAAAACAACGCATAATTTCTTCAAGGCGCACTAAGCAATCCCAATTGTTTGGAACAAGACATGATATCGCAATAATCACTAAGTATAATGTCAAAACAATACCTAGCATGTCATGCTAAAGTCTAAGTCACAGTCCATGCAAGCCCCTCTTGCACTTTCAAGCCAGAACTTACTACTCATTTCCAACACCAAGCAACTTATTTGCAAAACAACACAGCGAGAATGGGGGTACCAACTACTCAAGCAAACTAAACAACCTAAGCAAAGCAAAGGGAAACTAAGACACTCCAAGAACAACACAACTGTGCATGAAACAATAAAAACAAAGTGTCTAGACAGACTTGAGCTTTTTATTGATGAAGAAGGGGATGCCTTGGGCATCCCCAAGCTTTGACGCTTGTACCTCTTAGATATTTATTGGGGTGACACCAGGGTGGCATCCCCAAGCTTGAGCTTTTGTCCATTCTTCATCTCATTGCATCATTCTCTTTCTACACCTGAAATTTTTCCTTCATACAAAACTTCACACAATCTTCATTAGCAACATTAGTGTATTCAAAAGATAATAGACCTCTGACAAAGCTTTGGAACAGCAAGGCTTTTCACTGAAAACACAAGCTACTGTAGTAACTCCTTCAAAAAGCTCAATTCCCCAAAAGAGAACTCAAAAAAGAATCAATAAGAAGCAAATGCAAATAATGGCAAAAATCTGTCAAAACAGGTCAGCAGGTAGAAACCGATTTTTTCGAATATCTTCTGTTGTTCAAATAAAAAAGTGTTGAACTAACGAAAGTTAGATAACATACCTAGGTATTTATTCGTAATTTCTGAGCTCAATCCGAGTTACATAGTCTCCTCACGAATTATTATGGTGGAGGACAGAAATCTATTTCGGGATAGCAACTCCACAAATCTTGCTTCCCTCTCATTAGAGGTCATTCTTAGCACAAAAAGCAAACAAAAAGGATAAGGAGAGGTCATTATTGAAGTAATAACTTCCAATACTTAAGGAAACTCTTGGGTTATCTCCCAACAAGTACTTTTCTTTAACGCCTTTAAGTTAGGCACAAGAAGCAAGAAGAATCAAGTATTTTCAAATGAAGAAGCATTAACATCAAACCTTGGTTTCAAAGGAGAGAAAAAAGCAACTTGTCTCTCCTCATAGGGAAGTGTTCAATACCTTTCTTGAATGGAAAATGATATTTAATGGTGCCTTCTTTCATATCAATGATGGCACTAACAGTTCTAAGAAAATGTCTGCCCAAAGTAATAGGGCAAGAAGCATTGTATTCAACATCCAAAACATAGAAATCCACATGGACATAAGCATTGTTAACCATAATGAGAACATCATTAACACTCCCCATTAGTTTCTTCTTAGCATTATCATTAAGTGGGACATCCAAATAATAATCTTCCAATGGTTGCAAATCAAGCATTTCATAAATCTTCCTAGGCATAATAGAGACACTAGAACCAAGTTCACATGAAGCTTTGAGATCAAAGTCATTCACTTGTATATTAATAATGGGTTCCCAACTATCTTCTACTTTCCTAGGAATAGAAGCTTTGTGTTTTAGCTTCTCTTCCTTAATCTTTACAAGAGCATCTGTAATGTGTTTGGTGAAAGCAACATGCATATCACTAGCATTAGGACTTCTAGCAAGCTTTTGTAGGAACATAATCACTTCAGAAATATTGCAACCATCAATATCAAAATAAAACTTAGCATCACTAGTAGTAGGCTCAATATGCTTAGGCATAGTAGGAGGAGGAACATGGACTACTTGTGGTTTAGTGGTGATAGTGCACACACTATTGTTTCTATCAATTTCAGCTTCCCTTTCCCACCTAGCATGAAGTTGAGTTAATAGTCTAACATTTTCATCAATAGTAACTTGTATGGCATGAGTGGCAGCAAAGGTACTTTCCAAAGTCTCAGCTTTAGCAGCCATTTTATTAATCAAGGAAGACTGAGCTTCAGACAAAGAGGATATATTTTTCTCAACATTTAGAAGCTTTTCCTCTACAGCCTTATTAAAAATGGTTTGTTTACTAATAAAGTCTTTGAGCATGGTTTCAAGTTCAGAGGGGGCACTTCTAGAACTGTTGTAAGAGCTTCCATAGGAATTGCCATTATTAGGAGGATAAGGCCTATAATTGTTGTTACCACCAAAATTACTCCTATAGGCATTGTTGTTGAAATTATTGTTTCTAATGAAGTTCAAATCAACTTGCTCTTCTTGAGCAACCAAGGAGGCTAAGGGAACACTATTAGGATCTAGAGGAGCTTTCCCATTAACAAGCATAGCCATAATAACATCAATATTATCACTCAAAGAGGAAGTTTCCTCAACAGAATTTACCTTCTTACCATGTGGAGCTCTCTCAACGTGCCATTCAGAGTAGTTAATCATCATATTATCAAGGAGTCTAGTTGCAGCACCCAAAGTGATGCTCATAAAGGTACCTCCAGCAGCTGAATCCAAACAGGTTTCTTGAGGGGAAGTTCAAACCTGCATAAAAAGTTTGGATAATCATCCAAGCAGTGAGTCCATGACTGGGACAATTCTTAACCAAAGATTTCATTCTTTCCCAAGCATGAGCAACATCTTCATTATCAAGTTGTTTAAATTTCATAATGTCACTTCTCATAGATATAATCTTAGCAGGAGGATAGAATTTTCCAATAAAAGCATCTTTGCACTTAGTCCAAGAATCAATACTATTTTTAGGCAAAGATAGCAACCATTCTTTAGCTTTTCCTCTCAAGGAAAAAGGAAAAATCTTGAGCTTAATAATATGTCCATCTCCATCCTTATACTTTTGCATCTCACAAAGTTCAACAAAGCTATTGAGATGGGCAGCAGGATCATCAGAACTAGCACCAGAAAAATGCTCTCTCATTACAAGATTCAACAAAGTAGGCTTAATTTCATAAAAGGTAGCATCAGGAGCAGGTGGATCAATAGGTGTGCTAAGGAAATCATTGTTGTTGGTGCTAGTGAAATCACACAACTTGGTGTTCTCAGCATAGTTCATTTTGGCAAAGGTGGGCAAGCCAAAAACAGCAACAGCTAGAGCAGGAACTAATTTTTTGGGTTTTTTGAAAAGAGGCAAACAAAACTAAGCAAAAGAAACAAAGCAAACTAAAAACAAAGTAAAGAGAAAGGAAGTGAAGGACTCCCCTAATGAAGACGTCCTTAGCCTCCTCGGCAACGGAGCCAGAAAATAGCTTGATGGTGTTGGTTAGCACTTCGTTGGGAACCCCAAGAGGAGGGTGTGAAGCAACATAGCAGCAATTTTCCCTCAGTAGGAAACCAAGGTTATCGAACCAGTAGGAGGAAGGAAACGTCACACAGGTGTTGCAAGAAACACGGAGACCTGCACAACACAAACTCAAGACTTTGCCCCAACTAGACAGTGAGGTTGTCAAGCTCACCGGTTTGCTGTAACAAAGGATTAAACATACGGTGTGGAAGGTAATGGTGGTAAGCAGTAAGTAAACAAGTAATATTGGAAGATGTATCAATGGTAAAGATTGGACTGGGGTCCATAGTTCACTAGAGGTGCTCTCCTTAGATAAACAACATGGCATGAAGGGTTAACAAATTACAGCAAGGCAATTGATAGGAACTGAGCAAGGCATAATAATGCAATACTAGCCAGAAAGATCCTATGAGATTCGATTGGGCAATACAACAAAATACATAGATCGCCATCCAACTGCATCTATGACTAGAAGTCCACCTTCAGGTTATCATCCAAACCCCCTCTAGTATTAAGTTGCAAGCAACAAACAGCTGTTTTAAGCAAAGTGTGTAAGGTAAACAGTCCACATGTTCCATGAACAAGAGACCGTTGTTTTCTCCCTAGTGGCAACATCACATCTACAACCGAAGAGATTTCTGTCACTTACCTTGGAAACTAGAGGCATGAGCCCACTATCGAGCGTAAATACCCCCTCTTGGAGTCACTAGCAACTACTTGGCCAAGATAGCTACTAACAACGGAGAGCATGCAACATCACAAACAACACAGACATGATAGAATCATAAAAACAAAACCATTAATCAAACTGTAGGGTTTCGTAGCATGGAAAACAAAAAAATTCTACCGCATACAAACAAACAAGCCAAGATCTATCTACTAGATTTTAGCAACGAGTCGATGGAATAACTCACCCTCGAAGATTCCAAAGTGTTTAACGAGAGCGGATTCTCATGGGTGATGTAGTCGTACTCTTCCCGATCTCAAGATCGCGTAGACGATCCTTCCGGCGCTGCGTTCCGGCAGCGCTCCCGCAGTCGGTCACACGTTCGGTACTCGACGAAGACCTTCCTCTCCCTTGTTCCAGCAGGCAGCGGAGGTTGTAGCACTCTCCTCGCGATTCCGGCAGCACAACGGCGTGGTACCGGAAGTAGAGGGGAGATCTTGCAGGGCTTCGCCTTAAGCCGGAGCGAGTATGGTGGAGTATGAGAGATTCCCTCGGCGATCTAGGGTTTAGACACGCCGAGGAGGAAGCTTGGCCGGCGGCTAGGGTTGCTAGGCGGCAGCGGCGGCTTGACCTAGGTCGGCGGCGGCGGCAGTGGAGGTGGCGGCGCCGGCGGCTAGGGTTTGGAGGAGAGGATCTTGTGTGTCTCTAGGAGGGAGCCCTGCCCCTCCTTATATAGGTGGAGGGGCCGGCCGGCCAAGGGGAGGGAGAGGAGTCCCTCCCCAACTCGGCTTGGAGGGTGCGCCACCGGTTGTAGGAGGGAACTCCTCCCCAACTCGGTTTCCCACTCCTCCTCTTTTCCTCTTTCCAAATTTAGCCGTTTGACTTTTCAAACTAGCTATTTGACTTTTCAAACTAGGATTTGAATTAATCCTTTATTTGGTTCAGCGATGACACTTAGTACATGATGCAATCATACCAACTTGATACAACACATTCATGTACCCTTCCCCTCCGGAGTGCCGGACATTCCGGAACATTCTAGAACATTCCCGATGAAAACACCGGAACCATTCCCCAACTCCGAAACGGGACTTTCCTTATATGAATCTTATTCTACGGACCATTCCGGATCTACTCGTGATATCCCGAATCCCATTCGAGACTCCGAACAACATTCGGTCTCCTTCTCATCATTCCATAACTACTCAAACAACGTCGAATCCTTAAGTGTGTCTCCCTACGGTTCGTGAATTATGCGGACATGATCGAGACACTTCTCCGAACAATAACCAATAGAGGAATCTGGAAATTCATATGGCTCCCACATATTTCTACGATTACTTTGCGATCGAATGAACCACTTACATACGATATCAATTTCCCTTTGTCTCACGATAGTTTACTTATCCGAGGTTATGATCGTCGGTATCTCTGCATACCTAGTTCAACCTCGTTATCGATAAGTACTCTTTTCTCGTTCCCGTGATATGTGATCCCTTGTGAGCCAGTCACATGCTTGCAAGCTAATTGGATGACATTTCACCGAGAGGGCCCAGAGTATATCTATCCGTCATATGGATGGACAAATCCCACTCTTGATCCATGTGTTTCAACCAATACTTTCCGAACACTCAATGCCACCTTTATAGCCACCCAGTTACGGTGTGGTGTTTGATGTCATCAAAGCATCCATCCGGTAAAGGTGATATGCATGATCTCATGGTCGAAGGAATTAGATTACTATGTATCAGAAAGCATATAGCAATTGAACCATTAAAATGACTTGATCTTTATGCTACGCTTATCTATAGGAGTATGTCCATCATATCATTCTCCTAACAATATGATCTTGTTGTTAATAACATCTCAATGTTCATGATAGGGAAACCACAATCATCTATTAACCAACAAGCTAGTATTATATAGAGGCTTTACTAGGGACTTCAAATTAAGTTTACAAATCACACAAGTATTAATGTTTCCTTGTTAATACTATTATAGCATGAATGCAAACATTTATCATAAACACAAAGATATAATAATAACTACATTTATTATTGCCTCTAGGGCATATCTCCAACAGTCTCCCACTTGCACTAGAGTCATCTAATCTAGATTACATGGTAATATACCGAACACCCATGGCAGTTTGGTGCTGGTCATGTTTTGCCCTCGGGAGAGGTTTAGTCAACGGATCCGCCACATTCAGATCTGTGTGTACTTTGCAAATCTTTATATCCCCATCTTGGATATGTTCTCGAACAGCGTGGAAACGTAGCTTGATGTGCTTCAGCTTCTTGTGTGACCTTGCTTCTTGCGCATTGGCTATGGCGCCCATGTTATCACAGTAGATAGACATTGGGTCCAGCGCACTAGGAACCACACCCAGCTCTGTAATGAACTCTTTCATCCATATCGCTTCTTGTGAAGCCTCCGAAGCAGCCATGTATTCCGATTCAGTTGAAGATCTCGCCACAACGCTTTGCTTTGCACTCCTCCAGCTAACTGCTGCACCATTCAAAATAAATACGTATCCAGATTGTGATTTAGAATCATCCGGATCGGTGTTCCAACTAGCATCGGTGTAACCATTAACAACGAGTTGTTCATCACCTCCATAAGAAAGAACCATATCCTTAGTTCTTCTCAAGTACTTAAGGATGTTTTTGACCGCTGTCCAATGATCCACTCCTGGATCACTTTGATATCTGCTAGTTAAACTAACAGCATATGCAATGTCGGGTCTAGTACATAGCATGGCATACATTAGAGATCCTATGGCTGAGGCATAGGGAGTCTTACTCATCCTTTCTCTATCTTCTGCCGATGTCGGACTTTGAGTTTTACTCAAGGTCGTATTGGGCAACATGGGCAAGAACCCTTTCTTGCTATCTTCCATTCAAAACCTCTTTAGAACTTTGTCCAAATATGTACTTTGTGACAATGATATTTGGCGTTTCGATCTATCTCTATAAATCTTTATGCCTAATATGTAAGCTGCTTCGCCAAGATCCTTCATTGAAAAACTATTATTCAAATATTCTTTGACACTATTAAGAAGGTCTACATCATTCCCAATCAACAATATGTCATCTACATATAGTATTAAGAATGCTACAGAGCTCCCACTCACTTTCTTGTAAATACAAGCTTCTCCATAAGTTTGTATAAAACCAAAACTTTTGATCACCTTATCAAAACGTTGATTCCAACTTCGGGATGCTTGCTTCAATCCATAGATGGAACGTTGAAGTTTGCATACCTTGTTAGCATCTTTAGGATCAACAAAACCTTTGGGTTGCATCATATACAACTCTTCATCAATGTCTCCATTGAGGAATGCTGTTTTGACATCCATCTGCCATATCTCATAATTGTAATATGCAGCGATTGCTAACATAATCCTCACAGACTTTAGCTTCGCTACTGGTGAGGAAGTCTCATCGTAGTCAACTCCTTGAATTTGTCGAAACCCTTTTGCGACAAGTCGAGCTTTATAGACAGTAACATTACCATCAGCATCTGTTTTCTTCTTGAAGATCCATTTGTTCTCGATAGCCTTCCGGCCATCCGGTAAGTCCACCAAAGTCCATACTTGGTTTTCGTACATGGATCCAATCTCGGATTTCATGGCTTCTTGCCATTTATTGGAATCTGGGCTCATCATCGCTTCCTCATATGTCTCAGGGTCATCGGTGTTGTCCACCAACATGACACTTATAACGGGATCATACCAATCTGGAGTGGTATGAGTTCTCGTTGACCTGCGAGGTTCTGTAGCAACTTCAACCGAAGTTTCATGATCATTATCATTATCTTCCTCTCTTATTGGTGCAGGCACCACAGGAACTTCTTTCGGCGCTGCGCTACTCGCAATTTCGAGAGAAGGTTCGACAACCTCGTCGAGTTCTACTTTCCTTCCAGTCACTTCTTTCGAGAGAAATTCCTTCTCTAGAAAGGATCCATTCTTGGCAACAAAGATTTTGCCTTCGGATCTATGATAGAAGGTATACCCAATAGTTTCCTTCGGGTATCCTATGAAGACGCATTTTTCCGCTTTGGGTTCAAGCTTGTCCGGCTGTAACTTCTTTACATAGGCTTCGCACCCCCAAACTTTAAGGAACGACAATCTAGGTTTCTTCCCAAACCATAATTCATACGGTGTCGTTTCAACGGATTTAGACGGTGCCCTATTTAAAGTGAATGCGGCTGTTTCTAATGCATAACCCCAAAATGATAGCGGTAAATCTGTAAGTGACATCATAGAACGAACCATATCTAAGAGAGTTCGATTACGACGTTCGGACACACCATTACGCTGTGGTATTCCCGGCGGTGTCAACTGCGAAAGTATTCCGCATTTCTTCAAATGCTCGCCAAACTCGTAACTTAGATATTCACCTCCACGATCAGAACGTAGAAATTTAATCTTCTTGTTACGTTGATTCTCTACCTCACTTTGAAATTCCTTAAACTTCTCGAAAGTTTCGGACTTATGTTTCATGAAATAGATATACCCATATCTACTCAAGTCATCCGTGAAGGTAAGAACATAACGATAACCACCACGCGATGCTACACTCATTGGACCACACACATCGGTATGTATGATTTCCAATAAATCCGTAGCTCGCTCCATCATACCAGAAAATGGAGTCTTAGTCATTTTACCCATCAGACATGCTTCGCATCTTTCAAGTGATTCGAAATCAAGTGATTCAAGAAGTCCATCAGAATGGAGTTTCTTCATACGCTTCACTCCAATGTGACCAAGACGACAGTGCCACATATAGGTCGAGTTATCGCTCGATTTCAAACGTTTAGCCTCAATGTTATTAATATGTGTATTTCCACTATCGAGATTCAATAAGAATAGACCATCTATCAAAGGTGCATGTGCATAAAACATATTACTCATATAAATCGAACAACCATTATTCTCGGACTTAAACAAGTAACCGTCTCACAATAAACAAGATCCCGATATAATGTTCATGCTTAACGCAGGCACCAAATAACAATTATTTAAGTATAAAACTAATCCCAATGGTAGATGAAGGGGTAGCGTGCCGACCGCGATCACATCAACCTTTGATCCGTTTCCAACGCGCATCGTCACCTCGTTCTTCGCTAGCTTCCGTTTATTCTGCAGCACCTGTTTCGAGTTACAAATATGAGCAACCGAACCAGTATCAAATACCTAGGCACTACTACGAGTACTAGTGAGATACACATCAATAACATGTATATCAGATATACCTTTCTTCTTGATGTTGCCGTTCTTCAAATCCGCCAAGTACTTTGGGCAATTCCGCTTCCAGTGACCTTCTCCCTTGCAGTAAAAACACTCAGTATCAGGCTTAGGTCCAGCCTTGGTCTTCTTCGTCGGCGTGGTAACTTTCTTACCACCCTTCTTGAAGTGTCCCTTCTGCTTAGACTTGCCTTTCTTGAATTTGGTGGTCTTATTGACCAACAACACTTGGTGCTCTTTCTTGATCTCCACTTCTGCAGACTTCAACATGGCAAAGAGTTCTGGCAACGTCTTGTTCATGTTTTGCATGTTGTAGTTCATCACAAAGTTCTTGTAACTTGGTGGTAGTGATTGGAGGACACGGTAAATCCCCAAAGCATTAGGAATCACAATACCCAAGCTTTGAAGTTTGTTTGCGTGCCCAGACATCTTAAGCACATGCTCGCTGACGGAGCTGCCCTCTTCCATCTTGCAGTTAAAGAACTTTTTAGAAGCCTCATAGCTTTCAATTGCCGCATGAGTCTCAAAGATCAATTTGAGATCCTCGACAATATCATATGGGTCTGAATTCTCAAACCTTTTCTGAAGCTCCGATTCTAAACCATACAAGATAGCACACTGAACTGTGGAGTACTGAGTCTTTCGAGTGAGGTAAACATTCTTTACTTCATCGGAAGCATCAGCTGCAGGTGGGTCACCCAGCGGTGCATCCAGCACATAGGTCAAATTACCAGCTGTGAGGACAATCCTCAAATTGCGGAACCAATCCGCGAAGTTGCTTCCATTGTTTTTTCAACTTTTCTTTCTCTAGGAACGCATTAAAATTGATGGTAGGGGCTGCCATTGATCTACAACATATTTGCAATAGTTTAGACTAAGTTTATGACAAATTGAGTTCAAATTAATAATAAAATTAATCTAGGTGAACTCCCACTCAAAACAATATCCCTCACATTGTTTTAGTGATCACACGAACCAAATACACCACATCAACACCGATCATCACGAGAGTTGATGTAGCTTCAATGGCGAACAATCGACATGTTCATCATATCTACTATATGATTCATGCTTTACCTTTCGGTGATCCGTGTTCCGAGACCATGTCTGTACATGCTAGGCTCGTCAAGATCAAACCTTAGTTTCCGCTTGAGCAAATCTGGCTTGCTCACGTTGTATACACTTGCGGAATCTAACACACCCGATCATCACGTGGTGCTTCGAAACAACAAGCTTTAGCAACGGTGCTAACTAAGGGTGAACACTTTATGACTTGAAATTCATGTGCATGAGGGATCATCTTATAATGCTACCGTTGTCTACTAAGCAATACAAGATGCATAAAGGATTAACATCACATGCAATTCATAATATGTGATATGATATGGCCTTTCTTCTTTGTGCTTCCGATCTCCATCTTCTAGCACGAACATGATCTCCATCATCACCGGCATTGCATCAAGGTCAATGACGCTTCTCCATGGTTGTCGTCCACCGGCTTCAACTATTACAACTACTTTGAATAGACACGCGGGTCTTAACATAAATTAAAAACAACCATATGGCTCCTGCCGGTTGCCAACTTACAATAAGGAACATTGCATACATCAAATATAATCACAATCATGGCCATATCACATCATAGCACACCCCTACAAAACAAAGTTAGACGCCTCTACTTTCTTTGCATGTTTTACGTGGTTTGGGGCTTTCAATAAGTGTCGTTCTAACTTACGAACAAGAACCACAACATTGATACTAGTATTGTTAATCACCAGTTGTAAATTGGATCTTAACTATGCTAGGAGAAACAGGCACCCGCAAAGCCACTTATGCAATACAAGTTGCATGTCAAGCGTGGAGCAAGTCTCATGAACGATGTCATGTAAGGTTAGCCCGGGCCGCTTCATCCCAACATCCCGCAAGATGCAAAGTACACAAGAAGCAATCGACAATAAAAGCATCAACGCCCACAATGACCATTGTGTTCTACTCGTGCAACAGATCTACACATAGACACGGCTCTGATACCACTGTAGGGTTTCGTAGCATGGAAAACAAAAAATTTCTACCGCATACAAACAAACAAGCCAAGATCTATCTACTAGATTGTAGCAACGAGTCGATGGAATAACTCACCCTCGAAGATTCCAAAGTGTTTAACGAGAGCGGATTCTCGTGGGTGATGTAGTCGTACTCTTCCCGATCTCAAGATCGCGTAGACGATCCTTCCGGCGCTGCGTTCCGGCAGCGCTCCCGCAGTCGGTCACACGTTCGGTACTCGACGAAGACCTTCCTCTCCCTTGTTCCAGCAGGCAGCGGAGGTTGTAGCACTCTCCTCGCGATTCCGGCAGCACAACGGCGTGGTACCGGAAGTAGAGGGGAGATCTCGTAGGGCTTCGCCTTAAGCCGGAGCGAGTATGGTGGAGTATGAGAGATTCCCTCGGCGATCTAGGGTTTAGACACGCCGAGGAGGAAGCTTGGCCGGCGGCTAGGGTTGCTAGGCAGCGGCGGCTTGACCTAGGTCGGCGGCGGCGGCAGTGGAGGTGGCGGCGCCGACGGCTAGGGTTTGGAGGAGAGGATCTTGTGTGTCTCTAGGAGGGAGCCCTGCCCCTCCTTATATAGGTGGAGGGGCCGGCCGGCCAAGGGGAGGGAGAGGAGTCCCTCCCCAACTCGGCTTGGAGGGTGCACCGCCGGTTGGAGGAGGGAACTCCTCCCCAACTCGGTTTCCCACTCCTCCTCTTTTCCTCTTTCCAAATTTAGCCGTTTGACTTTTCAAACTAGCTATTTGACTTTTCAAACTAGGATTTGAATTAATCCTTTATTTGGTTCAGCGATGACACTTAGTACATGATGCAATCATACCAACTTGATACAACACATTCATGTACCCTTCCCCTCCGGAGTGCCGGACATTCCAGAACATTCTAGAACATTCCCGATGAAAACACCGGAACCATTCCCCAACTCCGAAACGGGACTTTCCTTATATGAATCTTATTCTCCGGACCATTCCGGATCTCCTCATGATATCCCGAATCCCATTCGAGACTCCGAACAACATTCGGTCTCCTTCTCATCATTCCATAACTACTCAAACAACGTCGAATCCTTAAGTGTGTCTCCCTATGGTTCGTGAATTATGCGGACATGATCGAGACACTTCTCCGAACAATAACCAATAGAGGAATCTGGAAATTCATATGGCTCCCACATATTTCTACGATTACTTTGCGATCGAATGAACCACTTACATACGATATCAATTTCCCTTTGTCTCACGATAGTTTACTTATCCGAGGTTATGATCGTCGGTATCTCTGCATACCTAGTTCAACCTCGTTATCGATAAGTACTCTTTTCTCGTTCCCGTGATATGTGATCCCTTGTGAGCCAGTCACATGCTTGCAAGCTAATTGGATGACATTTCACCGAGAGGGCCCAGAGTATATCTATCCGTCATATGGATGGACAAATCCCACTCTTGATCCATGTGTTTCAACCAATACTTTCCGAACACTCAATGCCACCTTTATAGCCACCCAGTTACGGTGTGGTGTTTGATGTCATCAAAGCATCCATCCGGTAAAGGTGATATGCATGATCTCATGGTCGAAGGAATTAGATTACTATGTATCAGAAAGCATATATCAATTGAACTATTAAAATGACTTGATCTTTATGCTACGCTTATCTATAGGAGTATGTCCATCATATCATTCTCCTAACAATATGATCTTGTTGTTAATAACATCTCAATGTTCATGATAGGGAAACCACAATCATCTATTAACCAACAAGCTAGTATTATATAGAGGCTTTACTAGGGACTTCAAATTAAGTTTACAAATCACACAAGTATTAATGTTTCCTTGTTAATACTATTATAGCATGAATGCAAACATTTATCATAAACACAAAGATATAATAATAACTACATTTATTATTGCCTCTAGGGCATATCTCCAACACAAACCAACATAATAATCTCAATATCCATCGGATCCCCGCAAACACAACATGCATGATTACAAATAGATTAGATCTTGATCATGAATGGAGCTCACAAGATCTATACATGAAAACACAAAGGAGGAGATACAACCATCTAGCTACTACATGGACCCATAGTCCAAGGTGGAACTACTCACACATCATACCGGAGAGAAGGCCTCCGGGATGATCTCCCCTCCGGTAGGGTGCGGGGAAGAAATTCAGACCCCCTCGATCTAGGGATTATGGTGGTGGAGGCTACAGAAGGTTTCGTGGAATATTGATGGGTTCTTAGGGTTTCTGCATCGGGGGCTTCTTATAGGAGAAGGGGGAGGCCGAGGAGGCGACTAGGGGTCCCATACCCTGCCTAGGCGCGGGCCCACCCCTGGCCACGCCTAGGGGGGTGTGGACGCCCTGGCCCGCTTCTCCGTCTCCCCTCTAGACTTCTTGTTCCCCATAGAAAGTTATTGACTTTGGCTTTTGTCCCGTCCAATTCCGAGAATATTGATTTTCTGCCTTTATAGAACCAAAAACAGAAGAAAATAGGCAACTGACACTGTAGCAACTTGTTAATAGGTTAGTTCCAGAAAATATATAAAGAAACCTCAAAGAAAGACAAAGCAAAGCAAAGTAGATACTAAACAAGCATGGAACATCAAAAATTATAGATACGTTTCTGACGTATCATTGTCAAATCTTGGGGGTGCCCCAGGCATCCCCTTCTTCATCAATAAAAAGCTTAGGTCTTTCTAGACACTTCGTTTTTATTGTTTCATGCACTGTTGTGTTGTTCTTGGAGCGTCTTAGTTTTCGTTTGCTTTACTTAGTTGTTTAGTTTGCTTGAATAAAGTAGTTTGGACCCCCGTTCTCGCTGTGTTGTTTTGCAAATAAGTTGCTTGGTGTTGGCAAGGAGTAGTAAGTTCTTGCTTGTAAGTGCAAGAGGATCTTGCATTGACTGTGACTTAGACTTTAGCATGACATGCTAGGTGTTGTTTTGACCTTATGCTTACTGATTATTGTTGTAGCATGTCTTGTTCCAAACAATTGGGATTGCTTAGTGTGCCTTGAAGAAATTATGCATTGTTTTAGCATGCAAAAGCATAGTATTGTGGTATTGTCATTTAATGCTTTGTTTGGGTTGACTTGGCACATGCTCACACCATGTTATGACTATGACAAGTCACCATAGCCTCTATGATCATTTAGTTCTAGACTTGTAGTACCACTCTATGCTTTTATCAGTAATGCTTTATTGCACTACATGACTATGGCCATTATGCTCTCTTAGTTGGTTGCTCCCAGTCTTTTGCTAGCCTCCACTTGTATGAGTAAGTTCTAGTCATGCTTCTAACTTCCAAGAAACCAAGTTTTTTTCCAAAGTGTCCACTATAAATTCCTATGCATGGTGTGTTACACCATTCCGAGTATATTCTTGTTTTCAGCTATCTTCCAATTAAAAACTATTTTGTTATGTGAAAACTTAGTGATTAAAGCCCTCACGAACTTGATGACACACTTTATATTCTTTGCTCCTAATAAACTTGAACCATTGTGTCATCTATATTGTATATGTTTGCACTTATACGTTGGAATTAGCAGAACCGTGCTATGACAAGGAACGTTTTCAACATTGCACTTGTACTTTGTACTCAGTTGATATCATGCTCTTTTGTCTATGGATGTCACCAGTGTGAAATAAAGAGGGAACTTGTAAGTCCATGGAGTTTGTATTATGTGTTAGAGAAATGCCGGGGCCGCTAGCCTAAGCCATGCTTAATCATGGTGGAAACTTGCAGAATCACCATAGTGAGCTATCTATGAAGCATCCTCAATAAAAAGCTATGCATATAGTAAATAAAAAAAGATCGCTAAGATGCTCATTGTCTGCTTGCCTTGTCATTTTGGTTATGGGATAGCTCCTATACCATGTGCACGGGGTACCCCATTGGCGGTTCTCTATGATATGCAAATACTTACAATGACAAGAACTTACAGGTGACTGAAGTTGAGTAGCATGAGGTGTGGCCCTCGTATTCAAGGGACTTGAGATTGCCAACTTATACTTTGTCAAGCATATACTCCAGCTTTGTTCACTTTAACTTTAATCACTTCAAGATGCTTATGATAGGGGCAATGAGGGCTGAAAGCTAACAAGTACCATAATTTTTGGAAGCTCTTTTTGAAACTTGAAATCCCTGCTTCCCTTTTGTGAAGGGCCTTTCTTCCACCATTATTTAAGTCTCCACCTTCTACCCTTAGGCACCATTAAGAGAGCATAGTTGTCATTCTGTGTGCAGTGTCCCAAAGCTTATTGATTGATGCATATTGTGATATTACTTGTTCTTGTGATATTTGTTTCTAGTCACCCTTGTGAACGTTGAAGGTGTACTATGCATCTGTTTGCTAATCTATGAGGGATAAGTTGATTGCCACTATGCTATGTTTTCTGTATGTGAAACAAACAAACGTTTTTCAATGCATGCTATTCATGATCTTTGTTTGTAGCTTGCCATGTTGCATGCATAGTTACTATGTCCTGTTGTTAGAACTCCATATTTCATGCAAATGTTTAGAGTTCTTTGATCCGAGCTTTCAATGCTTGCAAATGGTTTGATCTTGGTTTTGATGGTGCATGTCACCTCAAAAATTATTCTTTTTATCACTTACCTACTCGAGGGCGAGCAGGAGTTAAGCTTGGGGATGCTTGATACGTCGGAAGCGTATCTATATTTTTTGATGTTCCATGCTTGCTTAGTATCTATTTTGCTTTGTCTTTTTTTGAGGTGTTTTTATATCTTTTCTGGAACTAACCTATTAACAAGTTGCCATAGTGACAGTTGCCTGTTTTCTTCTGTTTTGGGTTCTAGAAAGGCAGAAAATCAATATTCTCGGAATTGGACGGGACAAAAGCCAAAGTCAATATTTTACCGTGAGGGACACGAATTCATAAGACGAGATGGAGACGCGAACCAGGGCGGCCAGACCCCCCTAGGCGCGGGTGGGCCCTGCCCCACACCTGGGTAGGGTGTGGCCCCCCTGGCCGCCTCCCAATGTCGCCTCTTCGCCTATAAGAAGCCCCCCGATGCAGAAACCCTAAGTACCCAATCAATATTCCATGAAACCTTCTGTAGCCGCTGCCACCGTCGTCCCTAGATCGGGAGGATCTGAAGTTCTTCTCGGCACCATGCCGGAGGGGAGATCATCCTAGAGGCCTTCTCTCCGGTATGATGCGTGAGTAGTTCCACCATGGACCATGGGTCCATGTAGTAGCTAGATGGTTGTATCTCCTCCTTGTGCTTTTCTGTATAGATCTTTCGACCTCCGTTCATGATCAAGATCTAATCTATTTGTAATCATGCATGTTCTGTTTGCGGGGATCCGAAATATTGAGATTATTATGTGAGATTGGTTAATGGTTTTGTCTTTATGACTCTATCAGGTCTGTGTTGTTTGTGATCTTGCATGCTCTCTGTTGTTAGTAGCTATCTTGGCCGAGTAGTTGCTAGTGACTCCAAGAGGGGGTATTTATGCTCGATAGTGGGTTCATGTCTCTAGTTTCCAAGGGAAGTTACAGAAATCTCTTCGGTTGTAGATGTGTTGTTGCTGCTAGGGAGAAAACAACGGTCTCTTGTTCATGGAACAAGTGGATTGTTTACCTTACACGATTTGCTTAAAACAGTTGTCTGTTGCTTGCAACTTAATACTGGAGGGGGTTCGGATGATAACCTGAAGGTGGACTTCTAGTCATAGATGCAGTTGGTTGTTTGTCTATGTATATTATTGTATTTCCCAATCGAATCTCATAGGATCTTTTGACTAGTATTGCATTGTTATGCCTTGCTCAGTTCCTATCAATTGCCCTGCTATAATTTGTTTACCTTCATGCAATGTTGTTTATCTAAGGAGAGCACCTCTAGTGAACTATGGACCCGGTCCAATCTTTACCATTGATACACCTTCCACTGTTATTTGTTTACTTGCTGCAAACCATTACCTTCCACACCATACGTTTAATCCTTTGTTACAGGAAATCGGTGAGCTTGACAACCTCACTGTTTCGTTGGGGCAAAGTCTTGAGTTTGTGTTGTGCAGGTCTCCGCGTTGCTTGCAACAACTGTGTGACGTTTCCTTCCTCCTACTAGTTCGATAACCTCGGTTTCTTACTAAGAAAAAACTTGCTGCCGTGCTGCTTCACACCTTGCTCTTGGGGTTCCCAACAGACTCCACAAGCCGTCAAGGAGACCATCACACCACACAGCTTGTTGCTTAGCACCTAAATGTAGTAGTCACATGAACCAAAATATATTTCATACATTTTGGAACATAGGTTGTATAATTTTTCCATTCATTGGTTTATATGCTGATTTAAAAGTCCGATTTTTTGAACAAAGATAGTATGATTTAGGAGAACCTATAGGAATTATTAGTACTACTTGTACTATAGCCAAAATGCACGCCTACCCAAATATTTTGAACCAGAGATCTTTATATCCAATTTTTACTACTATTTTGTTTTCCTACAAGGTCATGGACAATTAATTGACATGACCCGGCCTTAGATTCATGAACATAGGGAGTAGGAAGAGTATGGTCTATGACCATTTTTATATGATTATTTGTACTATATCCAAAATTAAAATTGTAGTCTTGTGGTAAAAGCCTCCGCTTACATCAAAATATTTCATGCCCCTAATTTTTAAATTTCAAACATTGTGAAATTACCTTTTGACCCATTGTATAGATGAAAAATGTCCATTGTGAATTCAGTGGGTGGGTGCCCGTCCATTTGTAGACGGGTTCAAATTCTCAGTCCAGCGACAAACCTCTCGGCTACCCTGATTTTCTTTTGAAATCATAGGTATCCATTTTTTTCAGAACATGGCCATGGATGATCAGTTAATACGGCTCGGTCTTGCATTCCTGAATAGAGGTGGTAAGGCTTACAAACAATTTTCTGTTATTATATTTTCTATATCCAAATTTAAAATCTTAGTCGAGCAGTAAAACTTACCGGCTATCCTGTTTGAATCGGTGGCATCTAAATTTTTAATGCAAATATATGGTCATGAATTGTCGGTTGATGTGTCTCTCTGTCTTGAATTACCGAATATGTGTACTATTTCGGCCTACTTAAATTATTACTTGGACGATAGCTAATTTTAAAATATCAATCGAGCGGCTAAATCTCCAGATTTCATGTTCATCTAATTTACACATACGCGATAAACTTACCCATGACGATCGTTTGACACTTAACTATAAATATTTTATTATAAAAGACTATACTAATTGGTAAAATATAACATTGTTTTCTGTTAATAATGGTCAATAAATGTCTGTTGTGGTTAACATACATAAGAATAAAATATTTTTTTATTGAAAAACTACTCCTTCTATTCACTAATATAAGACATTCTGTACTTTTTCTAAAACACAAGTATCTAAACGTGTTTTTAGTGTGTAGGTTCACTCATATTTTCAAGTGTATTTAGTTCATTTTAAAATATCTAAAGGTCTTACATTGTGAGCGGAGGGAGTAGCTTATTTCCTTAATGAACCATAAATTATTCATACTTGGAAAAAATTCTAAAAATCTTCACTTAGTTCTACACACACAAAATGATATCAATCTTTGAGCACAAAATAAAAATTATAATATAAATTAGTGAAAATAAATTAGAACAAAACATTCATGAAATATAAAAGATAGAAATATGGCTTAAAAGAGAACCATAAGAAAACTAAGTTCAGGAGAAAGGAAAAGGTAGAAAAAAAATAATGCAAAAATAAAAAACAGAAAAAAGAAAACAATATACAGGAAAATAAATAAAACATGAGTTCGTTACCTCTACTCGAATGGGCCAGTCGGGTTGCTACTGGCCGCAAGCGATTTGACTGTATAGCTCACCCAGGCCAGGCGGCAAGAAGCAAAGTCCGGCCTGACCACGTGTGTGTCAAGCATTACTGAAGTGGTCTGGCCCAACAAGAGCCCGACCTGGTTGGTGGCAGCAGGTCTCCTGGAGATGGCCGGATGGAAAACTTGCGAGTGAGCACCGTGGACTTTTTTTTGAGTTTTTTTTTTACCACTCAAAATAATACTTCCTCCGTCCCAAAATAGATGTTTTAAATTTGTTAAAATTTGATTGAATCTAAACACTATTTAGGTATATAGATTCATCTAAAATTTGAAAAACCTAAGACAACTATTCTTGAACGGAGGGAGTATTACATATGGATTTCAAACTTTGTAGTTTACTTCTAAATTGCGGGAAAGTATTTTGGAAATTTTGTGCAATTTAAAATTCTATAAAATTTAAATTCAAATACAATTCTTTATATATATGTTTAATGTAAAAATAATTTTAAAACAATTTTCGCACATTACACTACCCTGCACCACAAATAGGAGCGCCTGCGCGAATCTAGTACTTTATATATACACAATATTACAATATATTTTAACATTCATCCTATGTCTTTCGTCCTTTGGCCTATTGTGACGTATGTTTTGGGGAGCCGCAATATTTGTTTATAATTCTTGTGTTGGCTAGGATTATATTCTAAAACTTCCTGCTCTAATACCATATTGAATTGCATGCACTAGCCAACACAATCAAAAGTTCGAACCGATGGAAAAAGCTAGATAATATATTTCAACACTCATCATATGTTTTTCGCCCTTGGACTATTGTGGTGCATGTTTTGGGAAGCTGCAATATTTGTTTTTAATTCTTGCGTTGGCCAGGCTTTCATCCTAGGATCTCCTACTCTGATATCATATTGAATTGCATGCGCTAGCCAACGCAACCAAAAGTCCGAACTAATAGAAAGGGCTAGACAATATATTTCAACACTTATCATACGTCTTTCGCCCTTTATTGTGACACATGTTTTGGGAAGCCGCAATATTTATTTTTAATTCTTGTATTGACCAGGATTTAATCCTAAGACTTGCTGCTCTGATACCTTATTGAATTGTTGCCCTAACCAACTGAACCAAAAATTCAAACTAATAGAAAGAGCTAGACAATATATTTAATAGTTTTGTATATTGGCAAGGCCGTCACCATATCTTTGTATGTAAATGTTAGTAGAAAATTATGAAATTTCGTATTCTCACATTTTTTGGAAAGATCCAGCAAATGTTGGTTTCTATTGATTAGCTAGGGAAAACTATTATAAATGTCGCCCGGCTAGAATTACATCCGCAAGAGAGAAAGAAACCACCGCCACCCGGATAAAAGAGAGAAAAAGAAAAACTCATGGTGACGAACCAACCAGCTTGGTGGCACTGGATCTTCGCTCCTGATGTCGCAACACAACCCTGGCGTGATTAGTCAAATTAGTCAAAATTTTCGAATGGTATCAAATGATGTTTTGATCGCAACAACTACCACATCGAAACCAAGTTTTCATAAAAAGCACTGATCCGTGTTTGATCGTGAATTGACACTGAAACTGACTGTGAGACCCACCTGTAAATCCGACGTGGCATCAAAATTTCACACCGTTTGACTGAACCGTCGAAGTAAAAGTGGCCCCATATGTCGGCCTCCAGTCTATTTTTTTCTCCCGCCCTCCCCATCTTCTTCCCCCTCCCTGCGCGGTTGCGCCGCCCGCATGCCCCTGCCTCAACTGCACACCCCTGACCTGCACGGTAGAGCTCCGCAGGGCCCTGCTCAACTCACGCGCGCTGCCGCAAATCCGTTGTGAGTCCTGGTCCACCATGCTCGTCGCCACGAGTCCTAGTCCCATGCGTGCGTCATTGGAAATCCTTCGGGGCCCTCCCGTCATCCCCCCGCGAGAGGTCCAGATGTCTATGGGGGAGGCCGTTGTTGGGGATATGCTATATGGGTATCCTCACAGCATGTCTATTATCCGGATAACCCGGGTGGCTCACAGTTGGTAGCATGGCCCATGGCCTGCTGGGCGGCCTAGTTAGATGGATCCAGAAGGAAGGCCCACGCCGGATAAAGGAAGGCTGCGGTGGAGTCACCAGCGTACCCGGAGCCTTGGAGTACAAGACACGCTAGACTAGTAATAGACGATGTAGGACTCTGTAACCTGTTCGGCTAGGACTTCCCCTGTAACCCTAGGACCTGGCAACTATATAAGTCGGGCCTATGGGAGCCTTTAGGGCACAACTTCACATAACCTTGCACAGCGAACCAATCCATGTAACTCGGCTTATTGCCCTTACAGTGATTTATAGCAGTAGTAAGATTTCGCCACCGTTGTGGATCTGAACCTCGATAAGTTGTGTTACCTCATACCCGTCAACCGTCCGCCTTCCCCCACGTCTCTAAACACGCACTGTGAGGACCCCTCCATGGCGTACTCGTCGGCAATACCACGACAGTTGGCGCCCACCATGGGGCAAGAGGCGCTTCAGGATCTTCAGCGGGCGAGGACCAAGATCTTCGCGGGAATCGTCAAAACCGTCGCCATCGGTCGCGTTCTCTTCTCCGGCAACGTTCCGATCGTCCCTCCCGACGAGTTCTGGATCCCGGCGAAGATGAACCCTGCGCGGTGTTCGATCGTTCCTATCGGAGACATCCACCTCTTCATCGGCGAAACCGACTCGGGCACTAGTTCCCTGGGAGTCGGAGGAGCATCAAGACCCGCACAGACCACCTACGGGCAGGAAACGTTCGCGGAAGGATAAATGTCAGATCTCTCCTCAGAGTTTGCCGACAAAGATCAGAAAAATTCAAGGCCCACCCAAACCGCCCCTGTGCAGGATATAACGGTGGAAGATCACTGCAAGTCTACCGGCTTCATCCGTGCGTCTGGACAGCAGAGATCCAAGTTCATTGGCGTGGTTACTATATTTGATCTGGCGCATTGTGTTCAGAGAGAGGGCGAAAACCCCCGCGATTACCTCGCCAGATGGCTCCGTATACGAGCCGATCTGGCCCACTACCCCAATGATGATGCTATGTATCACTTTGTGGAAGGACTGGACCATGACACACTTCTTCGGCATTCTCTAAGGCGGCAACAGGCTTCGGGACACCTTACCTTCGAAGGCATGGTGAACACCGTCAACAACTACGCAGAGGCCGAAGCGGCAACTCAGACAGTGGTTGCGCTCATTGTCGGAGCCCCTCCGTTTCAGCCGCCTCCACCACCGCCTCCGGCAGCCATCGCCGCAGTTGCACCACCACCTCCAGTCATCGTCGCTGCTATTGCACCTCCACCCCTCGTCATCGAGGAAGTCCTGGCACCCTCTGACTCTGTGATTGACGCGCTATACGCCGAGTTCAGTGCAGATTCAGAGGAGATAGATTTCAGTCCAGAGGAACTAGACTCCGCCATGCAGGAGATGGAGGAGCAGTACACGCGCGACGAGCAAGCCAACAACGATGTCACGTCTCGAGAGGTGCTCGTCACCATTGGGATGGCGATGGATGAAGATCAACCCGGACGAGCTCCGCCTACAGCTCTGGACAAAGGGAAGGGGCCATCTGTTGCTGCCGACATTGATCGCGCAAAGGTCATGCCCCCTCCGCCTAACCCAGTGCAACAGCCGCAGGAACTCGGCACCGGCCCGAGCAACAACAGCACTGCAAACTTGCCGCCTCCGACATCTACTTCTGCTGCTGCCCAAGTTACTCTAGCTGATAGAGTGATGTATGGCAATCTCCTCGTCGAGCCACTGACCGTAGATCATATTCGGAACATGACCTAGCTTGACGAGAAGTGCCAGCAACTGCTGGAGGAAGCGCAGGCCATCACGGAGCAAGGCGCTAAGCTAGATCGAGATCTGGTCAACGTGCAGAAATCCATAGAGAAAGCTAGAGCAATGGAGGCCGAGTACAAGACTCTGCTGCAGCAGCAGAAGGCCAAGAAAGCTCCGGCTGGCATCGTCAATGATCCTGGTGTACGGCGAAACCTAGGATGGGCTCCCCCGAAGTCGGCACAGGCCAAGCCATACATTGAAAGTGAAGGCAGACATGTGATGCTCACTCCTCTCCTCAACCTCGCCCTTGCCAAGACCCTTCTGGAGCAGGATAGATCGCCCAAGGCAGTGGACCAGGTCTATGACCTAGTGACCAAGGCGGTGAAGCAGCAGGAAAAGGCCACCTCTCAGAGGCTTGAGTCTGACCCAGCGTTTTGCCAGTCTAGCCAACACAAGCCGCCAAGGGACAGATCTCCTCTTGATGTCGGATCCCAGACGGGTTCATCAGAACGAAGACGGAGTGATGCACGCAATAGGAAGGATGCTATCCCCATATCCTCCGACCATGGAGAAAAGGCCCAACCTCGTCGCCCATCGCCACCTTCCTACTCCCCCCGACATCGCGAAGACCCCAAGGCTCACCATCGTGCGGATATGCCCCCGCCAAGGTAGAGCGGCATCGTCATCCGCGACAACATGGAGCAGACCCGTCATGACGGAGAGCGCAACCAGGGACACAAGAGCAGGTCGCGCCATGACCCTCCGCGTCCGACAAGCAATCGCGGCCAGCGTGAGGCATCGCAGGAGGGTAATAGCAAGAAGGCTAACCCACCGCCACCTCCGCCTCTGTCTCCACCTAGTAGTCACCATGGCGGAGGAGGCCCGCGTCATTCACGTAGCCCATCCCCTGTTGACAAGAAGAAAATAAACCCGGAGCCATACGATGCACGTTCACGGATCGATAAGATCCATGAGGCCCGGGAAGGACCATACCTGGGACCACGTTGCTTTGGACCTGCGATACGGTCCACAACTTACCCCAAAGGTTTCCGGATTGACAAGACCATCAAGCCCTATGACGGCACCGCTAAGCCAGCTACATGGTTGCAGGATTACGGCAACATGGTTGAGATTGCTGGGGGTAACCCCAACATTGCCGTCAAGTACCTCCCATTGATGTTGGCGGACACAGCCCATCAATGGATTGATGACTTGCTGGAGAAATCCATCTGCAATTGGTTGGATATGCAAGAGGCGTTCACCAAGAACTTTGAGGGTACGTACAAACATCCCTGCACTGTTGGCGATCTACAGCGGTGCGTGCAAGAGAAAGACGAGACATCTCGCGCCTACCTTACCCGCTGGCTAGATATGAAAAATTCCTGTGCAGGAATGCACGCTCAGACCGCCATGGCCGCCTTCATCGATGGGTTGGAAAGGGGCACGTTGCTCCGACATAAGCTGAAGCGCCTGCAGGACAATCACCAGCTCGACTTGAGCCAGATGATTCAGTTGGCTAGTGAGTTCGCAGCTGCCGACGATGATGCTTGCGGCTCTCTGCCGGCAACGGCCGTTCCAACTCAAGCTCGGAGGAACAGAACCACAAAGCGGAAAACCGCTCCAGAATAAAAGCAAACTCCCGACATGGTCGCTATGACCTTCGCAGGACGAGGTGATGGCGGACAACGTGGCCGAGGACGGGGAGCTAGTCGTGGGCAGCAGCGAGGAAGTGAAACTACCTCGGAAGTGCTCTGTGTTCCCCAAACCTATGAAGAGTACCGCGATATGCCGTGCCTCGTATACCTCGATGTCAACGGCAAGGCCACCCATACCAATCGACACTGCGAGTTCGTCAACGACCTCAAGGAGGACCCAGAGTCCGGCTACAAGTGAAGTCGGAAGAACAGACCGCGAGGCAAGGGCAAGGGAAAGAAGAAGGAGGAGGAGTCCAAGGATTCAAGTGACATGGACGAGGATGTTGACCTCAAGCACGCCGCCAAGAGCGACGACAAAGGCAAGAACCCCTTTGAGAAGAAGGCGACATTTTACCACACTTTCCTTGGCACCCCACTGTCTGACAACAGAAGACCTCTATGAGGATATTGATGGCTACTCTACCCCTAGTTCCGTAGTACCTGCGCTGGTCGGAGGTTCCAATTACTTGGGACATGAAGGATCACCTAGACTTATCCCTACGGAGAACCAATACTCCATGGTCATCAACCCCTTGATTGACGGCATTGAGTTCACCAAATGTATGGTGGATAGTGGAAGCAGCATCAACATCATGTACCTGGATACACTTCAGAAGATGAACTTGACGGAGGCAAACCTAAGGCGGACCAACACCATCTTCTACGGCGTAGTTCCTGGTCGGGAGGCTCGGTCCCTTGGGTGCATCACACTTCAGGTTGCCTTTGGCGATGTTAATAATTACCGCCAAGAGCGCATGACCTTTGAGGTGGTCCCTTTCAAGAGCGTGTACCACGTCATATTCGGCCGCGACATATTCCACACCTTCATGGCCAAGCCATGCTTCGTCTACAACAAACTCAAGATACCCGGACCAAACGGTGTCATCACCGTATCCCGAAGCTTTACCAAAGCAAGGGACTACGAGATTAATGAAGCAGCCTACGCGGAAGCTATCCTCTACAGCGAAGAATTCAAAGAGATCCAGAGCAAGGTCAATGACTCAGAGATGCCCACATCGAAGAAACAAATCTCCGACTCCGCTCCAGCATTCAAGGCCGTCATCGAGACCAAGCCGGTGGAACTTGTGGTAGGCGATGCCTCCAAGACCACCGCCATTGGGACGAACCTGGACCCCAAATAGGAAAGCGCGCTTGTCGAGTTCCTCCATGAGAACAGGGACATCTTTGCCTGGCAACCTGCCGACATGAAAGGTGTACCTAGGGAACTTGCCGAGCACAGCTTAAACATTGATCCAAAATGCAAACCAGTGAAGCAACCTCTACGACGCTTTGGAGATGAGAAGAGACGCGCCATAGGCAAAGAGATAGCTAGGTTACTTAAGGCTAGTTTTATCCGAGAAGTACTTCACACCCAATGGGTGGCCAATCCTATACTTTTCCCCAAAAAGGGAACCAAAGAATTAAGAATGTGCGTTGACTACACCGGCTTGAACAAAGCATGCCCCAAAGATCCGTTTGCTTTGCCTCGCATTGACCAAGTCATTGACTCGACGGCTGGCTCGGAACTTTTGTGTTTTCTCGATGAATACTCAGGATACCACCAGATCAAGATGAGGAAGTCGGACCAATTGGCCACTTCGTTCACTACTCCATACGACATGTTTTGCTACGTTACGATGCCCTTTGGGCTAAAAAACGCAGGTGCTACGTACCAGTGGACAATGCAACGTTACCTGCACGACCAAATTGGTCGGAACGTTCACTCCTATGTGGACGATATATCGGTGATGTCTAAAAAGTCAAATGGCTTAATCTTCGACTTAAAAGAAACCTTTGATAATCTCCGAAATACAACATGATGCTTAACCCCAAGAAGTGCGTCTTCGGGGTTCCAGCCGGCAAATTGTTGGGCTTCATCGTTTTCCAGCGTGGAATCGAGGTCAACCCAAAGAAAATCAAGGCCATCTTAAACATAAACCGTCCGACATGCCTAAAGGACATTCAACGGCTAACAGGTTGTGTTGCAGCAGTTAGTCGGTTCGTCAGCCAACTTGGAGAGAAGGCCTTGCCGCTATACAAGTTGCTGAAGAAGGCGGACAAATTCACATGGATGGATGAAGCAGATGCAACATTGAAGCATCTCAAGGAGATTCTTTCCTCAGCACCCATCCTTGCAGCACCCGAGCCTGGAGAGCCCATGTTAATTTACATGGCGGCAACCAACCGGGTAATCAGCATCGTCGTCGTGGTAGAGCGGAAGGAACCAGGCTATGAGCATGGAGTTCAACGACCAGTTTACTATGTAAGCGAGGTCTTGACGGAGTCCAAGCAGCGTTACCCACACTACCAAAAGATAGCTTATGGAGTATTCCTTGCTTCTCGGAAGCTGAGGCATTACTTTCAGCAGCACCCAATCACAGTGGTGAGCAAGACTCCACTGTCCGACATTATCAACAACAGCGACGCCACGGGAAGAGACGCGACGCTATCAAGTCACAAGCATTGGCGGATTTTATTGCAGATTGGACGGAGATGCCAGATGCTACTCCGTTGCCGGAACCAGAATACTGGGTGATGCACTTTGACGGATCAAAGCTGCTCAACGGCTTAGGGGCTAGTGTACTGCTACAGTCACCAACTGGCGACAAGCTACACTACGTTCTGCAGATCCACTTCGAGGCTATGAACAACATGGCGGAGTATGAAGCACTCATTCACGGATTACGCATAGCCAAGGATATTGGCATCAAGCGCATAGTTTGTTGTGGAGATTACGACTTGGTTGCCCAGCAGGTGGCTAGCACCTGGAATGTGCGGAACCCTATGATGGCGGCATATCGAGACGAAGTGGACGAGATAGCAAAGAGATTCTTGGGCTACGAAGTCAAGTATGTACCGAGGGAGCAAAACGAGGCGGCTGATCTGCTGTCTAAGCTTGGATCAGGGCGCAAACGAATTCCGCCAGGAGTTTTCCTAGAGCATCTACGGGCACCATCCGTGAAGGGATCAAACATCGACAACCCGGATAGAGTTGACTCTTTTGTCCACATGGTGGCAAAGGTCCCTCCGACTTGGACAAAACCATTCATGGAATATATCGAACATGGAACTTTGCTCGACGACAAAGTCGAAAGACGGTAAATAGTACGTCGAGCGAAGGGCTATACCATAATCAATGGACAGCTCTACAAAAGGAGCACTACTGGTGTATACCTTAAGTGTGTTTCCCAGCTAGAAGGTATCGAAATCCTATGTGAAATCCAGCTCGGAGATTGCGGGCATCACGCCGCTCCTCGATCGTTGGTCACGAAAGCCTTCCGGCAAGGATTCTACTGGCTGACCGCGAAGGTGGACGCCGACAAGCTGGTTGAGACATGCATGGGATGCCAATATTATGCCCGACAACCACATGTTCCTGCTGAAGAATTGCGAACAATACCAATAACTTGGCCGTTTGCAGTCTGGGGGCTAGACATGGTGGGACCGTTACATACGACACCATGTGGGTTTACGCATCTGCTAGTAGCAGTTGATAAATTCACTAAATGGATAGAAGCTAAACCCATTAGAAATCTTAATGGGGCAACTGCCCTCAGGTTTGTCCGGGATCTAGTGGTAATATTTGGTCTCCCACATAGCATTATCACCGACAACGACAACAACTTGTCACTTGGAGAAGTGGAGGCATATTGTTGGGAGAAAGGCATCCAACTTGACCTTGCATCTGTGGCACATCCACAATGCAATGGTCAGGTTAGGCGAGCCAATGGATTAATTCTGCAGGGAATAAAGGCCACGTCTCGAGGCACCGCTACATAGAGCAGCTAGAGCCTGGGCGGAAGAACTGCCATCTGTGCTGTGGAGTTTACGACCTACACCCAACAGATCCACTGGCTACACCCCTTAATTCATGGTATATGGATCAGAAGCCATCCTACCTTCCGACATACTTCACGATGCACCAAGGGTTGCCGCCTACGACGAAGATGACGCTGAAGAATCCAGACGCCTAGATGTGGATCTTCTCGAGGAGGAGCGCGTTTTGGCATGCCAAAGATCCGCCATCTACCAGCAGAAGCTAAGCATCTACCATAGTCGCCGTGTTCGGCATCGCTTGTTAAAAGAGGGGGATTTGGTGCTCCGACTTAAGCAGAAGAAGTCACACAAATTATCCCCGCCATGGGAAGGACCGTTCATCATAAGCAAGGCGCTACTCAATGGGTCTTACTACCTCATTGACAATCATGAACTAAAGGACAGAACCAACAAGGATCATAAGCGTAAACGATGTGACCCGGATGATGACTACCCGGAGCTTGATCGGCCATGGAACATAGCACAGCTATGTCCTTTCTACACTTAGCATTTTTTAACTAATTGCGTACCTCTTATATGATCAATGAAATAAAGCTCTTTGGTTCAATCATATTTCTGAGTCTTTTACCTCCTTTAGTGTTCATTTTTGGATCGTATAAAACTTTATGCACAAGCTTTGCAATTGCACTTGTGAAAATTCCGCCTACGAGCGTTAGCTTAAGTTTTCTGCTCTACACGTTCTTTGTCGTTTTTATGTGGATTTTGGAGTAGTGACTTTTGGCACTTATTATCGGCGATTTTGTGCTTAGGTTATTGACGGTGCCATTGGGCATCATCACCTGAGTGCATGGTTCCGACAACGAGTCTTCCGACTCACGAAAAGTCAAGCATAAAAACCAAAGTAATGGATAAGCCAACACTTGCTTAAAAAATATATACATGCTGGAAATAGTTCTTAAGTAGCAGGACATACACCATTGTTATCTACCTGAAGTTAACACATAGTTTTTTCCGCATAACAAGTTACAGAGGAAACAAATATTACAAATTGTTTTTTATTCCTCTAGCGCAAGCGACTTGGAAGCAACATCATCGGCAGCAGGAGAGTCACCCTCAAAGTCGGCAGTGTTGAGGGACTCGGAAGAGCTTTGGTTGCCGCCATCGATGGTTTTCATTGGCACGAAGATGTTAACGTCGACCAACTCGGCGACTCTGGTGTCATAACCCGCGAGTGACGCCAAGATAGATTCGTGGTTTATCTTTTGGCCTTCGTCATCTACGTCGAGGATACCAGAGGTTACCGTGTCGATGTCGGCATTCTCGTAATGTGCCTTGACCATGGACAGCGCCATCCTTGCACCGGCCCGTGCACATGAAGCTTTCCAGCTTGCGATACGCTCAGGGGCTCGGTGCAGGATCTCCGAGAACTTTGCCACAGAGTCCGATGCCTTGATATTGATCTGGAGGGGCTTGGCAATCTCTTTGGCCTGCGCGATGGCGGTGTTGATAAAGTTGCCGGCAAGGACCATGCATTCCTTTGGCGGAGGAGGCAACTGGGTTAAACCCATAGGAGCTGCGAATTCCCGACAAAGGAGCGCATGAGTTCAAAATTCAGAGTATCTAGACTACAAAAATCCAAGACGGAGAATCGCTTACTGAAGATGCTGGCCTCAGCCTGCCAGAGAGTCTCTGCCATGGAGTCCCATTCTTGTTGGAGGAGTTTGTACGCTTCATGATGGCGTTGATTTTTCTCATCAGCATCTTTCTTCTGCTCTTTCAGGATAGCGATTTCCTCCTTCAAGCAGTTTATCTCCTCGGTGGCGGAGTCCTGCATGACTTTCATTGATTCTTCATGCATCTTCAGCATGTCCTTTCTCTCCTACTTGAGGATCTTGTTCTCGCTATCCAGCTGCTGAATGTGCTTGGATTGCTCGACAATATCTTTAGCCTTGGAAATGGTTTCTGCAAGTCGGAGAAAAGACAGTACACAGTGAGTATTTGGAGAATACACAAGATCAAGCCGGAGTACGGAAAAAGAAAGGAAAAATAGATGCTTGCTCTTGATGATTTGTTCCTTCAAGAAGGCGGTTTTACCCTTTTCAGCTTCCAAGTCCGCGCGCATCTTCTGGTACTTGTCATTGGCCATTCCCCTCCGAGCATTCTCATTCTGTGGAAAAAATAAAGTTAAACGTTGTCTGGTCTACTTGGAGCATCTAGCCAGAAAATTTCCACCTAGACGCTCGGGGGCTACAACGAGAGTTTTTTAACTTAGCAATATGCTTATTCTTTCTTTAAGCATCTAGTCGGAACTAATTCAGTTTTCGATTAGAAGCTTGGGGGCTACAGTATAAAGTTTTTAACTCGGATGTATGCTTAGCTTCTCTTTAAGCAACTAGTCAGAACTAATTCAGTTACAACTAGAAGCTTGGGGGCTACAATATCGAAATTTATAAACACTGCGTATGCTACTCTTAAAGCATCTAGTCGGAATAATTCATTCCACCTATATGCTTGGGGGCTACAGTGAGAAGTTTTCTAGCTTAGTCACTCTTAGAGCATTTAGACGTAAAGACCTATGGTTTTCCGTCTAAATCCTCAGGGGCTACAGTGGGATACTCATATGAAATGCAAAAAGGCAAATATAACTTACAAGTGCAATGATCTTGAGGTTGGTAGCATTCTCAGCCAGCAGCTTGCCGAAGGATACACTGTTTCCTTGCAGGATTTCTGCTTGCCGGAGAAGCTCCTCGAGACCCCACGTTGGAGATGTCGGCGCCGCACCAGGAACCAGAGATGTGCTACTCGGCGTAAGTGCCGGGTAGACTATCTCCGGGAACACTATGGTCTTCCTGGGGGAGAGGACGCCGCCTTCGGCAGAAGTACCACCTTCCACCACCGCCTTACCACTACCGATGGCATCCTTAGCCGGAGCTTCAGCCATTTGGTGTGCGGCACTCTCCTGTGTCGCCTGTTCGCCGACAACAGCGAGCTTGGTAGAGGCACCTGAGTCCACTTCCACGGCGGAAGGGCCAGATGCTTCCTTAGCTTGTGAGCTTGTCGGGGCAGATGATGGCTGGACGATGGGAGTGACAGGGGCGATGGCGGGAGATACGTCGCGATGCAGCATATCCTTGATGGTTCTAGAAGCCCCCGAAGTTTTGGAGGTCTTCTTCAAGCTGGTCGTGGCTTTCTTCCTGAAACATGCAGAATGCATAAGTACGGGAATAAGACATACAAATGGACAATGTCGGAGAGAAAGAAGCTTACACAAGAGGGGGTGCTTTGGCAAAGGGGATCCTAGTAACCTTTCTTTTCTCCGCATCCAGGGCGGCGGTAGTCTTTTTGGAGGCTCCACCCTCCGTCTTCTTCTTCTTGCCTCCGTCGGCGGTGTCAGAGGTGGAGCTCTTCCGCTTTCGCGCCAACAGAGCATCATCGTCGGACACGACAATGACTTCCTTCATCTTGGATCATAGATTTGAAGAGCCATGTTGTCCTCATCTATGTCGCTAAGCTGTTAAGGTGAAGAACCACCGTGTTAGATGAGATGGTAAAGGCTAGACGGAAGAACTGGAGTATATGTCATACATGGAAAATAAGCAGTTACCTTTGAGCACTTGCTCTCTACGAACATGTCGTAGGTGATGGCGAAGCCACACTTCTTGTCCTTCACCTTGACAATGTCCTTGAGGCGAAGCTTGACGGATTCGCTCGAGAAGTTGTCCACGGAGATGCGGAGGCTATCCCTTCTATCGTTGGAATACTCGTGCATCAGCTTCAAGCGGTGCTTCAAAGGATGGATCCGCCTGATGAACCAACACATGGCTAGGTCCAGTCCGGTCAAACCGTCTCTACGAACCACTCTATCCGCCTTATAGCGCGGGAATCATCGATGTCGGAGGGAAGGGAGGCCTGGGATCTCCATGTCAAAGTTTCGGCGACGGCTCCATCAACAAAGTCTGGGTACATTACTTCTCGGCCGGTCAGAGGGATATGTGGGCCATAGAAGTAAGTACGCTGCCAGTTCTTGCAGGACTCGTGGCCGACGATGTCGGGGAAGCGCTGGCCAGGCCGGATCTTGAAGCTAATGGTGCCACAATTTCTAAGTTCGTCCTTGTTGGATCCGACTTCGCGCTTGACGGTGAAGAAATATATGAAGAGATCTAGCCTAGGCTTAATCCCTAAGTAACCCTCGCAAAGCGCCGCATAATTGCTAAGCTCTAGGATACTATTGGGAGAAAGGTTCTATGGTTGTACTCGGTAATGATTCAAGACAGCGAGGAAGAAATTAGAGATGGGCAGGGAGACGCCGCGTACCAACTGTGCTTTGAGGTACACCTTTTCTCCGGCTTGGGGAGAAGGTGTGACCTCGCCGGCCGGCGCCGCCCGCCAGGCGAGCCCCTCCGTCGCGGGGAGGTAACCTTCAATGATCAGCTCTTTGATGTCGCGGTCCGTGATGTCCGAACCGTGCCAATCGCCTTTGTGGGAGTCGTACTCCTCTTCCATCAGCTCCAGCGCCGCTGGATTATGGTCTCGGCCAGTGGCCTCGACCACCGCGGACCTGGGGATGACCAGGCCTTCTAGGGGCACGACGATGGAGCTCGCCGGCTTCGCCCGATGCCGCCATCGAAGGGGAGGAGCTGCTGCTAGCCATTGGATGCGTTCGGAGGTGACTAGTGAGATTGGGAGTTAGGGTTTTTCATGCGAGGCGCAGAGAGCTCGAGGAGACGCTTGCCAGAGGAAGAAGACGATGCAGGGGAGAATGAGGTGAAAAAGTAAATTTTCCACCGCGGTTACAATTTATGGTCTCCAGCATCAAGATTCGTGTAGCTTGATCGAATGGTTTCCGCGTAGACGACGTGCGCGGAGGCGTGCACGGAAATTTTGCCACGTACCAACCGTCGCCGCCAATGATTCGAATCGCTCACGTGGGAAAAGTGGACATGATTGCGTTCTCTGCATGTGTGAGTTACGAGGCGTTGCTGACCTATGTCTACGTCGCCCTAGCTGTCATAGGCAGATGAACCATCACATCAGAAGATTCCGGCATGGACGGATCTAGTCCGGCTACGGAAGAGTATGATGGAAGATTCAGCAATTCTCCGACTTACAAATTGAAGACAGAGAAAACCTTGTAGGGTTCTTTGAGAGGACTACAAGATGTTGCTTGACGATTTGCCGACATCCATCTAGACGGAGCATTCCACGTGAAGAGGCAAGACATCGCAAGATCTCGCAGTTCTCCGGGGGCTACTGTTGGGGATATGCTATATATATGGGTATCCTCATAGCATGTCTCTTATCCGTATAACCCGGGTGGCCCATAGTTGGTAGCATGGCCCATGGCCTGCTGGGCGGCCCAGTTAGATGGATCCAGAAGGGAAGGGACGATATTCACCACCTCCCATGACTTTTTTCTTTCCTCACGTAAATTAAAAACAAAAACAATATCTATATCTATACCTAATAATAAAGGATGAAGTGTTTCTTCCGGTCCAACACTTTTTAGACCGTTTTGACCTTCAAACAAACACCAAATTAGCCACTATTGCCACCGGTAATTGAAAATAAAAATAGCTATTCATTTAGCACATGTTCCATCCTTAATTTATTTTTCCTCAAGCCAATCCATCATTGCAAGAGCTATCCCCGGCTCCGCTCGTGCGGAGCGGCCGCTGCCTCTTCCAGTCCAACACTTTTTAGATTGTTTTGACCTTCAACCAAACACCAAATTAGCCACTATTGCCACCGGTACTTGAAAATAAAAATACCTATTCGTTTAGCACATGTTCGATCCTTAATTTATTTTTCCTCAAGCCAATCGATCATTGCAAGAGCTATCCCTGGCTCCGCTCATGCGGAGCGGCCGCTACCTGCTTCTCATGTTGCGCCAAGCTACACCATGTCCAGTGCCATTCCCATGGCCCCATGGTGTCTAATTAAGCTAAGATTTGGTGATAACTTGAACAAATCAGTATTTATTTTCTTAAGACATGTTTCCGGAGACTGAGGTGAGGTGCATCGGTGATGGAAGAGCAAGGCCGCGAGGATGGGGATCTCCCTATGGCGGCGGGGATAGAACTAGGAGAGAAGAGAACTCGAGGGGGAGAAGGGAGACGCAGCGACGCTCATAGGAGGACGGAGGGGCGCGGGGTCGGGAGCGCTCGATGCTCCCTCAGATGGGGATCGGTGGGAGGTAGGTGGAGAGGGGCCCTTTTGGTTTTGGCTACCATCATCCTCCCATGCCTCAGCAAGATCAGATGATGCCGCCCCAGTATGGATCTTATACTCCTTCAAGTTTTCCTCCATGGCAATTTGGTCAGCATCCCACTCCTGCCTTTCAGGGGAAATTCTCTGTGCCTTGGCAACAACGTCCCCCTGGTTTTGCTGGCCAGTGGATTCCTCCCCAGCAGGCTGTACAACCTCCCATATAAAAGCCTCAGGGGAGTAGGTCCTCTCAATCTGGGAAGAACCAAAAGAAGAAAGCCAAAGATGTCAGTAAGGGTGAAGATGCTAAGTCTGTGGGGGGTGTCCAACAATCTGTTCTCTCTGTTGATTCTGGGTATGGTGTTCAGGATAAGCTCGATATTTATGCAGAAGTCATTTGCTACAACTGTGGGGAGCCTGGTCATCACAAGGCTGCTTGTACCTCCCCCAGGATTTGCTTCATCTGTAGCTCTTTAGACCATGAGGTGGAAGCTTGTCCAGTTAAGAAACAACCTCAGCAAATTGCTAAGTTTGTTGGGAGTGCAGCTTCAGGTCTGGGTTTTTATCACATTGAGCTGCCTTTCATGACATCTGAAGTTGTCCCTCCAAAAAATATTGGCCTTGTGTATGTTGATCAGGGGAGTATTTCCAAAGAGGAACTTTATCAGAATCTTGCTGCTATCTATAGAACCAATTGGCCCTGGCAGATCAGATGCCTTGATGAATGGTCCTTCCTGGTGAAATTTCCACCCCATCTCAAGGTGGAGGAGATTGCTGGTTACCCTAGCTTTGGGCTGCCTAAGGAAGGTGTATTTGTTAAGGTGCATGTCTGGAATGGGGCATTGGATTACTATGATGAGTTACAGGATGTTTGGCTCCAAATTAAAGGTTTGAATCAGGCTTGGTGTAAATGGCAAACTCTCATGCAGTTTGTCACTGCTTTTGGCATTATGCAGGATGTTGACTGGTATGGTATGTTTAGATCCTTCTATGAGACAGTAAGAGTAAAGATTAAGTGTAGGGACCACACTAGGATTCCTGCCTCTAGGATCTTTGAAGTCAATGGAGTTCTTTTTCAAATTCACTTTGTTGTGGAGGGGCCTGCCAGTGTGGTTAATGTTGAGGATGAAGACCCTGACAACATCCATCCACCAAATCCTGATGAACATGAGGACCGGCTTGAGGACCAACCTCCAGAAGCCAAGAAAAGTTCAGATAAGATGGACACTGATGCCAGCTTGGGTGGGGATAAATCCTCCATTACTCCTACCCAGCAGAAAAACAAAGACCCGGGGAGTTCCAAACAAAAGTCCCTGGCTGCTTTGGCTAACAAAATCAAGGAGGTTACTAGCTGTTGTGGTTTCAATAGCCCTGTGCCTGCTTGCTCTAGCAAACTCATTCCTATTGTTGATGAAGATTCCATGGCAAAAACCAAGGTGTTAGATTGGATGCAGGGCATGCACACTGATGATGCCTGTGTCAACCTTATTCAGGAAATGGAGTTAGCTAATGAGAACTCCCTTTTTTATGAGGATCCAGATAAGGAGCTTAGCCAGGAGGAGTTACTAAATCATGAGCTTGAAGGGGAGAAAAACAAAGAGCAGGAGAAAAAGAGCAAATGGGGGCCTATTTTTGGTGCAAGACAGAGTGCTAGGTCTTCTGATAAAGAAGGGAAGACTATGCTTTAGAAAGCCCAAGAGATTACCATGAGGAGGAACCTGGAGAAAACAACTGCTGCTTCTTCCAAGCTGAAAGGTATTGCTCAACAAAATCCCTTCAACACCATTGCTACTAGTAATCTTGTTCTGATGGCTAACACTATTGGTGTTGCCATTCCTAGTCTTGAGGAATGCTCCTCAGTTATTTCTGTGAATAGTAATAATGCTTTACCTTCTTCCTCTGTTTCACCTTCTCCTAGTAGTCCTCTAGGAGAGAAAAGTTATGAGGATGATTTTCCTGATGCTTTGGGTTGGTCTATAGTTAGTAAAGATAGGCGGGGCAAGCACCCCAAGAAAATCAGTTTAAAATGAATTGTGTCTTTTGGAATCCTAGGGGAATTCAAGCCCCTGGTAGGAAAACTGCACTTATAGACCTTTTTTCAAAGACCCATGCTCATTATGTTGGTTCCCAAGAAACTAAGAAAGAAACCATTTCTTGCAATTATTTGAATTCTTTAGTAGGAAATAGGATGTTTGATTGGAAAGATCTTCCTGCTGTTGGTTCTGCTGGAGGCATTGTGGTAGGAGTAGATTTAGATTTCTTTGAGGTAATTAGTTGGCAAGTCCTTAATTTTTCTGTCTCTGTAGTTGTCAGGCTGAAGGCCAAAGACACTATAATCAGGATTGTTATTGTTTATGGCTCTTCCTATGAAGATAAGAAGGAAGATTTTATCTCTGAATTGCATACTCTCTTTGTTGATTACTTTGGTCACACAATCATTGGTGGGGATTTTAATTTTGTTAGATTTTAGTGTGACAAGAGTAATGGCAATATTTATCATAAGTGGAGTGATAAGTTCAATGCTTGGGTTGATATTTGGAGCCTGCTTGAAGTTAAGCTTAGTAATAGGAAGTTTACTTGGGGGAATAATAGAGAAACATTGATTATGTCAAATATTGATAGAGTTTTCTGCAGTGTTAAGATAGATCAAATGTTCCCCCTTGCATCTATTAGGGCCTTGCCTAGGTTGGGTAGTGACCACACCCCTATTCTGTGGGAATCTGGGTGTGTTGTCAAGCCCAAAGCTACTACTTATAAATTTGAGAAGTGGTGGCTCATGAGAAGTGACTTTAAATCTCTTGCCATTGCCAACTGGTCCTTGCCCATTAGGGGCAAAAATGCAGTTGATATATGGCAAATGAAGGTTAGGAGATTTAGGTCTTGGTCTAAAGGTTGGAGTAAGAATATTGAATCTGAACTTAGAAACCTTAAGAAAGACCTCATAGAGGAATATGATTTGCTTGACATTAAGGCTGAGTCTTCAGAGCTTTCTACTGAAGAACAGGCAAGACTTAAGCAAATATATTCTGAAATGAAAATTTGACGGAATCCGTCGGCAGTCATCCGTTCCAGCATTGACGGTCAGATTAAAGGGGGCCAGTGTGTGAAGGTCATACAGACTGTACATTTCTCTGGGAGAACCCAAATTAACATTGATGAAAACACATCATCATAGATAGCAACAACCAGAAAACAGATCATCATAGAAAACAAACGCAGTGTGGGGTGTAGGGGGTGGGGGGGAGTGTGTCAAGAATATACATGTTAGAATATGTGTCTGTGTTGTATGTGACTGGAACTCCCCTTGTAATCCTCCTATATAGTGAGCAATACAAGGCATCACTACGTGTGGTTTTCCCTATCTTACATGGTATCAGACGCAAAACCCTAGGCGGACCGTGTCGCCCCTGCTTTCACCGCCGATCTTGGCGCCGCCGATCTGCAAACAACCCACCTCCTTCCTTCTCGCCGCGCCGCCTCTCTTGGAGCCATGGGCGACGATGCTACATGGGCCGCACAGGCCGCCAAGGAGAAGGAAGATCGTGAGGCTCGCGAGGCCGCCGACACCAAGGCCAAGCTGGCCCTCACCACCGCCCCCTCCTCTAGCGCGGGGGCCTTCTCGCTCACCTCCCTGCATGTCCAAGCACGGGATACTCTATATGATCTGCCATGGGATCACTAGATTGAGCTTCAGGTTTAGAAGCTGTATCAACTGGTGTGGAGATAGACTTGCACTGTAACATACCGATGCGGTTAAGGAGTTTCATAGCATATTTCTCCTGCGAGAGAAAGAGACATTACTTGCTGTGCTTGACGGAGATGCCTAGAAACTAATGTAAATCACCCATGTCCGTCATGGTGAACTCAGAACGGAGTGAAGCAATCAAATTGTGCAGCAGTGTCGAGGTCAGGGTTCTACACGTTCCTAGTTCATCTTAGTTCGCGGACACCTTCACCAAAGGATTACTGTCGTCTCTCTTCTTAGATTTTCAGGACAGTCTTAATATTCGTCGGACGTCCATTTTCGACTGAGAAAGAGGGTGTTAGAATATGTGACCGTATCGTGTTTGTATAGGTATACGGTCATATTGTGTATTCCTTTTGTATGTGTTCGTGTTGTATGAGATTATGACTCCCCTTGTAATCCTTCTATATAATGAGCAATACAAGTCACTACTAGGTGAAGTTTCCCCTATCTTATAACACAACTGTCTATTTATCTCGGATAGTGCAAATCAACAAGCAAACACGTCATCATAGATAACACACATACGGCTCACAGATTAGCAAAATAAGTAGTACTACTACACAAGAAAGCAAAACGTACACATTGACGGCAACCAGCAAACACTGAAACACATCATCATAGATAACAAACGCACACATACGGGCTCACAGATTAGCAAACAAGAGCACAAGAAAGCAAAAGGTACACGGTGGCGATCGAGCGCTTATTCTAGCACATGGAGCATATAGGCGTAGTATGGACGGACGGAATAAGCTGAGAATACATCTCGTCTAGTAGGTGACGATCCTGAGCCCGAGGCTCCTCTGCGCGTAGTCGATGAGGCCGTCGACCTCGTTGTCTTTGATGTAGCCGTCGCCGTCCGTGTCGGCGTACTCGATGCACCGCTTGCTCTTGTACCCGGAGAAGCGCGTCCGGAGAGCGCGCATGGCGCACCGCAGCTCGTCGCGGCTGATCCGGCCGTCGCGGTCCACGTCGAACCTGCAGAGCCACTGCTTGAACTCGTCGGCGGTCATGTCCCCGTCGATCGACCGCGTCGCCACCTGCGTGTTCCTGATCGCCATCTTGAAGCTTGAAACTTGCAGCAGAGATCTCCGGCTAGCTGGCCTCCTCCTCGATCTGTACGGTCACTCGATGAACAGGTGTATGTGTCTGAATGTGCAGCTGCCTGTTAAGCCGTATAGCTCTTATATAGGCACGGCCGGCCTGCACCGTTTACACGGCAGAAATGGTTGCGTACTCCTTCCTGCAGGGTTACGTGCGTGTATCACGGTTGCGGCCCTACCTACACCATAGCTTATTCATCACGCGGTGGAGATTCTTCATATCTTTGCAGATAGGGTTATCGAATCGACACATATATGGCGCTGTTTTGGTTGGGTCATCTGTCTATGCTCATTGAGAGGAGCAAGAATCTGCACCAAGTGGCTCGAGGGGAAAAGGAAATAATGGAGAAGAAAAGGCTGAGATGCATTTCGGTGATTGATGTTGGAATGAAGAATCGTGCAAAGCTACAACAGGCTATGCGTTGCCACCCAATGTGGGAATATGATGAAAAGGGGTCGATCGCGCATCGAATTTCAACATGATAAGCTTTTCAAAGACGGAACATGATGCGAGGATTATGCCTGAAATAATGGTACATACGCGTCTAGAGTTCTCCAATGCTTAGTTTACACAGGTGCGTCATTTTTCACATGTCCCAGCACAAATATATAGAGTCAAACCATAACCACTAGAACAAAAAATTGATAATTATTGATCTATAGGGATTGGCAGCTGCCATATCTGCAATACCAACTCTTCCTGGCCTGAGATAAAAAAAACATAAAGTTCTTCCAGGGCGTCACACCAGAGGCGCGAGAACACGGTCAGGGGATTACGTCATGCTGATGGTTCGTGTGCAATACAATTGAGGGGATGAGCTGCATGGCACTGGCCTTTTATCACGAGCTCTGCAACTCGGAGGGCTCAAACAACAACGACCTGGTACTTGACTTATTAATGGCTAGTTTCGTTTAGGGAAGGGATGAATGCGGCGTTGGGTGCAACGCTGACAGACAAGGGGAAATCGAGGAGGCTTTGTTTCAAATGGGCCTGGCAAGGCCCCTTAGCCGGATGGGCTGCCGGTCTTGTTTTATCAAGCACACTTGTCTTTTCTAAATTTGACTCAAAAAAAAAACTTGTCTTTTCTAAAACCACATGCGCGTAGAGGTATAAGGGAGCTTGTGGCGGGAAGCGAGTGCCCGGGTGATTTTTTTAAGTATACGATCCTTGTTCTCATCCCTATGATAAGTGCCCATGAGCTTCTCAGTCAGTTCAGACCTATAAGCCTTTGTAACGTCCTTTACAAGACTGTAGCTAAGACGGTGTGCCAAATAGGCGGAAGAAAATTCTCTCAATTCTCATATCTGACGAGTAGAGTGCCTTCGTGTCAAGGGAGATCGATAATGGACAACGTCTTTATTGCTTATGAGTGTGTTCAAGCAACCAGGACGAGGAAGAGTATAATGCCATTGTGTGCGGTCAAGTCAGATATGATGGAAGTCTCTAACAGGGTCGAAGGGGTTTCTTGAGAATATGATGTTGAAGATGATGGGATTCTTTCAGACAAGGGTGGGTGTGGTTATGAGATATGTAAGATCTGTCCGCTTCTTGGTCATGTTAAATGGTATCATGTCGAAATCCTTCATGCCATCGAGAGGCTTACAACAGGGCGATCCCCTCTCACCTTCTCTATTTTTGTTTTGTGTTGAGGGTTTCTCAACCCTTCGCCAAACATAGTTAGAAAGGGAGGTGGCAGGGGTGCGCTTCAGTTCTGATGGGTCAACAGAGGCTCCTCCTTTTTGCGTACGATAGTGTGGTTTTTCTAGAGGCCAACACTGATAAATTGGAGGCTCTAAAATATGTCCTACAAAAATATTAATATCACCGAGTCAGCGAGTAAATTTGCAAAAATCAGCTATCTTTTTTGGCAAGGGATGTTCTAATGATGCTCGAGCTTCCCTCAAGGCCACAGTTGGAATACATTGTGAAGCCCTCTTGAAGAAGTATCTCATCTTGCCAACTGTGGTAGGACAGCCAAAAGATGGAACGTTTGCGCGATCTAAATGAATGGTCGAGAGGAGAAGTTAATGCCAAGGTTTATCAAAGAAATACTCCAGGTAGTCCCTACCTATTCTACGGGCTGCTTTCAACCATCCAAGGGATAGTGTGGTCAATTGCCCTTGATCTCATCGAGGTTTTGGTGGGGCGTAGCCGATGGACGACGAAGGTGCATTGAATTGGTCGGGAAAATATGTGTACGCCTAGGCTAAATGGTGGCATGGGTTTCCGAGATTAGAGTGACTTTAATCAAGCTTTTTTGGGTAAGGAAAGCTTGGAAAATGGTCACCTCGCCAAACCCGGTATGTGCTCGAGGTATTTCGTGCAAGATATCTCAAAGATGGTGCTTTCTTGTCAGCTAGTTGTCCTAAGAGAGCCTCATACACCCAGTAGCATGGAAGATATCTTGTGAAGGAGGGGCTAGTGTAGAGAATTGGAGACAGTTCCAAGATCAATGTATGGCACCATAATTGGATTCCTAGATCAACACCCAAGAGGCCTTTCGATAGGTCTGACGAGGAAGTGAAGAAAGTTCATGAATTATTACTACTTAATGGTGCAGGTTGGGACTCTACAAAACTCAATGAGACGTTTTCTAAGGTTGATGTCGAAGACATTCTAAAGGTCCATGTAGGTCATGATGGAACTGATGATTACTTAGCCTATAATTACACCAAAAATAGAGTCTTTAGTGCCAGATTGATATAACACCTCAAGCAACAACTCAAACACTTGACTGCCGGACGAGCGGATTCGTAAACGAACTACGCAAACCACCAAGGGTGGATGGCTCTATGGGCAGCAGATGTTCGTAGCAAGGTGCAGGTACACGTTTGGATATTGGCAAAGAACGGACTAGCTATTGAGCAGGAATTAAGCCCAGGAAGGATCAAGGAGGGTGTGTGATGTATTGCCTTCCACTGAGAGCAATCTCTCAAGCACATATTCTAGGGTTTCCCACGATCATCTCAAATCTAGGACATGCTGAGAGCTCGCACCTCTATCAACATTTTGTCTCCGAGTGGAGTCTTTCGACCCCACAAGGAGCTCCAGGGATGGATGCATGATTGGCTAGGTTCTCTATATGACAATGAGCTATAAATCAACACGATGGCCATCTATTTGATATGGAAGCTACAAATGTTGCTCGAGATGCCCCTATAATTGAAGACCCATACGAGTCAGCGAGGAGTATATTAGCTCTGGTCGAAGAATGGCATGATGTGAACTCGACGACCACAAGCAATAGGATCCGATCGCGGAGCAATCCTGACACTGGATGGCACAAAGTGAATGTTGATGGTGCATTCTCTCAATCTCACTATCATAGATGTGAGACTATGGTCATGAGAGATCACCATGGCAACTTTCTTGCAGGAGCTTGCCATTTTCCCCCAGGCTCGTGGCTGGTCCATAGAGAGCCGAGTTGCTGGAGTGTGATAGAGTTTTCCAACACATGAAGGAAACATGAGTATCGAAATATCACCTTGGAAGAAGATTCCTCAAGTAACAATTGGTTGGTGGGATGGAAATGCTATGTTAAGCAGCCCCATAGTGACGGATGTATGAGGAAGGGATTTGTTTGGTTTAGTCTCACATTGCTCGTGGGAAGAGACTATAAGCGACTTATAAGACTAAGGATGACCCCCTAAAAGGCTAGTCTTTTGGAGGGATGCCCAAGGCCTAGTGGCGCTAGGTTGGTGGACCGAGACGCTTGTGTAGTGTTCCCACATAGGTAACAATCGGTACCAAAGTCGTGGCCGCCCATGGTTGATGGGCTGGAAACATTGTGTTAAGCGGGTCCATGGTGTCCAATATGTAGGAAGATTTGTTGTGTTTAGTTGCACATCGGTTGTGGGAGGAGACATGAAGCGACTTATAAGACTAAGGGTGATCCCCTAAAAGGCTAGTCTTTTAGAGAAAAAGGCCCAAAAAATGATATAATATTGTGTTGGTGTCCGGTTGGGATGGCTTGATGGATCGAGACATCCCCAATTGTTGGGGCAAAATCGGACACCCAATGTTTCTGATTTTGTCAGTTTAAGGCATGAGGAGGACATGAAGGAGCGCGTTGTCCTCGCCCTGTTCGGGAAATTTTTTTGGATTAAAATTGCATTAAAAATAAAATAATTTGCATAGGGCCATAAATAGAAAAACTAGAAAAATACTTTAAAAAACTTAAACTAGATGGCTGGTAGCCACGTGCATGGAGGGGAATGCCTACTCATCGTTTGCGACATCGAGGTTTATCCACACCACTTGTGGCCATGGACATTCCTGGTGTAGCGGCGGCGGGAGCTGGTGTGGTGGTGGTAATAACAATTTTTTAACTCAAAATATTGATTCTAATCCCTCCTTGATCTTTTGGAAGGAAGACGACACTCCATTTAGTCGGTCGATATTTCTTCTTCTCGTTATCTTCTTGTCAAAAGAATCTTGAGTGGAATAGTATAACCTATCCAAGACTCATTTGGGCAACTGGAAGAAAGAAATCACATAGAGTACCACATTACTCAATACTACATTAATGAGAACTAATCTTCCACCTAGAGATAGCAGCTTTCCTTTCCAATAGCTAAGCCTTTTTTGTAATCTCTACTCAGACATGTTTCTATTCAGCATTGGTCGGGATGCCTAGGTATCTAATAGGAAACTAGCCTTTTCTGCAGCCAAACCGTTCGGCATATAGACCGGCCTCGTCCTTCGCATCACCAAAATAAAACATTCACTTTTATGGAAATTTATGTTGATTACCGAAAGCTATTCGAATGCTGATAAAATAGATTTTAGGTTTCACGCCTTATCAAGGTCATGTTTCATAAATAAAATTGTATCGTCATCATGTTGAAAAATATGAATCCCACCATCTATAAGATGTGTTATCACTCCTTCAATTTGGCCATCATTCTTTTCATGGTCAATCATGACTGCCAACATATCATACACTATGTTAAATACCATGGGCAATACTGGATCACCTTGTCTTAATCCCCTTTTTGTTTGTAAGTATTTTCTAACTTCATTATTGATCTTGATGGCAACACTTCCACCAGAAACGAAATTGTGGACTAATGTGCACCATGCCTGAGAAACAACTTTCATTCCGAGGGCTTGTTGGAAGAAAGATACTTGACTTTGTCAGTATGACTCCGTTTAGCTTTTTTATGCAATTCATGAAGAAATTCATGTAGTATTACCACCCCATCTAGAATGTTTCTTCCTTGCATGAGGCTGTCTACGTGGGAAGGACAACATGATCAACCACCGAATTAAGCCTAATTGTTGCGGTTTTCGTGAAAAATTTAAGCTAACATTAAGAAGACATATCTTCCTGTATTACTGGATCCTTTGTGCTTTGTTAACCTTTGACAACAAAATGATTTCACCGAAATTTAGTCGAAAAAATTCTAGTTGTCTGGCATGAAGATATCAAACAGTTCTAGAAGGTCAGTGATGACCCACAAGTATAGGGGCTGTATCGTAGTAATTTTGATAAATAGCAGTGTCGATCCCAACGAGGAGCAAAAGGTGTTAACTAGTGGTATGGAGCAGGAAATGTCTGTAAATACTTAGCAAACGGATTTTTAGAGGTTTTCTAATAAAGCAAAGAAATAAAGTGCAAGTAATAAAGACAACAAACAATTGCAGCAAGTGGCCCAATCCTTTCTTAGCAAAGGACAAACCGGTGGAAATACTTATAAGGACCAAACGTTCTCGAGGACACATGGGAATTCTGTCAAGTGCTTTCGCTTCAAATAGCTGAGTACCCTTCTTTGGTGTTGTAAGTGTTGTGTGGGTGAAACTGTGCTAATGTACCGACCTTACTTGGACTAATACATACTTGTGATTAAACCCCCTGCAAGCATCCGTAACTATAGGAAAGCAATTAAGGTATAAACCTAACCACAACCTTAAACTCTGAGATCCTACGCTCCCTTGTGTAATGGTGTCCTAACGGGGTTTAGGTTTCTATCACTCCGGCAACCCCACAATTAGTACCCAAATACACAATGCATTCCCCTAGGCCCATAAATGGTGAAGTATCATGTAGTCGGCGTTCACATGACACCACTAGAAGAATAGCACCACAACTTAAATACTAAACCATTGAATAATATCTCAACACAAATCCACTACTAACAACATGACTTCTCCCATGTCCTCAAGAACTAAACGAACTACTCACGAGACATCATATGGATCAATATTAAAGATGATATGATGATGGATAACAATTTGAACATAAAAAATAATTCAATGGTTCCACTCATAAGCATCAACTACAATAGTAATCAACACCGGGAAAGTTTCCCCTACGAACTATGCTAGTATTCAACACAATTGTTACATCGGGATGGAGTGGTGATGATGGTGCTGGTGGAGATGATGGTGTGGATGATGATGATCCCGATGAAGTCTAGCTTGACGATGGTGTTGATGGCGACGATCTCCCCTCTTCGGCAAGGAATTTCCCCGACAGAAATCTGTCTACCTGAGAGCTCTTTCTCTCTCGGTGTTTTCTGCCCCGCAGAGGCGACGGAGAGGGCGGAGCCAGAGCTGGGCCATGTGGGCCACACCCCTGTAGGCGCGACCTAGGGGTGGCCCGCGCCTGGGGGTTGTGGGCCCCTGTGGCCCATCTCCGCCTCCCCTTCGGGCATTCTTCGTCTTCTGGGAAAATATGATTTTCCGTAGTTTTTCTGGTATTTTTTTGATCTTCGTGAAATTGCATCAAAACACCTCTTTTTCCATTAGAATCCTGACTCCGGCAGTTCATCCTCCAAGAATCATCCAACATGCAAAAACAGATGAAAAAACATAAGTAACACCTTTTACTAAGAAATATATCAATGAATAGAGGCAAATTATGATATAGAATGGTGATGCAAAATGGACGTATCAGTCCGTTTTGATGACATACTAGAAGTTCTAGCAGAACTTAGCTAGAAAACCATATGGACCCGGACTCTTGTTGTCTTCCATTTAGAAAATCGCCTTTTATAGTTTCTCCTCTGCATATGGAGCAATAAGGATGGAATTCTCCTCATTAGAAACATGAGGAATATAGTATAGTCTGTTTGAGATTCATCCATGGAAAAATTGTCCTCTTCCAGTGCTCAAAAGAGATTTTTATAATACTTTGTGATATAGGATTTGGGTTTCTCATGACCCTCATTCTTACCCTCTTTGGCCTAGATAATGGATAAGTTTCTTTCTATATCCCACATTTGCAACATTATGAAAGTAATTTTGTATACGAGTATCCTTACAGATAATACATATATTATCTACACATCTAAACAATTTTGCTAGATGATACGTTATAATTGTAAGCTAGTACATAAAATTCACAAGATTGTGGGTCTAAAAGGGTAAAAAAGAACTCATTTTTTCTTCCAACATTTTCATTTTTTGTCCATATCGCGTAAGGAAAGATATTTTGATGCAAATTTGGTCATACTTCTATTTATATGTTTTTTCTGGAATTTTTTGACACAAAAAATTATACCTTTATTTTTTTTAAGAAACGATACCACTAGAGCTCGGGAGCTAAAGAGTGACTTTTGAGCGATCCCGGCCCAGAATTACATGGATAAAGTAGAGTGATCGGAACATTTGTTTGTTCCACTTTCGCACAAATAGATAGGGTGCTCCTATATGCCACTTTAAGCGGCGCAAGTTAGGCCTCCATGATGACGCTAATGGGTAGGCCCGTCAAATGGTTGTTTTTCTTATTTTTCATTTCTTTCAATTTTCTGTTTTATTTTTGTATTTTGTTTTTTATTGATGAAGAAATGAAGCTTTTCTTGGCTCTAATTTACACCTTTTATACCATAAATACTTTTTAACCTGTCAATATTTTTTGAATTTGTGAACTAATGAATATTTGTTTAATCCATAAAATACATTTCTAAACCCCGTGAACATTTCTTTAACCTCATGTATTTTTTTAACCATGTTAACATTTTACCCAAACCTCGTTAACTTGTGTTAGACCATGAACATATTTTCCTAGCAGCCTGGACGTCTAGAGAAACAGTAAAATAAAGAAACAATAAAAAGAAACCAGGAAAATATAACACATAAAACATAAAATTGAAAGACAAACATAAAACAAGACATATAATAGATACACCCTAAAATAAAACCTTTAAGAAAAAACTGTAGGGTTTCGTAGCATGGAAAACAAAAAATTTCTACCGCATACAAACAAACAAGCCAAGATCTATCTACTAGATTGTAGCAATGAGTCGATGGAATAACTCACCCTCGAAGATTCCAAAGTGTTTAACGAGAGCGGATTCTCGTGGGTGATGTAGTCGTACTCTTCCTGATCTCAAGATCGCGTAGACGATCCTTCCGGCGCTGCGTTCCGGCAGCGCTCCCGCAGTCGGTCACACGTTCGGTACTCGACGAAAACCTTCCTCTCCCTTGTTCCAGCAGGCAGCGGAGGTTGTAGCACTCTCCTCGCGATTCCGGCAGCACAACGGCGTGGTACCGGAAGTAGAGGGGAGATCTCGCAGGACTTCGCCTTAAGCCGGAGCGAGTATGTGGAGTATGAGAGATTCCCTCGGCGATCTAGGGTTTAGACACGCCGAGGAGGAAGCTTGGCCAGCGGCTAGGGTTGCTAGGCGGCGGCAGCGGCTTGACCTAGGTCGGCGGCGGCAGCAGTGGAGGTGGCGGCGCCGGCGGCTAGGGTTTGGAGGAGAGGATCTTGTGTGTCTCTAGGAGGGAGCCCTGCCCCTCCTTATATAGGTGGAGGGGCCGGCCAGCCAAGGAGAGGGAGAGGAGTCCCTCCCCAACTCGGCTTGGAGGGTGCGCCGCCGGTTGGAGGAGGGAACTCCTCCCCAACTCGGTTTCCCACTCCTCCTCTTTTCCTCTTTCCAAATTTAGCCGTTTGACTTTTCAAACTAGCTATTTGACTTTTCAAACTAGGATTTGAATTAATCCTTTATTTGGTTCAGCGATGACACTTAGTACATGATGCAATCATACCAACTTGATACAACACATTCATGTACCCTTCCCCTCCGGAGTGCCGGACATTCCGGAACATTCTAGAACATTCCAGATGAAAACACCGGAACCATTCCCCAACTCCGAAACGAGACTTTCCTTATATGAATCTTATTCTCCGGACCATTCCGGATCTCCTCGTGATATCCCGAATCCCATTCGAGACTCCGAACAACATTCGGTCTCCTTCTCATCATTCCATAACTACTCAAACAACGTCGAATCCTTAAGTGTGTCTCCCTACGGTTCGTGAATTATGCGGACATGATCGAGACACTTCTCCGAACAATAACCAATAGAGGAATCTGGAAATTCATATGGCTCCCACATATTTCTACGATTACTTTGCGATCGAATGAACCACTTACATACGATATCAATTTCCCTTTGTCTCACGATAGTTTACTTATCCGAGGTTATGATCGTCGGTATCTCTGCATACCTAGTTCAACCTCGTTATCGATAAGTACTCTTTTCTCGTTCCCGTGATATGTGATCCCTTGTGAGCCAGTCACATGCTTGCAAGCTAATTGGATGACATTTCACCGAGAGGGCCCAGAGTATATCTATCTGTCATATGGATGGACAAATCCCACTCTTGATCCATGTGTTTCAACCAATACTTTCCGAACACTCAATGCCACCTTTATAGCCACCCAGTTACGGTGTGGTGTTTGATGTCATCAAAGCATCCATCCGGTAAAGGTGATATGCATGATCTCATGGTCGAAGGAATTAGATTACTATGTATCAGAAAGCATATAGCAATTGAACTATTAAAATGACTTGATCTTTATGCTACGCTTATCTATAGGAGTATGTCCATCATATCATTCTCCTAACAATATGATCTTGTTGTTAATAACATCTCAATGTTCATGATAGGGAAACCACAATCATCTATTAACCAACAAGCTAGTATTATATAGAGGCTTTACTAGGGACTTCAAATTAAGTTTACAAATCACACAAGTATTAATGTTTCCTTGTTAATACTATTATAGCATGAATGCAAACATTTATCATAAACACAAAGATATAATAATAACTACATTTATTATTGCCTCTAGGGCATATCTCCAACATTCTCCCACTTGCACTAGAGTCATCTAATCTAGATTACATGGTAATATACCGAACACCCATGGCAGTTTGGTGCTGGTCATGTTTTGCCCTCGGGAGAGGTTTAGTCAACGGATCCGCCACATTCAGATCTGTGTGTACTTTGCAAATTTTTATATCCCCATCTTGGATATATTCTCGAATAGCGTGAAAACGTAGCTTGATGTGCTTCAGCTTCTTGTGTGACCTTGGTTCTTGCGCATTGGCTATGGCGCCCATGTTATCACAGTAGATAGACATTGGGTCCAGCGCACTAGGAACCACACCCAGTTCTGTAATGAACTCTTTCATCCATATCGCTTCTTGTGAAGCCTCCGAAGCAGCCATGTATTCCGATTCAGTTGAAGATCTCGCCACAACGCTTTGCTTTGCACTCCTCCAGCTAACTGCTGCACCATTCAAAATAAATACGTATCCAGATTGTGATTTAGAATCATCCGGATCGGTGTTCCAACTAGCATCGGTGTAACCATTAACAACGAGCTGTTCATCACCTCCATAAGAAAGAACCATATCCTTAGTTCTTCTCAAGTACTTAAGAATGTTTTTGACCGCTGTCCAATGATCCACTCCTGGATCACTTTGATATCTGCTAGTTAAACTAACAGCATATGCAATGTCGGGTCTAGTACATAGCATGGCATACATTAGAGATCCTATGGCTGAGGCATAGGGAGTCTTAATCATCCTTTCTCTATCTTCTGCCGATGTCAGACTTTGAGTTTTACTCAAGGTCGTATTGGGCAACATGGGCAAGAACCCTTTCTTGCTATCTTCCATTCCAAACCTCTTTAGAACTTTGTCCAAATATCTACTTTGTGACAATGATATTTGGCGTTTCGATCTATCTCTATAAATCTTTATGCCTAATATGTAAGCTGCTTCGCCAAGATCCTTCATTGAAAAACTATTATTCAAATATTCTTTGACACTATTAAGAAGGTCTACATCATTCCCAATCAACAATATGTCATCTACATATAGTATTAAGAATGCTACAGAGCTCCCACTCACTTTCTTGTAAATACAAGCTTCTCCATAAGTTTGTATAAAACCAAAACTTTTGATCACCTTATCAAAACGTTGATTCCAACTTCGGGATGCTTGCTTCAATCCATAGATGGAACGTTGAAGTTTGCATACCTTGTTAGCATCTTTAGGATCAACAAAACCTTTGGGTTGCATCATATACAACTCTTCATCAATGTCTCCATTGAGGAATGCTGTTTTGACATCCATCTGCCATATCTCATAATTGTAATATGCAGCGATTGCTAACATAATCCTCATAGACTTTAGCTTCGCTACTGGTGAGAAAGTCTCATCGTAGTCAACTCCTTGAATTTGTCAAAACCCTTTTGCGACAAGTCGAGCTTTATAGATAGTAACATTACCATCAGCATCTGTTTTCTTCTTGAAGATCCATTTGTTCTCGACAGCCTTCCGGCCATCCGGTAAGTCCACCAAAGTCCATACTTGGTTTTCGTACATGGATCCAATCTCGGATTTCATGGCTTCTTGCCATTTATTGGAATCTGGGCTCATCATCGCTTCCTCATATGTCTCAGGGTCATCGGTGTTGTCCACCAACATGACACTCATAACGGGATCATACCAATCTGGAGTGGTACGAGTTCTCGTTGACCTGCGAGGTTCTGTAGCAACTTCAACCGAAGTTTCATGATCATTATCATTAGCTTCCTCTCTTATTGGTGCAGGCACCACAGGAACTTCTTCCGGCGCTGCGCTACTCGCAATTTCGAGAGAAGGTTCGACAACCTCGTCGAGTTCTACTTTCCTTCCAGTCACTTCTTTCGAGAGAAATTCCTTCTCTAGAAAGGATCCATTCTTGGCAACAAAGATTTTGCCTTCGGATCTATGATAGAAGGTATACCCAATAGTTTCCTTCAGGTATCCTATGAAGACGCATTTTTCCGCTTTGGGTTCAAGCTTGTCCGGCTGTAACTTCTTTACATAGGCTTTGCACCCCCAAACTTTAAGGAACGACAATCTAGGTTTCTTCCCAAACCATAATTCATACGGTGTCGTTTCAACGGATTTAGACGGTGCCCTATTTAAAGTGAATGCGGCTGTTTCTAATGCATAACCCCAAAATAATAGCGGTAAATCTGTAAGTGACATCATAGAACGAACCATATCTAAGAGAGTTCGATTATGACGTTCGGACACACCATTACGCTGTGGTGTTCCCGGCGGTGTCAACTGCGAAAGTATTCCGCATTTCTTCAAATGCTCGCCAAACTCGTAACTTAGATATTCACCTCCACGATCAGAACATAGAAATTTAATCTTCTTGTTACGTTGATTCTCTACCTCACTTTGAAATTCCTTAAACTTCTCGAAAGTTTCGGACTTATGTTTCATGAAATAGATATACCCATATATACTCAAGTCATCCGTGAAGGTAAGAACATAACGATAACCATCACGCGATGCTACACTCATTGGACCACACACATCGGTATGTATGATTTCCAATAAATCCGTAGCTCGCTCCATCATACCAGAAAATGGAGTCTTAGTCATTTTACCCATCAGACATGCTTTGCATCTTTCAAGTGATTCGAAATCAAGTGATTCAAGAAGTCCGTCGGAATGGAGTTTCTTCATACGCTTCACTCCAATGTGACCAAGACGACAGTGCCACATATAGGTCGAGTTATCGCTCGATTTCAAACGTTTAGCCTCAATGTTATTAATATGTGTATTTCCACTATCGAGATTCAATAATAATAGACCATCTATCAAAGGTGCATGTGCATAAAACATATTACTCATATAAATTGAACAACCATTATTCTCGGACTTAAACAAGTAACCGTCTCGCAATAAACAAGATCCCGATATAATGTTCATGCTTAACGCAGGCACCAAATAACAATTATTTAAGTATAAAACTAATCCCGATGGTAGATGAAGGGGTAGCGTGCCGACCGCGATCACATCAACCTTTGATCCGTTTCCAACGCGCATCGTCACCTCGTTCTTCGCTAGCTTCCGTTTATTCTGCAGCACCTGTTTCGAGTTACAAATATGAGCAACCGAACCAGTATCAAATACCCAGGCACTACTACGAGTACTAGTGAGATACACATCAATAACATGTATATCAGATATACCTTTCTTCTTGATGTTGCCGTTCTTCAAATCCGCCAAGTACTTTGGGCAATTCCGCTTCCAGTGACCTTCTCCCTTGCAGTAAAAATACTCAGTATCAGGCTTAGGTCCAGCCTTGGTCTTCTTCGTCGGCGTGGTAACTTTCTTACCACCCTTCTTGAAGTGTCCCTTCTGCCTTTCTTGAATTTGGTGGTCTTATTGACCAACAACACTTGGTGCTCTTTCTTGATCTCCACTTCTGCATACTTCAACATGGCAAAGAGTTCTGGCAACGTCTTGTTCATGTTTTGCATGTTGTAGTTCATCACAAAGTTCTTGTAACTTGGTGGTAGTGATTGGAGGACACGGTAAATCCCCAAAGCATTAGGAATCACAATACCCAAGCTTTTAAGTTTGTTTGCGTGCCCAGACATCTTAAGCACATGCTCGCTGACGGAGCTGCCCTCTTCCATCTTGCAGTTAAAGAACTTTTCAGAAGCCTCATAGCTTTTAATTGCCGCATGAGTCTCAAAGATCAATTTGAGATCCTCGACAATATCATATGGGTCTGAATTCTCAAACCTTTTCTGAAGCTCCGATTCTAAACCATACAAGATAGCACACTGAACTGTGGAGTACTGAGTCTTCTGAGTGAGGTAAACATTCTTTACTTCATCGGAAGCATCAGCTGCAGGTGGGTCACCCAGCGGTGCATCCAGCACATAGGTCAAATTACCAGCTGTGAGGACAATCCTCAAATTGCGGAACCAATCCGTGAAGTTGCTTCCATTGTTTTTTCAACTTTTCTTTCTCTAGGAACGCATTAAAATTGATGGTAGGGGCTGCCATTGATCTACAACATATTTGCAATAGTTTAGACTAAGTTTATGACAAATTGAGTTCAAATTAATAATAAAATTAAACTAGGTGAACTCCCACTCAAAACAATATCCCTCACATTGTTTTAGTGATCACACGAACCAAATACACCACATCAACACCGATCATCACGAGAGTTGATGTAGCTTCAATGGCGAACAATCGACATGTTCATCATATCTACTATATGATTCATGCTTTACCTTTCGGTGATCCATGTTCCGAGACCATGTCTGTACATGCTAGGCTCGTCAAGATCAAACCTTAGTTTCCGCATGAGCAAATCTGGCTTCCTCACGTTGTATACACTTGCGGAATCTAACACACCCGATCATCACGTGGTGCTTCGAAACAACAAGCTTTAGCAACGGTGCTAACTAAGGGTGAACACTTTATGACTTGAAATTCATGTGCATGAGGGATCATCTTATAATGCTACCGTTGTCTACTAAGCAATACAAGATGCATAAAGGATTAACATCACATGCAATTCATAATATGTGATATGATATGGCCTTTCTTCTTTGTGCTTCCGATCTCCATCTTCTAGCACGAACATGATCTCCATCATCACCGGCATTGCATCAAGGTCAATGACGCTTCTCCATGGTTGTCGTCCACCGGCTTCAACTATTACAACTACTTTGAATAGACACGCGGGTCTTAACATAAATTAAAAACAACCATATGGCTCCTGCCGGTTGCCAACTTACAATAAGGAACATTGCATACATCAAATATAATCACAATCATGGCCATATCACATCACAGCACACCCCTGCAAAACAAAGTTAGACGCCTCTACTTTCTTTGCATGTTTTACGTGGTTTGGGGCTTTCCATAAGTGTCGTTCTAACTTACGAACAAGAACCACAACATTGATACTAGTATTGTTAATCACCCGTTGTAAATTGGATCTTAACTATGCTAGGAGAAACAGGCACCCGCAAAGCCACTTATGCAATACAAGTTGCATGTCAAGCGTGGAGCAAGTCTCATGAACGATGTCATGTAAGGTTAGCCCGGGCCGCTTCATCCCAACATCCCGCAAGATGCAAAGTACACAAGAAGCAATCGACAATAAAAGCATCAACGCCCACAATGACCATTGTGTTCTACTCGTGCAACAGATCTACATATAGGCACGGCTCTGATACCACTGTAGGGTTTCGTAGCATGGAAAACAAAAAATTTCTACCGCATACAAACAAACAAGCCAAGATCTATCTACTAGATTGTAGCAACGAGTCGATGGAATAACTCACCCTCGAAGATTCCAAAGTGTTTAACGAGAGCGGATTCTCGTGGGTGATGTAGTCGTACTCTTCCTGATCTCAAGATCGCGTAGACGATCCTTCCGGCGCTGCGTTCCGGCAGCGCTCCCGCAGTCGGTCACACGTTCGGTACTCGACGAAAACCTTCCTCTCCCTTGTTCCAGCAGACAGCGGAGGTTGTAGCACTCTCCTCGCGATTCCGGCAGCACAACGGCGTGGTACCGGAAGTAGAGGGGAGATCTCGCAGGGCTTCGCCTTAAGCCGGAGCGAGTATGGTGGAGTATGAGAGATTCCCTCGGCGATCTAGGGTTTAGACACGCCGAGGAGGAAGCTTGGCCGGCGGCTAGGGTTGCTAGGTGGCGGCGGCTTGACCTAGGTCGGCGGCGGCGGCAGTGGAGGTGGCGGCGCCGGCGGCTAGGGTTTGGAGGAGAGGATCTTGTGTGTCTCTAGGAGGGAGCCCTGCCCCTCCTTATATAGGTGGAGGGGCCGGCCAGCCAAGGGGAGGGAGAGGAGTCCCTCCCCAACTCGGCTTGGAGGGTGCGCCGCCGGTTGGAGGAGGGAACTCCTCCCCAACTCGGTTTCCCACTCCTCCTCTTTTCCTCTTTCCAAATTTAGCCGTTTGACTTTTCAAACAAGCTATTTGACTTTTCAAACTAGGATTTGAATTAATCCTTTATTTGGTTCAGCGATGACACTTAGTACATGATGCAATCATACCAACTTGATACAACACATTCATGTACCCTTCCCCTCCGGAGTGCCGGACATTCCGGAACATTCTAGAACATTCCCGATGAAAACACCGAAACCATTCCCCAACTCCGAAACGAGACTTTCCTTATATGAATCTTATTCTCCGGACCATTCCGGATCTCCTCGTGATATCCCGAATCCCATTCGAGACTCCGAACAACATTCGGTCTCCTTCTCATCATTCCATAACTACTCAAACAACGTCGAATCCTTAAGTGTGTCTCCCTACGGTTCGTGAATTATGCGGACATGATCGAGACACTTCTCCGAACAATAACCAATAGAGGAATCTGGAAATTCATATGGCTCCCACATATTTCTACGATTACTTTGCGATCGAATGAACCACTTACATACGATATCAATTTTCCTTTGTCTCACGATAGTTTACTTATCCGAGGTTATGATCGTCGGTATCTCTGCATACCTAGTTCAACCTCGTTATCGATAAGTACTCTTTTCTCGTTCCCGTGATATGTGATCCCTTGTGAGCCAGTCACATGCTTGCAAGCTAATTGGATGACATTTCACCGAGAGGGCCCAGAGTATATCTATCCGTCATATGGATGGACAAATCCCACTCTTGATCCATGTGTTTCAACCAATACTTTCCGAACACTCAATGCCACCTTTATAGCCACCCAGTTACGGTGTGGTGTTTGATGTCATCAAAGCATCCATTCGGTAAAGGTGATATGCATGATCTCATGGTCGAAGGAATTAGATTACTATGTATCAGAAAGCATATAGCAATTGAACTATTAAAATGACTTGACCTTTATGCTACGCTTATCTATAGGAGTATGTCCATCATATCATTCTCCTAACAATATGATCTTGTTGTTAATAACATCTCAATGTTCATGATAGGGAAACCACAATCATCTATTAACCAACAAGCTAGTATTATATAGAGGCTTTACTAGGGACTTCAAATTAAGTTTACAAATCACACAAGTATTAATGTTTCCTTGTTAATACTATTATAGCATGAATGCAAACATTTATCATAAACACAAAGATATAATAATAACTACATTTATTATTGCCTCTAGGGCATATCTCCAACAAAAACTCATAAAAAGAACACAAAAAACCATAAAAAAACTAAGGAAATAAAAGTAAACGGAGAAAACTGGACACATCTTCAAGGGCATTAGAGCAAGTCCTTCTACATGCAAGGAAAAGATTCAAGGAGGAGTCGGCCTCAATTATCCATATAACCAAGCAAAATAAATATGGAAAATTCAACTCTTGGGTGGAGAACTTCTCTTAAGATTCATGTTTTGTTATAATTTTTTTCCCTTTTTCTATATGTTTTTATTGAAATAATAATAATAACATGTACAATAGAGATTTGTTTTTGGTAAAAAAATGGCTGGAAAATAGATACAAGGAGGCAAAAACATGACAGGTGAAAGTGTCCAACTCCGTAGTTATTTTCCTTGTCATCATCATAGTTATAAATCTAAAAAGTAATCGACCTTTTACCATAAGTAGACCATGTCTCGTGGACCAACATATGTGAAGCTTGTGCTCTCCAAATTTTAGCTATAATCTCGCACCACTATGCCAAAACCCTTAAAACAGACTATCATATGGAGTCCTTTATATAGACCAGATACTAGAGTTTGACAACAACCGCCACTAGCAATATCCGCCCAAGGCATCACCCACTGCATGAGTATCATACTTCTCGATCGGTCATAAATGGGGGTATAAAAAGATGAAGAAAAGAGAGAAATTTTGACAAGGCGACAAGAATCATCGTCACCATCGTAGTTTGTATTGTGATTGTTGTCATTATCATGGTGATAATTACAAAACAAGAGTTGATACTGATCTTTATAACTCATTCATTTGAGAGTTTTGTGCTAGAACTTGATGGTATTATTTTTTAGAAATTAGAACGGTGTTTTATTTGGTATGCACAGATTTGCTTAGTGCATACCTACAACTTGTAGCTATATACATCTATTTTTTAATTGGATTTTATTTAGATCAGTGAGTGATTTTTGTAACGAAATCAGTAGATTTTTGTAGTTTGCTCTCCAAATTGTTGTGTTTTCATTGTGCAACTATATTTATTTGAACCTTCACTTGCATGTTTGATTTTATTTTCTAGAATTTATATTGAATTCAGTCGATTTATTTTTAATTTGCTACACAATTACATGTGTATCCTACATGGTTCTTAGAAATGCGCAGCTAGCGTTTTTATAATTAATGCGCCATTGTGTGCTATTTTTTTTCCGGTCCACCGGTAGGTTTTGAGAAACCAAACGACATTTTCAGAGAATTTCAAGGTTTGTAAACGGGAAGCGTGAGTAAATCCATATGTCACGAAAATATACCTAGTAAATTCATAGAAGCAGAAGGAGCAGTGTACATATTTATAAGCAACTGCATGGTACTCTAAACGGTTTGATAGCTTGCAGTAGCAAGCCATTAGCCATGCACCTTACATCTATAATTCAGCGCACGACTGCAGTTGAAGAGGTGAAAAAGAGGATAGCTAGAGAACATAAACATAGGTTTACTAATTTCCGCATCTGAGATGACCTTAGTTACACAGCAGTCATCTCGTGCGCGCGCCACGGTCATAACGTAGGCAGTACGTACTGTAGCACTCTGGTTCTTCTTCTAACAGGCGACGATCCGGAGGCCGAGGTTCCTCCGCGCGAACTCGACGAGGCGGTCGATCTCGCTGTCGTCGATGTACCCGTCGCCGTCCGCGTCGGCGAAGCTGATGCCGCGCCTGGCCCGGTGCCCCGTGAACCGCACCCGGAGCGCCCGCATCGCGCGCCGCAGCTCGTCGCGGCTGATGCGCCCGTCGCGGTCCACGTCGAACCGCCGGAGCCACTCCTTGAACTCGTCCGCCGTCACGGCGGGGGAGCGGTGGCTGCCGCCGTCGTAGTCGTCGTCGACCACACCTCGCAGGTTCGTCTTGGGGGGCATCATGAAGCACAGGAATCCCGCCATTGCGCGCGCCGAACTACAAGTGTGTGAGACGTGGACGTGTTAATGGCTAACGATGTGTGCTATAGCCAGTTATTAGGCTGTTAGCTAGGCAGGTTAGGCGTTATGTGTCCGAGTGGATGAAAACCAGCTACCCTGGCTGCTCTTATATACGCACGGCGAAGCTCCACGAATCTGTGGAAACAATACACAATGGCTCCATATGCCGGACTGAGCTTCGGTGGTGCCACCATCCACCATCCATTTTCTATCCAACGTATCAGATTGACTTAGATTCTAAACAAAAAAAAACTTCTCAGAAAATTTTGAAAAAATATCAGTAAATCATGTATGTTTCGATTTGTATTCTGATGAATTTTTATTTTATTTGGATCAAAGGTTTGTGATTAACTGGCTATTTAGTTTAAAGTAGTGCTCGTAAATGTAAAAAGCTATTTAATCACAAGATAGTTATCCAAATGGGATGAAACATTCCTAGATCTCAAAACAAGATATTTATACTTTGCTAGATTTTTCTCAATTTTTTTTAAGTAGTTTTACTTTTTTAATTCGAAATCTGAATCAATCTGATGCGTTGAATGAGAGATGGATGATGAATAATACACCAAGTCACGATGAGACTTGGAAGCATCAAGTCACCGAAGCTCAGTCCCCCATATACCGAGACATATGCATCCCTATCTAGTGCCACCCATGTGTGTTTTAACTCCGAAGTCAGTATTAACTCGGATTAAAACACAGATAGTTAACAGCTAGTACATATTATATTACTATGCCCATTACGCCACCAATGTGGGTTGCAAGTATTGGATGCAGACAGATGACCATCACGGGTTCAGTGGAACGTAGAATATATGTATATGCTCCCTCCGTTTTAAAAAATAAGATGTTTTATGTTTATGAAGAAAATATATGTAGACTTATTTTAGTGTGTAGATTTATTCCAAACCTACATACTAAAAAAAATCTAGATACATTTCTTCATAAAGTTAAAACATTTTATATTTTAAAACGAAATCGGTTGGAATAATATTATTATTGTCTGGTCATATAGAGTTGAACCTTTGAACGAATCAAAGAATCTGCTGCACGTGGACTGAGCGAGAAATGGCCACGGCCGGGTGCGTCTGAGTACAGCACAACATGGATAGATCGGAATCGTGCAAAGCCGAACAAATAATGCCGGCACATAATATGCGAATCTACAAGGCGTAAGTAAGCGTGAGCTTCAACAAAAAACTGACCTGATAACTATGCAAAAGATGGAACTAGATTCTTGGTCGGCAGTATCATTACGTGGACTGCAGGAATTTTATGGGGTATGTGTAGGATTTGAACATTTAAGAGTTTTTTCTTGCAAATACTGTCTGATGGTCAAAGGGAACGATGCTACACCCTCTTATCTTAATGTTTACAATTTTGTCTAGATTCGCACGTACCTAATTAAGTATTTAGACTAGATGCATTTATATATAGACAAAATTAAAAACAATAATATGGACCCGAGGAAGTACCAAATTCCTGCCAACTGGTTTCGCGTGCCTCGGTTTCAGATACACTTCAGTGTACGATCGAGACATATTTCCTGTGATGTTCTTTCCGTCAATCCAAACCGCTATTCTTGCAGTTTTCCTGTGTGTTGTGCAATCACTTTTGTGCACTCCAATCAAAATTATGTGTATTCGTTCCTAAGATCTAAACAAGCCCCAACTTCACCATGTTTTGCAGATTGTTGTATGATCTCCGGACAATTGAAGCACATTGGGGAGATCCGTGACGGAACACCGACTTTAAATTTTACATAAAGGGTAGAAAAACATGTTTGGGAAAATGCAACAGAGTAATGATGTTTACCAAATCCGGATATCTTTTCAAATCCTTTTCTCTGAAAAAAAAGATGTTTGTGATCCTTTGCCTGCTTGATTAAACAAAGTGGGATCTCTCCTTGCATTTTTTTAGATATGTCTCCCTCACTAATGTCATCGAACTTGCTAAAATGAAGTAACAATTCCCTTCTTCTTAAGATTAGGCTCTATGTGGCCCAAGAACTCAAAATCACCATTGTATGCAGAATTATTTTCCTGTGTTTTTTTAGTGAATTTATATATGTGAGTTCATATGTTTTCCCGGACATATGTTTTATAGGGTGGCACTATTTGACACCCAGGGTGTAGAATAGTTATTCTACATCCACCCTCTATCTTTAGAACCGTATATTATTTTTACGTCACGTAAATTTTGTATTACTTCGTAAGTCGAGAAGAACATAATAAAATTTAGAAATGACGTAATTTTTTTTGTTTACATGCCGTAAAAAAATTCGACGTAAAAGACATATTTTTGGTGTTTTTTACACTATAATGACTCATAAACTTTATTTTTGTGTCAATTTTTTTAGTTGTGGTGGATATATGAACATAATTATTCGTATACAAAACATAATTTTTTAAATCTAACAACGTAAAGATATGTTGGGTGCAAAATAACTATTCTGCACCCTGGATGCTGAATATGGTTTCTATATATATATATATATATATATATATATATATATATATATATATATATATATATTTCCAAAATATACGGCTTTGTAGAAGTATATGATGATCTCTAGATGGTTGGATCTTACATGAATTATACATATCCTTTCGCCTAAGATGATCACGAACAAAAATAGAGAATTGCGTAGGTAGGAAGAGGACTTGGAAATGCTTTTAAAGATAAAACAAAAGCCATGGTTTGGTTTTTACTAAGCAAGGACATGGAGTGGGGGCCTATCCTTTCGCTGCTCGTGGTGGAGTACTCTGTGAATTATTCGCTCTGTTATTGCCCTAGGCAACAAGATTAAACCTCGTGGTGATACCCAAGGATAGAGCCGTGGAGGGGGCTCAAAAAAAAAAATTCCACAATGAAGGACATGAATTTTGGGGAAACTATCTATATAATAGTCTATTACAAGTCGGTTGAGTGCTTCAACAAAAATCTGACCTGATAACTATGCAAAAGATGGAACTAGATTCTAGGACGGCAGTATCATTACGTGTCGAATATTCTGCAGTGATATATTTTTGTAACGACTAACGAGTGCCTCGTGACCAAACAAAAAGCTATTTCCGTAGATTAAGACCCTCTTTGGATTGCAGGAATTTCATAGGGTCTGTGTAGGATTTGCACATTTAGGATTTTTTTCTTGCAAATACCGTCTGATCAAAGGGAACGGTGCTACCAAATTCCTGTTAACTGGTTTCGCATGCCTCAGTTTCAGATAAACTTCAGTGTACGATCAAGACATACTTTCTGTGATGTTCTTGTGTCAAGCCAACCCGCTCTTCTTGCAGTTTTCCCGTGTGTTGTGCAATCATTTTTGTGCACTCCAATCAAAATTATGTGTATTCATTCCTACTCCCTCCATTTCAAAATATAAGATGTAAACCTAAAACATCTTACATTTTGAAACGGAGAAAGTACAATCTAAAGAATCGCAGCTACACTATGTTTTGCGTATCGTGGTGTGATCTCCGGGCAATTTTTTTTCCCGCAAGGAAAACATGAATTTTTGGAAAACTACGTATGTTATAGTCTATTACAAAAGGACTTCTAACAATGAAATTATTCTGCTAAAGAATAGGTTCACCTAGCTGGCTTCACACGAACTATATACAGTTTCTCCATGCAAATTGTGCCTTGAGCTTGCAGATATCTCTATTTTGGCTTTTATTCCATATTTGTTGATCTTATCGGTGTGATGGTGTTAGCTATGTGACTCCATATGCTGGTTAAGGTTAAGTATAATGTGTTTTACTATTATGTACGTTGGTTTAGCATAGCTGCAATCAAGTCCCAGGTTTGTTACACACATCAGAATTAGAGATGACGACCATCTCAGACTAGCTAAACCAGGATTTATTTTCAGTCTGGTAGATTATTGACGTGAGTACATAGTTTTTATTAAGTAGGCATGATGATCACAAATTCTAACATGAGGATGCTCAAGCCTTCTTCCTCGGGCGAGTCATCATGGCCATGAAGTCATCCATGTCGACGAACCCATCATGATTCCTATCGATCTCTTTCACCATCTTGCGGCAATCCTCGAGGCTGCACCTCTCCCCGAGCTTGAGCAGCACGTCCATGACCTCCTCGGCGGTGATCCTGCCGTCCCTGTCCTGGTCGAACACGAAGAAGGCCCGGCGAATGTCCCCCAGCTGCACGCCGTTCTTGTGGACCTCCATGAACTCATCCAGGTCCATGTACCCGTCCTTGTTGCTGTCGGCGGCGCAGATCATCCGCCTCGCCTCGCCCATGGCATCGGGTTTATCAAACCTCTGCAGGAGCGCCTGTAGATCGGCCCTCGAGATCCGGCCTCGCTCGCCGGCTATCTTGTTGAACACTTTCCTCATCTCCTCGTCCTCGAGCTTGTACATCGTGAGGTCAGAGGGCTGCCGATCCTTGGAGGACAGCAGCCTTACGGCTGGCCGGTCAGGCTTGAACCGGAGCTTCGCTAGGTTGTACTTGAAGGTCAGAATGCTCAGGTGCGACATCTTGCAACTGATTTACTGTATAGCCAGGGATGATGGAGAAGGTTAATTGATCTGTTTCTGTGCGCCCTTCATGGAGGTTTATATGTACGGTGTGAACAGCGTTAGGCCGCCAGAATACAAATGCTGCAGAAAGTTACAAAGTTGAGATTCCTCTGGAGCTTGCACTAAAGCAATCTCAAACCAGAAAAGAGGGCAAAAGATGAACCACGCCGACATGCAAAGCAAGAATCTCATCTTGAGCAATACAAGCCAAAAGGTTCTTGGACAACTGGTCCAATTGATCTCTTAAATTTTATTCTTTCCTTCTTTGTGGATTGTAATCATACATCTGTAATTCAAGAACAAGAGGGTACAATAACTACACACACAAGTTTACAATGCTTAAAGAATGGCATCCTGTCCTGTACCGTGCCTGAAATAGAAATTGTGTAGCAAAAAGAATCACGTGTAGTAAACACAATCTATTCAGCACCAGTTAATAAAATTACCGCCGCCAAACAGACAGCACCATCAAATTATGGTGGCCTCCCATTGTCTAACTCGTCCAAATTCTCTGCGCCCTCCCGATATGTAATTTTCCGAACGTAACCTACAAGACAAATAAGATGTCCGTCAAACAGACACAAAAGTCAGCACATAATTTCTGCCAGAAGGAATGTGCAGTGATTGAAGTAAAAGGCTCCATGGTATGGAAAAGATGTCAAGATCTTATTTTCTTAAGGAAAGAAGAAAATTAACACAACGATCTATATTGGAAGGTCTGATTAGCCCAAGCTACACAATCTGGGAGTATCAGCCAACCATCATGTCATCCACTCACAAGAAGGATATACAATTATGTAAGACAGTGGTTGAAAAAATGTTATGTAAGACACCTACAGGTCTAAGGCAAATCTCATCAGGTGTTTTATCCATCAGGTCAGAATAGCTGCAGTATTAGATTTCTTTGTTATTAGTTAAAATCATGCCCTTACGTTAAGTCCAATGTCTGATGCATTTTCAAGCTTTCGCTTGAAAAAAATTCAGTTAGTAACCTGATGGCATATCAAGGCAACTTAATTTAGATTAAGATAGTCTCCCTATGCTTCTTCTATCTACCCTATGTTTCAAACGACCTAAATGCGTAACATGTGTACTTCTAGTAGTTCTGCTCAGTTCACTATATGTTCACATAGCCATAGGATACAGGACAGTAATTTCCACTACCACTGTTTTTGTTAGACCGTGAATCTGGTCTATATGAACCAACTGAAGCGAGTCTGAATAGGATCATCTGGTATTTTAGTTGCATGGTGGGAAAGCACTGTGGATGAAGAGATCCAAATAGGTCAAATTCGATAACAACGGTAATTGGCTTGGGCTCAAACACGGCCTCGGGAACCATCGAGTCCCCCGAGCATGGGCAAGACTCAAAGTTCAGATTTAGACAAGCTGGTCGAGCAGTGACTTGCATAAAAACGTAGCTTTCTGTCTAATCAACTTATCAAAAGTTCCAATTACTGCCAAATTCACTCTCTTTTCATATTTGTTAGTTATGTTATTGTGTCCATTTCTAGGTTCTTCGGTGGCTTCTTCTTGAAAACTACGAGTATAATGAACGTGAGAAGGTGTATGGGTAGCCATACTAAGTTCTAACTAATATCACAAATTTTGACTTATGAGAATAATTAATATTTGCAGTAGGTGGGGGAATCTACTGGAGGGTCTGTATGATCCATGTGCCACTTTTTATTATTTATTTAGTTGATATACAACTTTACTTCAGTTTTCTAATTGAATACGTATTTTATCTATGTAAAATATAAATAGTGCCGGCATATAAGGAAGCTCCTTTGCTTTGAAGGCAAAAAACCGCACAGTAATCCTTTTAAAGAAATAAAAAACCTAGAAATTCCTTCAATAATTGGGAGAAAAATATCTTGACTGCTTATTTTGGTGGAGACAGAATATAATGGTGCAGACTGATCAATGTAAAAAGAGAATATCTAGAGCACTTATTTTGCTGTAACCAAATTATAAGTTCATAACATTATGGGCAGATCAAATATAGTTACTGGTTTTGGTAACGATTAATCAAACATAGCAAAGACAACAATATTTATCATCAACATGAGACTTCTATGACAGATACGATACATCGTAAATTTTTAGTCAGAAATTGCGGAACAAATTTTGCTGGTCTTTAACATACAAGAGTGAGTCTGTATACAAAGGCCAAGGCTTGTAGGATGCTGAACTGGTAGCATGCTACTGTTTCCAATGACGTAGCTGAGGGATGGGCAGGGGCGGCTTCATATATTGGAAAAACAAATAACATCTACCGCTGTCTGTTATTAACCATAATGTCCACAGAATTAAGTGTCGGATATTTTCTTTGTCGTTGCAAAACAAATCCTGTGATTGTTTTTTGGGTGGAATATAGCTATATCACTGGTACATGTGCAATGGTCACTTAACATGGTGAGATGAAAATAAGATAGTTTGGTAATCCAACTATTCCTGAATATAGATATGATAGACAAATACATTGGATTCTAGGTCAATGGAAGTCCCAGCATAGTTGACTTGTTATGCATCAACATGTCAAGAGCTACATAATTGTGGCACTGTCTATAATTTATGCAGTACCTCATCTCAAAAAGAAAGTGCTACAGCCATCTACATTCTTTTGATTAACATAAGCTTTCATCAGTATTGCTACTCGCTAGAATCTGCAACCAAGACTATAAGATGCTTAATTCCAATTCAGCTGCCCGAGGACTATATTGTTTATTAAGCCTCCACCAGTAACGCCTCCACTGTCGGTTAAAGTTGCAGGGTAAATTATCTTTCTATAAAGCCCGAATTCATCACAACATCACAGCTATCGCAAAATCGCAAGCCTTGACTCAAGCTTGCTTCTGACATCAGCAATTGCAACTTCCATGGCAGGAAGATCTAGATAGCAATGCTGCATCTCATTCCTTTTCCTAGTGTACAATAGTAGTAACAACGAAGCAGGGTAACCAATTGAAGACCAAGAAATCTCACCGATGCCAGCGCATGGCACACACGTGCAGATGGTCTCCTTCCCCTTCTTCCTGAAGTAGGTCACGAGTCCCGAGCCCTGGCAGCTCCGGCACTTGCCCGTCCACTCGTACGAAACAGTTTTGCACTCCTTTAATCATAATAAACAGGCATCTCAAAATTGGCACCAGATCCTAGCTTAAATCACCGGAATAAAAACAGAAATACGGCGACGGGCACCCACATCGACCATCACGTCGCAGCTGAGGTTGCGGTCGAGCTCCTCCCGCGACATGGGCTCGGTGCCCGGAATGGTCAAGGGTATCGGGAGCGCGTCCACGTCGTCGACCAGGTAGCTCTCCTTGTCCCTGGACCACCGCTCCCACCACCTCCTCTTGCGCTCCCCCTTCTTCTCCTCGGCGCCGTCCTTGGCCTTGACGCGCACGCCCGGGTCGCGCGCCGCGACGCGCCCGCCGGAGGTGGAGGGGTCGGAGTCAGTCGGGCGGCGCGGGCGGAACCATTCCTGCGGCGAGGCGGCGCCGGTGGTGTTGGCGGCCGCGGGCGGGGGCGGGTGGGGGCGACTGTGGCGGCGGGGGAGGGGGATGGAAGGGTTGCTGGGGCGCAGGGAGAGGAGCGGGGTGGGGTTCGGAGGATTCATGCGTGCGGGGATGGGGTTCGGAGGACTCATGTGCGTGGGGATGGGGTACGCGTCTGAGAAGAGGAGGGGCTCATCGCCGGCGAAGTGGACGATGTGGCGATGCCGGTGACCGCGAGGAATGAGGGGGGATAGGTTGGAGAGGACGGGAGAGATATCTTGGCAGGTCGGACGGTCGGGCAACGGGCTGGCTCGCGGACAACCTCGGAACGACCCCGGGCTTTGCACGGCCTGCAATCGAACCGTTTCTCAGTTTGGGTTCGACCTTTTCCTTTTCACCGGCAAGTGTGCGTGGCCACGTTCCACGCCTGACGCGTGTAACACGCGGTCCCGTCACGCTTGAGAACTCCGATCTCTTCCTTGCTCTACTGTCGGATTTGTGTTCAGTTTACTTGTTGTCTATGAATAGTTTGTGTCCAAGTTCACTTGCCTATGAATAGTTTGTGTCCAATTTCACTTGTCTATGAATAAAATTCACTCCGAGCAAAAAAAAAAATAAAATTCACTTGTAAATGGCGTCTACTGTCGGATTGGGCTGTCTGCATGATTTTTTCACAAAAAAGTATATCTCATTGTATATCATGTAGAATTAGAATGCTAGATGCACCCAAGAAGGATAAAAAAGTAGTAACCCAAGAAATAGACAAAATAATGATTCCATCACACCAACAGATAATCGTGATGCTAAACATTGTTTTATAACTCATCTTGATTCAAAACTGGTTATGTTTCGATACACTTTTTTACATTCTTTTATTGGCCTACTCTATAACAAAAGTTATCATGTTTTCATCTCAAATAGTAGAAAGTTTACTCTATGTCGTGCCTCCTAGCCAAGTGAGAAGAGAGCTAGTGAGAGAAATCCTAAGTGTGGATCCAAATCTTCCAAGCTTAGTTTCCAAAACTAGCTCTATTTCGTAGGGTGTTATGTTTCATTCGGTAAATCTGAATTGGTACTTCTAAGTTTGTAGTTTGTCATCATCGGGTGCAGTTCTAGTATAGGCTTGCGAGTATTAAATAGTGTTTTTTTAAACCACCTCCAAGTTGGGACTTACCAGTTATTTGTTCTGCCATTTTTGGAAGGTGTTATGTTAGGTCTTGAACTTTTAAGTGAATTTTGTCTATTACTATTGCATGTGTATCTTTGTTTTGAACATAAGATTGCTTTTTGGGTCTAGAAAACCTCTGAGCATACATGACTGGTACCTCCCAAGTGTTGTGGTTCTTGAGGTGTTACTAGACGGCTCAATAGTCCAAGTGTCGTTCAAAACTTTCAAAAAATGTGTTCTCCCTCTTTGAGTATGTTTTGTGGAACTTCTAAATGATTAATTTTTGCTAATGGTACGATTTTTAACCTTGCATATATAGGGTTGTTCCTAGCCTTTGGGGGTGTATGATGGAATTTTGAGTGCAACCCCTCCTCCCCCACATTCCACCGCAAATGCACGCGTGCGTGCACACACACACGCCCCGCTATTGCCACTTGTAGTTTGTGTTTGTGAGCTCTCATCTACTGCACCCTAATCTTTGTGAGATATGTTTGGGGATTTTAGATTTGTATTTTGATAAATTTGGAAAGTTTCATGATCCAAGTAAAGGCACCAACTACTTGTTACTTATGGAGGGTGAGTGCCTCCTAGGAGGTTAGGTGTCACTTGGTAGCCTTCAAGTTGTGGGATCCCCAAAATTCGTAAAGCTCTGGAAATCTCCACTTTTATGTGAAGATTTACTTGAGTGATGGAGCATGGAATTAGTATTTTATCACAGAAATATATATTTGGATATTTTTATCATCGAGGTCTTGTTCATATCTATCTTCTCTCATACATTGACTCTATATTCTGCCATATCTCATACGCATTTGTGTCATTTGCAGCATGATGGCATATATTGTGATTGGTGTACAATCGAATCATACCTACTGTCTTTTGATTTGGTACTCTCCATGTTTTTCTTCCGTGACATCGGCCAGTATCTTCTCTTTCACAATTGGCTCATACAAATCCTTCCAATAAAAGATGTCTTCCAGCAAGAACGTCAAACTATCTATCTACTATTTTTTCTTGAGGTAGGTTAGTCAAATATGTTTCCATCCGCCAAAAATACGTTTTCAACCACTGGTTTTTGTCTCAGTTTTTTCATCCGTCCGACATTTATTGGACAGTTTTGCCCCTGGCAGTTGGTAATATTACCTGCCACAACCACCGCCAAGTGATCGGCCATGCGTGGAAATCCCTCATCGTGAGCACCCTGCCACAGCGATGCGCCGCCCTCAATCCCTTGCCTCGAGCTCAGCGTCGCCGCCCCTAATCTCCTGCCTCGATCCTGCCGGCGCCGCCTCTAGTCCCTTGCATTGAGATTTCTGGCACCACCGCCAATCTCCTCATAGTCTTCTACGGCGGCCTCATGGAGCTCACTGATATCGCCTGCTTCCACTCTATCTGCACCACCTGGCGTGACGGGGGGAGGATGCGGTGACCCAACATACCACTGCATGATGTAGTACACTATAGTCTTTGAGATAACACCAATGAAACACCGTTCACTAGTATTATATCCCTCAGAGTGGTACAACAGAAACACAACAGGTCCAATACATGACTATAGGTTACAACTCAACTCTTTACACAAGATCCAGAGAACACTCTAGGTGAAAGAGAGAGAAAGAAACTTTTTACAAAGAAGAATCAGGAATAAATAATTCATAGCTATCATACTTAGGGGGTGTTTGTTTGGGCTTTTGACCACTTCTCCACTGGAAAAAGCCAGAAAAACGAAACAAACGGCCAGCTGTGCGTCAGGCTTTTGACAAAGTACTTCTACAAAATAGCCATCGCGGGCAAAGCACATCGCTGGGTGCTTTCCGCAGCTTCCCGCAAAGGCCAGCGAACCGTTTTCTAGTTTGGAGCGATATTTACAGCAGATGCCACCCGGAAAACATCCCAGTAAAAAAAAGGCCTCGTCGACCCGTCCCTGCGATAGGGTTCTCTCCCGAGCGACAGACGTGCTGCCCGCCACCAGCCCGACTCCCCTCTCCGCCGCCCTACTCCCTCCAGCGCCGCCGCCAGCCAGACATGCTGCCCGCCGCCGCCAGACCTGCTGCCCGCCGCTGCCAGCTCGACTCCCCTCCCCGCCGCCCTACTCCCCGCGAATGCCGCCGCCAGCTAGACCTGCTGCCCGCGCCGCCAGTCATTTAGCCAAGTTGAGAACCATTTTTGTCGTTCAACTGAAACCATTCATAGGAAGTTTCACATGGTTTTGAATTGCTTGTACAAGTTGGGTAAGGATAACATAAAGCCAGTAGATCGAGAGTTTAAGGATGTGCACCCAAGACTTCAAGATGCACGCTTTTGGCCTCATTTCAAAGATGCCATTGGCGCCATAGATGGCTCGCACATTCTAGTTGAAGTACCTGCAGAAGAGGTGGTTAACCATACAGGAAGGCATGGTTACACATCACAGAATATTCTAGCGATATGTGACTTCGATTTGAGATTCACCTTTGTTGTTGCTGGATGGCCTGGTTCGGCGCATGATACACGCATTCTACAACGCTCCATTGAGAAGTATCCAATAGAGTTTCCGACCCCTCCTGGTGGTAATATTTTATATCTTTGTCTACATGGTACACACATAGTTACAAATGCATTGTTGTTGATGTTTGATTTTTTTCGTTCATGTGCAGATACATATTACCTTGTTGATTCTGGTTATCCAAATAGAAAAGGGTTCTTAGCTCCTTACAAGCAGAAGACATACCACATACCAAATTTTCGCCGAGAAGGGAGACCAACAAATAGGGAAGAGATTTTCAACTATCTACACTCATCGCTCTGGAATGCTATCGAGCGTGTCTTCGGTATCTTGAAAAACAAGTGACGCATATTAAAGTATATTCCTTCTTACGGTCTGGTTACTCAGAAAAGAATTATTCTTGCTTGCACAACACTTCACAATTTTATTAGAGACTCCAACTTACGCGACAAGCAGTTTGATCGGTGTGATGCAGATGAGGACTACCTTCCTAAGGTCCAAAGGCAATCAATAACATCAGTCAGTGATACTGCTCCGAGTGGACTACACACGGTAGACATGAACTCAACGCGTGATCGCATCGCTACTGCATTGTACAATGCTAGAAGAAGATGATCGGTTTGATCGGTGTGGATATATCTATATTCATTATGCGACTATATTTATTTGTTTAATGGTTGGATATGTATTTTGGACAAACCAATATGTGACATATGATATGTAATATAAACATATGCGTTTATGCACTTCAATAATAAAGTTTACGTGTTATATTAATTACAGGGGCATTACAGACAATTCCTTAGCACACAGTCAGACATCCAGCCAAGTTGCCCAACAGTCAAACTCAGACAAGTAGCTTTTCCTGCATAGCAGCTTTCCCTGCACAGCTGCACAGCCAGCCAGCCACAGCCCAAACAAACAGGCCCTTATAAAACTAGTAGCCGAACTACGAGGCTTGCATTGCTGCTATTGCAATACTATGCAGAAGTAGGTTCTATGGTTAGAAATTCTATCCTTATCTAATCAACAACTTCATCTTTACTTGAGTTGATGTATATGTTGACTTTCTTGACTTCATTGAAGAGCGTTAGCTTTTGATGATGATTCCTAGAGCATGATCTGATGAAGACGTCATATGTACTAGCTTTAGAACCTAGCAAGGGTTAAGAAGATACTTTGAGTACGAGCGTACTCGGCAAGTTCACTAGAAAAGGAGTGTTTGATGCACTATATCTACAGCCATAGACCATAGGTCGTAGGCCATGTAAGTTTTTATAAACATTTCTTCAAAGGTTGCTTTTATTCTGAAAAGCTATGTCCGCCAGCCTTCACGTGTTTACCAGAACTTTCATGGAGTTCCTTTCCTGCAGCGTTCTCAGCTCCTTCCCGGAACAGGGAGTAACAAGTTACAGTTTTTACACTCTGCAGAGGTGCGTCACTTTACCCATGAGAGACCTTAGGTTTTGTTGCACGGCTGGGAGTATGTCCCCGTTCAAACTTCCTTGGTTTGAGGCCCAACCTAAGATCCAAGCCAATCATTGCCTTCTCCACGACCCCGCATGTCTCCTTGGTGTACACCATGCCCACCTATTGAATTACGACAATGGTTTGTACAGACCGTTCAGATGCCGAAACTATCATGGGACGTTGAGGGTTCCCACCCATATGCTGCATATCCTCTACGAATTACCAATTAATATGCACGCTACAAGGATAGCAGCCACGACCTGCACATCCGGCTTCATGCGAGAAGGAAAAGATACAGCTGACTTCTTCGTCCCATTCCAAATCTCATGGTCAACGCGTAATATACGGCGCAAGAATCACTGGCGACATTGGTTGTTAAGTCCTAGATAATATGTTCCTTTACCACCGGAACTCTTATGGTAGGTTATTTACTCTCATGGTAAATAACCTATAATCACATTATTATGAAAATAGTGTTTTCTGTCCTTTTTCAAATGTAGGTGATGACAACACTGGATTTTCAAAATACTTTACAGAAAATAATCAAAGGACATGAGAAAGTGTGAACTTGCCTTTTGTGATTGCAAGATTATGCACTCATGGTCTTCAAGATAATATAAGATCCAATAGTTGAAATCTGCATCATTGGTCCGATAAGGACTAATGTTTAAAGAAGCAAGATGCAATTATGCATAAGTAATGATATGCATTTGTAAACTCTCAATTCGAATCCCCAATACTTTGAGTGAAGTGAATTCAAATGATTCTTTTAAGAGTTGGTTTATCTTCAAATTTTACTTTATAAGTAATGATCTTTATAAGGAACCTAAGTGAGAATAATTCTTAATACACATGTAAAGTATAAAGTAATGTGATTATGTTTAATTGTTATTTGGTGATTAAGGTAAGAGTTTTTGGTTTTAATTGTTAAGAGTTGAAGGATTTATTATGAGATTATTCTTTGAAGTGGCAAAAAGAATAACATTTGAAGAAAATATTTCCTTTCTAAGGTTTAAACAATCTTCATGGTTAATAGAACATGAGGGATGTCTTTTGGTGTTTGATTTATTATTTTGGATTTGAGATGCTTATGTCTTAAGTTAAATAGACCAAAGTTAACTATAAAAACATAAGTGATTTATTAGACCTGATGTTTATAAGGTTTGAGACTAAAGTTAACTTTAAAAGGTTAAGTAAACTTAAAATGTAATATATTTCAATTATTCCCAAGTTTTAGATTTATGATAAGTATAACTAAGGTGTGGAATTATTCACTTTATTTTTAAGTGAATGATTTAGATTAAATTTGTTTTGCTTATTAAGAAAATACTTTATATTTATTTAATGGGATCATAATTAGATGGTTTTAGTAATTTGTTAAAATTTAAAGTTATGTTAATAGTGGTCAAGATATAATGATTATTCATCATATTGTATAAATGGGTGATACTCAATGTTTATTTAAAAGGATTCTTAATAAGATTTTTAAAACAATATTTTAAAGTTAAAGGCTATACTTAAGTTTGATTATGAATTCAAGTTATGGGTTTGGAATTAGTATTAAGACACTAATTGCTCAAGGTTTTCTAAGAATTGTGTTTATTTCTTTCTTAAGAATTGTTTTTAAAGAATTCACAAAATAGGTATTAGGTAAGGATTTATTATTTAAAATATTAAAGCCTTTCCTAATAATATATTTAATATTTTTCTAGTGTAATATATTTATTCAAGACCTTAAAATTGAATTTTATTTATTTTTAAGTATTATCTTTATTTTTATAAAATTCATCAAAGAATTAAGTGTCTTTAAATATTTGCTTTATGTTTTATTTGTAAAACTCTAAGTTAGTATTTTTTATAAAATATTAGAGCTATTTTGATACACAAAAATGATTTTTTATTTATTTTTAGGGTTTTTGTTATTTCATAGAATTTCCTTTAGGATTTTAATGGTGTTAATAATTATTTACTTTATATTTATTTAAAACAATTTAAAATTATATTTTTATTAAGTAGATCTTATTTTTATGATAATTTACATATATTATTTATATATTGTTAGGATTTTTTTATAAGTTTCAAGAGCTCAAAAGGTTTAGATGATATTTTGGTAAATTTCCATTTTATCTTTTATTATTTATTCGTAAGATCTGTTTTACTTCATAAATTTGGGCCCATTAGGTAGCCCAGCCCACTAGGTTGGGCTAGACCACTTTGCCTGGTTCTATGGGTCGGTTGACCCCGACCCCGACCCTATCTCCTTCTTCGCTGCTCGTCCTCTCTCAGGCGATGTGGTTGATGCCATCCCTCTCTGGCTCGATTCCAGCGAACGCCGCCATTTCGGCCGCTGCTGTCGGCCATTGAAGCTCCGTCGCCACCTGGAAAATCGGGTCCTCCGATTCGATTTGGCCCTGAGGCCTTACCGAGCTCGCCCCCTCTCATCTCCTTGTGCTAGGGTTCGGTGTTGGGGTCGCCGTGTGCCGGTGGTCTTGTGGAGCTCTTCGTCGGCCTTGACTTAGCTCGACGCCAGCGAAAAGGTGCGCAGGCGCAACCCTAGCGTCTCCTTCTCCTGATGCCTGTGGGACGGCGCTGTCAGCGCAACCCAAGCATCGGAGGCTTCCACTGATTCTATGGTGGTGTTGTTTAGGACCTAATCCATGTATTCATCAAGCCAACGCTCCAGGTGCTCGGCACCCTCGGTGAGTTTTGATTCCATGTGACCAGCTTTAGTGCTGATGGCCCTAATCTATGATTCTGCTATGTTTGTTTGTGGCTGATTGATTACTAGCTAGAATTCCTAGATTTGGATGAGCAAGTGCTTAGTGGTATAATTTGGGTTAATGATTGTGCTGCTAGTGTTGGTGAGTGCTAAACTATGGTTCAGTGATGCTGTTCTTAACATACCTAGGATTTTCTATTGGCTTTGATGTACTGGTGTGACTTGCAAATAAATTCTGGATGGATTTAATTGTTGTATATCAAATGTGTATTACTACAGCAACCCTACTCTCATAAATTGATCAAAAACATATCTTGCTCACTTACTTGGCTAGCAAATGGTGCAAAGGCTGAGGTTTTATCTTGAGTCAAACACATACTAAGGTGGTTATCCTTAGCTGATCATAAGCTAGGTAAAATGATTGTAGAGATGAAATGATTTCTAGATTGGTGGCTAGGCTTAATCTTAAAAGGGATATATTTGATGCCCTGAATCTGATTCATTGATGATCTTGATCCTCTCTTGAATATAGTTGCATCATTTTTAAATGATTCCTAGCAAAAGATAGCTAGGAAAATGATTTAGATTCTTGTTTGGTTACTTGCAGATGGTTTTGAATGAGTTGATGTGCATCAGATCTTGCACATGCATGATCTTGGGTCAGACAAGAATTGGAATATGCAAAGTAGATCCTCTTTGGCTACTTAATGGCTTGATATCTAGACAAATGATTCCTAGAAAATATAATTTTGGGAAAATGATTTGAAATAATACCCCATGGATGTAACTCATTCTTTTAATCATGGGTATTTGATGTTAATCTTGGCTGGTGATTTCAGTGGCTTCTAATATTGGAATCTTCCTACTGTGGTTCCTCCATCTGGAGTGTGCACAGTGGTGTTTCTAGTATTATGATATGTTGCTGAATTAGTTAGCTATTGATTGCTTGGCTAATAGAGCACCTTGTGGCTTCTGTTAAAATGATCATGTTATTGTGCTGTCTTCATGGAGGTACGCAGCCATATGATCATTTTTTTCTTAAAGACACCTGCTGTCATTTGAAGTGACTGTTGGATGAACATCATGTTGGAATAACTTTGTTGTGAATTGAGATGGAGCCTATGATGCAAAGGATGAGGCCCCAATATAAGATGAGAATAGATACTATTGTTGCCTATTAGCTCTATGATGTGACTAGCATAGCATCTATGCTAATCTGAGAGCACTCTTACTTCTACTCCTTTTTGGAATTTGGTGAAACTATTACTTGAATTGAAACTGATGAGAGGCATTGGTATGATCTTAGTATATAAACCTGTTGCTTGTAGAGTTGTGGTTGCTGCTGGGCTAGTGCTGATCTTGATCACCTTGCTTGTGCTCCTTGTTGATCTTGTAGCCGGTTCCTTCTGAGCTACTGCCTTCCCTGTGGAACTCCTCCCCCTAGCTCTTGGATGGCTTTCCTAGCAACCAGATGCTGGTGATGTGGTGGTGTGGTTTTCCTGGCCATGGAGTGAAATGGATATCTCGGGTGCTAGTGTTGTATTGTGGCTGGTGCTCTATCTCTTGTGTGCTTTGATGGATTAGGTGCCGTTCTTGAGTCCTTGCTTGGGTGGAGAAGCAAATAGTACTGTAGCAGCTGTGCTACGGCTGCACCCTCCCTTATCTACTTCCCAAACTCTCCTTGTTGTGTTGACACCACAGCTGCTGCATGTAGTGACTGTGTTGTGTGCCTGATTGTGTCATATGTGGATCAGATTGAGTGAAAAACTTGATATTTGCTGTTGATTTACCTTATTACCATTTTATCTGGCTTTGGTGAAACTTGCCCCTTACTAGCCAATGATGCATTAGTCTGAGGCAAAATCAACTGATAAGAACAGATCTTATATTTTTGGCCCATTCCAATCTACTCAATGATGATCTAGCAGTGCACCTAACTGCAATTCTGAGAGTATAATACTAACCCACTAACCCCTCTTTTACCTTTGATTTGTTCTTTTCTGTTATGTCGCAGGTATAAAACTAATGATAGAAGATCAATGAAGACTAGATGAGGAAATATATATATTATAGTTTAGGATTTAATCTTAAATGTCATATTTTATTTATTCTCTTGTAAAGACTCCTTGTAAGAACCTTCTTTTCTTTAATAAAGTTTATTTTTCTACTATAATTATTCTTGTAAGGTAATATTTTTTCTAATTCCATTCCAGTTGATTTGTTGTTACTGAATAAGGAAAAGAATAAGAAATATTCGTTTGTTTATCATATAAAGGGCAATAAATATTCATATTTATTTTAAATATAAGATTTTCTGGTATGGTATTTTTTGTAATGCCTTTATTATAAAGAATGTTGTAACATGTATTTATTATAATAAGAAATACTTCTATTCCCTGTTTGAAATTTCTTATTCCCCTTAATTATAAATGTTTATCTGTTATATGATTGAATATATTTTGTACCACAATTTTGTACTTTATTGGTTAAATACTATTTTCTTAACTTGGAAATATTCCCGAATATTCAAATTTGAATTTCAATTCTCAATTTCAAACATGAATTGAATGTTTTTCCCAAGACACAAGAATATATTAGAAATCATGTCAAAATCCATACACTTGCGCTGACGTTATCATCAGAACAAGAGAGATCCCGATCCCTCTACAGCTCTTTGCGTTTTGCGCGAAAATTCCCCGGATTTTCGTATGCATGAATGCAATGCACACACCTGTGTCCTCTATAATTCTAGGTGCTAATCCTGGGATGTTACAGACTCCCCCCTTAAAATAAACTTCGTCCTCGAAGTTCGTATACTCTCACGTTTCGGAATGAGGAACTGGTTTGTATTGGTGATGACCTTTCTCAAGTTCATGGTAACCTCAAATGGAAATAATTGTAATATCCCATATCCATAACTTTTCCTAGAATTCTCCTCCCACTTGGCAATGTCCAACATGTTGTCTACAATGCACTAATGTTCCTCTTACTATATTCCCTTAGGGCTATGTCCTTACTAGAGGATCCTTCAATTGGGGTCTCTGATTTAGTTCATTACCCGTATTAGGTATCCTAATACAACTCCTTTACTTGATCATCAAACTTCCGGATTATACTATATAAGGTCCAGGAAGTATTACTAAATAAACCAGGGTTTTTAACTCTATTAAACAATAACTATGGTAAAAAGACTAACTTTTGATTTGTGAGGATATTGGTTTATACTGGTAGTCCTTCTGAAAATTGGATTTGAACACATTTAGTCCATACCCATTGGAAATTCCTTGTTCCTCTACACATGTCCAATTGGATGTGCTATATTACCTCTTCAGAATCACTTAAGAATTGTTTCTTTTAGGATTAGTTTGTTAGAACTATTCTATTTTATTACTTCGAGCTTTTACCTTATTAGGCTTTTAGACAATCTTTTGTTATTATCTTCAGTACTTTTATAAGAATAACTTCCTTTTAACCTTATGAAAATAAGGCTTGCTGTTGTTGTAGGTTAGTCCTTCTCCATCCTTTATTCGGAAAGTCAGATAATAATACCTTCATTTCTAAGGTTTACTCTCCCCCTTAGGGTTTACTAATGGTCTTCAAAAGGTCTATATAATATTCCTTAATTTTATAAATAGAATATTGGTCCCTATCCAGCTTATGCTCAACCTAATTAGGGTCTAATGAAAGATTGTACGGTGTATCCACACATTTGTGGATCTCCGAAGTGAATCTTTCAGCATTATTTGTCTTACTTACGATGTGGACATTTTCACTTTGATAGGTCAACTTTCGCGAAGAGTCCCAAAAGACGGTCGCTTTCAAAAAAAAAATTTACTCCTTTGTGTCTTACTTAACTTAGGCCAAATTTTATGCTCTTTATGCAACTTCTAAGAAGATCTGGTTAACTATGTCAACCAACACCGGTTGCGGAAAAGATACCAACTATGGATCAAAGACCAGCTGTGGATATTTACCAGTTGCGAACCATCCTAGGGTGTATGTATTACCCTATGGTTTCTAGCATCCTTATGGCATTCCCTCTGAATTATCAGAGCTTGAATACCATTTTGGGGTTTCAAAGCTACTTCTTTGTATTTATTCATGATACTTCCATGAACTTACATAATTACTCCATTGACTTCTTAGCAGCATACCTACTTTGATTAAACCTTAAGTTCATTAATTCTTGTTGCTCCATACATCTTCTACACTAATCTTCCTTCTTACTGCTAATTAGTAATGATCTGAGCTTGATCCATCCTTCAAATTGGATTGATACTCCTATATTTGGCTTTACCCTTTAGGTAAGTCTTCATCTTGGTCTTTGAAAACCGTCACTCCCTTACACGAATTCCCGTTTCTATCTAGGTCTATAACATCAAGTAGTAACTAGATGTTGCAACATGCATTTGCACACCAAGTCAAACTTCATGTACAGATCTAGTCAATCAAGAAGATCCAAGAAAAACAAATAAATCCAAATGTGGTACATATAACACACAATATTCTAAGCCCAGAATATAGTAGTTGAGTATAATATCTCTAGAATTCCGTCTTAGTTGTGTAGTCTATGACACCTCCTCGTATAGTTTTACATCGTGATACTTAGCACATAGGTTCAAACTATTCTTTATCTCAATATTTACCCAAATTGCTCAAGTGCAACAGGATAATTTTAAACAAAGTGGTCTCAATTTGGTTTTCACTAACCCTTTTGTCTCACTTTTGAAATGATTAATATAACCAACCTATCATTATTTAGTAACTAACCTAACATGATCACTCCAAATGAATAATCAGATTCTATTTGCTAACTTAAACCAAATATTATTAGGAATTTTTAGCACTTATGAGTTCTATCATAGTTCTACCATGTTATTTTCTTACTTCTACTTCAAGCTAATTTACTAAGTTTTTGTCATATTTATACTTATATCATGGTTTCGGAGCTAATCTCACCATGATCTTATTATGTTTTGCCTCTTTATCATGATTTAAGAGCTAATCTAACCATGATGACTTTGTTTCACACTACACTATTATTAAATCTTAACATAATTTCACTTCATCACGTAGAATTCGCAAGTGAATCCACATGATTACTACTCATTACATCAACATTTATCTTGATGATATTCATCATGTTATCGTTGGTTAACAACTAACAATAAAATTCCACTGTGCTACATGAATTTTAGAGTTAGGCTATACCATTAAGACCATTTCCATATAATGTCTTACACTTTCCTATAGTATCTTGGTGATTTATGTCTCCTTCGGAAGACACTACATAGCACTATACTGAGAAAAGATAAAATATTTACTCCTAAGAAAGAATGACTAAAGCATCTGACTTAGGTGTGACAAGTTTATCCTCAAGTGGATACTCATCACAAGTCATATGAATATTTGGTTTAGATAAGATGGCTCCTATAGTCACTATCCAACCTACATATCTTCCTAAAAGGGTTTTAATCCTAAGGTCAAAGCTGTAGGGTTCGCAACATAGAAAAAAAAATTCTTACGATGGGAACATCTAAGTACCAAGATCTATCTACTAGATACAAGCAACGGGTGGATATACATCCATAGAATACATACCCTCGAAGACCGAATAGCGTTAACAAGGTTGTACTCGTGGATGATGTAGACGAACGCTTGCCGATCTCAAGATCGTGATGAAGTCCGTCTAGTCCAGCCGGTCCAGCACGATCAAGTCCAGCACCTCAAAGCAGTGGTGCATCCGTGATCGCACACACGTACGGGTACCCCGACAACCTCGGCGCCCTCGCTCCAGTGAAGCAGCGGAAGCAACAATCCTTCCAGAAAAAGCCACCGGGAACATGTATCTCGTTGATCCGAGACCATGGGGAAATTCTAAAGGGGGGAGAGCGATCCTTCGCGAGGAGGTGTGAGATGAGAGGAGTAAGTGGGTGCCTTTTATAGGGAGAGGGGGGCAGCCCCCTCCCATGGCGTGGCATCCATGGAGATGCCCCCACCTCTTCCACATTCATGTGGGTGGAGCTCCCACTCACATAAATAGCCACCCCACTCAAACTTCCACTCACCTCCATTAAATTTCCACCAAATTTAATGTAATCTTTCATTAAATAAAACTCTTTTATTTATTTATTCAGAATTTTGTTAATTACTTTAATTAACAAACATTCACATAAACCCCTTCTAGTATTCCATTTCACATGCAGAACCAGTTTCAGCAATTTCAACCGAAACAGTTTCCGTGTCTAGTGAAATAAATTCCTACGCTTTCCTTTTTCTTTCTCTGGCCTATTATTTGCTCCAAATGGTGTAGGTATCCCTTAAGTGTGTCACCCTATGGTTCGCGAATAATGCAGACATGATCGAGACCCCTCTCCGATCAATAATCAGCAGCAGGACTTGGAGATCCGTACTGACCCACACATTCAACGATGACTTCTGTGATCATGTGAACCTTTTACCCTAGTATCTTAATCCCTTTGTTTCATGATATATTACATGTCCGAGATTCGATCATCGGTATCTCCATACCTAGTTTGATCTCGTTACTAACATGCACTCTTTTCTTGTTCCCGTGATATAACATTCTAGTGATCAAATCACTTGCTTGCAAGCTAACCAATGTGATATCACCAAAAGGGCCCAGAGCATATCTATCCGTCATCGGGATGAACAAATTCCACTCTTGATCCATGATTCTCAACATAACACTTTAGTAGCTTTGAAGCCATCTTTATAATCACCCAGTTACGGTGTGACGTTTGATGTTATCAAGAAACTCTTCCGGTGTTAGTGATTGACATGATCTCATGGTCTAAGGATTAGGATCACTTCGTAAGTTTAGCAATATAAACTCAATGACTTTGATCGTAATGCTATACTTCGGATGAATGTTCATCACACCATTACACTAATGTTGTGACCTCATTATTAACAACATCCAATGTCCATGATCAGGAAACTTTGATCATCTTGTTAATCAACGAGCTAGTTTATAAGAGAGGCATAACTAGGAACTTCCTTTTTGTTTATTAAACACACATGTATTAACGTTTCCGTATTAATACAATTATAGCATGCAAAATAAACATTTATCATAAATAAGGAATACGATAATAACCACTTTATTATTGCCTCTCGGGCATATTCCCTTCAGTCTCCCACTTGCACTAGAGACAATAATCTAGTTTGAAAACTTTGTGTATTGAACACCTATGGCTTTCTGGTGTTCCATATACGCAATTGCAAGTGGTTAACATATTCTACGGATCTGACACTTTCAGGTCCGTGTGTATTTGCATATCTTTGCGTCTCCACGCATCACTCATTCTCCAATGAGATGGCATTGTATAAATTTGGTATTTCGGTGAGACCTTTAGTTCCTTGGGGTTAAAACATGTCGATAATATTGTCATACAATATATCTTTAGTGTTAGCCCATTGCGAACCACACCTTAGTTTGATAACAAACTACTTGACACAAATTCCCTCCTTTGTTGCTACTATAGCAGTCATATACTTATCCCTTTTTGTTGTAGTATCCGTCACAATGTCTTAACTTTGAAATTCATCCAAATCCATCATGGAAACTTTCTTTCCATTTCATTGCGCCACCCATAGTTTAAATTGAGATAAACTTAATTTGTATCTTATGACAAAACTAGTATCAATGTAACGCTTTACAATGAACTATTTGTAATTGTTTGTCACCTCTACACAAATATATTCTTAGTTCTTCCAAAAGATCATAATAATATCCTTACTATAGTTCAATGATCATTTTATGATTCATTCTGGTATATGCTCACAACACTTAGAGCATAGGACATATCTGGATGTGTACATATCATGGTATGATTGATCAAAAAATTCTCGTGATATCACTCATCAAGTGTCAAAGCACTTGAATCTTGTTTCACTTATCAAGTGTCGATACACTTGAATCTTGATTTAATTCCTTTCCATACGACAAGAATCTTTTCTTGTCGTTTCTATATTGAACTCCTTCAATATCTCATATATGTACGTTTGGCACAACCATATTAGCGTCACAGTCTATCCACTATAGACATTCACGCTAAATATTCGGGTTTTGCCTAAGTATTACATCGAAATGAAATTCTTATCCTTTGTCAATAAAAATTACATCATTTCTAATCAACAAGATGTCCTCCACATAATGTATTAGAAATATGTCTCAGTGCTCCTACTTAATTTCTTGCAAATGCAAGCATCTTCATCGTCTCCTGATGAAAACTCCTTTTCATTATGGTGAAGATTCCAACTCCGCAATGCTTACTTCAACCATTGAAGTTTGCATGCCCTTTTTAGCATCCTTTGAATTAACAAAACCCTTTGGACCGTGTCATGTACACGTCCTAGGTAACCATTCTATTAGAAGAACTTTCTTTTATTTATTCATCTACCATATACCAAATTATATGTAGTGGTTGCTACTTTAATCCGTCCAGACTAAATATCGCTATGAAAGATCAAATCTTGTCATAGTCAACTCCTTGAACATTGTCGTAAAATACTTTACGACATGTCGACTATTTCATAGATGTGAAACATCCATGTCTGTTTCTTTATAGATCCAAATACGACCGATAGGTTTTTACACCTTTCTGGAGGGTCTTCCAAGTTCAAAACTTGATTTCTCGTGTATGGAACTATCACGGATTTTATGGCTTCAGCCATTTGACGGAGTCATGGCCCATCATCGCTTCTTTGCATATAGTCGGTTCATCATTGTCAAACAATAATGATTTACTCTCAAATCTTAGTATTTGATTGTTTATCCGACCTACTTGGTTCAATAGGAACTTAGATCTCCGTGACCACAACCTTTGAGGCACATAAGCTATGAGCATTATGGCAGCCTCCGGAACAATTTATGGTGCTGCTCAACTCAGCACATTTAGCTAAGGTTCGTTAACCTTATCAAAGTTCTATTGTCCTCCCACTTAACTTTTATGAAAAAAATCCTTCTTCAAGAAACTTCATGTTTCAAGCGACAAACCCTTTTGTCCTTGGTGTTATGGAGGAATAACCAATTGTTATTCGAAATAACCTACAAAGACATGCTCATCTGACTTCGGTTGTAAACATCTTACTTATGTTTAGCATACCAAAATTTAAGAAATGACAACTTGGGTTTTACCCCAAACCATAACTTCCATGGTGTCATTTCAACGGATCAAGATGGAGATCTTTTCAGTGTAAAAGCGGAAGTCTCTAAAGCTTTAATCTTTTAAAACATAATGGCAATTTTATCAATAACACCTTTGATCCAACCATGTCAAACAAGGTTTCATTACAAATCTCAAACACTCCATATTCCTATGGTGTTTCGGGAGATGTAAATCTAGGTGTTTTGCTAAACTTGTAACTCAAATAAATCCCTTTTATGATAAAATCATAATTCATTTATTTTTCTTGTTACACTTGTAACTCAAATAAATCCCTTATGATAAAATCATAAACCATTTATTTTCTTGTTACAATGATTTTCACTTCATCTTGAAAGTCTTTGAAACGTTTTTCAAATATTTCATACTTCTTTCTCATTAAGTGAACATTCACTCAAATTTCTGGAGAAAGCATATGAAGATGAAATCCATCGCTTACAACCATACATAATGGACTACATACATCGATATGTATAAATTCCAATATTTTAGTCGTTCGTTCTTCTTTGGCCTTTGAATGAGGTTTTAATTATCCCGAGGAAAGTCTCACAAGCGTCACTTGATCAAATCAAAGACTCCAAAAATCCATGAATATGGAGATTCTTCATGTTTTCTTTCCAATATAATTTAAACGGCGATGTCACTTCGTAAGTGATCTTTCAATCATTTGTCTTGCGACATTTTAGCATTAGGTTTTATGGATGTGATTTCTCCAACTAGATTTGTAAATCATCCATCTTATATGGAATACGGTAATTATTTGAACAACCTTTGTTCTCATAATACCTGATTCAAATAACAATTATTAAAACAAATCTTGAAGTCAAGCTTTGATGTCAACGAGAAATACAAACAACGGTTTGTTTGTTTTCGATGAACATCATCACATATTCTCTTGCTGGTTATTTAGGCCATTGTGGTTTATGAATTGCGTCGTTTCGTATGAAATTTCATACCAACCAATTCGGTATCCAATACCCAAGAACCACATTGTTTAATAAGCAAAGAATACAACCATAACATGTATATCATCCATATACCTAAATTGGATATTTCCAATCTTTTCTTTCCTGCCAAATATATTTTATAGATTCTCTTTCAGCATTTCCTTTATACTTTTTAAAAGAATCTATCAACACCAAAGTGGCGCCATATACATGACACATAGTCCAAAGCGTGTATATTCAAATAATAATACCTTTGGACTTGCACTTTGAAGTAGATCACCATCATCAAAATGATCGATATTATTTCAAAAATTCATTCTTTAGTAATCTTTTAGTATAGTAAATACTTTACATACATCTTCTATTCATCCTTATCATGACGACTTTCATGATCAAGCTAATGTAGCTTATAAGGAGAATCGTGAGTATAATGTTGCTTTCCAAAACCCTTTTTGATGATTAGGATGTCTAGCATCTCCAACCTTTGTAAATTATCATCCTATATGAGAACACATATTATAATCTATCATATTGCAACCAAAACATTGTTTCAGATATCGTTATATCTGCCACACATGATGGTTTCTGAAACAATTCTTTCAGCTCCTAGATAAACTTGATATTAAAATTATCAAGAATCATGGAGGCAAACATGATACTTAAGATACTAACACTGGAATTGTTACTGATGGGGATATGCCTACCGGGGTATACCCAGCAGGACGTTTCCGACTGGCCCAAGACTTGGCGAGTGGGCCTGCAAGACGGCGACTGGATTGAAGCCCAGCGAGGAACCAAGCGACTGGAAGCTGAAGGCCCAGGCGAGTAGATAGGCCCAGTCGGATTAGGTTAAACGAGTATCGAAGCTTTAACTGAATCGGTTGAGATATGTAAACCCTAGGGGAGGTGAGCCTATATAAACCTCCCTGCGGGGCGTGTAGAGATACGTTCCATCATACCCCCACGCGACTCGCTGCCGAGCTCGCCCATTGTACCACCTTCATAATACAATCTAGCAGGAGTAGGTCTTTACCCTCCGGGGGGCCGAACCTGGGTAAAACCCTGTGTCTCCGCCCTCATCTCGCTCCGCAGATGGCTGGCCGCCCTTGCCCCTCGTTCTACTACTCACTGCCGATTGCAGCATCTGCCGTGACCATTCCCACGACAGTGGCGCCCACCGTGGGGCCTGGCCGGTGTTCTGCGGCGAGATCCAATCTGCCCATCAACGAGACGGTCGCCACCGGCCGCATGATAGCGATCGGCGAGATGCTCCAAATCTTGCCGAGCAGCTACGTCCCGGCGGCGCGACCCGTCACGCACAGCGTGATCCTGCCGATCGGCACGATCAGCCTCTTCGTCAGCCTCACCGACGTCATCGTCTCGGAGGACTCGGCTCGCATCCGCGAGTCGCCGCCACGCGATCGGCTCTCCGAAAGCCAGATCCGCACGATCCATCGCCTCGCCTCCGAGTACAATTCGGCCCACAGCGGCGTGGCCGAAAACTCAGCAGCCGCGGAAGACGCGGCCCTCAACGACGACGCCGACTCGGCGACCCCGGCGTCACTCGCCGGGTCCATCACCGCGGCTTCACCCGCGGGCTCCATTACTCAGGTCTCCAACGTGGGAGACTTCGAGGACCCCTCCATCCTCGGGATCTTCGAATTCGACTCCGGGTCGGAGACTCCGCCGACCTCCGTGACGGAACCAGCCGCCACGCTGCGACCTACATGGCGACCGGCACTGATCCGCCAGAGGATCCATTCTCCACCCCAATCCCTCCTAACGCCACGGCGACGGAGGTCGAGGAACTCCGCCTGAAACTGGCGGAGGCAGTGCGCAAGGAGTAAGCCGAGCGCGAGAAATTTCGCCTCGAGCAGGTGGCGGCGCAGGAGCTATCGCGCTACCACCAACAGCGGATCAGGTCGCGCCTGAACCCCACCGTTCAGGGGCGCGCCCTGAACTTCGACGACGAAAACAACCCGGCCCGCGTGGCCGAGCGCGCGATCTGCGAGAACGTGCCACCAGGAGGAAGCGCCCGACCCCCGCCAGGGTCGACGGCGATGGGCGCCCCGCCTCCACCCAACCGCACACCCCCAGGGACCAGCCGCGGATAGTAGTCTCCTCACGGGAGCGAGACGCAAACGGCCTCCCACTGTTCTCCACCCCTATGGACAACCTCGTGGCAGGCCGAGCAGCAGCCGACAGCATCACGGCCACCGGCGACGGCGCCCTACAGATCCAATACGTCAGGGCCCTGCTCGCAAAGGCCGTCGAGCAGCAAAGAGCGGGCGCCGACTCGCAAGGTCGAGTATACTCGCGTTCTTCGGGAAGCAGGGCGGCCTCGAGCGGCCGCCCAATGGCGGCAAACACACTCAACTGCCCACCACCGGAGCCACTGCAGCTCCAACACCGACCCGCGAACGCGGCACTCTCCACCAACGACCCCAGGCCGGCGACCAACCTCGTCGCCGCCAACGGTCAGCCCATCGACGCCCGCACCCACATCATCAACAACCAAAGCTGGCGCGCACGCCAGCCCGACGACCTGCGGCACACCCTAACCAATCGCCGTGACGGCGAGCCCATGGGGTCGCTCAGTCGACTCGGCCCCAAGTGCTTCAGACCGATGATCCGAGGCGAGAAGTACCCGCCAAACTTTAAAGCGCCGAAGGAGATAGAAAAGTACGATCCCTCGTACGACCCCGCCGTCTGGCTCGACACATACCTCATGGCAATGGGGATCGCAGGCCACACCGACCTACTGGCCGCCCGTTACCTCCCCCTGATGATGGAGGGGACGTGCAGGCAGTGGATCAACACCCTCTCTCAGGACAGTATAGACTCCTGGGAGGAGATGCGTGACGCTTTCGTCAGGCACTTCGAGTGCTCCTACACCCGCGCCACCACTATCGAGGACCTGGAGCGATGCGTCCAGGGACCCCGCGAGTCGACCCGCAACTGGGTCCAACGGTGGCAAGAACTCTGGTACAACACGGTCGGCATCCACCCGGACACCGCGATCCATTGCTTCAAGACCTCGTGCCGATACGAGCCCCTGGTCGCCAAGCTCAAGCGACACTCTCGCACACTCGACAACATCCCCGACCTCCTCGAGATCGCCAAACGGTACGCGGAGGAAGATCCAAACCAGGAAACTGACGACGAGTCAGGAGGTCAACGCCGCACGAGCGACAACGACAGCGGACGACGGTTCGACCTGCGCTACAGCAACACTCGCCTCACCAGCAAGCGCCGCAGTGACGGGCGAGTCGACTTCGTCGCCAACGCCGGGCATGCGCAACGCGAGCCCAAGAGCTTCCGCCGCGACGGAGGACAACGCCGCGACGGCGGCAACTACAAGGCCAAGCCAAGGTTCGACCCCGCGGCTCTCCTTAACCAACCATGTGCGTTTCATAGCAGGGAAGGAAAGCTCGCCACGCACACCACCGCCGACTGCCACACCCTCAGGGAGATCGAGAAGGCACGGCGAGCACGGGAGGACCCCGACAATGACCCGCCAAACGGCGGAAAATTCGGCAAAGTGGCCGGCTCGCTCCACACCTTCACGGGCTTCAACACGAAGCGCGAGAAGAAGGTCATCGCCCGTGCCGTCGCCGTCAACGCGGTGGCCCAGGTGGACGTCCCCCAGTTCCTCAACTGGTCGGAGCAGCCCATCACCTGGAGTCGACAAGACCACTCGCCACGCATCGAGTACCCAGGTCGAGTCGCCCTGGTGGTCAAGGCCAAGGTCGGCGACTACTGGCTTCCCAAGACATTGATGGACGGCGGAAGCTCCATCAACATCCTGTACCTGGACACCTTCAGGCGGCTGCGTCTCCCGCAGTTGATGATCGAGACGACCCACACCACGTTCCACGGCATCGTCCCCGGTCGGAAAGCATACCCGATCGGCAAGGTCACGCTGCCAGTCACCTTCGGCACACCAGCAAACTTCCGCACCGAGCGGATCGTCTTCGAGCTCGTGCCATTCGACAGCCCCTACCATTGCGTCCTGGGGCGCCAGGCGTTCGCCAAGTTCATGGCAGCGCCCCACTACGCGTACAACGCGATGAAGCTCCCCGGGCCGTGCGGCGTCATCACCATCAACGGCGACCCCGACATGGCCGCCGAGTGCGAGGCCAAAGGCGCCGAGCTCGCTGACGCCGTCATCGCGGCGGAGACCAACCACGCGGATGAACTCGCCAAATACGCGAGCAGGGTCAACAACGACGACCCCACCATACTCAAGAAGCCCAACTCGGAGGGCGCAAACACCTCAACCTTTGAGGCCACCATGCACACCCGTACCGTCGAGCTGGTCCCAGGCGACTCCAGCCAGACGGTGACGATCGGGACGGGCATGAGCCCGGCATAGGAAGGCGCGCTCATCGAGTTCCTCCGTGAGAACAGGGACATCTCCGCATGGAAGCCCTCTGACATGCCCGGTGTCCCCAGGGAGCTCGCTGAGGACAAGCTAAACGCCGACCCCAAAGTGTGACCTGTCAAGCAGTCGCTACGACCCTTCAATGAAGAGCGCCGCCGAGCAATCGCCGAAGAGGTGCAGCGTCTACTCGCTGTAGGCTTCATCCGGCCGATCAAATACTCCAAGTGGCTGGCAAACCCAGTCCTGGTTGAGAAGAAAAACGGGACCTGGAGGATGTGTATCGACTACACAAACCTGAACAGCGCCTGCCCAAAGGAGCAGTTCGTCCTCCCGTGGATCGACCAGATAATCGATTCCACCACGGGCTCAGAGTCGTTGTGTTTCCTCGACGCCTACTCTGGTTACAACCAGATCAAAATGGCTGTCGCGGACGAGGAGAAGACGGCGTTCATCACGCCATTCGGAGCCTTCTGCTACACCGCCATGACCTTCGGCCTCAAGAACGCCGGGGCAACCTACCAGCGATGCATGCAAGAATGCCTTGCGAGCCAAATTGGCCGCAACGTCCACGTCTACATCGACGACGTGGTCGTAAAGTCCGCTCGCCAGGGCGACCTACTCGCCGACCTGGCGGAAACGTTCGCCAACTTGCGAAAATACAAGATAAAGCTCAACCCAGGCAAATGCACCTTCGGTGTACCCGCAGGGCAGCTACTGGGCTACGTCGTCTCCAAGCGCGGGATCGAGGCGAACCCCACCAAGATCGACACGATCGCCCGACTCGGCAAACCCGAGTGCTTGCGCGACGTTTAGAAGCTGGCCGGGCGAGTAGCGGCTCTCAGTCGCTTCATCCCCCGCTTGGGCGAGAAGGCAATGCCTCTATATCGCCTGATGCGCAAGAACCCCACATTCCAGTGGGACAAGGAGGCGGACGATGCCCTCCGCGACCTCAAGAAGGTGCTAATCGCCGCACCGCTAGTCGCCGCCCCGGTCGACAAAGAACCCATGCTAGTCTACGTCGCGGCTTCCGAGCGCGTCGTCAGCGCGGTCATGATCGTCGAGCGACCGGAGGAAGGAAAGGAGCGCCCAGTACAGCGACCGGTCTACTACATCAGCGAGGTCCTCACCGAGTCGCGCCAGCGGTACCCGCAGTACTAGAAGCTGGTATACGCGGTCTTCAGGGCACAGCGACGCCTGCCGCACTACTTCCAGGAGCACCCGATCACGGTCGTCTCCTCCGCACCGTTGCAGGACATCATCCGCAACCGTGAGGCGACCGGGCGAGTCGCCAAGTGGGCCGTCGAGATCGGCGTCCACAACATTAAATACGAGCCACGAAGAGCGATCAAGTCGCAAGCCCTAGCGGACTTCATCGCCGACTGGGAAGAAGCCCAGCAGCCAGAGAAGCTGCCATACCTCCACTACTGGAGCCTGCACTTTGATGGCTCCAAGAACGCGGACGGCACAGGGGCAGGGATCGTGTTAACTTCTCCGAAGGGCGACAAGCTCCGCTATGTCCTCTGCCTGGACTTCACACCCTGCACAAACAACATGGCCGAGTACGAGGCCTTACTACACGACATGAGGGCCGCCAGGGAGATGAATGTCAACCGCCTACGCTGCTACGGCGACTCCGACCTCGTCGCAGGACAAGTCGCTGGCACCTGCGACGCCGTCTCCCCCACCATGGCGGCATACCGCCAAGCAGTGGACAATCTGGGCGGACACTTCACAGGATACTCCGTCGAGTGGATCGACAGGCGGAAGAACGAGGAGGCCGACGCCCTCTCTCGCATCGGGTCGGCTCGACTCGCACCACCCGCCGGCGTCTTCCTCGACACGATCACCAAGCCATCAGTCTCTCCCCCAAGGGAGATCGACATCGGAGTCCCGCTCCAACCAGAAGCAGCCCTGGTCGCACTCGTCAACGAGCCAGACGACTGGACCAAGCCCTACATCGCCTACCTGGAAGACGGCACCTTGCCGGCAGACGAGACGGAAGCTCGAATGATCGTCCGTCGATGCAAGTCCTACGCCATCATCGACGGTGAGCTCCACAAGCGCAGTGTCACCGGCGTGTTCCAATTTTGCGTCCAACCCGCCGACGGACGCAAGATCCTCCACGACATCCACTCCGGTGACTGCGGCCACCATGCCGGCGCCCGCTCTCTCGTCGCCAAGGCTATGCGACATGGATTCTACTGGCCCACCGCACACGCCGACGCTGTCGACATCGTCCAGCGGTGCGCCGGGTGCCAGAAGTACGCCAACCAGACTCACGTGCCGAGCTCAGCGCTCAAAACAATCCCCATCACCTGGCCATTCGCCGTATGGGGCATGGACATGGTGGGCCCCTTCAAGAAGGCTCCCTCCGGTTACACCCACCTCCTAGTCGCAGTCGACAAATTCACAAAGTGGGTGGAGGCCAAGCCAGTCCGGAAATGCGACGGGAAGACCGCCACGAAATTCCTACGCGAACTCATATATCGCTACGGGTTCCCCAACAGCATCATCACGGACAACGGCACCAACTTCGCCAAAGGAGCCATGGCCGAATTCTGTGAAGAGCACCACATTCGGCTCGACCTCGCGTCAGTCGGCCACCCGGAATCCAACGGCCAGGCGGAACGGGCCAACCAAAGCATCCTCCACGGCCTGAAGCCGCGACTCCAAGTACCACTCGAGCGCACCGCCGGGTGCTGGGTCGAGGAGCTACCCTCCGTCATCTGGGGAATCCGCACCTCGGTTAACAGGTCGACAGGATTCACCCCCTTCTTCATGGTGTACGGCGCCGAGGCAGTCATGCCCACCGACCTTGAGCACGACTCGCCAAGGGTCGTCCACTACACGGAAGCTGCGAACGAACTCGCACGACAGGATGGAGTCGATCAACTCGACGAGGCACGCGACCTAGCTCGCTCGTGCACCGCCATCTACCAACAAGGACTCCGCCGCTATCACAGCCGGCGGGTGAAAACTCGCACCTTCCAAGAAGGCGACCTGGTGTTGCGTCTCATCCAGGACAAGAAGGGCATGCACTCCATGGGAGGGACCATTCGCCATCGGCCGTGTACTCGGCAACGACGCCTACTACCTCACCGACGTCCGCGGGGACGGCGAACTCGACGTCAAGCGACCATGGAATGTAAACCTCCTATGGAAGTTCTACGCCTAGAACCCCACATATGTACTCTCCAGTCGCTACGAAATAAAAAAATGGTTACCGCAAATTGCGCCTACTCTCCATGTCTTGTGCCACTCGCACTCGTAATAACAGCAGCACGCTAACCGCAGAAGTCAACCTTTGGTACAGCGATCGGCACGGCTAAGTAGTGCGGTGCAAGAGCACTGAGTCACCTCAGGTCTTGCATCGTCCACGAAAAACACCTACCCCCGAGCCCCATTGGAGTCGCCTAGCTCGACTGGTTCTACGAACCAAGACTACTGCCTACGCTTCTTACAGCGACCACGGTCCTCCGCATCCTCGACATAGCGACTCGAACGGCTAAGTACCACGCTCGGGGACTGCGGACCAGTTCACCTCGAGCGGTCCGGGAAAACGCCAAGTAGGAGAGCATGCCCAGGACTCGCCACGCGACTGACCCCACGGGCCAGGCAGGAGTGACGCGCACAAACTAACGCGCCAAGTCCTCACTCACCCTTGATTCGTGCCTGGAACAGCCAAGTACCACGCTCGGGGACTCGGCCACCCGACCTCGTTCGCGCACGGGAAAACGGCGAAGTACAGCGCGTTCAAGGGAGTCGCCTAGCGACTGGCTCTTCGAGTCCGGGCGAGTTGACCACAATAATAAAACACACAAAGACAACAAACACATCACATACGAGGTAAACCCCATAAAAGGGCGGACGCGCTCGGGGACTCGTTCAAACAACAAACACAAACACTTGACAAATACCAAAATAGACACGACATCTCATTCGATAGCATGTTGCATTGTCTCGCATTACAAAATATGCCCGCATGGCAGAACTGCTGCTAACGCCACAAGGCAAACTATCCTATTCTGCAGGCTTAGACGACGACTCGCCAACTCCACGACGATTGCGGATGAACGGCGTGTACGGGTTCGACGGATACGTCGTCAGTTCACCCGCCATCGCCGCGCGGAAGGGTTGCTCAACCTTGAAATCACGATGCGGCGGCTCGGGGTCGCCAGACACGACGACCGTCTCCTGGTACAGAAGGAGGTCGCCCATCGCCAAGACACGCTCCGAGTACTTGGCGGCGCGGTCTTGCAACTTGAGGACCTCTGAAAGCTCCACCACGCCGGTCGACGATGGGTAGCCACTCGTCATGTCGTCGATGTCGAAGTCCTCGGGGAAGTGGGCAAGTCCAAGACTAAGCGCCGTTGCCGCCCCGCGCCGAAACACCGACCGCGTCATGAACTCAACGACCGCGGGCGCCTTCTCCAAATACCTCCACACCTCAACGAGGTCGCTGGGAATCACTTCCGTGGGCGATATCTCCTGGAGATAGGCACGGATGCACGTCGCCGACAATGTTGCCGAATCGACAAGCGTGCTCACACACTGCCGCGTGTTGAGCATGCTTGCTTCTTCCGCGCTGTCGATGATGCGACCTGGGAGTAGAAGACAATAATGAATACGAGGGACACCACAAATGGCACAACTACTGAAAGAGGCAGACGCACTTACCAATCAACGGGCGGGCGAGATCCGTGATGAAGCTTTGAAGCGACGTATGGTCGTCCTGAAGCCCAGCAATAAGGACTTCCGACACTCTGCGATCCTCTTCGGCGGCTGCAACGGCGGCCTTGGCTCGCCCATCGGCTGAGCTCACTTCTTCCTTCGCCTCTTACAGCTGGCGCTCGAGGTCGGCGATCCGTTGTTCGGCCGAACTCAAAGCCGACTGCGCCGCCGCCAATTCACTAGCGGGGACAAGCCCCTGGCGAGCTTCCTCTGCCTTCGCGGCAACAGCCCGAAGCCCTTCGTTCGCCTCCTGGACGATGGCCAGTTCCTTTTCCGCGCGCTGCTTCGCCGTCAATCGATCGGCCGATTCAAGTTGCAGACCCTGCACATCACCAAAAGGTCAATCAAAGAAACTCCTAAAGTGCCCACCCGCTTAAATTCAGTGAGTGCGCACTCGGGGACTGGCAATCAAAGAAACTCCTAAAGTGCCCACCCGCTGAAATTCAGCGAATGCGCACTCGGGGACTGGTACTCAAAGAAATTCCTAAGTGCCCACCCGCTGAAATTCAGCGAGTGCGCACTCGGGGACTGGATGCGAAAAGTGAATATAAGACACTAAAATAATCAGGCCGCTGCAAAGCACCGACCTGATCCTCGGGGACTGGATGTACCTGGATGGCTGTGCCAAGCATGCCGTGGAGTTGTATCGCGTCCACGGACACGAGGAGAGCTGGCGTATGCCCACGGCGCTGGTCGACTTCAGCGTCGGCGACTCCTGGAGCGTGGCTCAAAGGCGAAGTTCCACTCGCCGCGGCCGCCTTGGTCATGAAGCGCGGGAAGGTGGTGATAGAGGCACCCGCCCCAAAGGAGGTCGGCTCGGCCGCTCCAGGAAACGGAGCGCCCTCCTTCGTGGACGCGGCCGCCTCCGTTGCAGGACCAGGCGGCGCGGCCGCCGTGTCGTCAGAAATCGTGACGACGGCGTCACCCTTGGCCTTCTTGCCGCCATCCGCAGGGACGACGACTTCGTCCGCCTTCCTCTTGCGGGAAGAATCCTCCTCGCTGACGACGGACGTCACCTTAGCCACGGTTGGGTGGCCCATCTTCTTCACTCCGGTCCTGTACATCGATCATATAAGCAAGATAATTCAATGATTATGGGAGACAAAGGAAGGCGAGTGCACTCACTTGGCGACCGGAATGAAGCGCAGCCCCGTACCGAGGCCGGCTGGCTTCTCCAGCTCAGGGCCCAGTCGGCGGCTGAGCCCCATGTCCAGGACGTCATGTGCCCAAGACATGGACGGCTTCTTCATCGTCGAAGCTGCGACCGGAGCCTCTGTAACTTCTTCGACAGGAGCTTCCCTGCGAGGCGAAGTCGTTGCGGCCGGAGCCTCCCCCAGCCCCGAGACCGGGGCGAATGGCGGAGGCATCGACGCCAGGGGCACCTCGATGGTGGCCGTGTCCAGCGCGGCCGTCGTCGGTGGCGCCTCATCCTTGGCCGGGCTGGGGGCGTCAGAACTGCTTGCCGAGTGTGGTGGCGAGGCCGGCCTCATCGGTTTCGTCTTCCTTCTTGGAGGGGCCTTCGCCTCCTTCTCCTTCCTCTTCTTCTTTGACGGAGTAGCTTGGCGACGCGAGGTCGTCTCCGGAAGTTCTTCTTCATCATCATGGCGCTCGAGGCTCTTGCTCGCCTCGAGCTCGCGCTGACGTTGCCCGCGGGTCTTGCGAGCCAGCGGGGCGGCTTCCTCCTCGGATTCGTCGTCGCTGTCGCTTTCGTCGCTCCTAGCGGGCGACCCGCCCATGTCTTGGGCGGACGAGCTCGAATTCTCGTCATCCGAGGGCGGGAGCCACCCTTCCACCACTTGGAACAGCTGCAACAAAGGCAAGTTGAAGTTAGTATGACCGCGACTGCAAAAGGACTGTGACTGCGAATGATACGAAGTGATTACCGTTGGGGCTGAGCGCTTCACGGTATAGGGGGCGACCCCAGCTTGAGCGTCCAAGTACACCGCTTGGGTGATTTTCTTCAGGTCCGCGGTGTAGTCGTCGAGCCTCCACTCGGCCAGGCTAGCCTTTGTCGGGTCGTCCCGGCCGGTGTACTGGTACATGTAGTGCTCGCGCCGGGCCAGCGGGACGAGTCGCCGCCCGAGCCAGCAGTTGTACAGGTTTATCGTCTGGAGGCCCTTCTTCTTCAGACCGCGGATGGTCTGAAGCATCTCGTCGACGACCATTCGCTGGTCGCCGGGAAGCTTGCCGATTTGAAGGCGGCGAGGCTCGGACCGATCGGCGGAGTACCACGGAATCGCCGTCTCGCCTTCCGGAGTCGCCTCGGCAACGTAGAACCACGACTTTTTCCAGTCGCTCGCTGCCTTGGCGGGCAGCATCAGGTCGAAGAATGAGGCCTTCGACTTCAGCTGGAAGGTTAGGCCACCCGCGGCGAGCATTGGGCCGCCCGCCTCCTCGCGGCTGATCCGTCCATGGAACAGATCTTGCCAAAGAGGGAAGTAGGGCCGGTAGCCCAAGTAGCACTCGCAGAACGCCACAAAGATGGCGAGCTGCTCGACGCTATGGGGGCCCAGATCCGACGGCTGGATCCCGTAGTAGGAGCAGAAGCGCCGGAAGAATAGGGACGTGGGGAACCCTAGCCCCCGTTCGAGATGACTGGTGAAGAAGATGAACTCCCTCTCTCGCGGGTTTGGAGTCACCTCTCCGGCCGCGGGGATGCGCCAGCAGCCGGCTTGCAGAATCCCGGCCTCCTCAAAGGAAGCCAGTTGCGCCCTAGTGCATTTCGATCTACCCCAAGGTTCGGTGGAGAGGGCCACGGCGGAAAGATTTGTGGGGGCTCGGAGGATTTCCGGTTGGCTGGGTCGCGGTGCGGAGGGAGGCGAAAGGTGCGCGCAGTCGTAGGAAATGGTGAGACGGTGGTCCTCTGATCGCTAGCCATTCCTCTTATATAGCGGTTGCTACCCGCCAAATCAGGGAACCGTTACCGCGCGATGATTACGCCAAAAGTTACCGTTGGATTAACTCCAACGGCTAGTTTGACCATGTTTAACGGTCCAACTTCAGCCACTCGGCTCGCCGACCCAACCACTATGACAGTGTTTCGCCGACTCGACTCGCCAAAGCTGCGAGTAGTGTGATTAGTTTTTCCTTTATACAGGAGCCCGCCGTTGATTCGACTGGATGTCTACTCAGCAGCCGTATGCTCCGACTGCCAGCAGCCACCTACGCCAAATCGACGACAGCCTCGGGGACTACTGATGGGGATATGCCTACCGGGGTATACCCAGCAGGACGTTTCCGACTGGCCCAAGACTTGGCGAGTGGGCCTGCAAGACGGCGTCTGGATTGAAGCCCAGCGAGGAATCAAGCGACTGGAAGCTGAAGGCCCAGGCGAGTAGATAGGCCCAGTCGGATTAGGTTAAACGAGTATCGAAGCTTTAACTAAATCGGTTGAGATATGTAAACCCTAGGGGAGGTGAGCCTATATAAACCTCCCTGCGGGGTGTGTAGAGATACGTTCTATCATACCCCCACGCGACTCGCCGCCTAGCCGTCGAGCTCGCCCATTGTACCACCTTCATAATACAATCTAGCAGGAGTAGGTCTTTACCCTCCGGGGGGCCGAACCTGGGTAAAACCCTGTGTCTCCGCCCTCATCTCGCTCCGCAGATGGCTGGCCGCCCTTGCCCCTCGTTCTACTACTCGCTGCCGATTGCAGCATCTGCCGTGACCATTCCCACGACAGTTACTCTCGATTTAATACCAATTATTAAATCTCACGGAGTAAACAGAGTTTGCTGAAAGTTTGCAATAGGACTTTAAACTTTAGATTGACACTCAACACAATACGATACCAGTTTGTAAAGTATATATCCAGAATTCTATAGTTCTATTATCTCAATTACAACTATGCATAAGGTGGTGAACGAATGCCAATGACTACAACAAATTATGCAAATTCACTCTGATTTAATTTATGATAAATTGAGTTCTACTAATCCAAATTATAAATGAACTCCCACTCAAAAACAACATCCCTCGTGTCTTTTTGGTGATCACATGAACCAAATCCACTACACCAAGTCCGATCATCACGTGAGTCGGTGTAGCTTCAAAGGCGAGCATCCATATGGTCATCATATCAAAACATATGACTCGTGCTTAACCTTTCGGTCCGTGTTCCGAGGCCATGTCTGTACATGCTAGGCTCGCCAAGTAAGAACCTTAGTATTCGCGTGTGTAACTGTCTTACACCCGAGATATGCTCGTGGATTCAAGTACACCCGATCATCACGTGATGCCTTGAAGCGACGAAACATTGTCGGTGCATACTTAAGGAAGAACACATTTTTATCTTGATATCTAAATGAGGGATCATCTTATTATGCTAATAAAACGCCAAACAAGCAATATAAGATGCAATCAAACATCACATGTTAATAAGTGAAATGATATGGTTCCCGCATATGATCTCCATCATGTGCACCGTGGTATGATCTCTATCATACCTTTATGTGTAAGGCCAAGGTCTATGGAACTTACACGCTATGTGTGTTGTAAGAGTATCATCTCATACTTCTACTTACAACATCACCATATCATAACACTAGCCCAGCAACAATCTAAACTAGACGCCTCTAATTTATGCATTGCAAGTTTTACGTGGTTTAGGGCTTTCGAAGATAGAACCGTTCTTACCTACGAACATGAACCACAACGAGGATAACCAAATTTTTGATAACTCGTTGCAAATTAGATATTGACTATAGTAGGAGAGACAGACACCCGCTAGCCACTTATGCAAAACTAGTTGCATGTCAAGCGTGGAACAGGTCTCATGTGCGAGGACATGTAAAGTTTGTCCGGGCCGCTTCATCCCACTATGCCACCAATATCCAAAGTACAACTAAGAAGCAATAAAATGATCATCATCGCCCACATACTCATATGTGTACTACCCGTGCAAAGCATCTACGCATAGATCCGGCTCTGATACCACTGTAGGGTTTGCAGCATAGAAAACAAAAAATTTCCTACAATGGGAACATCTAAGTACCAAGATCTATCTACTAGATACAAGCAACGGGTGGATAGACATCCATAGAATACATACCCTCGAAGACCGAATAGCATTAACGAGGTTGTACTCGTGGATGATGTAGACGAACGCTTGCCGATCTCAATATCGTGATGAAGTCCGTCTAGTCCAGCCGGTCCAGCACGATCAAGTCCAGCACCTCAAAGCAGTGGTGCATCCGTGATCGCACACACGTACGGGTACCCCGACAACCTCCGCGCCCTCGCTCCAGTGAAGCAGTGGAAGCAACAAATCCTTCCAGAAAAAGCCACCGGGGACATGTATCTCGCAGATCCGAGACCATGGGGAAATTCTAAAGGGGGGAGAGAGATCCTTCGCGAGGAGGTGCGAGATGAGAGGAGGAAGTGGGTGCCTTTTATAGGGAGAGGGGGGCAGCCCCCTCCCATGGCATGGCAGCCATGGAGGTGCCCCCACCTCTTCCACATTCATGTGGGTGGAGCTCCCACTCACATAAATAGCCACCCCACTCAAAATTCCACTCACCTCCATTAAATTTCCACCAAATTTAATGTAATCTCTCATTAAATAAAACTCTTTTATTTATTTATTCAGAATTTTGTTAATTACTTTAATTAACAAACATTCACATAAAATCCCTTGCTAGTATTCCATTTCACATGCAGAACCAGTTTTAGCAATTTCAACCGAAACAGTTTTGGTGTCTAGTGAAATAAATTCCTGCACTTTCCTTTTTCTTTCTCTGGCATATTATTTGCTCCAAATGGTGTCGGTATCCCTTAAGTGTGTCACCCTACGGTTTGCGAATAATGCAGACATGATCGAGACCCCTCTCCGATCAATAATCAGTAGCGGGACCTGGAGATCCGTACTGACTCCCACACATGCAACGATGACTTCTGTGATTGTGTGAACCTTTTACGCTAGTATCTTAATCCATTTGTTTAACAATATATTACATGTCCGAGATTCGATCATCGGTATCTCCATACCTAGTTTTATCTCGTTACTGACATGCACTCTTTTCTCGTTCCCGTGATATAACATTCTAGTGATCAAATCACTTGCTTGCAAGCTAACCAATGTGATATCACCGAGAGGGCCTAGAGTATATCTATCCGTCATCGGGATGAACAAGTTCCACTCTTGATCCATGATTCTCAACATAACACTTTAGTAGCTTTGAATCCATCTTTATAATCACCCAGTTACGGTGTGACGTTTGATGTTATCAAGAAACTCTTCCGGTGTTAGTGATTGACATGATCTCATGGTCTAAGGATTAGGATCACTTCGTAAGTTGTTATAGCAATATAAACTCAATGACTTTGATCTTAATGCTATACTTCGGATGAATGTTCATCACACCATTACACTAATGTTGTGACCTCGTTATTAACAACATCCAGTGTCCATGATCAGGAAACTTTGATCATCTTGTTAATCATTATAAGAGAGGCATAACTAGCAACTTCCTTTTTGTTTATTAAACACATATGTATTAACGTTTCCATATTAATACAATTATAGCATGCAAAATAAACATTTATCATAAATAAGGAATACGATAATAACCACTTTATTATTGCCTCTCGGGCATATTCCCTTCAAAAGCATATGCTCTGATACCAACTGCGGTGACCCAGCATACCACTGTATGATGTAGTACACTATAGTCTTTGACATAACACCAATGAAACACCGTTCACTAGTATTACATCCCTCAGAGTGGTACAACAGAAACATAGCAGGTCCAAGACATGACTATAGGTTACAACTCAACTCTTTACACAAGATCCAGAGAACACTCTAGGTGAAAGAGAGAGAAAGAAACTTCTTACAAAGAAGAATCAGGAATAAATAATTCATAGCTACCATACTTATAAAACTAGTAGCTGAACTACGAGGCTTGCATTGTTGCTATTGCAATACTCTGCAGAAGTAGGTTCTATGGTTATAAATTCTATTCTTATCTAATCAGCAACTTCATCTTCACTTCAGTTGATGTATATGTTGACTTTCTTGACTTCATTGAAGAGCGTTAGCTTTTGATGATGATTCTTGGAACATGATCTGATGAAGACGCCATCTGTACTGGCTTTAGAACCTAGCAAGGGTTAAGAAGATACTTTGAGTACGAGCGTACTCAGCAAGTTCACTAGAAAAGGAGTGTTTGATGCACTATATCTACAGCCACAGAACATAGGTCGTAGGCCATGCAAGTTTTCGTAAATATTTCTTCAAAGGTTGCTTTTATTCTGAAAAGCTATGTCCGTCAGCCTTCACGGGTTTACCAGAACTTTCATGGAGTTCCTTTCCCGCAGCGTTCACAGCTCCTTCCTGGAACATGGAGTAACAAGTTACAGTTCTTACACTCTACAGAGGTGCGTCACTTTACCCATGAGAGACCTTAGGTTTTGTTGCACGGCTGGGAGTATGTCCCCGTTCAAACTTCCTTGGTTTGAGGCCCAACCTAAGATCCAAGCCAATCACTGCCTTCTCTATGACCCCGCATGTCTCCTTGGTGTACACCATGCCCACCTATTGAATTACGGCAATGGTTTGTACAGACCGTTCAGATGCTGGAACTATCGTGGGACGTTGAGGGTTCCCACCCATATGCTGCATATCCTCGACGAATTACCAATTAATATGCACGCTACAAGGATAACAGCCACGACCTGCACATCCGGCTTCATGCGAGAGGGAAAAGATACAGCTGAATTCTTCGTCCCATTCCAAATCTCATGGTCAACGCGTAATATACGGCGCAAGAATCACTGGCGACATTGGTTGTTAAGTCCTAGATAATATGTTCCTTTACCACCAGAACCCTTATAGTAGGTTATTACCTCATGGTAAATAACCTATAATCACATTATTATGAAAATAGTGTTTTCTGTCCTTTTTCAAATGCAGGTGATGACAACACTGGATTTGCAAAATACTTTACAGAAAATAATCAAAGGACATGAGCAAGTGTGAACTTGCCTTTTGTGATTGCAAGATTATGCACTCACGGTCTTCAAGACAATATAAGATCCAATAGTTGAAATCTGCATCATTGGTCCGGTAAGGACTAATGTTTAAAGAAGCAAGATGCAATTATGCATAAGTAATGATATGCATTTTGTAAAACTCTCAATTCAAATCCCCAATACTTTGAGTGAAGTGAATTCAAATGATTCTTTTAAGAGTTGGTTTATCTTCAAATTTTACTTTATAAGTAATGATCCTTATAAGGAACCTAAGTGAGAATAATTCTTAATACACATGTAAAGTATAAAGTAATGTGATTATGTTTAATTGTTATTTGCTGATTAAGGTAAGATTTTTTGGTTTTAGTTGTTAAGAGTTAAAGAATTTATTATGAGATTATTCTTTGAAGTGGCAAAAAGAATAACATTTGAAGAAAAGATTTCCTTTCTAAGGTTTAAACAATCTTCATGGTTAATAGAACATGAGGAATGTCTTTTGGTGTTTGATTTATTATTTTGGATTTGAGATGCTTATGTCTTAAGTTAAATAGACCAAAGTTAACTATAAAAACATAAGTGATTTATTAGACCTGATGTTTATAAGGTTTGAGACTAAAGTTAACTTTAAAAGGTTAAGTAAACTTAAAATGTAATATATTTCAATTATTCCCAAGTTTTCGATTTATGATAAGTATAACTAAGGTGTGGAATTATTCACTTTATTTTTAAGTGAATGATTTAGATTAAATTTGTTTTGCTTATTAAGAAAATACTTTGTATTTATTTAATGGGATCATAATTAGATGGTTTTAGTAATTTGTTAAAATTTAAAGTTATGTTAATAGTGGTCAAGATATAATGATTATTCATCATATTATATAAATGGGTGATACTCAATGTTTATTTAAAAGCATTCTTAATACGATTTTTAAAAGAATATTTTAAAGTTAAAAGGTTATACTTAAGTTTGATTATGAATTCAAGTTATGGGTTTGGAATTAGTATTAAGACACTAATTGCTCAAGGTTTTCTAAGAATTGTGTTTATTTCTTTCTTAAGAATTGTTTTTAAAGAATTCACAAAATAGGTATTAGGTAAGGATTTATTATTTAAAATATTAAAGCCTTTCCTAATAATATATTTAATATTTTTCTAGTGTAATATATTTATTCAAGACCTTAAAAATGAATTTTATTTATTTTTAAGTATTATCTTTATTTTTATAAAATTCATCAAAAAATTAAGTGTCTTTAAATATTTGCTTTATGTTTTATTTGTAAAACTCTAAGTTAGTATTTTTATAAAATAGTAGAGCTATTTTGATACACAAAAATGATTTTTTATTTATTTTTAGGGTTTTTGTTATTTCATAGAATTTCCTTTAGGATTTAATGGTGTTAATAATTATTTACTTTATATTTTTTTTAAACAATTTAAACTTATATTTTTATTAAGTAGATCATATTTTTATGATAATTTACATATATTATTTATATATTGTTAGGATTTTTTTATAATTTTCTAGAGCTCAAAACGTTTAGATGATATTTTGGTAAATTTTCCATTTTATCTTTTATTATTTATTTGTAAGATCTGTTTTACTTCATAAATTTGGGCCCATTAGGTAGCCTAGCCCACTGGGTTGGGCTAGACCACTTGGCCTAGTTCTATGGGTCGGTTGACCCTGACCCGACCCTATCTCCTTCTTCGCTGCTCGTCCTCTCTCACGCGATGTGGTTGTCGCCATCCCTCTCTGGCTCGATTCCGGCGAACGCCGCCATTTCGGCCGCCGCTGCCGGCCATTGAAGCTCCGTCGCTGCCTGGACAATCGAGTCCTCCGATTCGATTTGGCCCTGAGGCCTTACCGAGCTCGCTCCCTCTCATCTCCTTGTGCTAGGGTTCGGTGTTGGGGTCGTCGTGTGCCGGTGGTCTTGTGGAGATCTTCGTCGGCCTGGACTTAGCTCGACGCCAGCGAAAAGGTGCGCAGGCACAACCCTGGCGTCTCCTTCTCCTGATGCCTGCGGGACGGCGCTGTCAGCGCAACCCAAGCATCGGAGGCTTCCACTGATTTTGTGGTGGTGTTGTTTAGGACCTAATCCATGTCTTCATCAAGCCAACGCTCCAGGTGCTCGGCACCCTCGGTGAGTTTTGATTCCATGTGACCAGCTTTAGTGCTAATGGCCCTAATCTATGATTCTGCTATGTTTGTTTGTGGCTGATTGATTACTAGCTAGAATTCCTAGATTTGCATGAGCAAGTGCTTAGTGGTATAATTTGGGTTAATGATTGTGCTGCTAGTGTTGGTGAGTGCTAAACTATGGTTCAGTGATGCTGTTCTTAACATACCTAGGATTTTCTATTGGCTATGATGTACTGGTGTGACTTGCAAATAAATTCTGGATGGATTTAATTGTTGTATATCAAATGTGTATTACTACAGCAACCCTACTCTCATAAATTGATCAAAAACATATCTTGCTCACTTACTTGGCTAGCAAATGGTGCAAAGGCTGAGGTTTTATCTTGAGTCAAACACATACTAAGGTGGTTATCCTTAGCTGATCATAAGCAAGGTAAAATGATTGTAGAGATGAAATGATTTCTAGATTGGTGGCTAGGCTTAATCTTAAAAGAGATATATTTGATGCCCTGAATCTGATTCATTGATGATCTTGATCCTCTCTTGAATATAGTTGCATCATTTTTAAATGATTCCTAGCAAAAGATAGCTAGGAAAATGATTTAGATTCTTGTTTGGTTACTTGCAGATGGTTTTGAATGAGTTGATGTGGATCAGATCTTGCACATGCATGATCTTGGGTCAGACAAGAATTGGAATATGCAAAGTAGATCCTCTTTGGCTACTTAATGGCTTGATATCTAGACAAATGATTCCTAGAAAAGATAATTTTGGGAAAATGATTTGAAATAATACCCCATGGATGTAACTCATTCTTTTAATCATGGGTATTTGATGTTAATCTTGGTTGGTGATTTCAGTGGCTTCTAATATTGGAATCTTCCTACTATGGTGCCTCCATCTGGAGTGTGCACAATGGTGTTTCTAGTATTATGATCTGTTGTTGAATTAGTTAGCTATTGATTGCTTGGCTAATAGAGCACCTTGTGGCTTCTGTTAATATGATCATGTTATTGTGCTGTCTTCCTGGAGGTACACAACCATATGATCATTTTTTTTAACGGGGAAAGGTCCTGAAGGACCGAGATGCTGCTATTAGTCAAAGCGGTGAGTACAAATTACAATAAGACCCAAAATAAAACAAGATAACAACTGGGCCCCTCAAGTTTACACATTGCACCCTGCAGGAAAGATTAGAAAGCAATCGAGTCCTGCATGCCGCTGGACACTCGCCTCCAGCTGCGGCCGCCGTCGTCGGAACCGGGGACGAACCACTTGGCCCAACGTCGACGCTGGGAGCCGTGAGGAGGGAGTGAAAAGGCCGCCGAAGGCGGTTGAAGTAGCTCAGGCACAGAGGCCTCTCAAGCTCGGCGAGGCCATCCTCTTGGCCAAAGATAGCGGTTGGCTTTTTGCTTCCGCTTGGAGATCGCCGGAGAAAACGCAGCATCGCCGCCTGGGAACAGGCGGCCCCGCCCATCGCAAGTATCAGCAGCAGCAAGCCAACCCTCCTTCCTTCCCTCGCCACCATGGCAGGCCAAGATCTGGAGAGGTAGCTAGTCGCCGACGACACCGCGAAGGCACACCCGAGCTTTATGGTCGAGCCACTGAGTCCGCATCCTCCGCCGGCAACTGCAACCACTGCAGCGACACAAAGAGGGAGACCCGGTGACCTCTTGGCGCCGCTCGAAAGCGCCAAGGAGTAGCTCGATGATGCGAAGAAGCGTAGCCACCGCTCACAACCAGGCCATCTCCCCCCGCCGCCACGGCCGGCCAGAGAGGGCCCCAGATCTGGGCACAACCACACAACACCCGCAACAAGAACAGCTTTATTCTGGAGCACGGTGTTCATCGCCGTCTTCCTCCCTCCACCATGGACGGAGAGAAAAGCAACGAGGAACCCTAAAAGGCCAAGGATCTGGCTGCACAGAACCTTAGCGCCGCCTCCACCTACGGGCATCATGCCCAAGACCGGCACAGGGACAAACCACCTACATCTACCACTATACAACGGCCAGCCTCTCCCATCCCATCCTCTCCAGCCGGAGCCGAAGAAGAAGGGAAGGGGGACCGGCACCGCTGGGGCGACTCTCAAGGGGGAGGGGGAGAGGGGAGGAGAGAGGAGAGGGGGGAGAGGAGTCCTATTGCCGAAAGGAGGTTGGACTACCAATCCTTGATCATTTTTTCTTAAAGACACCTGCTGTCATTTGAAGTGACTATTGGATGAACATCATGTTAGAATAACTTTGTTGTGGATTGAGATGCAGCCTATGATGCAAAGGCTGAGGCCCCAATATAAGATGAGAATAGATACTTCTGTTGCCTATTAGCTCTATGATGTGACTAGCATAGCATCTATGCTAATCTGAGAGCACTCTTACTTCTACTCCTTTTTGGAATTTGGTGCAACTATTGCTTGAATTGAAACTGATGAGAGGCATTGGTATGATCTTAGTATATAAACCTGTTGCTTGTAGAGTTGTGGTTGCTGCTGGGCTAGTGCTGATCTTGATCACCTTGCTTATGCTCCTTGTTGATCTTCTAGCTGGTTCCTTCTGAGCTACTGCCTTCCCTGTGGAACTCCTCCCCTCCTAGCTCTTGGATGGCTTTCCTAGCAACCAGATGCTGGTGATGTGGTGGTGTGGTTTTCTTGTCCATGGAGTGAAATGGATATCTCTGGTGCTAGTGTTGTATTGTGGCTAGTGCTCTATCTCTTGTGCGATTTGATGGATTAGGTGCAGCTCTTGAGTCCTTGCTTGGGTGGAGAAGCAAATAGTACTCTAGCAGTGCTACGGCTGCACCCTCCCTTATCTACTTCCCAAACTCTCCTTGCTATGTTGACACCACAGTTCATGCATGTAGTGACTGTGTTGTGTGCCTGATTGTGTCATATGTGGATCATATTGAGTGAAAAACTTGATATTTGCTGTTGATTTACCTTATTACCATTTTATCTGGCTTTGGTGAAACTTGCCCCTTACTAGCCAATGATGCATTAGTCTGAGGCAAAATCAACTGATAAGAACAGATCTTATATTTTTGGCCCATTCCAATCTACTCAGTGATGATCTAGCAGTGCACCTCACTGCAATTCTGAGAGTATAATACTAACCCACTAACCCCTCTTTTACCTTTGATTTGTTCTTTTCTGTTATGTTGCAGGTATAAAACTAATGATAGAAGATCAATAAAGACTAGATTAGGAAATAGATAGATTATAGTTTAGGATTTAATCTTAAATGTAATCTTTTATTTATTCTCTTGTAAAGACTCCTTGTAAGAACCTTCTTTTCTTTAATAAAGTTTATTTTTCTACTGTAATTATTCTTGTAAGGTAATATTTTTTCTAATTCCATTCCAGTTGATTTGTTGTTACTGAATAAGGAAAAGAATAAGATATATTCGTTTGTTTATCATATAAAGGGCAATAAATATTCATATTTATTTTAAATATAAGATTTTCTGGTATGGTATTTTTTTGTAATGCCTTTATTATAAAGAATGTTGTAACATGTATTTATTATAATAAGAAATACTTTTATTCCCTGTTTGAAATTTCTTATTCCCCTTAATTATAAATGTTTATCTATTATATGATTGAATATATTTTGTACCACAATTTTTTACTTTATTGGTTAAATACTATTTTCTTAACTTGGAAATATTCCCAAATATTCAAATTTGAATTTCAATTCTCAATTTCAAACATGAATTGAATTGTTTTCCCAAGACACAAGAATATATTAGAAATCATGTCAAAATCCATACACTTGCGCTGATGTTATCATCAGAACAAGAGAGATCCTGATCCCTCTACAGTTCTTTGCATTTTGCGCAAAAATTTTCCGGATTTTCTTATGCATGAATGCAATGCACACACGTGCGTCCTCTATAATTCTAGGTGCTAATCCTGGGATGTTACAGAGGAGGCCGTGGCCGCGCATCCGCTGCAGCCCCCGTGGCTCGTCCTCCCGTCCTCCCCGCCTCCGCTCTTCTTATGCCCCCGGGAGGACTGCCTGTACCCCAACCTTCGTCTGCATGTCCCAACCGCGAATGCCTATCGACGCCGTCGCCTCTATGCCTCTCCGCATGGCTGGACCCTCGCAATCGATTGGACTAGTCTCGCCACGTCCCTCCTATCCACAATCATCCTCCGTCCGGTGGAGAGGAACAAACGTTCCATCGAACTCTTTCCCTCGTCCCTAGTTAAATCATAATCCCAGCGCCCAGATCCGTAGCGAGCTCCTCTGCATCGCCGAGAAAAGGTAGGAGGTCCTCGGGCAGGCGTCGAGGTGCCTCCCAAGGCAGAGGTGTCCATGGCGGCATCCACCAACATACCATACCTGACGAGAGGAGACAGAGGCGTACATGGCGGCACCTCCTCACTCACTACCTCACCGATCCCCAACCCCGAGCGCTTCCATGGATCTCCCTGTCCTGGCATTCCATGCCTAGCGAGCTGCCGCAACAACCCAATCAGCACGTTGCCCCCGCTCCATGACTCGCGCCGCCATCTCCCCACCCAGGTCTCAGCACAACCGGAGATCCTCCTCGTGCCGCCTAGGATCCCCGACGCGTGGCCTTCGGAGCCCTAACGGAGCCACAGGTCCCTACTTTTTCCGGCGATGCCTCAACTACGAAGGTCTGCCTCCCCCTGCCTGCCTTAATCACTGACCCAATTCGCTTCAGAGCACATAATTAGTACTATATAACCTAGATTTGACTCCTGGAATGTAAATTACTTTGTGAATTAAATAGATTCGATCCAAGTTTCGCCCAACCATCCAAACAAAGTATGATCTGGCCTGCCGTATGCTTAGGAAGAATCGTCAGTATTGCTCACTTCCAATGAATGTGCATGCATCTTATGTTAATCCAGATTCTGAAGTGCTTCGTGTGGACGTTGTGATGGCACTCTTGCATTGTCTAGCACACTTAAGATGCACTAAACAAGGTAGATGCAATTTGCACCTTGGGGATTTTATGCCAATGTGGGAGTTCACTACATAGGATAGATCAAGAGGCGAATACTCATTTTGAGGTTTGTTCCTGCTCTTGTTCCATTCAAATTACACATTGCACATATTTCTGCTAAAGTGAGGATGTCATAGGGAAGATTGAGGATGTCATAGGGCCGGCCGGCCTCCTTCATGGTGGCGTCTAAGGTGACCAGCGCAGTGGCCCAATACAGCGGTGTGGCACTCGCCAAGTTCCCTGTCGAGGAGCATCGATCTGGCGACTGGAGGTCACTCACGAAAGAAACTAGAGCCGTCTACGGCAGCGATGACGATAAAGTTTCTGGCAGGTCAGTGCAAACTCCAAGTTCCTGGACTTGGACAAATCCTGCTTCATTCTCGTGTGCTTTTACTTTTAGATTAATTGTGTCCACATGGCTGAGGCTAGAGAGAGCTTCGAATTTGTCAAAGGAGATGCATACAAACCAATATTTTTTCAAAAAAATTACATTGTCCTATAATGACTAATTTAGCAGAAACTTGCATCTATGTCACGCATTGTCCCCATATTCTATTCTATTATGTCGTCTCTCTTCAGGTAAAACCCATGCGATACGGAGCTGCCCAAACCGATCTCAGATGCTTTCGAGGAGACCCAAGGTATCAACGGTAGCAATGACAATTTCACCAATTCGATGCATACTTTTGTTTTTCTCCTGCCAGGCGAGTCTTCTTAGAGCAAGTACAATAAGGGGCCAGAGCTGAGACAAGAACTTATAAGACATGGTTTATACTTATATTTATGCAATAACTAGAAAGATTGTGGAGGAAAGACATCTCACTGAATACGAAACCAGCCATACATGATCTTAATTTGGATGAGTTAATGGCGTAGCGAATATATTTTCAAGTGTGAATTTAATACTCAACATCAAAATTAAACCCGTTGCAACGCACGGGCATTCTGCTAGTAATGAGTAATTGAAAGAATCATTTTTTTGTCTGCCACTTGTGCTGGCGCCATCTTCCAGAGCTATTGCGATCAACAACCATTGAGCAAACCTTGAGTTCTGATACCACTCTGTTGGGAGAACTGGTCGCACCGGTTACCCCCAATCCGTGAGTTAGTACACCAGTGGTGTTGAATACAACTTATTCTACTTCGTATTTTTAAATCATATAAAGTGTGTGCTAATCTTCATTTAAGGGTAATCGGTGTAACCGGTTTTCTCTCGACAGTGGGTCTATCCTATATCAAATATATTTGTGGGCCTTGGTGGCCTAGACCTTTGTGGTCGTAGGACTTTGGATGTGGACCTCTCCAAAGAGGATGTATGGTTGCATCAATAGTCTGAATCGCAGGTCTACATCCTTGTGTTTGCGATCCTCTCAACTCAACAGATTTTTATTTAGGCTGACTACTTTTTTATAACTTTATCTTCATAGAATTAATGCTAGGGTGTCTGTAGGAAACTTATGGAAAATAATTTGGTAAAATTGGCAACTTTCTCATAATTTTGAAACGTCTGTTTAACCCTCTTCCCCCTCTAATCGATAGATGTGTATTTCAAGTTGTTTAATTACAACACTAAAACATCACAAAATCTTACTGACATGTCAGATTATGGAGGTTGCAATCTGAAATATATCAATCTTGAGAGAAATGCATATGAGTTAGAATCTTGCAAAACAAACACATGACATAGTGTTTTTCCTAAAAAATCATCCAAAAGATTCTTTGCTTAACCCTTAGATCAAGGAGACCAGAGACCACCTTCATTTTTCTTGGAAATAAGGGGTTGCCGCGGCCTCTACATCGATTAATGAATACAACCAAGAGAAAAGAGGCCCTAATTACCTTCTTGTCAGCCTTTGTCACAAATTTACATCTTTACATATACAGATAAATCAATGAAATCAAGAACTGTGCAGTATAGTTACATATATACCAGAACACTTTTGCCTCCCAAAAAAACACAGAGAAAGAACAAAACGTTGGCAATACTAGAACGAAAAGAAAACATTGTCTGCAGTCGAACATGCGTCTCCTCGATGCCATACTGTTTTCTGTCGGTGGCCATGAACTTCTGATATTCGGTTCCTTGTACTGACATTATTGTTAGCTGAGGTTATTCCCAGGTGTGTACCTGTCAAAGCAAGATAAAATCGTCTGTCATTCCCAGGTGTAGTAGGTAGGATTGTACGGATATCACAAGCTTAAAGTAGAACGTTCCACTTCGAGAACTAAGTACTACAGTATGCTCGTGGTTACTCACTGGAATGCAATGCCCGTTCTGTTCCTGAGGTTGTTCGGGATGATCCCCTGTAAATTGTTATTCTGCACAAACCTGTTGAACAAAAGTTCAAGTTGTCAAAATACAGCGGGTGGCCTCAACTGAAACTGGTAAAGTTAGCAAGCTTTTAGGTGGATAATGTAGCATAAACTTGGCCGAGTGTGGGTTATGTGTCGGAATTCCTTGTATGTTCAGGGCACTTACAGTTCCTGAAGCTTTGGAAGGTCTCCCAGCAGCGGAGGCATCGGCCCTGTCAATTGGTTGTTCTCCAGGTGCCTTCAGGTCAGAAATGCAATCCGAATTAGTGAAAAGGAAGCAGACACAGCATCTTCATGTGGTGAGTAATAGCTAAAATGAACCTCCTAAGAATCATTTTGCACAAGTAACCATGTAGATATGTTTATACTTACAGAGAAGACAAATGATGTAGGGGGCTCGTATCTGGAATTGGTCCTGTCAGATTGTTCCCCACAAGCCAACTGCAACAAAACATTTTCTGTAGTCACTCATTGAACCTTCCATATAGCACACCAATCTAGCATCAGTTTGTGTCTAGAGGCTTACATGCTCGAGATTGCAGTCAGATTAGCAACGTGGTCAGATATTGATCCTCCAACATTGAAGTTCGTCAGGTTGCTGCAGTAAAAGTTACAATGGACATTGAGTCATGGTTCAGAGACTGAAAAATAAACATACAGAACTTGTTTGCACAACACCAGATCCTGTTTCAGTTATCATCTAACTAGGAGTTGTAACTTACAGTGCAGTTACTCGAGCAAGGGGTTCTTGACTGCAGGAAACGCCTGTCCATGAGTTCCCCACAGGCAAGCAAGGATCGCCACTCCAGTCTGATGGCGGATTGGCGAAGCCTCTCGCGAGCGTCTCCATGCCGATCACTGCAGCGACGTGATGAAATGGACGGATGATTTACACAGTTACCCCGAGCAAGTAGTGAACCAGCAATGGCGGCTTGCTTGGCGCATGGGAGCAGCAGCGATCGATCGGTTATTACCGTCTCTAGGATGAGTCCTCCCTCCGAGTGGAACGACCATCATGAGCTCCGCGGCATTGATCACCGGCCCGACCGGCGACCCCGGCGCGGGCGTCAGCGTGATCTTCGTCTGCCCGGAGAGCGGCCACTGTGCGCCGTACACCATCGACCCCGCCGTGGAGACGTTGAGGCCGGCGAAGAAGGCCTCGCCGTTGACCGCGACGTCGAAGACCCTCCAGCTGAGCGGGCTCGGCGTGCGGTTGTCCTGGAAGTAGAGCGCCAAGTAGTAGGTCGCGCTGGGCAGCGGCGCCGGCGGCCACTGGAGCTCGAGGACGTCGCCGCGGCTGGCCGTCACGCCTCGCCGGAACACGCCCTCCGGCGGCCTGTTCCAGAACGCCCCCGGCTCCACGCTCCCCTGGCTCTCGACCACCGGGCTGGTCCCGTCGCTGTACGGCTCCCAGTACCGGCTGAACTGATCGCCCGAATCGCCGCTGAAACAGAGATGCACATTTCCGCATGATCATGACCGGCCAAGCACGCACGGAATCTGTAGCAAGCAGAGAGACACGCACACGATCGCCACGATGCCATGTGCTACATACGTAACGTACCTGACGGCGACGGAGCCGTCGTCGTGGCCAAAGCTGTGTCGGGCGATGGTGCTGAGGGCGTAGGAGGCGAAGTCGGTGGAGTTGTAGACGGAGTCGTCGAGCGGCACGACCTCGAGCGCGGAGATGAAGGGGCTGGACCCGGGCGCGGTGGCGGCGTTCCTGGCGAGGCAGACGCTGACCTCCTTCCCCGCGGCGACCACGACGGCCTCGAAGTAGGTGGCGCGGCCGCGCGCGTAGTCCCTTGCCGTGTCCACCTGGCTCCAGCGCGTGCCGTCGATGATCTGGTCGAAGACCGGGGGCGCCACGCCGCCGTCGAACCCGCCGTAGTAGTAGGTGGTGCGGACGAGGTACTTGGCGCTCTTCGCCGCGGGGACCACGTAGCAGTGCTTCCTGGCCGGCGACGCGTCCGGGAAGTAGCGGAGCGAGGAGAGCGTCGGCGTGGCCGCCAGAGGGGACGGGATGTCGGTGGCGTTCCCCGTGGCGATGAACCGGGCGTCGGGGAGCCATGTCACGTTCCCGAACACGCGCTCCGCGCCCGCGCCGCAGTTTATCTGGTACCCTGTCAAGGAAAGAACGCGCATGCACGACACGAGGTTGGTCCGCTGCTGGCTCGCTCGCTGAGTCCTACTACAACAAGGAAGGTTGATCGAGCGAGGTCGCCTCACCTGAGAGAGCGTCGGCGCCGTGGATCCGGAAGCCGAGGCCGAGGAGGAGGAGGGCGAGGAAAGAGGAGAAGGGGCTCATCATTGGGAAATGCTCCCGACGCTGCGATCGTCGAGCCGACGACCTCTGCGTTGTTGTTGTTGCCTGGGCGGCAGTTTTCCTGGAAAGTTTTCTCTCTTGGTTGGTTGGTGGCCCACAAGTTCGAGTTCAGATATGCACGACCCGTTCCAATTCGCACACGACCATAAAAACCATTATTATCTACGCTCAGTTGGCATTTTTCTGGTGTTATATAATATATTTCCCGGCAGGCGTGATGTCCTGGAGCTGCCATTTGCCTTTTGCTCGGACGGACGGAAAGCGTTTTTGGACAGAGACCCAGCGGTGAGGCTGCCGGCGGCACACTCATCGGACTGGGATCTATTCGTTGCGTCGTATGGTGCTCCTCCGTGGACGTGGTGGTTTTGTTCCTTGCTTGTACTCGTACTGCCAATCGAGCCGAGTCCATGCATATATTTTTTTTCCTCCTGATTGGCTAGCTGGCGTCTGATTGATTTGATTCTGTGTCGCAGCGCGGGCAGGACGACGTGCTCGCGTCAACTGCCCAACGAACCCGAGGTGACAGTGACACGATTGCTGGACGCACGGGCGGCCGGACCTGAGGATAGACCGTTAGACACGCTGTTTCGTTTCCACGCGGGCCAGAGACTCTGGACAGGCTAGCTGCACCTCCATCGCTGCTTTTGTCACATACTCCTCTGTTCGGAAATATAAGACGTTTTAGTTTTGTGAATCGAATATATCTAGACGTCTTTTAGTGTATAGGTTCGTAGAGGTTCGGAGTGAACCTATAACTTAAAAGGTGTCTAGATACATTTGTTTCACAAAGCTAGAATGTCTTATATTTCCGAACAGAGGGAGTACTATATACCCGCCGCGTAACTTAACGGATGCGTCGATCAGTCGAACATGGCAATGATTGGTTACTCTAGCAGACCACAAGTCCACAGTCCCTTCATCGCCGCCACCACGGCGGATTTTGCATCATTTACGGCTTTGTTCTGGTTAATCCCTACCCTAACGCCCCGTTTGGATTGTCGTTTTTTAACCAAAACTGCCGGATTAAACGGACATCTTCTTTTTAACCTCTTCATAAAATGAAAACGATCGGACTAAAAACCTAAGGCTTTGTTTGGTAGCAGCGTTTTGTGGGGTTTGTCCGTGTATTATCTCCACGGTATTTGGTGTACACAATCCCCTCACCTGATCCACTTCAAACGCGACCCCAGCTCGCGCCTGGAAAACACGTCGTCCCGCATGCATGAGTTTCAAACGTTTTACATGGGCTTACACAATTGTAAACCGGGCTGCCAAACGGGCCTTAGAGTGTATTTCTGAGTAATAGACTAGACTGGTAAAATTCACGTGGAACTACTTTGAAACCCGGCTGCCAAACAAGGCCTGAAGGGATTAGAGAGTATTGGAGTAGATTTAAGAGGATTTTGACTTGTATGGATTTTATTTTACTTTAGTCTCCTCCAATCCACTTCAAACCTAAGCTAACCGAAACAAGCTCTAAATGGGTTATGTGTAGTTGGAGGATATAATCCCCGGTTCCGTTTCGATTTAAATCTATGTGTCTGGGAGATAACATGATTCCAGAGCTACAATGATAGCTTCAATCAAAAGATATGCGACGGAAATAAAATAGTCAACATGCTCGTCAAGTCGCCAACCGGCAACAACAACAATAACCAAAGATCACATCAAAGCAGAGATATCATGGTTTCTATCCTTTTCGGTAATGAGTAAACTGCTATTGAACCGCACGTCCAAACATCACCAAATTTAGTAGACATGTAGACATACGAGTTTCTAACATACACATCAGATTTTAGCTCAATCGGACACCGTTTGCCTGCTCAAACTGTTCGTCTATCGAAACTACTATGTGCTGAAACCGCAGCACTCCGAACTGGCTAACCCCCAAATCTGATGCTACACTTACCCAAAATTCAAACCAGTTAATCAGATTGAAGTATTCAAAGTATGAAACAAGTTCACCAAGTTTGGAGTCAATCCAAGCACGTTTGAGCCTCTAAACACCAGCTTGAATACATATCGGTTAGATTTCAGAAATCTCGATAGAAATCACCTCTCCTTCTTCGTCATCTCTTCTTACTAGGTTGTGGTGTTCTTGTGTGTTCTCTCATCCTCTTACTATAGTAGTCACGATGGTTTGCCTCTCTCATTTTCTCTTTCTCTCAACACATACATACATCAAAGGTGGCTAGGATTTTCTTTTCTACTCCTCTCTCAAGGAGCACCTCGGCCGTTGGATATAAAATTAGATCAACGGTTGAAATATGTTGGACTTCATGGAATGTGGTTGGGCGGCCAACACACCTCTATTTGGAGGGACATGGCCCAACAAACTCTCCCTCCCGACATCATGGAGGGACTCACTGCCTACTGACAGTCATGCCAGCGAGCTAACAACATACCTCGAGCTTTCCCCTTGTCACCATCTTGGTCAATATATCAGCCTCATTTTCATATATGGGCATCTTTTTAATTTGCATTTGTTTGGAATTCAACACATCTTGAATCAAATGATAGCGCACATCAATATGCTTTGACCTTAAATGAAAACTTGCATTCTTACTCATGTGAATGAGACTTTGGTTGTCACAAAACATCACATGTACTTGTCTTGGTCAAAACTAAGCTCATAAGCCAATCATTTCAACCATAATAGATCTTTGCTCGTATCAGTTACTAAGATAAAGTCGACCAGTTGTGTTCAGTGCCACACACTTTTGCAACCTACTTTTACATGCCACTGCTCCCCTGAATGGGTAAACAAATAATCTTAAGTAGACTTCCTTCCATCTACATCTCCAGCCAAGTCTAAATTTGAATATGCAATTAGCTTGGGGTCAGTATCACCAAATCAAAGCTTCGTATTAGTGCTGCCCCGGAGATACCTCAAAATCCACTTCACACCTTTCCAATGTTGTCTTCTTGGATTGGACATAAATCTACTCACAGTACCAACCGCTTGAGCAATGCCAGGCCATGTGCACACCATAACATACATCAAACTCTTAATTGCTGAAGCATAAGGAATTTTGTGCATTTTCTTTTCCATCTCTTCAGTGGAGCAACATTTCTTTTTTACTCAACTTGAAATCAGTTGCAAGTGGACAACTCACATCCTTTTCCTTATCTATCTTGAACTTGTGAAGTACCTTCTCAGTAAATTTTTCTCGATACAAGTAACAACTTGTTGGATTTTCTGTCTCTCTCAATTCTTATGCCGAGAATACATTATTGGACCCATATATTTTATGGAAAAACTTTTGATCAACTCTTTCTTTATTCTAGCAATCCTTAAGACATTCTTGCCAACAATCAAGATATCATAAACATAGAGCAAATCATCAGCTGAGAACCTCTAAATAAATACACAATGGTTTGAGCCATACCTCTTGTAGCCTTGCTCCCACATGACAGATTCAAACTTCATGTACCATTTTTCTGGGTGCTTGTTTTAGGCCATAGATACTTCTTTAGTCACACATAGTCTTCTTTGCCTTTAACAAGAAACACCTCATGCTGCTCCATGTAGATTTCTTCCTCTAACTCTCCATGAAGGAAAGCTATCTTCACATCCATTTGCTCAACCTCCAAGTTGTGATTTTCTGCCATGCCAAGGATCATTCGGGTTGATGTCATCTTCACCACCATAGAAAATATTTCATCAAAGTCAATACTTTTTATCTAATTGAATCCTTTTACGGCTAGCCTAGCCTTGTACCTTAGATGTGACGTGTGTTATTCTTGCTTGATTCTGTAGACCCACTTGTTCTTTAGAACTTTCTTGCCCTTGGGCAACTTCACCAACTCATAAGTATGATTCTTATGTGAGAAATCTCTTCTTGCATAGACTTATTCCACTACTTGTTCTCATCTTTCATTGCATCTTGAAAACACTCAGGTTCTAAACCATCAGACAATAACACCACATATTGGTCTAAATCATACCTAATGGAAGGAACACGGCCTCTAATGGACCATCTGAGTGGAGCAACTGGTGGACTATCTGATTCGGGTGTTTCCTGACCATGATCATATTTTTCAGCATCATACTCTTACTGCTGGGGAGAATCCTCACATGTACCACTATGTGCATCATCTTGCACATCTTCTGCATCATCATCTTCAACTTCTTATTAAGCTAAATCTGTAGGAACTAGGTCAGAATCAGATCTATCTTGATGTTGTTTTTAGGAGAAACATGTACCAGAACTTGCTCCAGAACCTACACATCTATCTTCACAATATCCTTAATTGTTTGGTCTTCACAAAACACAACATCACGGCTTCTCACAACCTTTCTTACTATTGGATTATACAACTTGTAGCCAAACTGATCACCTCCATAGCCAAGAACTATGCACTATCATGTCTTTGAATCAAACTTTGACCTTTCATCTTGAGGGATATTAACAAAGGCATTGCACCCCAAAAACCTTCAGGTGATCATACAAGACGCCTTTGACATAAAATACCTTGTTTGTGTTGGGAATATGCCCTAGAGGCAATCATGTATGATGTGATTCCCATTGTATTCATAAAGTTATTTAGTTGTCCTTGTATGAGCATCTGATGTATATCATTAAATATGTGATTCGGTTGTGGAACTATGCATTCATGTTGATCATACTAAATATCCTTGGTCATTGAGGTTGTGCTGGACACACAACTTAGACCAATGTGAAAGTCGGCTGATGACTCGGTTCCACTTGTCATGGGCATGGTGATGCTATTCCGACTTACACGGATTCGCCTAAAGAGTTTAGCGAGTCGGATTGACCCATATTGAGATACAATGAACAAGTCGTCATTTGTATGTCTCAATCAATGTAATCCTTAGACCTGAGGTTGTTGTTGCACAATTGAGTTGAGGATCACCGACTTAGGTTTTGTCAAACGATGTTCCGTCACTGTGCAGTTATAAAGGAAGAGTTTGGGTTGACTGAGAATCAAGCTGCGTGATGTGAATAACCAAGATGGTATTTTGCCCCTCCACCTGGAGAGATATTCTCCGGGCCCTCTCGGATGATATGATTCAGAAAGAATGGCCATGCACAACTCGGTTAAGTGTTAACCGAGGCGATCGATTAAGAGTTAGTCGGATGAATCACTTATCACGGATCGAGAAGAGAGTCGTACTATTTAAGGGATAACAATTATTCGCCTATAGTTCGACAAGGTATATCATGAGGCAAAAGCGACTCGGACGTAAGTGGCATTGGAAATACATGTCGCCATGCCTCTTTTGCACTTGGGAGTCGGCACGTTATGCTAGGATCCGCTACCGACTAATCGATTGAGAGTCGAACTCCAATTGTGTCCAAGTAGCCATGAGCCTGCGGGGTCACACACTTAAGAGAGAGAGCAAGTTCGGATTGGATCTGAACCGAAATTTGTTTGGGTTGGACCTGAACCGGATTTGGACTGAGTTAGTGAGTTGGACTCACAGTGACTAATATGGGCTTTAGTGAATGGGCCACAAGTGAGTGGAGCCCACTTTCATTCCCTATACATAGTGGGGCGTAGAAACCCAGGAGGGTTAATGGTTAGGACATTCCATAAGTTGGGAACCCTAGATCCACAGCAGTCCTGCCGCCATAACGAACCTAGCAGTTCACCGCCGACGCTCCTCCTTGTACGTGTGGATACCAGCAGCGGTGATGTACGATCAGCACCACGACGATCGGGATTGGATCAGATCGTAAGGACTGCACTGCATCAACTAGCGTGCTTCATCAGTAGTCCGCAACCGCGTGTCTAGTGGTAATCACCGTGGCCTTCTACCTCAACTAGATCTTGGGATCACCACGTTAGAGGATTTTTTTTGTTTTATCTCTGTGTGACCCAACAGTTTGGAACATCTCCTTGCAACTGATAACTTTGTGAGATATTAATAAGATAAACCATAGTCGACAAAACCTCACCCAATAATGTTTAGAAAGCTTTGTTGGAGATATGCCCAAGAGGCAATAATAAAGTGGTTATTATTATACCTTTGTGTTTATGATAAATGTTTACATCCCATGCTATAATTGTATTAACTGTAAACATTAATACTTGTGTGTTTTGTAAACATAAAAGAGTCCATAGTAACCCTCATGTTGAAACTAGCTTGTTAATTAATAGATGATCATGGTTTCCTGATCATGGATATTGGATGTTATTAATAACAATATCATATCATTAGGAGAATGATGTGATGGACACACACCCAAAGTAAGCATAGCATAAGATCAAGTCATTAAGTTCATTTTGCTACAAGCTTTCAAATACATAGTAACCTATTCCTTCGACCATGATATCATGTTAATCACCTTCACCAGATGAGTAATTTGATGACATCAAACGCCACTTCCGTAACTGGATGGTTATAAAGGTGGCATTGGGTATTCTAAAAGTATGTGTTAAAGCGCATGGATCAAGAGTGGGATTTGACCATCCATATGATGGATAGATATACTATGGGCCCTCTCGGTGGAATGTCATCCAATTGGCTTGCAAGCATGTGACTAGGTCACAAGGGATGTCATATCACAGAACAAGTAAATAGTACTTATCGGTCACGATGTTGAACTAGGTATGGAGATACCGACGATCGAACCTCGGATAAGTAAAGTATCGCGCGACAAAGGGAATCAGTATCGTATGTGAATGGTTCATTCGATCACGAAGTCATCGTTGAATATTTGGGAGCCATTATGGATCTCCAGATACCACTATTGGTTATTGATCGGAGAGGTGTCTCGATCATGTCATCATAGTTCGCGAGCCGTAGGGTGACGCACTTAAGGTTTGATGTTGTTTAAGTAGATATGGAATGTGAGTTGGAGACCAAATGTTGTTTGGAGTCTCAGATTGGATCCAGGACATCATGAGGAGATCTGGGATGGTCCGAAGAATAATATTCATATAAGGAAAGTCATTTTCCGGTTCGGAAATGTTTTCGATATTTTGACCGGAAGCTTCTAGAATGTTCTAGAGGGACCACTAGTGGGTCCACCACCCCTAGAGGGGCCACTTGGGCTGAGGCATGCCGTAGGGGAGCACTAGGTCCAGCCACACCAAAGCCCAAGGGGGAACATCCGGCTACCAAAAGAATTGGGGTCAAACCCTAGTTTGAAAAGTCAAACTCTAGTTTGGTAAGAGTGGAGACTTGGGGGCCAAGTCCCCAACTCTTTCCCATTGTGGCCGAGTTTAGGGGAACTCGGCAAGGGCTGGGAACCCCTTGGTCGCCGCCCTCCCACTATATAATGATAGGTGGGGGCGCACCCCCTTGCCCCTTGGCCCTGCCGCCCCTTCCTCCCAAACCCTAGCTGCCAACTCCTCCCTCCTCCATCTTCCTGCTGCGGCTTAGGCGAAGCCCTGCAGGGATTTCTCCTCCACCACCATCACCATGCTATTGTGCTTCTGGGATTCTGAGGGGATCTACTACCTCCTCTTCCTGCTAGAACAGGGAGATGAAGGTCTTCATCGACTCCGTACGTGTGACCGAGTGCGGAAGCGCTGCCGGAACGTGTCACCTAAAGGATCATCTGCACAATCTTGAGATCGGTAAGCGATCGACTACATCAACCACGAGAATCTGATATTGTTAAACCCTTCGGATCTACGAGGGTTATTTCTCTTCTATCTTGTTGCACTGATATCGTAGATTAGGTCTTGGTTTTCCATAGATTGGATCTTGGTTTTATGTGTTCTTGCCACTGATTTTTTTGTTTTCCATGCAACAAACCCTACAGTGGTATCAGAGCCGAATCTATGCGTAGATCTGTTGCACAAGTAGAACACAATGGTTTTGTGTGAGTTGATGCTTTTGTTGTCGCTTGCTTTTTGTGTACTTTGCATCTTGTGGGATGGTGGGATGAAGCGGCCTGGGCTAACCTTACATGTCATCGCACATGAGACTTGCTCCATGCTCAACGTGCAACTTGCATTACACAAGTGGCTTTGCAGGTGTTTGTCTCTCCCACCATAGTTAAGATTCAATTTACAATGGGCACTTGACAACACTCGTATCAGCGTTGTGGTTCATGTTCGTAGGTATGGACGGTTCTTATTCGAAAGCCCCAAGCCACGTAAAACATGCAAATAAAATTAGAGGCGTTTAACTTGTTTTTGCAGGGGCATGTGATGTGATATGGCCATGATGTGATTGTGATTATATTTGATGTATGCAATGATCCTTAATGTAAGTTGGCAACCGGAAGGAGCCTAATGGTTGTCTTTAAATTTGTTAAGACCTGCGTGTCAATTCATCGTGTAATAGCTTTATTCCAAGTAGTTGTAATAGTTGCTGTTGGTGATGGACAACCATGAATCGGCGCCATTGACCTTGACACCATGCTGGTGATGATGGAGATCATGTTCATGCTTTGAAGATGGAGATCAAAGTCACAAGAAGAAAGGCCATATCATATCACACATTATGAATTACATGTGATGTTAATCCTTTTTATGCATCTTGTATTGCTTAGATCACGATGGTAGCATTATAAGATGGTCCCTCTCACTAAATTTCAAGTAATAAAGTGTTCGTACTTAGTAGGCACCGTTGCTAAGGCTCGTCGTTTATAAGCATCATGTGATGATCGGGTGTTATAGATTGTGCATGTGCATACAACATGTGCAAGCTAGATTTGCACATGCGAATACTAAGGTTAACCTTGATGAGCCTAGCATGTATAGACATGGCCTCGGAACACGAAATACCGAAAGGTAAAGCATGAGTAATATGGATGATATGATGGACATGTTGATTGTTCGCCTTTAAAGCTACAACATCTATCGTGGTGATCGAACTTGGTGTAGTGGATTTGGTTCGTGTAATCACCAAAATGACTCGAGAGATGTTGTTTTTGAGTCGAAGTTCAAAAGTAATGTGATTAAAATTGAACACAATTTATCATAAATTAAATCAAAGTGATTTTGCATAATTGTTGTAGTCATTGGCATCTGTTCACCACCTTACGCTTAGCTTTAATTGAGATAACAAAACTATAGAATTCTGGATAGTTACTTTACAAACTGGTATCGTATTGTTTTGAGTGTTAATCTTAAAGTTTAAAAAGTCCTATTGCAAACTTTGAGCAAACTCCATTTACTCCGTGAAGTTTAATAATTAGTATTAAATTAAGAACAACAATTCCAGTGTTAGTATCTAAGTATCATATTTGCCTCTATGATTCTTGATATTCAAAAGATTGTTTTAATATCAAGGTAATCTAGGAGCTGAAAGAATTGTTTCGGAAACCATCATGTGTGGAAGATATTGCGATATCTGAAACAATGTTTTGGTTGCAACATGATAGAGTATAATTTGGCAAAATATATGTTCTCATATTTGATGAGAATTTGCGAAGGTTGGAGACGCTAAAGATCCTAATCCTCCAAAGGGTTTTGGAAAGCAAAAGTATACTCGTGATTTACCTTTATAAGCTATAGTAGCTTGATTATGAAAGTTGTCACGATAAGGATGAATAGAATATGTAGGTAAAATGTTTACTACACTAAAATATTACTACAGAATGGATTTTGAAAGAACGCCAAATATTTGATGATGGTGATCTACTTCAAATTGCAAGTCCAAAGGTATTAGTATTTGACTATACACATTTTGGGCTATGTGTCATGTGTATGGCGCCACTATTGATGTTGATGGATTTTTTAAAAGGGAAAGGAAATGCGGATAGAGAATCTTAGAAATATTTGGTAGAAAAAGAAAAGATTGGAAATGTCCATCTTGGGTATATAAATGATATACATGTTATGGTTGTATTCTTTGCTTGTTAAACAATGTGGTTCTTGGGTATTGGATACCAAATTGGTTGGTGTGAAAATGTCATACATGACAACACAATTCATGAACTGCAATGGCCTAAGTAACCAGCAAAAGAATATGTGAAGATGTTCATAAAAAACAAAGTGTTGTTGTGTTTCTCGTTGACATCAAAGCTTTCCTTCAAGATTTGTTTCGATAATTGTTATTTTGATGAGGTATTATGAGAACAAAAGGTTGTTCAAATAATTGCTATATTCCATATAAGATGGATGATTTATAAGTCTGGTTGGAGAAATCACGTCCATAAAACTAATGCTAAAAATGTCGAAAGACAAATGAATGAAATATCACTTACAAAGTGACATCGCTGTTTAAATTATAATGGAAAGAAAACATATAGAAACTCCATGTTGATGGAATTTTTGGAGTCTTTTGATTTTGATCAAATGACGCTTGTGAGACTTTCCTGGAGATAACTGAAACTTTGTTCAAAGGCCTAGAAGAACGAACGCCTAACTTATTGGAATTTGTACATATTGATGTATGTAGACCATTATGTGTAATCGTGAGTGATGGATTTCAACTTCATATGCATTCTCTGAAAATTTGGGTGAATATATGTATATATTTACTTAATAAGGAAGAAGTGTGAAATATTTGAAAAGTGTTCAAAGACTTTCAAGATGAAGTGGAAAGTCATTGTAACAAGAAAATAAAGAATTTATGATTGGATCATAAAGGAAGATATTTTGAGTTACAAGTTTAGCATAGCACCTATTGAAGAATCGTTCCATGGATTTGGATTTCTCAAAACACCATAGGAGTATGGAGTGTTTGATATATGTAATGAAACCTTGGTTGACATGGTAAGATCAAATGTGTCAGTTGTAAATCTGCCATTATATTTTAAATATTAAAGCTTTAGTGACTACCGTGTTTACACTGAAAGGAGAACCATCGTGATCCGTTGAAATGACACCATATAATTTATGGTCTAGGATAAAACCCAAGTTATCCTTTCTTAAATTTTGGTATGCTAGGCATAAGTAAAATGTTTACAACCAAAGTCGGATGAGTATGTCCTTGTATGTTATTACGAATAATCGTTGGGTATTCCTCCATAACATCAAAGACAAAAGTGTTTGTCGCTTAGAATGTCAAGTTTCTTTAGAAGGATTTTTTTGTGAAAAGTTAAGTGGGAGGACAATAGAACTTTGATAAGGTTATTGAACTTTAGCTATATGAGCGGAGTTGTGCAGCACCGGAAAGTGTTCCAGAGGCAGCAACAATGCTCATGGCTCACGCACCTCAAAGGTAGTGTTCACGGAGGCTTATTGAACCAAGTAGGTCAGGTAAACAATCAAATACTAAGATTTGAGAGTAAATCATTGTTGTTTGACAATGATGAACCGAATATATGCAAAGAATCAATGATGGGCCCTGACTCCATCAAATGGCTTGAAGCCATAAAATCCGTGATAGTTCCATACACGAGAAATCAAGTTTTTGAACTTGGAAGACCCTCTGGAAAGGTGTAAGACCTTACAATCGTATTTGGATTTATAAAGAAATATACATGGATGTTTCACATCTATGAAATAGTCGACATGTCAGGAAAGAGTTTACGACAATGTTCAAGATGTTGAATATGACAAGATTGGATCTTTCATAGCGATATTTAGTCTGGATGGATTAATGTAGCAACCACTACATATAATTTTGGTATATGATAGTTGAATAAACAAAACAAAGTTCTTATAATAGAATGGTTACCTAGAACGTGTATATGACACGGTCCAAAGGGTTTTGTTAATTCAAAGGATGTTAAAAGCGTATGCAAACTTCAATAGTTGAAGTAAGCATCGTGGAGTTGGAATCTTCACCGTGATGAAACTGTTAAAAGAGTTTAATTTCATCAGAGATGATGAAGATGCTTGCATTTTCAAGATATTAAGTGGGAGCGCTAAGACATATTTCTAATATATTATGTAAAATACATATAGTTGATTGGAAATGATGTATATTTTATTAACACGGGTTAAGAATTTCATTTCGATGAAAGACTTAGGCAAAACCCGAATATAAGGTATCAATGTCTATATGGGTAGATTGAGACGCTAATATGGTTGTGCGAAATATCCATAGATGAGATATTGAATGAGTTCAATATGGAAACAACAAGAAAAGGTTCTTTTTGCACATGAGGGATTGAATCAAGATTCAAGTGTATTGACACTTAGTAAGTGAAACGAGATTCAAGTGTTTTGACACTTGATGAGTGAAATCACAAGAATATTTTGATCAATCATACTATGATATGTACACATACAGATATGTCCTATTCTCTAAATCTTATGAGCATATACCAGAATGATTCATAAGATAATCATTGGGCGATAGTAAGGATATTCTTATGATCTTTGGAAGAACTAAGAATATGTTATTTATGTAGAGGTGACAAATAGATAGATAGTTCATTATAAAGTGTTACATTGATACTAGTTTTGTCACAAGATACAAATTAAGTTTATGTTAATTTAAACTATGGGTGGCACAATGTAATGGAAAGGAAGTTACATAACGGATTTGGATGAGTTCCAAAGTTAAGACATTGTGACAGATACTACAACAAAAGGCTAAGTATATGAATGCTATTGTAGCAAAAAAAGAGGGAATTTGTATCGAAGTAGTTTGTTATCAAATTAGGTGTGGTTCATAGTGGTCTAGTACTATGAAGCTATTGATACGTTGAAAATGTATCTATAATTTTTGATGCTCCATGCTTGTTTTATATCATTTGTCTTATGTTTTTTCTAGACTTTGAGGTGTTTTTATATCTTTTCTAGAACTAACCTATTAACAAGTTGCCACAGTGCGAGTTGCCTGTTCTCTTCTGTTTTTGGTTCCAGAAAGGCAGAAAATCAATATTCTCGGAATTGTACGGGACAAAAGCCAAAGTCATTATTTTTCACAGAGCAACACGGAACCACAAAGTCTCTATTCCGGCACCCTGCCGGGACGGGGAAGTGCCCCCGGAGCCATCTCCATCGATCTCCACCACCATCTCCATAACCGTTGCTGATTCCCATGATGAGGAGGGGGTAGTTCTTCCTCGAGGCTAAGGGCTCTACCGGTAGCTATGTGTTCATCTCTCTCTCTCTCTATGCATGATCTTGTGGTGATGAGCTTTGTAATCAAGTAGATCTACCTTGCTACTCAAGTGCTTCATTAGATCTCTGCTTTCCCCACGTGTGTGAAAGTGACAGCGGGCATACCATGTGTGGCACTTTAGCTAGATTGAATATTTGTTATGAATTATATTTGGAGTTGGATGTCTCTATGAAATTGTGGTGTTTGTTGGAACCATCTAGCGCTCAAGGTGACAGTGTGAGGTTATCTAGATGGGGAAGGCGGACTTTGAGGAGTGCTGTTATAGCCCTACCATGAATTAGAGTGTCCAACCAGAGAGTAGTTAAGAGTAGTATCATGAAGAGAGGATATTTATATGATAGAGTGTTCACTAGTGAAAGTATGATCCCTAGGCCTTGTTTCTAAACATTGAAACACCGCTTGCTTCTAGATCTGTTGCATGTTTGCTTGCTTCCAGTCTTTTCCTCCACACCATCAGCTATTTTCTGGCACCGTTACCACTTGTATTTCACTATCTCTTTGCCGAACTAGTGCACCTATACACCTGACAAGTGTATTGGGTGTGTTGGGGACACAGGAGACTTCTTGTATCTTGATTGCAGGGTTGCTTGAGAGGGAATACCTTTGACCACTTCCTTCCTGAATTTGATAAACCTTAGGTAATCCACTTAAGGGAAACTTGCTACTGTTCTACAAACCTCTGCACTTGGAGGCCCAACAACTGTCTACAAGAATAGAAGTGCGTAGACATCAAGCTCCTTTCTGGCGCCATTTCCGGGGAGGTAAGGTAAAAGGTACTCACATCCTTCGGTGTGAGTGCTCGAAGTTATTTCCTTTAGATTCTGCAGTTTTGTCTTTTTGTTTCTTGTTTTCACTAGTTAGGCTTAATGGAAAACAACAAAAAAGTTAGAGAGCATTATAGTGTTTATCTTGAGTTAGGACACGAAGTGTTTGAAGAGAAAATTTAAAAACCTGTGGAGCTTTATTTGCATGTTAATAGCAATGTTATTAGTATGAATTTTTTGAACACCATTGTTACTAATGGTATGGAAACGTCTAAGCTTGGGGAAGCTAGTTTTTATGAGAAGGATCTTTTTAGTTCCCCAGCTTTAGGGAAGAAAATTTGCTCTTATGATACTTTATCTCCCATATGTGGTAATTCTAATGATACTTGTGATATTTTAAATCCACATACTGAAAGTGTCCATTTTAAAATACCTATTGAAATTGTTGAACTGTTATGAATAACTACTATTTTTTAGATGGAACTGTCCATCCTAGTGATCATTTACTCTTTATACATGAATTATGCGAGTTGTTCAAGTGTGCAGGTATTTCAATGGACCAAGTTAAGAGGAAGCTATTCCCTTTCTCACTTAGGGACAAAGTAAGGGAGTGGTATGAGCTACTAGACGATCCTCATCATTTGGAGTGGAAGGAACTTGAATATCTCTTTTACTCTAAATTTTATCCTCCTCATGAAATTCATAAAGATAAGAACTATATTTATAATTTTCATCCTCATGAGGGAGAAAGTATCTTGGGGGAGATTGAAGTCACTAATGCTTAAATGTTCCATTCATGAGCTCCCTAGTAATACTATTATCAATAATTTTTATGCAAGGCTTTCAGGACATTACAAGGACTATCTAGATACCTGTTCAAAGGTATCCTTCACAAGTAAGAAGGTCAAAGCTAAGTGGGATCTTCTTGAAACAATTCAAAGCAATAACGAAGATTGGGATAACGACAAAGGTAAAGAACCAGGTGTAAACTATGAGTATGATTGCATTAAGTCTTTCGCTGAAACTGCTGATTTTCAAGAGCTTAGTGCTAAATATGGTCTTGCTCCTCAAATTCTTGTTAGATACTATAGAGCCTTTGCTTCCCATATTAATGCTCCTAAATAAAAATGGGACATGTATCATGAACCTTTTAAAGACACTTGCATGGAAAATGAAAATGCTATTAGTGATTACAATACATGCTCAAACTTCCGAAAGTACTATTTATTATAAGCATATTAATTTTTGTGGTATGCATAGACCTTGTGAGAAGAATCAAATAGAAGAAGAATTTTGTATCACCCACTGGAATAAAAAAACAGAACATGGTATAAGGCTCTAAATGATCTTGGTAAAAAAATTGTGCCCTCTACCCTTTTATTTGTGAACTCTGCTATGAAGTGGGTCATTTCAATTTTCAATGCTCAGGCCATATGAGTACTGCAAGCTTGTATTGTGATAACGTGATCACTTATAATCAAAATGATGAACTTAGATTGTTTTTGGGGTGTGAAGAGTTATCAAGAAAAACTTCTTTGGTAGACATGAGTGCTTTTGGTATGAATTGCGTCCTGCATGGGTGTCATCTTTATTGTGTTGATAATGGCCACGCGAATACTTACATACAAAATCTTATAAAAGATGATATTTTACCAAAATATGACAAGACTGATATGAGTTTTGTTCTTATTAATGAAAAGGAGGAATCCTCCAAAGTTTCTTCTATTGTCTCTAACAATAAACCAGGGTATGTGGAGAAGCTTCCTTTCAAGCCTCTCCCTCCTAAAGAGGAGAAGAATAAGAAGAAGAAGAAGAAGAGGAGGAGTAAAAGGAGAGAGGAATTGTATTTTCCTCTAATCATGTTGCTCCTATCATAGTTTTTGCTGATGAGTCTGAACTAGAGGATGTTCCTATGTCTGTTACCTATAGTAATGATCATGATTGGGAAAAGCACACCACTTTTGATATTGAAAATCTCTTTGGTACCAATTCTAAAAATGATGATATTAATAGCTGTTGTGCTGTTAGTGCTATCCATATTCCTTCCAATGATGATATGTTTACAAATGAACACACTTGGGAAGATAGCTATTATTTTGCTTATGATGATACTATACCTCCAATTTATGATGATTACAATGATGAGTATGATATTTTCAGTCCACCTACTGTTGAGGAGGAAATTAATTGTGATTACAATATGCCTCCTATATTTGATGATTATGGTGATGAGAATAATAGTGATAGCTATTTTGTTGAATTTGCTCCCACTACAATTAATAAGAATGACTATGCTTATGTGGAGAGTAATAATCATTATATGCATGTGGCTCATGATAAGAATGCTTTATGTGATAGTTATATTGTTAATTTTATTCATTATTCAACTAAAAGTTATTATGAGAGAGGGAAACATGGTTTTATGCATCTCAATAATATTAAGTTTCCCCTCTTTATGTTGAAAGTCTTGAAGTTGCACTTGTTTTGCTTTCCTATGCTTGGTGCTTTGTGCTTTCATGAATTGTTTCTTTACAAGATTCCTATGCATAGGAAGTGGGTTAGACTTAAATGTGTTTTGATTTGCTTCTTGATGCTCTCTTTTACTTTGATTCATATTTCTTATGTGAGCATCTTCTCAAACTATCAAGCCTAACTTAAAGGTGTTAAAGAAAAGTACTTGTTGGGAGATAACCCAAGAGTTTTCTTGAGTCTTGGAAGTTATTGCCTCTGTAATGACCTCTACTTATCTTTTTTGTTTGTTTTTTGTGCCAAGAATGACCTCTAATTAGAGGGAAGTAAGATTTGGGGAGTTGCTGTCCTGAAACAGATTTATGTCCTCCACCATAAAAATTCGTGAGGAGTCTCTGTAACTCGGATTGAGCTAAAAATTTATGAATAAATCCCGCAGTATGTTAGATAACTTTCATTAGTTCAACACTTTTTGATTTCAACAACAAAAGGTCTTTCAAAAATCGGTTTCTACCTGCTGGTCTGTTTTGACAGATTTCTGCCATTATTTGCATTTGCTTCTTATTGATTCCTTTTTGGGTTCTTTTTGGGAAATTGAGCTTTTTGAAGGAGTTACTATAGTAGCTTGTGTTTTTAGTGAAAAGCCTTGCTGTTCCAAAGCTTTGCCAGAGGTCTAATATCTTTTGAATAAACTAATGTTGCTAATAAAGATTGTGTGAAGTTTTGTATGAAGGAAAAATTTCAGGTGTAGAGAGAGAATGATGTAATGAGATGAAGAATGGACAAAATCTCAAGCTTGGGGATGACACCCCGGTGTCACCCTAAGAAATATCCAAGAGGTACAAGCATCAAAGCTTGGGGATGACCAAGGCATCCCCTTCTTCATCAATAAAAAGCTTAGGTCTGTCTAGTCACTTTGTTTTTATTGTTTCATGCACTGTTGAGTTGTTCTTGGAGCGTCTTAGTTTTCATTTTTGGTTTTCGTTTGCTTAGTTTGCTTGAGTAAGTTGGTTGGTTACACCATACTTCTTTTGGAGAGAGATACACTCTGTTTCCATTGCCTAGAACACTCTAGTTTTCACTCTTATTGTTTTGTGAGTGTTCTCTTTTGCTAGCACTATGTTTAGCCTTAGTTTTCTTGTGATTTCAGCTTAGAACTTTTTAGTTCTTCTTTGTGGATTTTTGAGACAAGCTCACTGGTATTTATTCATTATTATCTTTGTGAGTTGTTTCAAATAAGTCGATTGGTGTTGGAAAAGAGTAGAAAGTTTCATGCTTATAGTGGTACAAGAGGAGCTTGCTTTGACTGTGACTTAGACTTTATCATGTCATGCTAGGTGTTGCTTTGACCTTATGCTTAGTGTTTATTGCTGTAGCATGACTTGTTCCAAACAATTAGGATTGCTTAATGTGCCTTGAAAGAATCATGCGTTGTTTTAGCATGCAAAAGCATAGTATTCTGGTATTCTCCTTTGATGCTTTGTTTGGGTTGACTTGGCACATGATCACACCATGTTATTACTATAACAAGTCACCATAGCCTCTATGATCATTAAGTCCTTGACTTGTAGTACCACTCTATTGTAACATCCCTAAAAATCATGATTTCAAAGATTGCATATCATTCATCCATGCATATAGTTTTGAGATCAATTTCAAACCAATTCCAAAGAAACAGAAGCACTTAGTGCTATCATTTTATGTGAGCAAACTTAAATCAAATGACCATCCTCATTTGAGAGCTTAAGTGTTTTTAACCAAGTTTGTTTGCCTCCTTGTTGTTTGGATTGAGTGTGGAGTTTGGACAAAAGTTTACAAAATAAAAATGGGTTCAAAACCATTTTTAAAACATTTGCAAATCAAGTGCTATACACTGTTTATTTTGTTTATTCAAAGAACCAAGCTTGAACAGAGAGACCACTGGGTTTTATACCCAAATTTGTGACTATTGCACACTGCAAAAATCCCAAAAAGATTTCAAATCAAATAGCCTTTGAATTCATTTGAAAATCATTCCAGAAAATCAATTCAGAAAAAGAAAAGAGAAAGGAATAAGAAAAATGCCGGCGCCAGGGTTTGAGCCCATCAACAGAAGCAGCCCATCTAGCCCACCCGGGTTCCCTTTCCCCCTCTCTCACGCGCAGACGCACCCAGCGATCCGCTGACACCAGGACCCCACACCCCTTCTGTTCCTCTCGCAGACAACTGGGCCCTCTCCACGTCGACTCCTTCTTCCCCAAATCTCGCACGCAGACGCCGTCGCCGCTGGCCGTTGCAGCATTGATTCCGCGACGTAATTGCCATTGATTCACCAGGCGTTTCTTGTCGAGCCTCTGCCTACTTAAACCCCTCCCCACTCCGCTCCATTCCCCTCACTCAATTTTCCCTCCACACCACCAGGCTGCTCGCAACTCGCCAAACACCGCCGCAGCTCCGACGATCTCCGGCAGCAAATTCCAGTGAGTTCCGACCGCCCCTGTGCCTCTGATTCAAACGAGTGTGTCCAGCAGGACCTCGTGCATCTTCTGATACCCTTTGCTTGCCTGCTTGTGACCCAGGACGTCGTCCCCGTTCGTTCCCACAAACGACTGAGCCGCCACTCAACTCCGACGACCGATTTCGGTAAGCACAGCGTGCCCCTTGATCTCTCTCGCATACAAGGTTGTTCGCCACTGTCTTGTGCATCTCCTAAACCATCTGGTTCGTGCTAGGGCGACGCGGAACCTCGGCAACGACTTCGACAGCAACCACCTGACGCCGTGCACGACTCCAACGAGCTCCCTCAGCCTCTACAGCACGCCCCTTGACCAGCCACCGCCACCTTGAGCATCAGCATCGCACGGCGAGCTCGGTAAGCCCCTTCTCCCTCTCCCGCGTGACCTAGAACGCCAGCGCCGCCACTGACAGACGCGTCGCCGCCTGTCGCCGCCGCCAGCACCGCCACTAGATGGTCAGGCTGCTCAGGAGCGTTGGATCCAGATCGTGTGGATAGGAAAGAACGCAAGCGAAGCGGTAAGATAGAATCTGAGCCGCGCGATTAAGTTAGATCCTACAGCGCGGAAGCTCGATCCGACGCGAAGCGGTATCGGCCAGTAAGGTTAAGACGCGTGGCTAGGGTTTGGTTTAAAAACAGAATTTGAAATCTGATTTATATCCAAATTTGATTTAGCCATAACTTTTGATTCCCACGTTAGATTTTGGCAAATTTTATACCGTTGGAATCAGGAGAACAAGCCCTTTCAGATTATGCAATGTGTTTAATGATTTGCATTTGTGAAAATGGTTTATTTTGCAAAAACATGTGTAAGGCTTATTTGAACATATGAATTGTTTAGGAAATTAATTTAGGGTTTAAATTATTGTTGTGTGGCAAAGTTTTGACTTGTTTAGAATTCAGTACTTTGCACTTGCTTGGTTGAATTTCAAAAATCATCACTTAGCATTGTTGCATGCATGCATATATATTTTTTGTTTGTTTGTATATGTTGTGTGTAATTTGTTGCTACCATTCTTTGTGTAGACTTTGGTGCTAGTGATTGTGATTGTGAAGAGTGCTACTCTCCCAACTACCAAGGCAAGTGGTACTTCATAAATAATTCTATCCCTATATTTTATACTAAGCATTAGAAATATTTTGCTAAGTCTTGCATGTTATTATTTTGACTATATGCCTTGTTGGGAAATCCTAAGTAGTTGTAGAATTGCTAGGGAAATTTCTAAGTTAAGTTACTATCTATTCCATGCTTAGCCTAGCTAGTAGCAAACTTGGGTTGGTGAAAAACACATGCTATGATGAAAATATTTCTAAGTTTTTGGACTTTTGTTTTGCTTAATAAAACAACTAAGTCAATGAATCACCTGGGTGGAATGGGACTTGATTGGTGGTTTTGGTTGAGTGGTTACACAAGGCCCATGGCTATGGTTTACCTTATGTATATCACTTGTGGAAAACCACCCAGGAACAAAGGGATTTTAGAGGCCAAGTGTTGAGAAGCTTCTAGTGCAGCCACTTGGCAATATGGGCTCTGCCTGGACCACATAGGTTGCTAGAACTCAGCCATTTGGACAGTTGGTGGTAGTGGGAATGATAGGTTGGAGCGCGTCCATTTGGTCTAAGGGAAGGCTTCTGAAAGGTCCTGTCTTGGTGAAACCAAGTCTAGTGGGGAAAGTGCACAACCTCTGCAGATGGAAAAATCTAAGTACTTAGCCAAGTCCATGGCAATGGACAACTTGAGCATCAAGACATGGAAGCTATCAAGAATCTCATCATTCCAACTTCTAAGTAAAAACTTGTGGGTGAACAAGGGTGAAGGACCTCAATGTCTATTGGTGGTTCCTTGGGTAAAGTTTTGACAAAGAAAAACTTAGTGATTTCAACTAATAGGCAAAGCCTATTTTGAGCAAAGCAAGCCAAGCTACACTTAGCCAAATTATGCATATAGTATCTAGTCCACTTAAAATATGCTAAGGTATCACTTGCCAATACTATTCCAAAGTATTGACCCACTGTGGCTGTAACTTGTGATGTTGCAGGTTACTCTGATGAGGATTAGGTGTCATGAGTCTACACTCAACATGTTTGCCTGTGGCACATGAAGATGAATACTTATATTTATTTACTTATTCCAAACTCTTGTATTAGGCTTGTGGCCTTTGAGTTGTAAAGACTATATCTCTGAAATGGATGTAATAACGACCTTTGTATCTGTGTACTTCATCTTAAACTGTGGATGCTAGCAATGATCCAGGGACTAGCATTGCAATCACAGGGATCCTTTTCCTTTATAAAGGAGGGATCTTACAAATGGTATCAGAGCACTGTGTTGCCTGTAGGATTGTGACCCTAGGATTGGAAACCACTAAGGAAAAAATTTCAACAACTTCTACACTTGTCTAATCTTCTCGTAAACTTTTCTAATCTTCTTTCTCATCTCTATTTGTAGATGAACTCCATCAACGAAGCCGTAAGGAAAGGACCACTCTTGACCATGTCTTTGGAGTGTGAGATAGAGTTTCCCAAGGCTCTCAAGGACCTCATGGTAGCAATGGAAATACATGGTGCAACTGTGTACAAAGGCTTTCCTGTGATGGATGAGGGAGTTGAGTACTGGTGGGTGCAACTTCACTTGTACAAAAACAAGGAAGACAACCACAAGGGAACAGGATTCTGCATGTACACCAACACTGTGGTGCACACCACATTCTTTGAGTCAGCAAGGGATGCAGCTTGGAGGACTATCAAAGAACTTAGTGCTAGAGTCAAGTGCAGAATGCTCAACCTCCAAATAGACTTAAAGAAAGAGAAGGAACATACCAAGAGTTGGAAGCTACCAACCAAACCTTAAGAGGAGATATTATAGACTTAGTGATGGAGTCATGTGAGCAAGATAGGTTGATTGCCTCTAGAAACATTGTGTTAGCCAACAGATCTAGTGAAATAGGATTGTAAACGTACTTCGTTAGTTGGACCACCACTTATCACCTCATTATCCAAAAGACGATTTAAAAATAAGTTGAACCTTGATTGATGTAATGGTTTCATGTGGGCATGACTTGTGTGTTTTGCTTTCCAAGGATGTGTATGTGATGTTTTACCTTTGGTTGTATCAAATTGTGTTGTTCTAACTTTTCTATCTTATAAATAGATGCCTACTATTACCATCAACACTGTTGAGGAGTTCCAGGTTACTCACTTTGGTCCTTGTATTGTTGAGCTTACTACTTTGCTCAATCTTTCCCTTCCCACCATCATGGTGCTTCCCCTCACCAAGTTTGAGAGGAAAGACCTCTGGGGCTTCAAGGTCAACCAGCCTGGACGCCAGACAGATCCTACCACGGAGGCCATCATCTTCAAGCTCATGCATGATGACAGAGAGAGAGAGGCCTTGAGGTAGTGATGCAGGATCTGATAGGACGTCTGCTAGGGAGACACTCCCGACAGGTTAGAGGTACTCACTTCCACGTCTTCGGTAGACGTGATGAGGATGGAGAGTCCATTGACTTCGAGGATGAATCGAGGGACACAGCAGAGCCGATTCGTCTGTATCTCCAGGACTTAGAGTCTCTCATTAGGCACGTGGACACCGATAGGACCAACGTCATGCTCAGCAATGATGAACTTTAGGTGCAGCTTCGCGAGAAGGACAAGCTCTTCGTGGAGCAAGACGAGATAGTCAAGGAGATGGAGGCAAAGTTCGAGACCCAGGACAGGAAATTCAAGAGTTAGGAGAAGCGTGTCCAGGATAGGAACAAGAAGATCCGGGACATGACTGAAGAACTGCAGTCCAAGGACTTCAAGCTCGAGCAGCAGCATAGGTGATTGAGAGACTTCGTTCCCAGAAGAGGGCTCTCAAAGCCAAGATAGAGACCTTGACCACTAGTGTTGAGGAATACAAGACCGCGATGGAGAACGCAGGTCTTACCTTTGTCGAGGAGGAGGTTGATGCCGAGGAGTAGATTTGACTACTCATTTATCATCGTACTTGTTATTTGAGAACTTGTTATTGGACCATCCGACATGTGGATGGCTTGTCATTTGTGTGTGTTTTACTTTACGAACTTGTTATCTTGTTGTTGAACTGGTATCCTTTTGTTGCATGCTTTGTGATTGCTTATGTGATGTATTGTGCATGAAAGCATCTATGGGTATCTCATTCTTATCTCTATTGAACAAACCATAGATGCCTCCTCGTCGTGCAAACCCCAACCCCAACAACAACAACATCACTCCAGAAATGCAACAAATGATGACCGCTCAAACTCAGCTGATGCAGATGATGACAACGTTCATCCAGAATCAAAACAACAACAACAATAATAACAACAACAATAACAACAACAACAACCCACCGGGTTTTGATATGCTCACCAGGTTCTTGAGATTGAGGCTAGCAAAGTTCTCAGGAACAACTGATCCCATGGTGGCTAATGACTGTCTACGCTCAGTAAACAAGGACTTAGTAACTGTGGGTTGCACAGATGCTGAAAAGGTCAGATTTGCAGCACATCTGCTGGAAGGACCAGCCGCCACTTGGTGGGATAACTTCCAGATCACCACTCCCATAGAAGATGTGACATGGGCTATCTTTGAAGATGGCTTTCGCACCGCTCATATCTCATCGGGAGTGATGAATCTGAAAAATAAAGAATTCCATAATCTGAAGCAGCGCCACCGCAGCGTGGCTGAATATATTGAGGAATTCAACAATCTGGCGCGTTATGCACCGGATGAAGTTGACACTGATGCTAAGAGAAGGGAGAAATTCCTTGAAGGCCTGAATGATGAACTGAATCTGCAGCTATCAGTGGCCTATGTTCCCACTTATCAGTCACTCTGTGGCAAGGCTGCTATTTTGGAGAACAAAATGAAGCAAGTTGAGAGTAGAAAGAGAAAGCACTCCGACAAGCACAGCTCGGGATCGTCTCACAAACGTTCCCACTATGATGACAGTGGAAGCTCAGGATCCCACAAGCATGGGAAATTCAACAAGCACTACAACCACAACCGTCATGACAACAAGCATCACCGTAGTCATGACAACGACAAGTACAAGAACCATAAAAGTGGACATAAGAGCCACCACAATGGTAATGGAAGTGGAAGTGGAAATCAGCCTGTTAAGAGAGACATCAGTCAGGTTGAATGCTTCAAGTGCAAGAAGATGGGGCATTATGCAAATGACTTCCCAGAAAAGAAAGTCGAAGGACCCAACAAGCCCAACCCTTTTTAGAAGGGACAAGTAAACCACATCAGTGTGGAGGAGGTCTATGAGGAGCCTGATGATGTTGCTGGTAAGTTCAGACTCAATTCTATTCCAGCATTTGTTCTTTTTGATACTGGAGCATCGCATTCATTCATATCAAAAGCATTTGTTGATAGAAATGGGTTTCCAACTGAAAACATTGGGTGTCCAATAAAAGTTAGTTCTCCGGGTGGAGATATGATAGTGAGTCTTGGATGCCGGGATCTAGTAATAGAGTTTGGAAAGCATAAATTTCTAGTGAGTCTGATAATCCTAGATTCCCAAGGACTGGACGTAATATTGGGAATGGATTGGATGGCTAAGTATGAAGGAGTACTAGATTGTGCTAATCGTACTGTTGCACTCACAACCCCGGAAAGAAAAAAGGATTAAATTCAAGTCCAACTTTGAATCCAAAGGAAGTAAGCTAAATTCTCTTAAGGGGGTTAGCATGGACAGTGTGCCAATTGTGAGTGAGTATCCGGATGTGTTTCCGGAAGAATTACCGGGAATGCCACCAGATAGAGATGTGGAGTTTCTTATAGATTTAGTACCAGGGTCTGGACCAATAGCAAAGAGACCCTACAAGATGTCAGTGGATGAACTGAAAGAACTCAAGAAACAACTTGGAGAACAGTTGCAGAAAGGATTTATTCAACCAAGTTCTTCATCTTGGGGAGCCCCAGTTTTGTTCGTGGAAAAGAAACATAGAAGTCAAAGGTTATGCATAGATTACCGTTCACTCAACGAGGTAACTATCAAGAACAAATACCCTTTGCCTAGAATCAATGACTTGTTTGATCAGCTTGAAGGAGCTTATGTGTTCTCAAAGATTGATCTAAGGTCAGGCTATTTTCAACTCAAGATAAGAGAACAAGACATACCTAAAACAGCCTTCACTACAAGGTATGGATTGTATGAGTATACTGTAATGCCTTTTGGTTTAACCAACGCTCCAGCATACTTCATGAATATGATGAACAAGGTGTTCATGGAATTCCTTGACAAGTTTGTTGTCGTTTTCATCGACGACATTTTGGTCTACTCCAAGAGCAAGGAAGAGCATGAAGGACATTTGTGTTTGATACTTGAGAAGTTACGAGAGCATAAACTTTATGCTAAATTCAGCAAGTGTGAATTCTGGTTGGATAAAGTCGGATTTCTTGGACATGTTATGACAAAAGATGGTGTAGCAGTTGATCCTGCCAAAGTTTCAGCTATGACTGAATGGGAATCCCCTAAGTCCGTGAAAGAAGTTCGTAGTTTCCTTGGCTTAGCAAGTTACTATAGAAGGTTCATTGAGAATTTCTCTAAGGTAGCTAAACCCATGACGGAATTGCTAAAGAGAGACAAGAAGTTTGCTTGGTCTGAAGGTTGTGAACTCAGCTTTCAGGAATTGAAGAAGAGACTTGTGACAGCACCAGTCTTGTGTCTGCCATATTTGGAAAAAGATTTCCAAGTATATTGTGATGCATCCCATCAAGGTTTGGGTGCAGTACTTATGCAAGACGGTAAAGTTGTGGCTTATGCCTCGAGACAACTCAAAACTCATGAAGTGAACTATCCTACTCATGATTTAGAGTTAGCCTCTGTTGTCCATGCACTAAAAACATGGAGACACTATCTTTTGGGAAAGCGTTGTGAAGTGTTCACAGATCACAAGAGTTTGAAGTATATCTTCACCCAGAAGGAGATTAATATGAGACAAAGAAGATGGCTAGAACTTATCAAGGATTATGACTTAAGTTTGCAATACCATCCCGGTAAAGCAAATGTTGTAGCAGATTGTAAGATCCCTCCTTTGTAAAGGAAAAGGATCCCTGTGATTGCAATGCTAGTCCCTGGATCAATAGCTAGCATCCACAGTTAAGATGTAATATCAAGAAACAAAGGTCATAATACAACTTTATAACCAGGAATAACATAATTTTATCACATCTTACATAGCTCATTTGGCTATTACATTACATTGCAGCAGAATATCTATAAGCATGGGGTCCTTCATCTTCAAAGTGCCACAGGCAGACATGTTGGTTGTAGACTTTGTAATCCTAATCAACACACTTCACTAAATCAATCAAACCTGCAACATAACAAGTTACAGACACAAGGGTCAATACATTTGAATTGTATTGGCAAGTGATACTATGATAGTATAGTGGAGTCTATCATCTATATGCTTTTTGGCAAAGTGGAGTTGAGGATTGCATTGCTCAAAATAGATTTTCCTTATCATTTGAAAACACTAAGTTTTTGTTTGACAAAAATCTTTCCCAAGGTATCTTCCAATAAAAATTGGTGATCCTTTAACCCTTGTTCAACCACAAGTTTTTAACTTAGAAGTTGGAGTGATGAGATTCTTGATAGCTTCCATGTCTTGATGCTCAAATTGTCCTTTACCAGGGACATGGCTAAGTACTTAGATTTTACACTCTGCAGAGGTGGTGCACTTTCCCCACAAGACTTGGTTTCACCAAGACAAGATCTTTCAGAAGCCTTTCCTTAGACCAAATGGACGCGTTCCAACCTATCATCCCACTACCACCAACTGTCCAAATGGCTAAGTTCTAGCAACCTATATGATCCAGGCAGAGCCCATAATGCCAAGTGGTTGCACTTGAAGCTTCTCAACATTTGACATCTCAAATCCCTTTGTTCCTGGGTGGCAATCCACAAGTGTGATACACAAGGTAAACCATAGCCATGGGCCTTGTGTAACCACTCAACCAAAAACCACCAAGCAATTACCATTCCACCCAGGTGATTCATTAACTTAGTTGTTTTATTAAACAAAAACACAAGTCCTCAGACTTAGAAATTTTTCCATAGTATGAATGTATATTCCACCCTTGTTTTCTATTCGCTAAGATAAGCTTGATAGTAGTAGGAAATCTTAACTTAGGAAATTTCTACTAAGGTTTCATCTACTAGGTTTTCCCATAACATGGTTTATACTTAGCAAAAATTCCATGCAAGTTTTACTTAGAAAAACCACTAATGCATAGTGGAAGTAATGGGACAAAAAGTATGAAGCATCACTTGCCTTTTTGGTAGAGTATAAGTTCACTCCTTGTCCTTGCTACAATCACACTCTTCAAGTCACTACAATTCAATCAAGCAAGGCACAAGTTCAATCTACCATTCAAGCAATTCATCACATAAAATCATATAAACAAGATAATGCATGCAAGCATGCCAAGCTTTGTTTTATTTGAAAAAGTGGTTCCTAATGGGTCATAACCATTTGAAAACACCTATTGGTCATTTTAAAAAGTGGCAAAGTCATTTGTAAAAGATTTCACTTCATAAACCATTTTCAAAACAAGGTATCATTTTATGTGGTGTAGAAATGTTTTTACTAAGGCATTAATCTATAGGGTTCACAAAATTCTTTTTCAAATCATAAAAAACTTGGTGTTTGGGGTCAGAGAGTTTAAAACAAAACATTTCCCAAAGGTTTTCTTCCAAAACCATTTTTAATAAATAAACCATATTTTTATTTGACTAGAATTGGTTTTAAATCAAAGAATCATTCTTTTGTTTCACCAAATACATTTTTGAAACCACAAAGTGTTTCCTATGGTCAGTAGGTTCAAATAAATCCAATTGCCAAAGATTTTATCCCCAAAATCATTTTTGAACAATTTTTATAATCTAAACAAGCATACAAATGTTTCTGCAAAAACAAACATTTTTCCAGAAGCTTTTTACTAAACAAATGGCATGGTTGGCTAGGGCTTGTTCCACTGATTCCATTGATATAAAGTTTGTAAAATTTGGACGTGTAGAACTAAAGTTGTGCAATTTTAAAAATTGAAAAACTAATAGATCAAATTCTGTTTAAATCAAACAGACTGGGACACGTGGAATGTTTCTATTGGTCCATACCGGTTCAGTGTGGATAGCTGGTGTGGGTCGCACGATTTACATAAAATGAACGGTGCAGATTCATCAAGGCTCGAGCTAGGCTGGAGGCTTGGCTCACGGCGCGTGGCTCGGCTAGGCTTGGCTCGATCTAATCGTGTCCGTCGAAGTAAGATCGAAGGGTAAGGAACAGAGGGTGCTGGCTCACCTGGTGGCTCAGGTCACCGGCGATGGTGAGGACGGCGGCGATGCTCGGGATGTGTAAGAAGGCGACGTTCTGGTGGTTCCCGAAGACGGTGGAGACGGAGACGATGCACAAAAGTTCTGGGCAAAGTCAATGGCGTTGGAGCGGTGGAGGTTTGCTTCCTGGAGCGGTTCCTAGGGGTGGCCGGAGTTGTGCTTGCAGCGACGCTTGCAGATGTTGTCAATGTCGAATGCCTGGGGATCAAGAAACCAAACCAAGGAGTCAGGAAGGTGTGCGTCAGAATACTAGGGAGATTCAATAGAAAAATGGAGGTCGGGTGTGTTCTTTTCACCGGAATTTGGCACTGGAACTCGTCGGAGCCGGCGAGACGTTGAGCTCGAATTCGAGGTGCTCAGTGGCTCATTAGCGGTGGTTGTTGAGGGGAAATGAGGAGGAGTTAGAGGGGATTAAGAGGGACTTGATGGTTTTGGTGATTAAGATCGCGTTAGAGCGAATTTAAGCCGAGAATCAATCACTGGCAACGGGCGCGCGAGTTTGATGACGACGTGGTGGCTGGGTGGGTCCTTTTGTCAGCGAGGTGTGTGTTTGCGTGCGGGGTCCACCGGTCAGTGGCTGAGAGAGTATGCGATGCGGTGAGAAAAAGACGGGCAGGGGAAAGAGAGGAGCCGGGTGGGCTGGGGTTTTGGGCCTGCTGGGCTAGGGTCTGGGTAGGTTTAGCTGGGCTGTTTCTTTTCTTATTTTTTTTCTTTCTAAAACTTTTTCCTATTTTCCATTTGATTTTCTATTTTTGAATTTCAATCAAACAAATTAAACTTTCAACAAACTTTGTATTGTGTTAGTTCTGTTTAACAACACAAAACAAGTCCAAAATAAAATAATATTTTTTTTAGGGTCCATTAATAATTAAATAAAATGGACCTTAGTTATTAAATCAAATAGGGTTTGTTTTATTTATTTTTAAAACTCTATTTGAAATCCAAAATAGTACCAAAACCATTCAGTAGGTTTTATTTCAAAATAATAAACACTTGTAAATCTTATTTAAAATAATTTAATAAGTTTTGATGTTTTAATTAAAATGATAAAACCTTTTATTTAAATAAAATTGGATATTAAATCCTTATTATTTTATTTAAATAAACCTTTACTATTTTTATCAAAACAAAATGTTTTATTTCAAAAGCTTGGCCAAGGTTTAATTTGGTTCTATAAAATAATCCTTATTTATATTTCTACCCTTTCATTTGAAAACCAAATCTTTTTATTAAAAGATCCAAAATAATAATTCCAAATATTTTTAACTTTATTGTTTATTTATCTTTTTAAATCCTTTTTAAGATTTTATTTGATTAAATAGGTTTGAAGGTTTCCAATTGGGATCAAAAAGTTTCTTCTCACCCTGAAAATCAACAAAGTTTTATTTTATTCATTTATTTTTCACATTACAAGATTTGGAAAATCTTGGGATATGACAGGCTACCACCCTTAAAATAAATCTCGTCCCGAGATTTGGGAAGGCTAGGGTTACAAATTGGCTCAAAGCATCTAGGTACTACCACCCTTAAAATTTTTCCAACTAAATTACATCTTGGCTTGCTTGGGATCTTGGTGTAACTTTCCTGGACAGAAGTTTGCATAGTGGCCTAGTTCCTTGCATTTGAAACATGTGATAAGGCTGAGGTCTTGAGGTGGCTTCTCTGGACAATATGATGCATAATGTCCTAACTCTTTGCAGTGGTTGCACATCACTTGGCTAAAATCCTTCCTCATCTTGGGTTTCACTAGCTTTTGTTTGTCTTCTTGTCTCTTCTTCTTTTCTGGGCATTCACTGGCATAGTGTCCCATCTCTTTGCAATTGTAACATTGCACTTGAGTAATATCCTTCTTCTTCTTTTTGGGTCTCTCCAAGGCTAGGAGTTCTTCTAGATCATTTTCTTCATATCTCACCTCAAATGTGGGAAATCTTTCTCTCTTCTTGGGGCATTGATCTTCATGCTCCTTGGATGTATGACCCTTGTCTCCACAAATATTGCTAGCTTGGGTTCCTTCTGGAATATCATCTTTGTCATCCTTGTTGTCATTAGCTCTTTGGAAAAAGTTTTCTCCCATGTTGATCATTTGAGTAACCAATCCTTGCAACAATTGGGATTGAAGTTTCAAAATCCTTTGTATGGCTGGATCTAGTCCATTGTTGTTGGCTAAAAGCTGAGTTGTCTCTTGGCTCAACTGGTTTTGGGTTGCTATGAGTTCTCTCATATTGTCCTCTTGGTTGTTGTTGTTGTCATCAACCTTGATGTTGGAGTCTCTTGGAGTAGTCATCTGTGTGGGTTGGATAGGGATTAGAATAGGAAAAATATTTCTAAGGGAATAATTCTAATCACACACATCACAATTCACTCAAGCAATGTGCAAGCAATCACAAACAAACATTCCACTCAAACAACAAGTTTCAAGCATATTTTAGGCAACCAAAAATATTTTTGTTACACCACATAAGTTGGTGTGTTTGACTTAACTAAATATGGTGGTCCATCTATATGGCTCACTTGAGATCTTTCCATCTTTCTTTTTGTTTGTTTCATCTTGCACAAGATCATGGTTTCCTTGGGAAAAATCTTGGTCACAAAACTTCAAAGGTGTTGATGGCTCCTTCTAAGTTGTGTTTCCTTAGTTTCCAAATCTTGAGTAACATTTCTTGTCTCACTTGTCTTTAGTGATATCCAAGGTAGAAGTCCTTGGTGAAAATGCTGAAGATGTTGAAGTCATTAGAGTTGAAGATGTTGAAGTCATTAGAGTTGATGAAGTCCTTTGCACATGGTGAAGTCTTTGGCCATGGGGTAGGTTTTGTCCATCAAGTTTGAAATAGAAGAGATGTAGAATCAAAACCAAAATGGTTGAGGAAAGAGTTTACAAGATTGTTTGTAAATAAATTTTGGAACAAATACAACTCCTATTTTTCTAAGGGGTTTTGTCCAATCCTAGGTTTACAAATCCTACAGGCAACACAATGCTCTGATACCATCTGTAAGATCCCTCCTTTGTAAAGGAAAAGGATCCCTGTGATTGCAATGCTAGTCCCTGGATCAATAGCTAGCATCCACAGTTAAGATGTAATATCAAGAAACAAAGGTCATAATACAACTTTATAACCAGGAATAGCATAATTTTATCACATCTTACATAGCTCATTTGGCTATTACATTACATTGCAGGAGAATATCTATAAGCATGGGGTCCTTCATCTTCAAAGTGCCACAGGCAGACATGTTGGTTGTAGACTTTGTAATCCTAATCAACACACTTCACTAAATCAATCAAACCTGCAACATAACAAGTTACAGACACAAGGGTCAATACATTTGAATTGTATTGGCAAGTGATACTATGATAGTATAGTGGAGTCTATCATCTATATGCTTTTTGGCAAAGTGGAGTTGAGGATTGCATTGCTCAAAATAGATTTTCCTTATCATTTGAAAACACTAAGTTTTTGTTTGACAAAAATCTTTCCCAAGGTATCTTCCAATAAAAATTGGTGATCCTTTAACCCTTGTTCAACCACAAGTTTTTAACTTAGAAGTTGGAGTGATGAGATTCTTGATAGCTTCCATGTCTTGATGCTCAAATTGTCCTTTACCAGGGACATGGCTAAGTACTTAGATTTTACACTCTGCAGAGGTGGTGCACTTTCCCCACAAGACTTGGTTTCACCAAGACAAGATCTTTCAGAAGCCTTTCCTTAGACCAAATGGACGCGTTCCAACCTATCATCCCACTACCACCAACTTTCCAAATGGCTAAGTTCTAGCAACCTATATGATCCAGGCAGAGCCCACAATGCCAAGTGGTTGCACTTGAAGCTTCTCAACATTTGACATCTCAAATCCCTTTGTTCCTGGGTGGCAATCCACAAGTGTGATACACAAGGTAAACCATAGCCATGGGCCTTGTGTAACCACTCAACCAAAAACCACCAAGCAATTACCATTCCACCCAGGTGATTCATTAACTTAGTTGTTTTATTAAACAAAAACACAAGTCCTCAGACTTAGAAATTTTTCCATAGTATGAATGTATATTCCACCCTTGTTTTCTATTAGCTAAGCTAAGCTTGATAGTAGTAGGAAATCTTAACTTAGGAAATTTCTACTAAGGTTTCATCTACTAGGTTTTCCCATAGCATGGTTTATACTTAGCAAAAATTCCATGCAAGTTTTACTTAGAAAAATCACTAATGCATAGTGAAAGTAATGGGACAAAAAGTATGAAGCATCACTTGCCTTTTTGGTAGAGTATAAGTTCACTCCTTGTCCTTGCTACAATCACACTCTTCAAGTCACTACAATTCAATCAAGCAAGGCACAAGTTCAATCTACCATTCAAGCAATTCATCACATAAAATCATATAAACAAGATAATGCATGCAAGCATGCCAAGATTTGTTTTATTTGAAAAAGTGGTTCCTAATGGGTCATAACCATTTGAAAACACCTATTGGTCATTTTAAAAAGTGGCAAAGTCATTTGTAAAAGATTTCACTTCATAAACCATTTTCAAAACAAGGTATCATTTTATGTGGTGTAGAAATGTTTTTACTAAGGCATTAATCTATAGGGTTCACAAAATTATTTTTCAAGTCATAAAACTTGGTGTTTGGGGTCAGAGAGTTTAAAACAAAACATTTCCCAAAGGTTTTCTTCCAAAACCATTTTTAATAAATAAACCATATTTTTATTTGACTAGAATTGGTTTTAAATCAAAGAATCATTCTTTTGTTTCACCAAATACATTTTTGAAACCACAAAGTGTTTCCTATGGTCAGTAGGTTCAAATCAATCCAATTGCCAAAGATTTTATCCCCAAAATCATTTTTGAACAATTTTTATAATCTAAACAAGCATACAAATGTTTCTGCAAAAACAAACATTTTTCCAGAAGCTTTTTACTAAACAAATGGCATGGTTGGCTAGGGCGTGTTCCACTGATTCCATTGATATAAAGTTTGTAAAATTTGGACGTGTAGAACTAAAGTTGTGCAATTTACAAAATTGAAAAACTAATAGATCAAATTCTGTTTAAATCAAACAGACTGGGACACGTGGAATGTTTCTATTGGTCCATGCCGGTTCAGTGTGGATAGCTGGTGTGGGTCGCACAATTTACATAAAATGAACGATGCTGATTCATCAAGGCTCGAGCTAGGCTGGAGGCTTGGCTCACGGCGTGTGGCTCGGCTAGGCTTGGCTCGATCTAATCGTGTCCGTCGAAGTAAGATCGAAGGGTAAGGAACAGAGGGTGCTGGCTCACCTGGTGGCTCAGGTCACCGGCGATGGTGAGGACGGCGGCGACACTCGGGATGTGTAAGAAGGCGACGTTCTGGTGGTTCCCGAAGATGGTGGAGACGGAGACGATGCACATAAGTTCTGGGCAAAGTCAATGGCGTTGGAGCGGTGGAGGTTTGCTTCCTGGAGCGGTTCCTAGGGGTGGCCGGAGTTGTGCTTGCGGCGACGCTTGCAGATGTTGTCAATGTCGAATGCCAGGGGATCAAGAAACCAAACCAAGGAGTCAGGAAGGTGCGCGTCAGAATACTAGGGAGATTCAATAGAAAAATGGAGGTGCGGGTGTGTTCTTTTCACCGGAATTTGGCACTGGAACTCGTCGGAGCCGGCGAGACGTTGAGCTCGAATTCGAGGTGCTCAGTGGCTCATTAGCGGTGGTTGTTGAGGGGAAATGAGGAGGAGTCAGAGGGGATTAAGAGGGACTTGATGGTTTTGGTGATTAAGATCGCGTTAGAGCGAATTTAAGCCGAGAATCAATCACTGGCAACGGGCGCGCGAGTTTGATGACGACGTGGTGGCTGGGTGGGTCCTTTTGTCAGCGAGGTGTGTGTTTGCGTGCGGGGTCCACCGGACAGTGGCTGAGAGAGTATGCGATGCGGTGAGAAAAAGATGGGCAGGGGAAAGAGAGGAGCCGGGTGGGCTGGGGTTTTGGGCCTGCTGGGCTGGGGTCTGGGTAGGTTTAGCTGGGCTGTTTCTTTTCTTATTTTTTTCTTTCTGAAACTTTTTCCTATTTTCCATTTGATTTTCTGTTTTTGAATTTCAATCAAACAACTCAAACAAATCAAACTTTCAACAAACTTTATATTGTGTTAGTTCTGTTTAACAACACAAAACAAGTCCAAAATAAAATAATATTTTTATTTTAGGGTCCATTAATAATTAAATAAAATGGACCTTAGTTATTAAATCAAATAGGGTTTGTTTTATTTATTTTTAAAACTCTATTTGAAATCCAAAATAGTACCAAAACCATTCAGTAGGTTTTATTTGAAAATAATAAACACTTGTAAATCTTATTTAAAATAATTTAATAAGTTTTGATGTTTTAATTAAAATGATAAAACCTTTTATTTAAATAAAATTGGATATCAAATCCTTAATATTTTATTTAAATAAACCTTTACTATTTTTATCAAAACAAAATGTTTTATTTCAAAAGCTTGGCCAAGGTTTAGTTTGGTTCTATAAAATAATCCTTATTTATATTTCTACCCTTTCATTTGAAAACCAAATCTTTTTATTAAAAGATCCAAAATAATAATTCCAAATATTTTTAACTTTATTGTTTATTTATCTTTTTAAATCCTTTTAAGATTTTATTTGATCAAATAGGTTTGAAGGTTTCCAATTGGGATCAAAAAGTTTCTTCTCACCCTGAAAATCAACAAAGTTTTATTTTATTCATTTATTTTTCACATTACAAGATTTGGAAAATCTTGGGATGTGACACAGATGCTCTAAGCCACAAAGTTTTTGTGAATGGCCTTACCAAAGGAGAACTGCCAGATGATTTGTGTGCCCAATTCAGAAAACTCAGATTGGAGATTGTGCCTGAAGGACATCTCATGTGTTTGGATGTTCAACCCACTTTGTTGGACAAGATCAAAGAAGCTCAGAAAGTAGATAAGGAAATCGAAGTGATTAAAGAAAAGATTGGCAAAGGAAAAGCCAAAGAGTTCCGTGAAGACGAACAGGGTACTTTATGGCATGGGAAACGTATCTGTGTTCCACAAGATCCGGAGCTACGGAAACTGATTTTACAAGAAGCACACAACTCACCGTATTCCATTCATCCGAGTAACACCAAAATGTACATGGACATGAAGGAAAGATTTTGGTGGAATAATCTCAAGAAGGACATCGCCAAACATATTGCTTTGTGTGATGTATGTAGTAGAGTGAAGGCGAAACATCAGAAACCAGCAGGTTTGCTTCAACCGCTACCTATTCCTGATTGGAAGTGGGACAAGATTGGTATGGATTTCATTACCGGATTACCAAGGACCAGGTCAGGATATGATTCTATATGGGTAGTAGTATATCGCCTAACTAAAGTGGCTCATTTCATACCCGTGAAGACAACTTATACAAGTGCTAAGTTAGCCAGAATTTACATGAGTAGAATTGTATGCCTACATGGAGTGCCTAAGAGTATTGTGTCTGATAGGGGAACCCAATTCACTTCCCATTTTTGGAGACAACTACATGAGTAATTGGGAACGAGGTTGGAATTCAGTACTGCTTCTCATCCTCAAACTGATGGACAGACGGAAAGGACTAATCAGATTCTTGAAGACATGTTGAGAGCATGTGCCCTAGACTACGGAGCCAGTTGGGATGAAAGTCTGCCTTACGCAGAATTTTCTTATAACAACAGCTATCAAGCCAGCATTGAAATGTCACCATTTGAGTTTCTCTACGGGAGGAAGTGTACCACCCCATTGTTATGGAATGGTGTGGGAGAAAGAAATTTATTCGGACCAGATCTTATCAAAGAAGCCGAAGATAAAGTCAAGTTGGTGAGGGACAAATTGAAGATAGCACAGTCCCGACAGAAAAGCTATGCAGATCCCAAACGTAGAGAAGTCACCTACGAAGTTGGTGATAGAGCTTATCTTAGAGTGTCACCACTTCGTGGAGTGAAGAGGTTTGGAGTCAAAGGAAAGTTGGCCCCAAGATATGTTGGACCATTCAAGATTCTGAGTCGCAAAGGAGAAGTTGCCTATGAAATTGAACTGCCAGAATCTCTGTCAGCTGTTCATAATGTGTTTCATGTGAGTCAACTTAAGAAATGTCATCCAGAAATGGAAGAAACTTCTTTGAAGGATACTATACCATTGGAGGAGGTTCAATTGGAAAGTGATCTCACTTATGAAGAAAAGCCCATCAAAATTCTTGAGACTACAGAAAGAGTCACAAGGACTAAGACTATCAAGTTCTGCAAGGTGCAGTGGAATCATCATTCCGAAGACGAAGCAACATGGGAAAGAGAAGATGATCTTCGGAAAGACCACCCTCACCTATTTGCTAGCCAAACCGAATCTCGAGGGCAAGATTAACCTTAAGGGGGTTAGATTTGTAACATCCCTAAAATCATGATTTCAAAGATTGCATATCATTCATGCATGCATATAGTTTTGAGATCAATTTCAAACCAATTCCAAAGAAACAGAAGCACTTAGTGCTATCATTTTATGTGAGCAAACTTAAATCAAATGACCATCCTCATTGGAGAGCTTAAGTGTTTTTAACCAAGTTTGTTTGCCTCCTTGTTGTTTGGATTGAGTGTGGAGTTTGGACAAAAGTTTACAAAATAAAAATGGGTTCAAAACCATTTTTAAAACATTTGCAAATCAAGTGCTATAGCACTGTTTATTTTGTTTATTCAAAGAACCAAGCTTGAACAGAGAGACCACTGGGTTTTATACCCAAATTTGTGACTATTGCACACTGCAAAAATCCCAAAAAGATTTGAAATCAAATAGCCTTTGAATTCATTTGAAAATCATTCCAGAAAATCAATTCAGAAAAAGAAAAGAGAAAGGAATAAGAAAAAGGCCGGCGCCAGGGTTTGAGCCCATCAACAGAAGCAGCCCATCTAGCCCACCCGGGTTCCCTTTCCCCCTCTCTCACGCGCAGACGCACCCAGCGAGCCGCTGACACCAGGACCCCACACCCCTTTTGTTCCTCTCGCAGACAACTAGGCCCTCTCCACGTCGACTCCTTCCCCAAATCTCGCACGCAGACGCCGTCACCGCTGGCCGTTGCAGCGTTGATTCCGCGGCGTAATTGCCATTGATTCACCAGGCGTTTCTTGTCGAGCCTCTGCCTACTTAAACCCCTCCCCACTCCGCTCCATTCCCCTCACTCAATTTTCCCTCCACGCCACCAGGCTGCTCGCAACTCGCCAAACACCGTCGCAGCTCCGACGATCTCCGGCAGCAAATTCCGGTGAGTTCCGACCGCCCCTGTGCCTCTGATTCAAACGAGTGTGTCCAGCAGGACCTCGTGCATCTTCTGATACCCTTTGCTTGCCTGCTTGTGACCCAGGACGCTGTCCCCGTTCGTTCCCACAAATGACTGAGCCGCCACTCAACTCCGACGACCGATTTCCGTAAGCACAGCACGCCCCTTGATCTCTCTCACATACGAGGTTGTTCGCCACTGTCTTGCGCATCTCCTAAACCATCTGGTTCGTGCTAGGGCGACGCGGAACCTCGGCAACGACTTCGACAGCAACCACCTGACGCCGTGCACGACTCCGACGAGCTCCCTCAGCCTCTACAGCACGCCCCTTGACCAGCCACCGCCACCTTGAGCATCAGCATTGCACGACGAGCTCAGTAAGCCCCTTCTCCCTCTCCCGCGTGACCTAGAACGCCAGCGCCGCCACTAACAGACGCGCTGCCAGCATCGCCACTAGATGGTCAGGCTGCTCAGGAGCGTTGGATCCAGATCGTGTGGATAGGAAAGAACGCAAGCGAAGCGGTAAGATAGAATCTGAGCCGCGCGATTAAGTTAGATCCTACGGCGCGGAAGATCGATCCGACGCGAAGCGGTATCGGCCAGTAAGGTTAAGACGCGTGGCTAGGGTTTGGTTTAAAAACAGAATTTGAAATCTAATTTATATCCAAATTTGATTTAGCCATAACTTTTGATTCCCATGTTAGATTTTGGCAAATTTTATACCGTTGGAATCAGGAGAACAAGCACTTTCAGATTATGCAATGTGTTTAATGATTTGCATCTGTTAAAATGGTTTCTTTTGCAAAAACATGTGTAAGGCTTATTTGAACATATGAATTGTTTAGGAAATTAATTTAGGGTTTAAATTATTGTTGTGTGGCAAAGTTTTGACTTGTTTAGAATTCAGTACTTTGGATTTGCTTGGTTGAATTTCAAAAATCATCACTTAGCATTGTTGCATGCATGCATATATATTTTTGTTTGTTTGTATATGTTGTGTGTAATTTCTTGCTACCATTCTTTGTGTAGACTTTGGTGCTAGTGATTGTGATTGTGAAGAGTGCTAATCTCCCAACTACCAAGGCAAGTGGTACTTCATGAATAATTCTATCCCTATATTTTATACTAAGCATTAGAAATATTTTGCTAAGTCTTGCATGTTATTATTTTGACTATATGCCTTGTTGGGAAATCCTAAGTAGTTGTAGAATTGCTAGGAAAATTTCTAAGTTAAGTTACTATCTATGCCATGCTTAGCCTAGCTAGTAGCAAAATTGGGTTGGTGAAAAACACATGCTATGATGAAAATATTTTTAAGTTTTTGGACTTTTGTTTTGCTTAATAAAACAACTAAGTCAATGAATCACCTGGGTGGAATGGGACTTGATTGGTGGTTTTGGTTGAGTGATTACACAAGGCCCATGGCTATGGTTTACCTTGTGTATCTCACTTGTGGAAAGCCACCCAGGAACAAAGGGATTTTAGAGGCCAAGTGTTGAGAAGCTTCTAGTGCAGCCACTTGGCAATATGGGCTCTGCCTGGACCACATAGGTTGCTAGAACTTAGCCATTTGGACAGTTGGTGGTAGTGGGAATGATAGGTTGGAGCGCGTCCATTTGGTCTAAGGGAAGGCTTCTGAAAGGTCCTGTCTTGGTGAAACCAAGTCTAGTGGGGAAAGTGCACAACCTCTGCAGATGGAAAAATCTAAGTACTTAGCCAAGTCCATGGCAATGGACAACTTGAGCATCAAGACATGGAAGCTATCAAGAATCTCATCATTCCAACTTCTAAGTAAAAACTTGTGGGTGAACAAGGGTGAAGGACCTCAATGTCTATTGGTGGTTCCTTGGGTAAAGTTTTGACAAAGAAAAACTTAGTGATTTCAACTAATAGGCAAAACCTATTTTGAGCAAAGCAAGCCAAGCTACACTTAGCCAAATTATGCATATAGTATCTAGTCCACTTAAAATATGCTAAGGTATCACTTGCCAATACTATTCCAAAGTATTGTCCCACTATGGCTGTAACTTGTGATGTTGCAGGTTACTCTGATGAGGATTAGGTGTCATGAGTCTACACTCAACATGTTTGCCTGTGGCACATGAAGATGAAGACTTATATTTATTTACTTATTCCAAACTCTTGTATTAGGCCTGTGGCCTTTGAGTTGTAAAGACTATGTTTATCTCTGGAATGGATGTAATAACGACCTTTGTATCTGTGTACTTCATCTTAAACTGTGGATGCTAGCAATGGTGTCATCTATGTTCTTTTCCCCTAATAAACTTGAACCATTGTGTCATCTATGTTGTATATGCTTGCACTTATATGCTGGAATTAGCAGAACCGTGCTGTCACGGGGAACGCTTTCAACATTGCACTTGTACTTTGTACTCAGTTGATATCATGCTCTTTTGTCTATGGATGTCACCGGTGTGAAATAAAGAGGGAACTTGTAAGTCCATGGAGTTTGTATTATGTGTTAGAGAAACGCCTGGGCCGCTAGCCTAAGCCATGCCTAATCATGGTGGAAACTTGCAGCATCACCATAGTGACATCTATGAAGCATTTGAAATGGATCGTATGGGCACCTAGAGGGGGCGGTGAATAGGTGCTAACCAATTTTTAATACCTTTTCAATTTTAGGCTTGACACAAAGTAAATTCTCTAGATATGCAACTAAGAGAATTTCCCTATATGCAACCCTAACTACTAAGCACGTAAAAGAGGAGCGAGGAAACCGTAGTGGAGCACGCGGAGACACAGGAATTTGTTTTACCACAGTTCCTTCCTTGTTAAGGGAAGTACATCTGCGTTGGAGGGATGGGCGGTTCTAAGACCACCACGCCACAATAGGCCTCACCCTATTCTCCAATGGATCTCGCCACGAGAGGCCTGATCCACCTTCTCCACTATTGGATCCCTTCGAGGCGGGAACCGGTGCCTTTTACAACACTATCGGGGCACACACCCACAACTGAATTGGGGGCTCCTGAGATGACAACAAGCTGCCACAAGAACAAGGTTTATCAATATAAATAAAAACAAGGATCTAGGTGAAGGGTTTCGCAGCATGGAAAACAAAAAATTTCTATCGCATACAAACAAACAAGCCAAGATCTATCTACTAGATTGTAGCAACGAGTCAATGGAATAACTCACCCTCGAAGATTCCAAAGTGTTTAACGAGAGCAGATTCTCGTGGGTGATGTAGTCGTACTCTTCCCGATCTCAAGATCGCATAGACGATCCTTCCGGCGCTGCGTTCCGGCAGCGCTCCCGCAGTCGGTCACACGTTCGGTACTCGACAAAGACCTTCCTCTCCCTTGTTCCAGCAGGCAGCGGAGGTTGTAGCACTCTCCTCGCGATTCCGGCAGCACAACTACGTGGTACCGGAAGTAGAGGGGAGATCTCGCAGGGCTTCGCCTTAAGCCGGAGCGAGTATGGTGGAGTATGAGAGAGACCCTCGATGATCTAGGGTTTAGACACGCCGAGGAGGAGGTGCTAGGGACTACGGCTAGGGCTTGGGGTGCCCAAGTCGGCGGCTAGGGGAGCCCTAGGCGGCGGCAACAGGAGGTGGCGGCGCCGAGCTAGGGTCTTGGGTGGAGAACTTGTGTGTTTGGAGGGGCAGCCCTGCCCCTCCCTTTATAGGTGGGAGGCGCCGGCCAAGGGGAGGGGAGTCCCTCCCCAACTCGGATCCCTAGTGGGCCGGCGATGGAGGAGGAACTCCTCCCCAACTCGGTTTCCCACTTTCCCACCACTCCTCAAAATAGCCGTTTGACTTTTCAAATTGGCATTTGACTTTTCAAACAAGGATTTGATTAAACCCTTTATTTTGTTCAGCGATGACACCTAGTACATGATGCAATCATACCAACTTGATATAACACATTCATGTACCCTTCCCCTCCGGAGTGCCGGACATTCCGGAACCTTCTAGAACATTCCCGATGAAAACACCGGAACCATTCTCCAACTCCGAAACAGGACTTTCCTTATATGAATCTTATTCTCCGGACTATTCCGGATCTCCTCGTGATATCCCGGATCCCATCCGAGACTCCGAACAACATCTGGTCTCTTACTCATCATTCCATAACTACTCAAACAACATCGAATCCTTAAGTGTGTCTCCCTACGGTTCGTGAATTATGCGGACATGATCGAGACACTTCTCCGATCAATAACTAATAAAGGAATCTGGAAATTCATATGGCTCGCACATATTTCTACGATTATTTTGTGATCGAATGAACCACTTACATACGATACCAATTTCCCTTTGTCTCACGATAGTTTACTTATCCGAGGTCATGATCGCCGGTATCTCTGCATACCTAGTTCAACCTCGTTACCGATAAGTACTCTTTTCTTGTTCCCATGATATGTGATCCCTTGTGAGCCAGTCACATGCTTGCAAGCTAATTGGATGACATTCCACCGAGAGGTCCCAGAGTATATCTATCCGTCATATGGATGGACAAATCCCACTCTTGATCCATGTGTCTCAACCAATACTTTCCGAACACTCAATGCCACCTTTATAGCCACCCAGTTACGGTGTGGTGTTTGATGTCATCAAAGCATCCTTCCGGTGAAGGTGATATGCATGATCTCATGGTCGAAGGAATTAGGTTACTATGTATCAAAAAGCATATAGCAATTGAACTATTAAAATGACTTGATCTTTATGCTACGCTTATCTATAGGAGTATGTCCACCATATCATTCTCCTAACGATATGATCTTGTTGTTAATAACATCTCAATGTTCATGATAGGGAAACCACAATCATTTATTAACCAACAAGCTAGTATTATAAAGAGGCTTTACTAGGGACTCTATTTTAGTTTACAAATCACACAAGTATTAATGTTTCCTTGTTAATACTATTATAGCATGAATGTAAACATTTATCATAAACACAAAGATATAATAATAACTACATTTATTATTGCCTCTAGGGCATATCTCCAACAGTCTCCCACTTGCACTAGAGTCATCTAATCTAGATTACATGGTAATATACCGAACACCCATGGCAGTTTGGTGTTGGTCATGTTTTGCCCTCGGGAGAGGTTTAGTCAACGGATCCGCCACATTCAAATCTGTGTGTACTTTGCAAATCTTTATGTCCCCATCTTGGACATGTTCTCGAATAGCGTGAAAACGTAGCTTGATGTGCTTCAGCTTCTTGTGTGACCTTGGTTCTTACGCATTGGCTATGGCGCCCATGTTATCACAGTAGATAGACATTGGGTCCAGCACACTAGGAACCACACCCAGCTCTGTAATGAACTCTTTCATCCATATCGCTTCTTGTGAAGCCTCCGAAGTAGCCATGTATTCCGATTCAGTTGAAGATCTCGCCACAACGCTTTGCTTTGCACTCCTCCAGCTAACTGCTGCACCATTCAAAGTAAATACATATCCAGATTGTGATTTAGAATCATCTGGATCGGTGTTCCAACTAGCATCGGTGTAACCATTAACAACGAGCTGTTCATCACCTCCATAAGAAAGAACCATATCCTTAGTTCTTCTCAAGTACTTAAGGATGTTTTTGACCGCTGTCCAATGATCCACTCCTGGATCACTTTGATATCTGCTAATTAAACTAACAACATATGCAATGTCGGGTCTAGTACATAGCATGGCATACATTAGAGATCCTATGGCTGAGGCATAGGGAGTCTTACTCATCCTTTCTCTATCTTCTGCCATTGTCGGACTTTGAGTTTTACTCAACGTCGTATTGGGCAACATGGGCAAGAACCCTTTCTTGCTATCTTCCATTCCAAACCTCTTTAGAACTTTGTCCAAATATGTACTTTGTGACAATGATATTAGGCATCTTGATCTATCTCTATAAATCTTTATGCCTAATATGTAAGCTGCTTCGCCAAGATCTTTCATTGAAAAACTATTATTCAAATATTCCTTGACACTATTAAGAAGGTCTACATCATTCCCAATCAACAATATGTCATCTACATATTGTAGGGTTCGCAGCATAGAAAACAAAAAAATTCCTACGATGGGAACTATGTACCAAGATCTATCTACTAGATACAAACAACGGGCGGATGTATATCCGTAGAGAACATACCTTTGAAGACCGACAAAGCTTAACAAGTTCAACTCGTGGTTGATGTAGACGATCCCTTGCCGATCTCAAGATCGAGAGGAAGTCCTAGCGCCGCAAAGCAGTAGCGCATCCGTGCTCGCACACACGTACAAGACACCGGGCAACCTCCGCCTCCTCGCTCCAGCGATGCAGCGGAAGCACAACCCTTTCTTGCCGAATAGCCACCGGGAACATGTATCTCGCTAGTCCGAGACCATGGGGGATAAATTCTAGAGGGGGAGAGAGATCCTTCACGAGGAGGTGTGAGAGACAAGTGAGGAGGGGGGCTCCTTTTATAGGAGGAGGGGGGGAACCCCAAGGGGGTGGACGCCGGCCATGGGGCTGCCCCCTCCCCTCCTTCATTCATGTGGGTGGACACTCCACTCACAAAATGGCCCTTCAATTTTCTCCACTCAAATTCCCATTAAATTTCCACCAAATTTAATGCAAACTCTCATTAAATAAAACTCTTTTATTTTATTCAGAATTTTGTCAATTACTTTAATGACAAACATTCACAAATAACCCCTTGCTAGAATTCCATTTCACATGCATAACCACTTTATGCAATTTCACCCGAAAACCTGTTTCGGTATCTAGTGAAATAAATTCCTGCGCTTGTTTATTCTTTCGGCATGAAACATTTGCTCCAACTGGATGCCAGTGTCCCTTAAGTGTGTCACCCTACGGTTCACGAATAATGCGGACATGATCGAGACCCTTCTCCGATCAATAATCAGTAGCGGGACCTGGAGATCCATACTGACTCCCACACATTCAACAATGACTTTTCCTGTGATCGTCGGAACCTTTTACACTTGTATCTTAATCCCTTTGTTTCACGATATATTACATGTCCGAGATTTTATCATCGGTATCTCCATACCTAGTTTGATCTTGTTACTGACATGCACTCTTTTCTCGTTCCCGTGATATAACATTCTAGTGATCAAATCACTTGCTTGCAAGCTAACCAATGTGATATCACCGAGAGGGCCCAGAGCATATCTATCCGTCATCGGGATGAACAAATTCCACTCTTGATCCATGATTCTCAACATAACACTTTAGTATCTTTGGAGCCATCTTTATAATCACCCAGTTACGGAGTGACGTTTGATGTCAACAAGAAACTCTTCCGGTGTTAGTGATTGTCATGATCTCATGGTCTAAGGATTAGGATTACTTCGTAGTTTGTTTATAGCAATATAAACTCAATGACTTTGATCGTAATGCTATACTTCGGATGAATGTTCATCACACCATTACACTAATGTTGTGATCTCGTTATTAACAACATCCAATGTCTATGATCAGGAAACCGTGATCATCTTGTTAATCAACGAACTAGTTTATGAGAGAGGCATAACTAGGAACTTTCTGTTTGTTTATTAAACACACATGTATTAACGTTTACGTATTAATACAATTATAGCATGCCAAATAAACATCTATCATATACTTGGAATACACATAATAAACATTTTATTATTGCCTCTCAGGGCATATTCCCTTCAGTCTCCCACTTGCACTAGAGACAATAATCTAGTTACATAGTGATGTATCTAACACCCATGGAGTTCTAGTGTAGATCATGTTTTGCTCTAGGGAGAGTTTTAGTCAATGGATCTGCTACATTGAGATCCGTATGTACTTTACAAATCTTTATATCTCCATCCTTGACATGCTCGCGGATGGAGTGAAACCGGCGCTTAATATGCTTGGAATGCTTGTGAGACCTTGGCTCTTTGGCATTGGCAATGGCACCATTGTTGTCACAATAGATCACCATTGGGTCCAACGTGTTTGCAACCACACCTAGTTCGGATATGAACTCCTTCATCCAAACTGCTTCTGAAGCAGCAACATATTCGGCCTCCGTTGTTGATCCCGCCACCACAGGTTGTTTGGAGCTCCTCCAACTAACCGCTCCGCCATTCATGAGAAATACGTATCCGGATTGAGACTTAGAGTCATCCGGATCGGTGTCAAAGCTAGCGTCGACATAACACTTAGCGACGAGCTCTTCTTCACCTCCGTATACAAGAAACATATCCTTAGTTCTTCGCAAGTACTTAAGGATATTCTTGACCGCTTTCCAGTGTTCTGAACCTGGATCCGATTGGTACCTACTAGTCAAACTAATAGCATGTGCCACATCCGGTCTTGTACATAGCATGGCGTACATTATAGAGCCTATGGCTGAAACATAGGGGACCTTGTCCATTATCTCTCTTTCCTCCGCCGAAGCCGGACTTTGAGTCTTACTCAATGTCGTGCCTTGTGTCATAGGTAAGAACCCCTTCTTACTATCCTCCATTTTAAACTTCTTTAAAATCTTATCAAGGTATGTACTTAGCGATATCCCTATTAGGCGCCTAGATCTATCTCTATAGATCTTTATGCCTAATATGTATGACACTTCACCTAGGTCCTTCATTGAAAATTTGCTGTTTAGATAATTTTTAACACTGTTTAAAAGATCTATATCATTTCCGATCAATAATATGTCATCCACATATAATATCAGAAATGCCACATTGCTCCCACTCACTTTCTTGTAAATACAAGCTTCTCCATAAGTTTGGAAAAATCCAAACTCTTTGATCACCTCATCAAAGCGGAGATTCCAACTTCGTGATGCTTGCTGCAATCCATAGATGGATCGCTGAAGCTTGCACACCTTGTTAGCATCCCTAGGATCTACAAAACCCTTTGGTTGTATCATATACAACTCTTCCTCAATATTACCATTGAGAAACGCGGTTTTGACATCCATCTGCCATATCTCATAATCGAAATATGCAGCAATTGCTAACATAATCCTAACTGATTATAGCATCGCTATGGGAGAGAATATCTCATCGTAGTCAACTCCTTGAATTTGTCGAAACCCCTTTGCGACAAGTCGAGCTTTATAGACGGTTATATTACCATCAGCATCAGTTTTCCTTTTGAAAATCCATTTGTTCTCCATGGCCTTTCGGTCGTGAGGTAAGTCCACCAAGTTCCAAACTTGATTTTCATACATGGATTCCATCTCGGATTTCATGGCTTCTAACCATTTGTTGGAATCCGGGCTCATCATCGCTTCTTCATACGTCGCAGGGTCATCATTTTCATCAACCATGAAATTCATGACAGGATTTCCGTACAGCTCGGGAGCTGCACGCGTCCTGCTTGACCTGCGAGGTTCGGTAGTACTCTCTTTCGGAGTTTCATGATCATTATCATTAGTTTCCCTCTTCAACAGGTGAAGCCAACTCCGGAACAACTTCCGTCGCTGCGCTACTCGCCATACTTTGAAGAGAAGGTTCAATAACCTCTTCGAGTTCTACCTTCCAACTACTCACACCTTTCGCGAGAAACTCTTTCTCTAGAAAGGATCCATTCTTGGCAACAAAAACCTTGCCCTCGTATCTGTGATAGAAGGAATACCCAATAGTTTCCTTAGGGTATCCTATGAAGACGCATTTTTCCGCTTTGGGTTTGAGTTTATCCGGTTGAAGTTTCTTCACATAAACATCGCATCCCCAAACTTTAAGAAATGACAGCTTAGGTTTGTTTCCAAACCACAATTCATACGGTGTCTTTTCAACGGATTTAGATGGTGCCCGATTTAAAGTGAATGCATCAGTTTCTAGTGCATAACCCCAAAATGACAATGGCAAGTCCGTTAGAGACATCATAGATCGAACCATATCTAATAAAGTACGATTACGACATTCCGACACACCATTTCTCTGTGGTGTTCCGGCAGGTGTGAGTTGTGAAACAATTCCACACTCTTTCATGTGAGTGCTAAACTCGTAACTTAGATACTCACCTCCACGGTCGGACCGTAGAAATTTGATCTTTCTATTACGATGATTTTCCACTTCATTTTGAAATTCCTTGAACTTTTCAAAGGTTTAAGACTTGTGTTTCATCAAGTAGATATAACCGTATCTACTCAAATCATCCGTGAAAGTAACAAAATAACGATATCCACCTCGCGCCGACACACTCATTGGACCACATACATCAGAATGTATGATTTCCAATAAATCTGTCGCCCGTTCCATTGAACCGGAAAACGGCGTTCTAGTCATCTTGCCCATAAGGCATGGATCACATGTATCAAATGATTCATAATCAAGTGATTCCAAAAGTCCATCCGAATGGAGCTTCTTCATGCGTTTAACGCCAATATGACCTAGACGGCAGTGCCACATATATGCGGATATATCATCATTTATTTTAGTCCTTTTAGCATCAACATTATGAATATGTGTAACATTATTATCGAGATCTAAAAGAAATAAACAATTCATCATTGGTGCATGACCATAAAAGATTTCATTCATATAAATGGAACAACCATTGTTCTCGGATTTAAATGAATAACCACTTCGCATCAAACACGATCCAGATATAATGTTCATGCTCAGTGCAGGCACCAGATAACAATTATTCAAGTTTATAACTAATCCCGACGGCAAGTGGAGAGGCAGCGTTCCGACGGTGATCACATCAACGCTTGATCCATTGCCGACACACATCTTGACCTCACCCCTTGCTAGCGGTCGCTTGTTCCGCAGCCCCTGATTCGAGTTACAAATATTAGCAACTGAACCGGTATCAAATACCCAGGTGATACTGCGAGCACTAGTCAAGTACACATCAATAACATGTATATCATATATACCTTTGTTTGTCTTGCCGGCTTTCTTGTCTGCCAGATACTTGGCGCAGTTGCGCTTCCAGTGGCCAGTCCCCTTACAATAGTAGCACTCGGTATCAGACTTAGGTCCAACTCGGGGTTTCTTTTCAGGCGCGGCAACCGGCTTGCCGCCCTTACTTCCCTTCCGTTTTCCCTTCTTGTATTTCTTGAAACCAGTGTTCCTACTGATCATCAACACTTGATGTTCCTTTTTGATCTCCACTTCTGCAGTTTTAAGCATTGACAGAAGCTCGGGGAGAGACTTCTTCATGCCTTGCATATTATAGTTCATCATGAAGCTCTTATAGCTAGGTGGCAGAGACTGCAGAACACGATGGATGCCTAAGTCAATGGGAATCGATATTCCCAAGGACACAAGCTTATCGGCATAACCCGACATCTTGAGTACATGCTCACTAACGGAGCTGTGCTCTTCCATCATGCAGCTAAAGAACTTTTCTGAAGCGTTGTAGCTCTCTACAGCAGCATGTGTGTCGAAAATCATTTTCAACTCACCCATTGTATCAAATGCATTGCCATTTTCGAAACGCTTTCGAAGTTCCGGATCTAGCCCATACAATATGCCGCAATGAACTAAGTTGTGGTCCTCCTGACGAGTCAGATAGACATTCTTCTCCTCGTCAGGGGCATCATCTAAAGGTGGGGGGCCTAACGGCGCTTCTAGCACATATTGCTTTTGTGCAGCAGAGAGGAGAATCCTCAAATTCATGGCCCATTCGGTAAAGTTGCTACCGTTCGTTGCAAGTTTCTCTTTCTCCATGAACACATTGAAATTAAAAGCAGGCGGTGCCATCTACAACAGAATTTGTAAAGTTTAGACTAAGTGTATGGTAGATTGAGTTCAACTAATCCATATTACGAATGAACTCCCACTCAAAAACGACATCCCTCGTGCCTTTTTGGTGATTACATGAACCAAATCCACTACACCAAGTCCGATCATCACGTGAGTCGGTGTAGCTTCAAAGGCAAGCATCAAATGGGCATCATATCGACTATATGACTCATGCTTAACCTTTCGGTCCGTGTTCCGAGGCCATGTCTGTACATGCTAGGCTCGCCAAGTTAGAACCTTAGTATTCGCGTGTGTAACTATTTTACACCCGAAATATGGTTGTGGATCCAAGAACACCCGATCATCACGTGATGTCTTGGAGCGACGAAAACATAATCGGTGCATACTAAAGGAAGAACACATCCTTATCTTGATATTTAAAAGAGGGATCATCTTATTATGCTAACAAAGCGCTAAACAAGCAATATAAGATGCTATCAAACATCACATGTTTATTAGTGAAATGATATGGTTCCCGCATATGATCTCTATCATGTGCACCATGGTATGATCACTATCATACCTATATGTGTAAGTCCAAGGTATATGGAGATTACACGTTATGTATGTTGTAAGAGTATCATCTCATACTTCTACTTACAACATCACCATATCATAACACTAGCCCAGGAACAATCTAAACTAGACGCCTCTAATTTATCCATTGCAAGTTTTACGTGGCTTAGGGCTTTCGAGATAGAACCGTTCTTACCTACGAACATGAACCACAACGAGGATAACCAAATTGTTGACAACTCGCATGCAAAATAGATATTGACTATAGTAGGAGAGATAGACACCCGCTAGCCACTTATGCAAACTAGTTGCATGTCAAGCGTGGAACAGGTCTCATGTGCGAGGACATGTAAAGTTTGTCCGGGCCGCTTCATCCCACTATGCCACCAATATCCAAAATTACAACAAAGGAGCAACAACATGATCATCATCGCCCACGTACTCATATGTGTACTACCCGTGTAAAGTATCTACGCATAGATCCGGCTCTGATACCACTGTAGGGTTCGCAGCATAGAAAACAAAAAATTTCCTACGATGGGAACTATGTACCAAGATCTATCTACTAGATACAAACAACGGGCGGATGTATATCCGTAGAGAACATACCTTTGAAGACCGACAAAGCTTAACGAGTTCAACTCGTGGTTGATGTAGACGATCCCTTGTCGATCTCAAGATCGAGAGGAAGTCCTAGCGCCGCAAAGCAGCAGCGCATCCGTGCTCGCACACACGTACAAGACACCGGGCAACCTCCGCCTCCTCGCTCCAGCGATGCAGCGGAAGCACAACCCTTTCTTGCCGAATAGCCACCGGGAACATGTATCTCGCTAGTCCGAGACCATGGGGGATAAATTCTAGAGGGGGAGAGAGATCCTTCACGAGGAGGTGTGAGAGACAAGTGAGGAGGGGGGCTCCTTTTATAGGAGGAGGGGGGAACCCCAAGGGGGTGGACGCCGGCCATGGGGCTGCCCCCTCCCCTCCTTCATTCATGTGGGTGGACACTCCACTCACAAAATGGCCCTTCAATTTTCTCCACTCAAAACTCCACTCAAATTCCCATTAAATTTCCACCAAATTTAATGCAAACTCTCATTAAATAAAACTCTTTTATTTTATTCAGAATTTTGTCAATTACTTTAATGACAAACATTCACAAATAACCCCTTGCTAGAATTCCATTTCACATGCATAACCACTTTATGCAATTTCACCCGAAAACCTGTTTCGGTATCTAGTGAAATAAATTCCTGCGCTTGTTTATTCTTTCGGCATGAAACATTTGCTCCAACTGGATACCAGTGTCCCTTAAGTGTGTCACCCTACGGTTTGCGAATAATGCGGACATGATCGAGACCTTTCTCCGATCAATAATCAGTAGCGGGACCTGGAGATCCATACTAACTCCCACACATTCAACGATGACTTTTCCTGTGATCGTCGGAACCTTTTACGCTTGTATCTTAATCCCTTTGTTTCACGATATATTACATGTCCGAGATTCGATCATCGGTATCTCCATACCTAGTTTGATCTCGTTACTGACATGCACTCTTTTCTCGTTCCCGTGATATAACATTCTAGTGATCAAATCACTTGCTTGCAAGCTAACCAATGTGATATCACCGAGAGGGCCCAGAGCATATCTATCCGTCATCGGGATGAACAAATTCCACTCTTGATCCATGATTCTCAACATAACACTTTAGTAGCTTTGGAGCCATCTTTATAATCACCCAGTTACGGAGTGACGTTTGATGTCAACAAGAAACTCTTCCGGTGTTAGTGATTGGCATGATCTCATGGTCTAAGGATTAGGATTACTTCGTAGTTTGTTTATAGCAATATAACTCAATGAATTTGATCGTAATGCTATACTTCGGATGAATGTTCATCACACCATTACACTAATGTTGTGATCTCGTTATTAACAACATCCAATGTCTATGATCAGGAAACCGTGATCATCTTGTTAATCAACGAACTAGTTTATGAGAGAGGCATAACTAGGAACTTTCTGTTTGTTTATTAAACACACATGTATTAACGTTTCCGTATTAATACAATTATAGCATGCCAAATAAACATCTATCATATACTTGGAATACACATAATAAACATTTTATTATTGCCTCTCAGGGCATATTCCCTTCACATATAGTATTAAGAATGCTACAGAGCTCCCACTCACTTTCTTGTAAATACAAGATTCTCCATAAGTTTGTATAAAACCAAAACTTTTGATAACCTTATCAAAATGTTGATTCCAACTTCGGGATGCTTGCTTCAATCCATAGATGGACCGTTGAAGTTTGCATACCTTGTTAGCATCTTTAGGATCGACAAAACCTTTGGGTTGCATCATATACAACTCTTCATCAATGTCTCCATTGAGGAATGTTGTTTTGGCATCCATCTGCCATATCACATAATCATAATATGCAGCGATTGCTAACATAATCCTCACAGACTTCATCGTAGTCAACTCCTTGAATTTGTCGAAACCCTTTTGCGACAAGTCGAGCTTTATAGACAGTAACATTACCATCAGCATCTGTTTTCTTCTTGAAAATCCATTTGTTCTCGACAGCCTTTCGGCCATCCGGTAAGTCCACCAAGGTCCATACTTGGTTTTCGTACATGGATCCAATCTTGGATTTCATGGCTTCTTGCCATTTATTGGAATCTGGGCTCATCATCGCTTCCTCATATGTCGCAGGGTCATCGGTGTTGTCCACCAACATGACATTCATTACGGAATCATACCAATCAGGAGTAGTACGAGTTCTCATCGACCTGCGAGGCTCTGTAGCAACTACAACCAAAGTTTCATGATCGTCATCATTAGCTTCCTCTCTTACTGGTGCAGGCACCACAGGAACTTCTTCCGGTGCTGCGCTACTCGCAAGTTCAAGAGAAGGTTCGACAACCTTGTCGAGTTCTACTTTCCTTCCAGTCACTTCTTTCGAGAGAAATTCCTTCTCTAGAAAGGATCCATTCTTTGCAACGAAGATTTTTCCTTCGGATCTATGATAGAAGGTATACCCAATAGTTTCCTTCGGGTATCCTATGAAGATGCATTTTTCCGCTTTGGGTTCAAGCTTGTCCGGCTGTAACTTTTTTACATAGGCTTCGCAACCCCAAACTTTAAGGAATGACAATAGAGGTTTCTTCCCAAACCATAACTTAGATATTGTGAAAGTATTCCACCGCTGTAACTTCTTTAAGGAACGTTGTGGTGTTCCCGGTGGTGTCAATTGTGAAAGTATTCCGCATTTCTTCAAATGCTCGCCAAACTCGTAACTTAGATATTCACCTCCACGATCAGAACGTAGAAATTTAATCTTCTTGTTACGTTGATTCTCAACCTCACTTTGAAATTCCTTAAACTTCTCGAAAGTTTCGGACTTATGTTTCATGAAATAGATATACCCATATCTACTCAAGTCATCTGTAAAGGTAAGAACATAACGATAACCACCGCGCGATGCTACACTCATTGGACCACACACATCGGTATATATGATTTCCAATAAGTCCGTAGCTCGCTCCATCATACCAGAAAATGGAGTCTTAGTCATTTTACCCATCAGACATGCTTCGCATCTTTCAAGTGATTCGAAATCAAGTGATTCAAGAAGTCCATCGGAATGGATTTTCTTCATACGTTTCACTCCAATGTGACCAAGACGACAGTGCCACATATAGGTCGAGTTATCGCTCGATTTCAAACATTTAGCCTCAATGTTATTAATATGTGTATTTCCACTATCGAGATTCAATAAGAATAGACCAACTATCAAAGGTGCATGTGCATAAAACATATTACTCATATAAATTGAACAACCATTATTCTCGGATTTAAACAAGTAACCATCTCGCAATAAACAAGATCCCGATATAATGTTCATGCTTAACGCAGGCACCAAATAACAATTATTTAAGTATAAAACTAATCCCGATGGTAGATGAAGGGGTAGCGTGCCGACCGCGATCACATCAACCTTTGATCCGTTTCCCACGCGCATCGTCACCTCGTTCTTCGCTAGCTTCCGTTTATTCTGCAGCACCTGTTTCGAGTTACAAATATGAGCAACCGAACCAGTATCAAATACCCAGGCACTACTACGAGTACTAGTGAGATACACATCAATAACATGTATATCGGATATACCTTTCTTCTTGATGTTGCCGTTCTTCAAATCCGCCAAGTACTTTGGGCAATTCCGCTTCCAGTGACCTTCTCCCTTGCAATAAAAGCACTCAGTATCAGGCTTAGGTCCAGCCTTGGTCTTCTTCGTTGGCGCGGTAACTTTCTTACCACCCTTCTTGAAGTGTCCCTTTTGCTTAGACTTGCCTTTCTTGAATTTGGTGGTCTTATTGACCAACAACACTTGGTGCTCTTTCTTGATCTCCACTTCTGCAGATTTTAACATGGCGAAGAGTTCTGGCAACGTCTTGTTCATGTTCTGCATGTTGTAGTTCATCACAAAGTTCTTGTAACTTGGTGGTAGTGATTGGAGGACACGATAAATCCCCAAAGCATTAGGAATCACTATACCCAAGCTTTGAAGTTTGTTTGCGTGCCCAGACATCTTAAGCACATGCTCACTGACGGAGCTGCCTTCTTCCATCTTGCAGTTAAAGAACTTTTCAGAAGCCTCATAGCTCTCAATTGCCGCATGAGTCTCAAAGATCAATTTGAGATCACGGACAATATCATGTGGGTCTGAATTCTCAAACCTTTTCTGAAGCTCCGATTCTAAACCATACAAGATAGCACACTGAACTGTGGAGTACTGAGTCTTCTGAGTGAGGTAAACATTCTTTACTTTATTGGTAGCAGTAGCTGCAGGTGGGTCACCCAGCGGTGCATCTAGCACATAGGTCAAATTACCAGCTGTGAGGACAATCGTCAAATTGCGGAACCAATCCGCGAAGTTGCTTCCATTGTTTTTCAACTTTCTTTCTCTAGGAACGCATTAAAATTGATGGTAGGGGCTGCCATTGATCTACAACATATTTGCAATAGTTTAGACTAAGTTTATGACAAATTGAGTTCTAATTAATAGTAAAATTGATCTAGGTGAACTCCCACTTAAAAAAACATCCCTCACATTGTTTTAGTGATCACACGAACCAAATCCACCACATCAAAACCGATCATCACGAGAGTTGATGTAGCTTCAATGGCGAACAATTGTCATGTTCATCATATCTACTATATGACTCATGCTTTACCTTTCGGTGATCCATGTTCCGAGACCATGTCTGTACATGCTAGGATTGTCAAGATCAAACCTTAGCTTCCGCATGAGCAAATTTGTCTTGCTCACGTTGTATACACTTGCGGAATCTAACACACCCGATCATCACGTGGTGCTTCGAAACAACAAGCTTTAGCAACGGTGCTAACTAAGGGTCAACACTTATGATTTGAAATTTATGTGCATGAGGGATCATCTTATAATGCTACCGTCATTAACTAAGCAATACAAGATGCATAAAGGATTAACATCACATGCAATTCATAATATGTGATATGATATGGCCTTTCTTCTTTGTGCTTCCGATCTCCATCTTCAAGCACGAACATGATCTCCATCATCACCAACATTGCATCAAGGTCCATGACGCTGCTCCATGGTTGTCGTCCACCGGCTTCAACTATTACAACTACTTTGAATTGACACGCGGGTCTTAATAGAATTTAAAGACAACCATATGGCTCCTGCCGGTTGCCAACTTACAATAAGGAACATTGCATACATCAAATATAATTACAATCATGGCCATATCACATCACAGCACACCCCTGCAAAACAAAGTTAGACGGCTCTACTTTCTTTGCATGTTTTACGTGGTTTGGGGCTTTCAATAAGTGTCGTTCTAACTTACGAACAAGAACCACAACATTGATAGTAGTATTGACAATCACCCGTTGTAAATTGAATCTTAACTATGCTGGGAGAAACAGGCACCCGCAAAGCCACTTATGCAATACAAGTTGCATGTCAAGCGTGGAGCAAGTCTCATGAACGATGTCATGTAAGGTTAGCCCGGGCCGCTTCATCCCAACATCCCGCAAGATGCAAAGTACACAAGAAGCAATCGACAATAAAAGCATCAACGCCCACAATGACCATTGTGTTCTACTCGTGCAACAGATCTACATATAGACACGGCTCTGATACCAGTGAAGGGTTTCGCAGCATGGAAAAAAAATTTCTATCGCATACAAACAAACAAGACAAGATCTATCTACTAGATTGTAGAAACGAGTCGATGGAATAACTCACCCTCGAAGATTCCAAAGTGTTTAACGAGAGCGGATTCTTGTGGGTGATGTAGTCGTACTCTTCCCGATCTCAAGATCGCGTAGACGATCCTTCCGGCGCTGCATTCCGGCAGCGCTCCCGCAGTCGGTCACACGTTCGGTACTCGACGAAGACCTTCCTCTCCCTTGTTCCAGCAGGCAGCGGAGGTTGTAGCACTCTCCTCGCGATTCCGGTAGCACAACGGCGTGGTACCGGAAGTAGAGGGGAGATCTCGCAGGGCTTCGCCTTAAGCCGGAGCGAGTATGGTGGAGTATGAGAGAGACCCTCGACGATCTAGGTATTATACACGCGGAGGAGGAGGTGCTAGGGCCGGCGGCTAGGGCTTGGGGTGCCCAAGTCGGCGGCTAGGGGAGCCCTAGGCGGCGGCGGCAACAGGAGGTGGCGGCGCCGAGCTAGGGTTTTGGGTGGAGAACTTGTGTGTTTGGAGGGGCAGCCCTGCCCCTCCCTTTATAGGTGGGAGGCGCCGGCCAAGGGGAGGGGAGTCCCTCCCAACTCGGATCCCTAGTGGGCCGGCGGTGGAGGAGGAACTCCTCCCCAACTCGGTTTCCCACTTTCCCACCACTCCTCAAAATAGCCGTTTGACTTTTCAAATTGGCGTTTGACTTTTCAAACTAGGATTTGATTAAACCCTTTATTTTGTTCAGCGATGACACCTAGTACATGATGCAATCATACCAACTTGATATAACACATTCATGTACCCTTCCCCTCCGGAGTGCCGGACATTCCGGAACCTTCTAGAACATTCTCGATGAAAACACCGGAACCATTCTCCAACTCCGAAACAGGACTTTCCTTATATGAATCTTATTCTCCGGACTATTCCGGATCTCCTCGTGATATCCCGGATCCCATCCGAGACTCCGAACAACATTCGGTCTCTTACTTATCATTCCATAACTACTCAAACAACGTCGAATCCTTAAGTGTGTCTCCCTACGGTTCGTGAATTATGCGGACATGATCGAGACACTTCTCCGATCAATAACTAATAGAGGAATCTGGAAATTCATATGGCTCCCACATATTTCTACGATTACTTTGCGATCGAATGAACCACTTACATACGATGCCAATTTCCCTTTGTCTCATGATAGTTTACTTATCCGAGGTCATGATCGTCGGTATCTCTGCATACCTAGTTCAACCTCGTTACCGATAAGTACTCTTTTCTCGTTCCCGTGATATGTGATCCCTTGTGAGCCAGTCACATGCTTGCAAGCTAATTGGATGACATTCCACCGAGAGGGCCCAGAGTATATCTATCCGTCATATGGATGGACAAATCCCACTCTTGATCCATGTGTCTCAACCAATACTTTCCGAACACTCAAGGCCACCTTTATATCCACCCAGTTACGGTGTGGTGTTTGATGTCATCAAAGCATCCTTCCGGTGAAGGTGATATGCATGATCTCATGGTCGAAGGAATTAGGTTACTATGTATCAGAAAGCATATAGCAATTGAACTATTAAAATGACTTGATCTTTATGCTACGCTTATCTATAGGAGTATGTCCACCATATCATTCTCCTAAAGATATGATCTTGTTGTTAATAACATCTCAATGTTCATGATAGGGAAACCACAATCATTTATTAACCAACAAGCTAGTATTATAAAGAGGCTTTACTAGGGACTCTATTTTAGTTTACAAATCACACAAGTATTAATGTTTCCTTGTTAATACTATTATAGCATGAATGTAAACATTTATCATAAACACAAAGATATAATAATAACTACATTTATTATTGCCTCTAGGGCATATCTCCAACACTAGGTATTTGCAAGAAATACTAGATCGGGGGTTCTCCAAATGAATGGAGAGGAGATGAAGCGCTTGATTGCTGATGATGAAGATCGAGTTCTCCTCCTTCGATTCCCCAAGGGATGGGGCCTTTGGGTGGATCTAGGTGGAGCACTCTTGGATGAAGCTTTTCAGATCTGATCTGGTCTTTTTCGAGATGAATCAAGAGTTCTGGCAGGAGGGGGAAGGCTGGCTTAAATACCCCCTCCCCAGATCTGGCCGTTGCACAACTTTGGGGGCGGATAATCCTCCGCCCCCTCTCTGGGGCTGGCGCCTGCAGAACTTGGTGAAGATCTTTGGGGGGCGGATAATCCGGCCCTCCTGAGGGGCGGATTATCCGGCCAGGCCGGAAAGTCCGGCCAATGCTCCGCCCCCTTTCTGGGGCTTGCGCCTTGGTGATGAGCAAGGGGGGCAGACTATCCGGCCCCCCCGAGGGACGGATTATCTGGTGGGGCCGGAAAATCCGGCCAAAATTCCGCCCCCCTTCTGGGGCTTGCGCCTTCTTGGGAAGAGGGAGAGGCGGATTATCCGCACCTGGTGGGGGCGGATTATCCGCCCCCAAAAATAGAATCCTTTCCCTTTTTCTCATAGGTAGCTGCAACACTTCAACACACATTAAATAATCCTTGATATTGTTATCTAACACACAAAACACTAGGGATTATAAAATGTTATTTCAATCTCCCCCTTTTTGGTGTTAGATGACAATATTAGGATTTGCAATAAAACCGGCAAATGCCACCTAAGGAAAAAAGGCGCTCCCCCTAGATGTGTGCATATTTAAGATTTGCATTTGAATACAAATACACACACTAGAGAGAACACTACTTCCATAACCAAGATAATTGAAACAAGGTGGTTTGGGAAACAAGGTCATACCACCGGGAAGAGAATATAGCCAGAGCATACATAGATAATTCCATGAATCCATATGCCATCAAATATGCTCCATAATTCCAGAATTCCATGAGGTCCATAATAGATAAAATCCAGAATCCCATGAATACCAAACATAGTGCCAAACATAGTGAAGTACGACATAGTCTTACATAAACAAACACAAATAGCAAATGAGTTCACGCTAGAAAAGGCACAAGCAAGCAAATAAAAACGACTAAAATCGAAAAGCTTCTGCCCGACCCTTACAAATCCACGAGCCCTAATAGAACTACTTCTCCCCCTTTGGCATCGAAACGCTAAAAAGGAAGAAGAGCGAAGCTAACGCCCCTGAAGATCACTCCTCCTCATCCTCGTCGTAGTCATCCCCGTCCCCTTCCTCTTCATCATACTCATCATCATCATCATCAGCTGGAGGAGTGGGTGCCCTCGGTGGAGGAGGGAAGAGGCAACTCTCGAGCTCGCCATAGTTGATCCCTGAGGTGTTCCACTGAGCATACAGGTCCGGAGCAGTGGGAGGAGGTGGATGGCCAGTGGCACCTGAGACATGGTGGAGAATAAGCTGCTGCGTGTGATCCCTCTCATGATCTCTGCGGTACGCCTCATACTGGCCCTTGTGAATGTCAATGCCCATGCAAAGAATGTTCCGCTGGAACCAAGTGAGCTGCTTAACCTCGCGTGCCATTGGGGACACCATGGAACGACGACCACTAGCCCGAGCATCACGCATGAAGGACTCCGGGGCAGAGGAAGGGTGATGGGTCTTCTGAGCCTTGTTGTAGATTTTCTTGGGCTTATGAACACCATCCAGAGCAGTACCAAAATCCTCATGTGGCAACATATGCTTGATGAGCATCATTATGAACGGAGCATAGGGAATTGAGAGCCTGTTGATCATAGCATCCGTCATCTCATGAAAAATAAAGTCCATGACATCCAGTTTGTAACCTGTGGCTGATCCAGAGTTAGTGGCACACTCGTGAGAAAACGCAAGGAGACGAACCAGGTGGCCACGGATCTTGTCATTGTTGCCACCACTAGGAGCAATACAGTCCCGAAACATGCCAACAAGGGAGGCATACAAGGGAGAGAGACCAGCGAAAGTACCAGCAATACCATCAGGAGAGAGGCAGGGAGCTAGCACAGTGTCCTTGGATGGCTTCAATGGAGTAATGATGCGGTGACCAGCAGGAGTGTCACGACCATGGAAAGCATACCCAAGAACCTGCCCAAAGGTGCGAAAGTCCGACTGAATCATGGTGGTCCCTGTCATCCACTTCATAGTGCGGCGCTCATCACCGCAAATCACCAGAGTTGAGAAGAACTGCCGGACCACAGAGGAATCATAGTTGCATTGGATAGTCATGAGGTGGTGCAACCCCATCTTGTTGGTCACATCTAGTGCCTCAATGAGCCTTGTCTTGGATTGAGCCTCAGTCAAATTGATAGGACGCAGAGGGCGAATCTTGAGAGTAGCATAGACATCATCATGAATAGCCCGAAAGTGGGCGTTCCAAAACATTTCATCCTCGGGGGGACCATCACTGTCAGCCTCAGCATAAGAATCTGTCTGGCGGATGGTGGCATACTGAATGCTGTCCATAGACTTGTAATTGGGCCGAGACTGTTTGCCCTTGTGAGAAGTGGTCCGCTTAGTTTTCTTACTTGCCTCTGTCATCCTTGCAGCCTCTCTTGCTGCCCTGCTGACCTCTGTTTCGTCAATAAACTTCCCTTCTGCAGTAGGCTTGAGATAACGGGCACGGGGACGACGGGCGAAGGTCTTGGTCTGCTTGGAACCACCTGTGAATAGCATTTAGAGAGGTAGTATGGAGATGAGCATACACACAAGTCCAGGAGAGAGAAAAAAAACACGGAGAAAGAGTAGCAATGCAACCCCATAACCAATCATGTGCATTAGCAGAACCAGAACCAAAACAGACCAGATGTTAACTCTCCAGGCCGGATTATCCGGCCCTGGCAGGGGCGGATAATCCGCCCCCCGCAGAAAATTTCTGGATTGGCTCAGATCTACCATGGCAAAATAGATCGGGTACTAGGGTTGCAAGTCTACTGATTCTAGCATGTAGGGAACAACACCAAGAACCTTCTACAACGAGATTTCCACCAAATAAAATACATCCCATACAAAGGAGAGAGATGAGGGAGTTACCCTCACTCATTGGAGGAAAATCGCGGAGAAGAAGATACCCGGAGGCGAGGGGAAGAAGATCCGGGGGAGCCCGGAGAATCCGGTGGTCGAATCGACTCCGGGAGAGGCGGATGCTCCAGCGGCGGCTGGGGGACAGAGGTAGGGTTTGGGGAGGACTGGCTGCTCTGTTTGAGCCTACCCTCCCCGACCCAGCCTATATAGGGCCGATTTCGCCCGGGGCGGATAATCCGCCCCTCACATAGGGCGGATAATCCGCCCCCCCCAGAAATTCTGGAAAATGCAGAATCAGGCCAGAGCAACCTAGCAAACCTCTCGAAGGTGTTTTAAAGGACTTGTGTGCAAGAATAGATGGTTCAAGGGAGAAGATAAAGGCTTGGGTTGAGAGCACAAACTGAGATGGTACTACACACCCAAAATTTGCAAAAATCAAATCAATCAAAAGCCAAATTTGAGTGTGTTTTCCATAAGAACAAGAGATAGGCAAGAAAATCCAACGAGACCCAAAAAAAACAACTCTTCTCAAGGAAGAGGGCGGTGGCTGAAGCCACCATGTCGGAGCGCATGGCATGACACCGCGAAGATGTATCTTGAGTTCAAAACCAATGCTCATCGATGACCCACATATCACAAAATGATATTAAGGGAAATGATTTTACTTGCTTTCGGCATTATGGGAGGAGGGTTGACCCAATAAATTAGGACCACACTCCCCCTATGTCTATGCCTGCATCTAAACCAAATACATGAATAAGAGCAAGTGAGTGTGCAAGGGTAGTCAAGCCAGGCTCCTTGAATCTATGATATTTAGCTCATTCCTCAAATAACAGAATCTTGCTTCATCAAGAGGCTTCGTGAAAATATCAGCAAGTTGGTCCTTCGTGCTTACAAAGGATAGAGCAATATCTCCACGAGCAACATGATCCCGAATAAAGTGGTTGTGAATCTCTATATGTTTTGTTCTTGTATGTTGCACGGGATTGTATGCAATTTTGATAGCACTTTCATTGTCGCATAATAGAGGCACATTGTCACAATTGACACCATATTCCTTTAAAGTTTGCCTCATCCATAACAATTGTGTACAAGCGCTTGCAGTAGCAACATATTCAGCTTCGGCGGTTGAGAGTGAAATACAATTCTGTTTCTTTGATGACCAACACACTAGAGACCTGCCCAAGAATTGACATGCACCAGAGGTTGATTTCCTATCATCTTTGTCACCAGCCCAATCTAAATCAGTGTAGCCACATAGAGAGAAACTTGAACCCTTGGGATACCATAACCCAAAATTTGGGGAATGAACCAAATATCAGAAGATTCGCTTGACCGCCACTAAGTGGATTTCTTTAGGAGCGGCTTGGTACCTTGCACACACTCCTACACTTAACACGATATCGGTCCTAGATGCGCAAAGGTAAAGGAGAGACCCGATCATGGATCGGTATACCTTTTGATCCACGTCTTTACCCTTGGGATTGAGCTCGAGATGACACTTGGTTTGCATTGGGGTAGCAACGCCATTGAGATCCATCATCTTGAACCTTTTGAGCATGTCTTGGATGTACTTAGCTTGATTAATAAAGATTCCTTCTCTAAGTTGTTTGATCTCAAATCCAAGAAAGAACCTGAGTTCACCCATCATGGACATCTCAAACCTGTCAGTCATAAGTTTGAAAATTCATCGTTAAAAGCTTGGTTAGTAGAGCCAAAAATAATGTCATCTACATAAAGTTGGCATACAAAAAGCTCCCCATTAACCTTCTTAGAAAAAAGAGTGGGGTCGATTTGCCCAACTTTGAATCCACGGTCTAGCAAAAGCTCTTTAAGGTGCTCATACCACGCACGTGGGGCTTGTTTAAGGCCATAGAGCGCCTTATCGAGTTTGTAGACATGGTTCGGAAATTTGGGGTCCTCAAACCCCGGGGGCTGCTTGACGTATACTAACTCATGTAGAGGAACATTAAGGAAAGCGCTCTTAACATCCATTTGTTGTAATTTAAAATTATGATGGGCTGCATATGCAAGAAGGATACAGATGGACTCAAGACGAGCCACAGGAGCGTAAGTCTCGCCAAAGTCAATTCCTTCCACTTGGGAGAATCCTTGAGCCACGAGTCGTGCTTTATTCCTCACAACAATGCCATTTTCATCTTGTTTGTTCTTGAAGATCCACTTGGTGCCGATAACATTGCAGCAATCCGTTGGCTTTTCTACGAGCTTCCAAACTTTGTTGCGTTCGAAGTTATGTAATTCTTCATGCATTGCAACAACCCAATCGGGATCTTCAAGAGCATCAAAAAACCTTCTTTGGTTCAACCATGGAAATGTGAGCTTGATGATCACAGAAGCTTGCAAGTTCTCTTCTAGTGGATACCCTTCGTCGAAGATCACCAACAACCTTGTCAAGAGTGTGACCTCTTAGTTCAAGGTTCCGATCAGCACGAGCCTTGCGACGAGCCTCAATGTCTTTATTGTTTCTAAAAGGAGTTGATTCAATATTAGTATCCTTGACTTGATTACTGCCTTGCCCTTGATCTTGGTCATCGTTACTGCCAGAAGATTGTTGCTGAAAATTTTCTTCAGCCCCGGATAATCCGCCCCTTGGAGGGGCCGGACTATCCGGCCTGGGAGGTGAAGAACCCGAGCCATCTTCCTGAGAAGTCCTGTTGAGGGTTGGAGACCCAGGGCCGGATAATCTGCCCTCGGGGGCCGGAGAATCTGGCCTGGGATTTTCAGAGTTGCTGACTTCTCTCTCGGATCCTCTGGAATGAGTTGGAGTACCAGGGGCGGATTGTCCGCCCCTTGGAGGGGGCGGATAGTCCGGCCTGGGACTACCAACTTGTCCAGGGGACAGTTGATCTTCAGCAGCTTGCGGTGTTGATGCAGGATTTTCTCCAACAGTAGGAGCTTGTTGATCTTGTGTAGATGAGGTCTCCACATGTGTGGAGCATTGTCCTTCCCGATCCGCCACAAGGGGTTCCTCAATGGGGCGGAAAAATCCCACGCCCATTCTTCTTATGGCATCTTGGGGTATTTCAACATCTGCATCACAAACATCAACTTGCCCTACAAAGGAGCCATTATTTTCATCGAACTCCACACTACAAGATTCTACAACAGTCCCAGTGAGCTTGTTGTATATTCTATAAGTGTGGGATTTGGCACCGTAACCAACAAAAATATCTTCTAAAGCCTTGGATTCAAATTTTGACAAACGGACACCTTTAATAAGAAAGAAACACTTACGCCCGAATACCCTGAAGTATGAAATGTTGGGCTTGTTACCGGTAAGTATTTCATATGGAGTCTTGTCCAAAATCTTCCGAAGGTAGAGCCGGTTTGACGAGTGACAAGCAGTGGATATGGCTTCAGCCCAAAAATTATACGGAGACTTGAATTCAGCTAGCATAGATCTCGCCATATCCATCAAAGTCCGGTTCTTCCTCTCGGCTACACCATTTTGTTGAGGGGTGTACGCAGCGGAATATTGGTGTCTAATCCCCTCTTCGCTAAGAAACTCGTTTAAAGTGTAATTCTTGAATTCTGAGCTGTTGTCACTTCTAATTGCCAAGATAGGAACATTGTGTTGACGTTGAACTTCATTGGCAAAGTCGATGACAGTTTGTTGAGTCTCACTTTTCAGCTTGAAGAAATATACCCATGTATATCTTGAGTAGTCATCGACAATGACCAAGCAATATTTCTTCCCACCAAGACTTGCATGAGAAGGAGGTCCAAATAAATCCACATGAAGTAATTCCAAGATCCTATTTGATGACACAATAGTCTTCCTCTTGTGGGGAGAGTCATGCATTTTTCCTTCAACACAAGCCCTGCAAACACGATCTTTGGCAAAAGAGACATTGTCTTTTAGTCCAAGGATGTGGCCACCCTTCTGGAGACTTTGCAAAGTTCTCATGTTGACATGGGCTAATCGGCGATGCCATAGCCAGCCCACGTCGGCCTTTCCGAAAAGACACATCGGACCCGAAGTGGTTTTCCCCGAGAAGTCCACCACATACAGGTCATTTTCGACGTATCCAACGAAAGCGACCTTTAGAGACTTGCTCCACAAGAGTACCACCAAATCATCATCGATAAAAACAGCAAAACCCAACTTGCCAAGGGCACGAACAGAAAGAAGGTTGTAACCAAGGGTCTCAACAAGCATGACGTCCACGAGAGAGATATCGTGGGCAACCACAACCTTGCCAAGACCCAATACCTGAGATTTAGACTTATCACCATAGGAGACTGTGATATTATCATGATTTGGACGCATCTCCGTGATGATCTCCTTGCTTCCGGTCATATGACTAGTGCAGCCACTATCCAGCACCCATTTTGACCCACCGGAAGCATAGCCCTGCAAGATAATTACTTCTTGGTTTTAGGTACCCATTTTTCAATGGGTCCTTTCATGTTAGTAACAAGGGTCTTTGGGACCCAAATAGACCAAGCAATATATTCATCAAAAGGACCAACATAATAAGCATAAACATTGCCATAGTCATCACAAAAGAGTTCATAATTCGGATTGTGAGACCCTGCAAAACCAATATCATTAGTCTTGTTCTTTGTGACAATCTTCTTAGCAGTGCTTGTCTTTAATTGCACATTCTTGGTCTTGTTCTTCTTGGTTTTCTTCTTGTTGTGCTTGGTGACATATCCAAATCCCTCTTTACCATGATTTGACCTTTGCTTGCCAAGGACTTCATCAAGCACACCTTTGTCCTTTATAGTGATGTCCTTGATCACTTCTTTTTCAACACTAGCATTTTTCTTGTTGCTATATGTTGAGTTGGACGAGCTAGGAGTATCATATTTGGCCAATCGACTTTGAAGTTGATCATGTGACTCATTGAGAATAGAGAACTCTTTTTTCAACGCCTTGTGAGCATTGTCAAGTTTCTCCAATTCCTCAAAGAGTCTATCATGAGCAGCCCCAAAGTCAATCCTTTCCTTCTTTAACTTCTTTGCTTTGATGACAGCATTGTCACGTTCCTTAACAAGTTTAGTCACAATTTCTTCATGTGACTCTTCCATAGACTCGAGCTTCTCTTCAAGAGAGACCCGAGCTTCTTCTTCTTCTTCAAGAGCATTTTTTAGAGATGCAATTTCCATTGCATCCTCCCTTTCAATTCTGCCCTTTTCTTCGGGAAGTGCTTCGTTTTGGGCCAACTGATCCATGAGATCTTCAAACCGAACTTTGTGCTCACCTTGCAAGTTAGTGTAGAAATAATCCAAAGCAATAATCTCTTCTTTAACCTTAAGACTAGTAGGATCATCCATGTCTATCATAGTCTTGGAAAAAGAAGAGTTAGAAGTTACCTCGGAGCTTCGTGCCATGAGGCAAGTAGCATTCTTGTTGATGATGTTTTTGTTCGGAGAGTCGAAGAGAGATGTTGATGTAGATGTGGTGGCTATAGCAGCCACCTCTTGAGAGCTATCGTCCTCGTCCTCATCTTCACTCCCTGATGAATATTCTTCTTGAGCCACTAGAACAATCTTTGGTTGCTTCTTGAAAGGAGCATTCTTCTTTACAAACTGTTTCTTACGTGGAGCTTTTGATTTGTCCTTGAAAATGAGTCTTCCTCCATTATCCTCTCTACTTTGATATGGACACTCAGCTACGAAGTGCAGCCGGTCACCACAATTAAAGCATGTTCTCAGCTTGGGACCATTTTCTTTTCTTCCATAGGCTCCACTCTTGCGATCTAGTTCAGCTTTAGCCTTGGCTGGATCTTTCCAAAAGTTTCTTGCATAAAGAGCCAAGTATTGTCTGTGGATCCTTTTTATATCCTCGGGACAATCCAGACCTTCTACCGCATATTCATCATGATCAACCACACTAGTCTTCAAGGCCATGTTGACCCCCTTTTGCATTCCCATAGCTCGAGCACGAGCATCTTCAGCATTCTTGGCAGCCACTTTGAAAGCGGCCATTTCTTGCATAACCTCATTGGATGACATGAGGTGATAGTTATGCCTTCCTTGGAGACTTTTCAAATCTGTGGGCTCAAATGGCATAAGAGCACTGACATACTTGCGCTTGATCCAAGCATCATCAACATGAGCTGCACCGTGGTTTCTTAAGGTTGTGGCTATTGCCTTGAGCCTCCTATACATGTCCTCGTGGTCTTCTCCATCCAGCATATAAAATCCTTCAGCTTCATTGCTCAAGGCATCATATCTATTTCTTCTCATACTTTCATTTCCGATGAAGAGCTCAGTGAGGGCATCCCAAGCTTCTTTAGTTGTGCTAAGATGCTGAATGTGCGGCATGTCTTTGTCACCCACACCAAGATGTATCATGTGTAGAGTTGTAGCGTTGAGTTGGCTATCGACCACTTCTCTTCTTCTGAGATTGTTGGGATTTCCAACATGAAGACCATTTTCGATGATCTTCCACAACTCTATGGAGGAACTGCACACATGAGATTTCATCAAAAATTGCCATTGAGAGAAAGTAGATGCTGAAAGTTTGGGTGGATCACCCCTATTATGTATATGGGGGTGAGGGATAGGCGGATCAGGGGAATACACATGAGAAACCTCATTGTATCCATCCTTACCGCTATCCTTTTTCGAGGAGGAGCTCTTACTAGTATCATCACCGACCACTTCGTTATCTTTGGAAACAGTTTTACCCGTTTCCTTGGATTGCGGAGTGGTATCCTCCGAGTTAGATGGAGGTGATGCTGCGGACGTGGAAAGACGCATTATCAATTGACGCATCTCTTCCATCTTAGCCTCCTGAACTCACCAAGGTTGTTTCCAACGTCTTGAGATCGTTCATGGTGACTACCTCTGAAGCATCATCCCCATCTACCTTGGAACCCATACTTCTCTTAGGCGGTTAAGCCCGAAATAAGAGCCGAGGCTCTGATACCAATTGAAATGGATCGTATGGGCACCTAGAGGGGGGGTGAATAGGTGCTAACCAATTTTTAATACTTTTTCAATTTTAGGCTTGACACAAAGTAAATTCTCTAGATATGCAACTAAGAGAATTTCCCTATATGTAACCCTAACTACTAAGCACGTAAAAGAGGAGCGAGGAAACCGTAGTGGAGCACGCGGAGACACAGGGATTTGTTTTACCGCAGTTCCTTCCATGTTAAGGGAAGTACATCTGCGTTGTAGGGGTGGGCGGTTCTAAGACCACCACGCCACAATAGGCCTCACCCTATTCTCCGATGGATCTCGCCACGAGAGGCCTGATCCACCTTCTCCACTATTGGATCCCTTCGAGGCGGGAACCGGTGCCTTTTACAACACTATCAGGGCACACACCCACAACTGAATTGGGGTTCCCGAGATGACAACAAGCTGCCACAAGAACAAGGTTTATCAATATAAACAAAAACAAGGATCTAGGTATTTGCAAGACATACTAGATCGGGGGTTCTCCAAATGAATGGAGAGGAGATGAAGCGCTTGATTGCTGATGATGAAGATCAAGTTCTCCTCCTTCGATTCCCCAAGGGATGGGGCCTTTGGGTGGATCTAGGTGGAGCACTCTTGGATGAAGCTTTCAGATCTGATCTGGTCTTTTTCGAGATGAATCAAGAGTTCTGGCAGGAGGGGGAAGGCTGGCTTAAATACCCCCTCCCCAGATCTGGCCGTTGCACAACTTTGGGGGCGGATAATCCTCCGCCCCCTCTCTGGGGCTGGCGCCTGCAGAACTTGGTGAAGATCTTTGGGGGGCGGATAATACGGCCCCCCTGAGGGGCGGATTATCCGGCCAGGCCGGAAAGTCCGGCCAATGCTCCGCCCCCTTTATGGGGCTTGCGCCTTGGTGATGAGCAATAGGGGCGGACTATCCGCCCCTCCTGAGGGACGGATTATCCGGTGGGGCCGGAAAATCCGGCCAAAATTCCGCCCCCCTTCTGGGGCTTGCGCCTTCTTGGGAAGAGGGAGGGGCGGATTATCCGCCCCCAAAAACAGAATCCTTTCCCTTTTTCTCATAGGTAGCTGCAACACTTCAACACACATTAAATAATCCTTGATATTGTTATCTAACACACAAAACACTAGGGATTATAAAATGTTCTTTCAGCATTCTTCTTATAAAAAAAAGAGAGACACATTGAGAAAAGAGATAAAAAAGCACCATATTCCCATGGTACATAAGAAGATTGCTAAGATGCTCATTGTCTGCTTGCCTTGTCATTTTGGTTATGGGATAGCTCTTGTACCATGTGCAAGGGGTACCCCATTGGCGGTTCTCTATGATATGCAAATACTTACAATGACAAGAACTTACAGGTGACTGAAGTTGAGTAGCATGAGGTGTTATATGCATGTATTTGGCTCTACCGGTAGCTATGTGTTCATCTCTCTCTCTATGCATGATCTTGTGGTGATGAGCTTTGTAATCAAGTAGATCTACCTTGCTACTCAAGTGCTTCATTAGATCTCTACTTTTCCCCACGTGTGTGAAAGTGACAGCGGGCATACAGTGTGTGGCACTTTGGCTAGATTGAATATTTTTTATGAGTTATATTTGGATTTGGATGTCTCTATGAAATTGTGGTGTTTGTTGGAACCATCTAGCGCTCAAGGTGATAGTGTGGGGTTATCTAGATGGGGAAGGCGGACTTTGAGGAGTGCTATTATAGCCCTACCATGGATTAGAGTGTCCAACCGGAGAGTAGTTAAGAGTAGTATCATGAAGAGAGGATAATTATATGAGAGAGTGTTCACTAGTGAAAGTATGATACCTAGGCCTTGTTTCTAAACATTGAAACACCGTTTGCTTCTAGATCTGTTGCATGTTTGCTTGCTTCCAGTCTTTTCCTCCACACCATCAGCTATTTTCTGGCACCGTTATCACTTGTATTTCACTATCTCTTCGCCGAACTAGTGCACCTATACACCTGACAAGTGTATTGGGTGTGTTGGGGACACAAGAGATTTCTTGTATCTTGATTACAGGGTTGCTTGAGAGGGAATACCTTTGACCACTTCCTCCCTGAGTTCGATAAACCTTGGGTAATCCACTTAAGGGAAACTTGCTGCTGTTCTACAAACCTCTGCATTTGGAGGCCCAACAACTGTCTACAAGAATAGAAGTGCGTAGACATCAGATATATTGTACGACAATTGTATCGACATGACTTAACCCCAAGGAATGAAAGGTCTTACCAAAGGACCAAATTTATACAATCCTATCTCATTAGAGAATGAGTGATGCGTAGAGACACAAAGAAATGCAAATACACACGGACCTATAAGTGTCAGATCTGAACATTATGTTTACCACTAACAATAATGTATATACAACACCAAAAATCCATAGGTGTTGAATCCGCAAAGTTTTTCAAACTAGATTATTGACTCTAGTGCAAGTGGGAGACTGTTGGATATATGCCCAAGAGGCAATATTAAAGTGGTTATTATTATATCTTTATGTTTATGATAAATGTTTACATCCCATGTTATAATTGTATTAACTGGAAACATTAATACTAGTGTGTTTTGTAAACATAAAAGAGTCCCTAGTAAGCCTCTTATTGAAACTAGCTTGTTGATTAATATATGATCATGGTTTCCTAATCATGGACATTGGATGTTATTAATAACAAGATCATATCATTAGGAGAATGATGTGATGGACACACACCCATAGTAAGCATAGCATAAGATCAAGTCATTAAGTTCGTTTTGCTATAAGCTTTCAAATACATAGTAACCTATTCCTTTGACCATGAGATCATGTCAATCACCTTCACCGGATGAGTAATTTGATGACATCAAACACCACTTCCGTAACTGGGTGGTTATAAAGGTGGCATTGGGTATTTTGAAAGTATGTGTTAAGGCGCATGGATCAAGAGTGGGATTTGTCCATCCATATGACAGATAGATATACTCTGGACCTCTTAGTGGAATGTCATCCAATTGTCTTGCAAGCATGTGACTAAGTCATAAGGGATGTCATATCATGGAACGAGTAAAGAGTACTTATCAGTAACAAGGTTGAACTAGGTATGGAGATACCGACGATCAAACCTCGGATAAGTAAAGTATCATGCGACAAAGGGAATTGGTATCGTATGTGAATGTTTCATTCGATCATGAAGTCATCGTTTAATATGTGGGAGCCATTATGGATCTACAGATCCCGCTATTGGTTATTAATCGGAGAGGTGTCTCGATCATGTCTGCATAGTTCGTGAATCGTAGGGTGACACACTTAAGGTTCAATGTTGTTTAAGTAGATATGGAATATGAGTTGGAGACCAAATGTTGTTCGGAGTCTCAGATTGGATCTAGGACATCATGAGGAGATCCAGAATGGCCTGGAGAATAAGATTAATATAAGGAAAGTCATTTTCCAGGGTTTGGAAATGTTTTTGGTATTTTGACCGGAAGCTTATAGAATGTTCTAGAGGGACCACCAGTGGGTCCACCACCCCGGGAGGGGCCACTTGGGCTAAGGCATGCCACGGGGGAGCACTAGATTCAGCCGCACCAAAGCCCAAGGGGGAAAATCTGGCTACCAAAATAATTGGGGTCAAACTCTAGTTTGAAAAGTCAAACCCTAGTTTGGTAAGAGGGGAGACTTGGGGGCCAAGCCCCCAACTCTTTCCCCTTGTGTCCGAGTTGGGGGAACTCGCCAAGGCCTGGGAAACCCCTTGGCCGCTGTCCCCACTATATAATGAGGGGTGGGGGCGCACCCCTTGCCCCTTGTCCTTGGCGCCCTTCCTCCCAAACCCTAGCCGCCAACTCCTCCCTCCACCATCTTCCTGCTACGGCTTAGGCGAAGCCCTGCAGGGATTTATCCTCCATCACCATGCTGTTGTGCTGATGGGATTCCGAGGGGATCTACTACCTTTGCTGCCTGCTGGAACGGGGAGAGGAAGGTCTTCATCGACTCCGTACGTGTGACCGAGTGCGAAAGCGCTGCCGAAACGCGGCGCCGGAAGGATCGTCTACACGATCTTGAGATCGGCAAGTGATAGACTACATCAACCATGAGAATCTGATCTTGTTAAACGCTTTGGATCTACGAGGGTTAGTTCTCTTCTATCTCATTGCACCAATCTCGTAGATTAGATCTTGGCTTTGCCATAGATCAAATCTTGGTTTTATGTGTTCTTGCGATAGAATTTTTTTTGTTTTCCATGCAACGAACCCTACAAGCTTTGCACTCAATAGTAAGCATATAACTCTCTCAGCAATTGTCATGTTCATCCTCTTAGCAAGACCATTTAGCTGTGGTGTCTCCGGAGTAGTAAATTGGTACCTAATTCCCTGCTCTTTGCAATTGGAATCAAATGGGCCAATATACTCTCCCCCATTATCAGTGCGAAGGTACTTGATATTTTTCTAGTTTCTCTCTCAACTGAGACTTGGAATTGTTTCAATACACTTAGTACTTGATCTCTGGTCTTCAAAACATAGACCCAAACCTTTCTGGAAAAGTCATTAATAAATGTGACAAAGTATGTTGCTCCACCCATTAACCTCACTAACATTTTCCAAATATCAGAATGTACCAAGTCCAGCACCTCGGGCTTCTTTTGAGGAGGTTGACTCTGGAATGCAACTCCGTGTTTCTTTCCCGCTAGACAATCTCAACATTTATTAATGTGAACACCTTTCATGCCTTTCAATAATTTTTTCTTCACTAGCATCGTCATCCCTTCTCACTCATGTGCCCAAGTCTCTTGTGCCACAAATCACAAGCATCCTCTTCCTTCAATGCATTGACACACGCAACAGAAATCTTAGCATGAACATTTTACAAAACTAAAACCATGTTACATTTTGCAATAATCAGATTACCTTTGGTGAGCTTGTATTGTGCATTTCCAAATCTGACCAAGTACCCGTCTCTATCGAGAAATCCAACCGAGATAATGTTGAATCAAAGGGCCTCAACATGCCTCGCCAATTTGAGGACTCGTGTCATACAATTTTCAATCTTTAAGTGCACATACCCTCTTCCAATGATTTCTGCTCTGTTATTATTTCCCATCTCCACAACACCAAAATCATATGTTGTGTAGTTGATGAAGATCTCTCTACGAGATGTAGCATGTATGGTAGCACCGTTGTCCGGAATCGAAGTCATCTCATCGCCATCTACAAGGCTGATGGTATCATTAGAAACTAGAGTGATCCTCTCCTAAATAGTGGAACCACCACTGCCATCATGTTCTTCATGCAAGAGAAACACGATCTCCTCAACCACAACAATCAGGGATCCCTCACTATCACTATCACTATTGGTTTTTTATGAACTTTTTTATATTTCTTCCATTGTTCACAATGCTACTTGATGTGGCTCTTCTCATGACAGAGATGGCATACAATACCAGCCTACTTATATTTGCATATTGATTTGCTTATACTTATTTGTCCTCCCTTACTCGGACCTTCACACTTGATTCTCCTCTGTGACTCAGTCACTAACATTTCAGAATGTGAGGAAGAGCCATCCTTATCAGCAATTTTTCTGGACTCTTCATTTAGTACCTCGGTCTTCACAAGGTTCCAAGTGACAACTCCATTAGGTGATGAATTGCACGAGGTGACCTTAAAAGTCTCCCAAATGTCCGATAATGATCCAAGTAGTAGCAAGGCTCTCACTTCATCTTGAAATGTGATTCCCATTGAAGATAGCTGATTTATAATGCCCTGAAATTTATTCACATGATCTGCAATTGGAGTCCCCTCCTTGTACCTCAAACACATCAATTTCTTGATCAAGAACATCTTGTTGGTACCCTCTTTGCGGGCATACAACTCCTCCAATTTCTGCCATAAGGATTGTGCATGTGTCTCTCATCAATAATATGATTCAATACATTATCATCCACCCATTATCGCATGACCCACAAGCTTGGAGATGAAGTATGTCCCACTGATCTTGCTTCATATCGTCGGCCATCTCAGTGGAGAACACTAGCTTCTAGTATTCCATTACATATCGCAAGTCCTTCATCTTGCTCTTACAAGCTTTATAATTTGTACCATTCTAAGAAATCATTCAGTTGGTATTCACTTCTATCATTCACCACAAGAAAATTCACTCAGCCTAAAACAAACCTTGCTCTAAGACTAAATACAAGTTGAACCTCATCTATGGTACCACTTTGTTGGGGGAGATACACAACCCCACAACTTGCAATGAACTTCGAGGATAGCTTCAATCAATATATATGCAACAGAAATAAAACAATCAAGCACATACACAAGTGACACGAGGATTTACATGGAAAACCCTCCTCAGGGTGAGGAAGAAAAAACCACGGCCATGGACCAACCGGTCCACGCAAGCTTTGCTATGAGAAACCTAGGTACAGAGTCTTCTCTAGAACATCTAGAGATATACAACACACTCACCACATTGACAACCAACAACAATGACAACCACTTGAAAGGAAGATTACATCAAAGCAGAGATATCACAGTTTTTGTTCCCTTTGTTAATCAGAAAACTGCTCTTGAACCATAGATCCAAACAACACCAAACTTTGTAGATAAGCATACATACGAGTTCCCAATATGCACACCAAATATCAGTTCAATCGGATACCGTTTACCTGCCCAAACTATTCTTCTATCAAAATTGCTCTGTGCTGAAACTGCAGCGGTCCGAACTGACTAAAGCACTTCCAAACCTGATGCTACACTGACCCAAATTTCAAACCAGCTAACCAGATTAAAATACTCAAAGTAAGAAACAATCTCACCAAGTTTGGAGCCAATCCAAGCACGTTTGAGCCTCCAAACACCAGCTTAAAGACAGATCGGTTAGATCTGGGAAATTTGGACAGAAAACACCTCTTCTTCTTCTTCCTCTCTTCTCACTAGGTTGTGGTATTCTTGTGTATTCTCTCACCCTCTCACTACAGCAGCCACGATGATTTGCTTCTCTCACTTACTCTCTCTCAGCACACACAACCACCAAAGATGGCTAGGGTTTTGTTTTCTACTTCTCCCTCAAAGAGCACCTCGACCATTGGATACGTATCTCGATCAACTATTGAAACATGTTGGACTTCACGGGCTGTAGTTGGGCTCCCAACACACCTTCATGTGGATGGACATGGCCCAACACTATGGTCGGGCTCCAACACCATTCACATACATTTTGCTGAGAGACAAAAGACAACAGAACTACAATCTATAAATCAACAAAAAAATCATTTCACACAATCCATTGGCGCATCAAACATCAGCCCCATCGTTCACACAAAGGGCGAGAGCGCATCTCCACCGACCCCTCCCAGTGGACAGTATGGCGACAATGTCGGAAAAGCATCATTAGGAGCGCATGCACAAGTTGACGGTCTATTTATAGGGCATTGCCCATAATTGCGCCCCCAATAAAATTTCACGAATTTCATTTAACTAGGAGTTTCATTCAAACTTAGGGTACCTACACATTTGAAGAAAATTTGATTGAAAACAAACCTAAACTAATAAAAATCTAGATCTACTGGTGGTAGTCGTCGAAGGTGGTGTAGCCATCCCCGCCGTCATCGTCGTTGTCGTCCTTACCCCCGCCTTCTTCGTCAAAGGCCGAGTAGCCGTTGGACTCCCCCTCGTGAACGTTGGCTTTGAGGTTGATGACCTTGCTGACACCCACGTTGACCAGGCTAACACAAATCTAAGTGGTGCCACCGACGGGTTGTCGGCTGACTCGCGTAGGGCTTGGGTAAGTTCCAACTCGTCATCGGGTCAGCAGGATTCCGTGGCACCCACAAATTCGCTAGTCACGCCGACTCTGACGTCGACTTCACCTTCTTCTCCCGTGTTGGTGCATGCTTCTTTGAGGAGCGACAAAGGTAGAGGCTTCCCCTCGATGGTGATGGTAGCTCTGGCTTGGGCTTCCGGAATGTGATGCCGCCATCACTCCTCGGTGGTGAACCGTCGCCGTGTGTGAAGCCTCGCCGTCGCCGCATGGGGAAGTACGGTTCCCACCTAGGGGACCGGCAAAGTGGGTGTCATGCACTAAATTAGGCTGGCCGGTCTTCTACAATATGTCACTAACTGTGTTGGCCTGCATGTCACATCCGACGTGCCGCAGCGTGCCGGTGCTCCCATGCCGGTCCCTGGCCGATTTGGAAGTGCTGGTTAATTTACGACCCCGCTAGATTGTCGGTCAATCTATTTGAAGGCTTAGCGGAAAGGTTTTATGTGGCCGGCGCCCCACTAGCCATATTGGGAGGGAATTTGGGAGGGCTATCGAGGGCCGGTGGACATGCTGACAATGCGATTCGAAGCTAGACCCCCGCATCAACGTCGGGTTTGCCCCATGCGCTATCCCTGTTAACATCATGGAGGATCTACATAAGTCCTTCCAAGAGCACCACGAAGGAGGTCGTCGACCCCAATATCATCCGCCACCATGTGAAAAAATCTAGAGTAGAGATTTTTCCACTCCAGAGGACTTGCATCCTGAGTTCGTGACAGGCACCTTCACGACGTGCTGGCAGAACCTGTCTACAACTTCCAGCATGTGATCCTTGAACATCCATCGTTGAACCCATGATAAGCCTACAAACCTGCTTAATATTCATCCAAACCTCCGAACCATTCTCCGGCACGTCAGGCATTGCGAAGGTGTAGAGAATGGTCTCAAAATATTTGACTGAATTTGGTGCATTTTGGCCAGATCAGGTAACCTCCTCATCAGTTTGACAAAGTTAAAGCAGGAAAGAGTTGTAGAGTAATCCAATGTTCTTTGATTTTAGATGTATGCAGATGTACCGTGACCATTTCTTGTTGAGAGTTGAACCCAGGGCTGATATTAGTCTTAGACCTGATTTTTTTCTCTAGTGAAGAGAAAGTTAGCATTGATGAAAATAATATTTTAGGTGGAGCTTTCTCAGAGGAAGAGATAAAGACAACTGTCTTTGATTCTTATTCTGATGGTGCCCCTGGTCCAGATGGTTTCTCTTTTATGTTTTATCAACACTTCTGGGATATTATTAAATATGATCTGCTGGCTATGTTTGATGCATGGTCACAAGATAAGCTAGACTTGTATAGGCTTAATTTTGCTATGATCACTCTTATACCTAAAGAAAATGATGCTAGATCTATGAGGAAATTCAGGCCTATTAGCTTGTTGAATTGTTCCTTCAAGATTTTTACTAAGGTCTTAACTAATAGATATGCCAAGATCATTAGGAGGCTAATTTTTCCTTATCAGTCTGCTTTTATTAAAGGTAGGTTTATTCTGGAAAGTGTGGTTACTGCTCATGAAATTGTCCATGAGGTGCATAGGAGAAAAGATAAAGGTCTAGTTTTAAAAATAGATTATGAGAAAGCTTATGATAGAGTGAACTTAGAATTTCTGTATGAGGTGCTAGAGTGTAGGGGTTTTGATAGTACTTTTATTAGGATGATAAAACAGGTTACCGCTGGAGGTTCTATGGGTGTTAAAATTAATGATGTAGAAAGTAGTTTTATTCTCACAGGAAAAGGATTGAGGCAAGGAGATCCGATTGCTCCTCTCCTTTTTAATTCTGTAGTGGATGTTTTTTCTAGAATGTTAATCAAAGGGGCTCAACATGGCCTAATTAGGGGGCTATGCCCAAATTTTGTCCCTGGTGGGGTGATTAGTTTACAATATGCAGATGATACTCTCCTGTTCCTAGATAAAAATATTGTAGTTGCTAGAAATTTGAAATGGATCCTCACTTGTTTTGAGCAGATCTCAGGTATGAGAATTAATTTTCATAAAAGTGAATTAATTCCTATTAATTTAGATTAGGAAGAGATTGCCCCCTTCCTTGATATTTTTCAATGTGTAGCTGGTGATTTCCCTGTTAAGTATTTAGGAATCCCTCTGCATTTTGATAGACTGAGTAGAGAGGATTTACAACCTCTTTTTGAAAATATTTTAGCAAGGATGACTGGTTGGAGAGGGAAGCTACTATCCTCTGCTGCTAAAAAAACCTTGATCCAAGCTGTGCTGGCTAGTATTCCTGTGTACCTTCTTTCATTTTTCAAATTCCCTAAGTGGGCTTTAAACCTTTTAAATTCTAGTTTAGCTAATTTCATGTGGAATGATGAGGAAGGGAATCATAAGATTCACCTTGCTAATTGGCCTTCTATTTGCATGAAAAAGGAATATGGAGGTATGGGCATACCAAATTTACAAGATCTTAATCTTTGTCTCCTTGGATCTTGGATCAAGAGGTATATACAGGGGGAGGGATCTTTGTGGAGAAAAGTTATTGATGCTAAGTATGAAACTAAGAATCCTAATATATTATCTTGCCAAGATGTTCATCCCTCCACTTTTTGGAAAGGGGTGATGTGGGCTGCTAAAGCTGTTAAGGTAGGATATAAATGGGTTGTTGGGAATGGTAGATTAGTTAAATTCTGGGAAGATGTTTGGTTTGGTAATTCCCTTTTAGCTGTACAATTCTGGGATCTGTACATCATCTCGAATCAGCAAACTTTAACGGTGGCTGAGGTTTGGGATGGTACACAGATTAGGAATGACTTTAGGAGGACTTTTAATGATGACATGATGGTTCAATGGCAAGAGTTGATAACTATTGCCAGTAGTATAGTGTTTAGTACTCAGGATGATCATTTGGTCTGGCAGTTTGAGTCAAAAGGTGTTTATTCTTCAAGCTCCATGTATGCCATAGTAAAATTTTAGAGGAGTTAAACAGATCTTTTTGCCTGCTATGTGGAAGCTTAAAATTCCTCCAAGGGTACAAGTGTTTCTGTGGCTCCTTTCCCAAAATAAGATCATGACTAGGGATAATTTGAGGGCTCGTGATATCATTAAACCTCTGGAGTGTGAATTTTGTAAGGAATTTGAATCCGTTCATCATCTGCTCTTTGACTGCATTATAGCTGGAAGTTTGTGGGCTGGTGTTTTTAAGATTTTTCATATTCTAGTTACTGATTATGAATCAATAGCTGGTAGATGGCTGTGTAATAAGAAATACTTACATTTTAATGTAGTTTCTGCGGCTGTCCTGTGGGGCCTGTGGAATTTTAGAAATAGTTTAGTTTTTAACAGAGCTATCTGGATTAATATGAAACAGGTGTGGAGTCTGGTGCTTTCCTATCTGAGAAACTGGAAAGTGCCGTTCAAGGATCTAGGAAGCGGAGAAACGGCCCAGTTCACAGAACGACTACTGCGAAAACTAAGAAGACCATTGAGGCTTGCCCCGTGCTGACATGCCCAGGCTTTGGCTGGGTCTCGACCTGGAACTCCTCAGCGCTGGCGAAGATGCATGGGGGGAGGACATCGCTGGGTTACCTGCAGCAGCGTCCAGAGGAAGGGGACTCCATTCACGTGGTGTTTTGAGTTTTGTGTTTTGAGTTTTGCTTCCTGCTGGTGGTTTCATGTTCCCTATCGTGTGGCCTCGGAGCCTGGTTTTTTTCGATAACTTATGTAGTTGTTCTGGGGGTAGTTTCTCTCACTAGCGTCGTATCCTGAATGTTAGTTTAAAAGTTTCTGTGGTAGTTGTAGAGGTTAGCTCTCCTCTACCTGTTAGTTTTTCTGTTTTGTCTCTGTAATCGTTAAACTGTTGGATGCTGGTTTTTGGCGTTTCTTTTCTTTGAAAAGGAACGGGGGAATAAAATCCCTTTTAATTGGAAAAAAAATTCTTGTTGAGAAAAGAAAGAACACGTTTTTTTTGTGCTAAATGTATTTACTCAAGAAAAGGAGTATAGATCCAACAGTTTCCATTTTATTCTAAACTGGGATGTATCTCCTACAGCAGAGATGCATTTCTGTTTTGACTTAATTTGCATTCTGCGAGCAGTAGACCCTTTCCATGTCAGTCTTCAGAAAGTTCTTAAGGTACTGCCTTGTCTGTTAATCAATTAGTGAAAATGTTCATGTGAGACATAACGAATTTGTCAAGCTAAATGACGAAAAGACATGAAAATAAGTTGCGCGGGATGCTACTGATGCAACGGTATTACCGAACAATGACATCTCCGACAGAAATCAGATTTCATTTCTGAACCAATAATTACAATTAGTGTACAGTAACAAAAAAAATGTGCAACCTACTTGTTACATGTACAGAAGAATCGTACCAGTATAGCTTAGCAAACTACCAATGTAAGGGAGGTTCACTTGGAATGTTTCTTCCTACCCATGAACATCGTCACTATGGACTTAGGGAAGAATGACTTTCGCGTCTTTGAGTCTGCTACTGAACTTGTCGCTATAGTGTCAGCTCTAGGCAGGCGTGTTCCACACATTTGAGAATTGGAACCAGATGATCTTGCTGCGTCAAAAGAGCATGCACTATTCAGAAGGCAGATGTCAGCAATCGGAAGATATGTCTCATCATGCGGTTGATCATGCTTTACTCTCATCTTCCTCAGCTCGTTCTCCAGTGTTAACTTGGTATCCAGTGCCGTCATGGATTTCTCCTGCGCCGCCCTCAGCGCAACCCTCCTACCATCTATCTGTTTGGTCAACTGATACAACTTATCCAAGCTTCTAACCTCTCCCTCCTTCGCCTCCTGTATCTTCTCAACCGCCTGGATAACCCGCTTCTTAGCTCGGTCCTCAGCTTCCTTTGCTCTCTTGCTCAACGCATCATACTCTTCGAGTGACACCTTCATGTTGTTGTTACTTCTTCTCTCAGATTGGGGTTCTGTTTCTCCCTCATGCTTGAATTCTTGCAGTGCATTTGCTGAGGCCATTGCAATTTCTTCTGATGCTTTCACTGCAAGCATCTCCCTTGACACTGCTTCAAGCCTCAACTGGACGACATTGACCTCTGCCTTGGCTCGGTCTGCCTCTTCACTAGCCTTTGCAACCTCATCGCAGGCTAACCGAGCCTTCGCCTTTTCCCGTTCTGTTTCTTGAGTAGCCTGCCGTAGCTCTATGGGCATTCTAGCTGCATTAATTCTCTCCTGCACCACCATAAGCTCACGTGTCATCTTTCTCAGTTCTTCCTGGACAGACGAGGCAGAAACGGACGCATGGTGCTGTTTCTCCCTCAATGTCGTGATGTCTACCTTTTCCTTCTCTAGATCAGCTCGCAATGCAGCGGCAGTATTCCAAAGCCCTTTAACCTCATCCTTGGCCTTTTCAATGTTCGTCCTCATATCCTCAAGCTCCTTCGTGGTCTTCGCCAGTGTCATCCTAACACTAACCATTTGTCGTACTTCCTCTCCAGCCTCATTTGCCTCCTCAGGCAGTATTCCTTCCATATAAGCACTAAACACACCCTGCAGATTCGCCAGCAATGCAGAGGCAGCTTCTACCTTGGACTCGAGATCTTTACTGGCCGATATCTCGTCATTCAGCTTTCGAACGTCCTCATCCGCTTGCTTCAGCTCATCCTGCCAATTCGCCTTTTCTTGCTCGTATGCCATAGCCACGTTTAGTCTTCGCTCCTCTGCTATAATATGGGTAGCATGCGAAGAGGTAAGTGACTCTTTCAGTAAGATGAGCTCAAAGGTGAGATCCTCGGTGGTTTTTTCCATCTCCTGAGATATGGTGGTGGTTTCGCGTGCTTTAGTCTCGGCATTCTCCATTTGAGTAATTAGAGAAGTGTGCTCCTTCTGAAGTTGCTCTAACTCATCTTTAACTGACTGCAAGTCTGCTAAGGCAGTCACGTGGCGTTCTTTGGCAAGATCAATCTCTGCCTTCACTGCAGCACTCTCTTTGCGAGCGATACCCTGCTGTATCTCTTTGTATCGTATCTCAGCGATCTCTGAATCTTGCTGCGCTTGCAATGCTTCAGTCTGTGCTTTCTCCAGGCTCAGTTTTAGCCCCTCTATGATCCGCCTGATGCTACACAGCTCCTGCAGAACTTTGCTTTTCTCAGCTTCTGCAACTTCGGATCTTCTCTGGTACTCGGGGGCATCTGCTCGCATCTTCTCAAGCGTGATTTGAACATTTTTACGCCTCTGCACAAAATGGTTATAAAGATATAAGTCTACCGAACAAAAAAAAGTCAATAAGATGTAATAGAAAACATCCGAAAAGAAGAGTCATCACCTCTTTCCAGTCAAGAATCCCTCCAAATTTGCTAACGGCATCTTTAACAGATTCAATCGGTGCTGTAGTTTCAACAAGTACTCTATTATCTAGAGCCTTAATGAAACGTTCGGCAATTTCTGCAGCCTTAAAAATGTTTCTTTCAGCTGAGTTATGGCGACTTATCACCTTTTCTTCAGGCTGGTCATGGCAATTTTCTTCTATTTTGTTTGCACGTGATTCATTAATTGTAAGGGAACTTAAGTCTTCACTAAAATTTCTGTTGTGGCCAGGCTGGCTGTGGCAAATCTCCTCCGCTTTTACACGTAAATCATTAATGGTAAGGGAACTTAAATCTTCACTTAAACGTCTGGTATGACCATCTGGGGAGCTTTTAGGTACACCAAATGAGACAAGAGGCTTTGGATCATCCAAGCTTTCCAGTAAATCAGCAGTATTCAGTTCCTCCATCCCGCGGCATGCAGGATATTACGCAATAGCGAGTTCAAATAATTATCATGGATAGCATCACTACATGGTACCTGACAAGTAATTAGCAAGTTAGTTAAAGAAAACAGAATACTGGTACAAATCCTGGGTCATGACTACCAATATCATATGAGATGGGTTAAAATTGCTTGCCTGACAAACCAGAAAGGGATGCATTCATATGAAAGGCATATACTTCTAAATATTAACAATTCCATATGAGTTCAGTCATTTTCATCTATCAAGTGAATGCTTGAAAATTTTCATAAGAGGCCCAGAGCAGTAGAACTCTACAAGAAAAATCCCATGTGCACTACTTTTAGCATTTACATAAATAGATTGGATAAAATTTATTGACTGGATGGCAGATTGTTTTCTTTTCTTGACTGGTCCTTTGTGGTAGCAACAACACACATTATTCGAACTTTGAGTTGTCAGAAATTGCGTGCTGAAAGGATAAGCCATGTAATCTCCAAGCAGACAGACATAAAGTATGTGCCTCCATGAACTGAGACAAGGCATAATTTTTCCAAAATACTGAAGTTTCTCGGTAGCTGCAACAAACTTTTGAGGGCTACTCTGACATGTACTCCCTCCGCCCCATAATACAAGATGTTATTGCAACCAATATGCGCACATATGTATATGATTCTGATGGAGGGAGTATCACTTATGTACGATAGTGTACTGCCATGTAAAGAGCTTATAGTTGGTTTGAGAAGTATCAATTTGTACAATGTAGCATTGTATGTACAAAAGAACAGTACCATCCTCACACATCAACAGAAAATTCCTATCATTTGGCAATTCCTTGAGCTTAAAATTTCTATCAAGATTGACAATTTTGTGTGATCTTGCAAGCATTTGGTATTTTCCAGCAGGAGAAAATTCTAGTAGTACTGCATCTAGGTGAACAAATGCAGCCAATTTCTTCCCAGATTGACCAAATGCATATCATGCTGTGTCAAAAAAAAAAAAAACTAGAACGAGCAAACAAATCAACCTAGGAAATGGCAGTTGGAAAATGAGAAAATTGCGATACCTCACTCGAATCCCCTGTCTTCCGTCCCCATCCTGGCGAGAAAAGCTCGTGAACGGAAGGGGCCGGAAAGAAGACTTCGTGTTGCAATTAGGGCTGGGAGAGGACGTGCGGAGAAAGATAGGGGGATGGTGACGAGGCAATACCGCGCGCCAAGCATGGAGGTACCCGAATCCACCAAAGGTGAATTCTCGGCTATTTTTGGGGTACGGCGTTGCCGCTGTTCCACAATTCTCTGGCCATGCGATTCGGGGCACGAGGGTAGTCATCCCAAAATACAAGCGGACCGAGAGCTCGAGGAGCGCCGCCACTTCCCTTGCCTTCGCCGCCGCCGCCGCCGCCGCCGCTATCGCCTTCCGTCGCCAGCCGTGCTAGCACTGGGTCCACCGTGCAGCGATCAATACGGATCCAAATCATTCTGTCCCTCACTCGGTTGAGTTAGTTGCCGAATTTTTGCTGCCTGGTAAACCTACTGACGTAAATCCATTCATCCTTGCTTTTTTTTTCAAACAAAATCGGGGTTTGAATAAAGAGATTGAATATCTTAAAGATTTGCTATTTTTTTTAGGAAACCTCTTATTTTATAATCGATGGAGTCAGTTTTTTTTTACATGTACGATGGAGTCAGTTTATATATCTCTATCATGTACTATTTGCCACTATATAAATATAACGTGGTATTGATTGCCAAAAGAATCCCCACACAACATCAACATGTTAACGAAAGAAGTCTAGATTGTCAAGACTCATGCACTAATAGAAAGGGCTACTGCAATTCACTTATACACTTCAACACCCCTTCTTACGTGTGTGTGACGGGAATAAGTCAGCACGTGCAACCGGAAGAGAGCGACGGCGCGCGAAACTTACGTATGACTCAAGAGGCCTATACGTGTACACAGAGGGGTCAACAACAATTTTAGGATAAATTGCGAAAGCCAGGATTCGAACTCAGGACCTTAGACTCTCATACCATGTCAAGCTTCATGCACTAGCCAACGCAACCAAAAGTCCGAACTGATAAAAATGGCTAGTACAATCCACTTATACACTTCAACATAGATCACCCCCCATGTGTCAGATTTGGGACACTAAACTACCCTCAAGTTTGGATTGCGGCACTTAACCCTCCACCAGATAATTGACCTCCTTCAGGCGGTAAGACTTATGGCTGTTTTGGTAGTAACGGTTAACACGTGGAGGGAGAGAATCAGAAAAAGAGCAAGCTTCTTCATTAATTGACGCATGAATCTGCGCGGCAACAGTACACAAAGATATGGCAAACACTAAATTAAATTTGATAAACATTATACTGTCTGCATCGGGGCCATCCTTAGAAGTTGGAAGTTGGAACCGCAAAGAACAGCGCGCTCGCGTTAGGTACCGCCGGCGATGTGCCGTCAATGCAGTAGGCTCGGTGTGCATTGGTCGTCTGCATCCGGAAGGAAGACCACGACGTCTGCTCTGGCGCCAGCAGCAGCGATACGACCACACGTCCAGGCCATCACCACTGCGGCACGCTCCACCCACGTTTTCTTTGACGAGGCACATGTCCGTGACTAAGGGGACACCGGCACTGACACGCAGTCGCATTGCACCTGCCCATCGTGCCCCGTCGACCTGGAAACAGAGCCGCCGCTCGACATTAGGAGAAAGGGATCGACATGGCTGCTCCCTTTTACCTGCTCCGGTAGGTGCGCGTGGAAGATGTTGTAGTGTTCCCAAGTGGCTGTGCTAGAGACATCGATCAAATTTGGATCTTTTGAACCTCCACAAAATAAATCATGGGCGTCCATGTGATATGACGAAGGAAGATGATGTTGCCTGTTGTGCAACTCCGAAATTTCAGATATCTTCGGAGGATATGCAGGTGGACATGGAGTCACAACGCAGGACTTTTTTAGCTGATCTCTTTAGGCCTTCTCTGAATCGGCGTCAGTCTGATGTGCGCTTTCCATCCTGTAGCGCTGTAAGCATGTTTGCATGCTTGTGTGAGCGTTTGTGCTCTTTTTTTAAAATTTTACGAGTTTTGTGTGAGTTCTTGGAGTGTATAGTTACTAACTTACCGCGCGCTGTAATCTATTTATATTGTCTCTTTGTTGTCCTTCTGCTTTAATGAAAAAACAGAGCTCCTCCTGTTTAGGGTCAATATTTAAGAAGCTAATCATCCAAGCAGATCATCTCTTCTTAGATATTTAAATATTCGTAGCTTCCGTTTCAGCACCAATGTTTAACTGAACCTCAATGTTTTACTCATGGCATCTTCCATTTAAGTACGTTTTTTACCAATATGAATCATTTTCAAATCATTTGATAAAACTGATCACTGCACATCCGCAGGGCATTTTATCTTCCAACATCGAAATCCCCAATGGAACATAGCTCCGAAGAAGAATTTGAGATTAGTGATTCGGAGACCGATGAGTACAAGGACAAGATTTACGCTCAACTGCGGGCAGGAAAACCCAAAGTGAAATTTGGTGAGAAAACCTTCCGATGCCCGTTCTGCCTAGGAAAAAAAAGCAGAATTACAACGGCAAGGATCTTCTGTAGCATGCCTCAGGAATAGGGGCTGCCTCAAAATGCAAGGCCAGGGTGAGGGCAGCACACCTAGCACTTGTTGAGTTTGTGAAGAATGATTTGGGTAGCTCATTGGACCCATCACTGCAACTGGCCATCATTGACGGGCTGCCCAGTCCGACGTGGGCACAACACCTGCTGGGGTGGGTGACCTGGCTTCGTCAGAAGCTCCGCTGCCTAGGCAGGAGGGGTCATTACAAGCAAGACGGAGTTCTCGCCATGTGACGGATGCTAATGGGGCGTATGTTACTGATGAAGATTCGCTCGCCAAGGCAATGCGGCGCAAAGCGGAAAAAAATCTCTTCATGTCTAGTATAAAAAACTCTTCCAAATCCTTCCTTTCTTTCACTGCTCTAGCTATTAATAAAAAGTTAACCAATATGGGTGTTAGCCTGGTAGTTCTGTAAAGGATGTTTTACTTTCTACCACTACTTTGAGACATATGGAGTATGACCATTTGACGGTAACACCTAAAGTTTCTTATAAATCTGATACTTCACCAATGGAGTAGTAGTTGCATGCCATAATAGATGATTAACTTCTCTCTGACTTAGTTGGTGAAGTTTCCGAGGTGGACTACGACAAGACCAAACTCAGTTCAATCTATGAACTTAGAGGTTCTGTTCGTAAATCGAAGAACTAAAAGTATTCCAAGAGACTTCATGTAACCAAATCCCCATAGTTTCTCAATGAACGACATGTTTTCGAATAGCAGAGGTCTTCGAGACTTGGCTAAACCTCATTACTTTATCGATTGTGTGAGAGATTATAAATTAGATTTCTTGGGTATTTCTGAAACAGGTAGACGTGATTTCTCACAAACTCTACTGACTCGCCTTTCCGGCGGAGTAGATTTTACATGAATCTCGCATCCGTCTCGTGGGAGATTGGGTGGTATCTTATTAGGTGTCAGAAATGAGACCATCGATGTATTAGCTAGTTTTGTTGGAGATTTTTTCATTAAACTACATATCCATTATAAAGTTGATAATTTTACATGGTCTCTAGTCGCTATTTATAGTGCTGCTCAATATATTTATAAAGATGATTTTCTTCGTGAATTGGTTAATTTGGTAAAAGATAATCCATATCCTATTCTCATAGGCGGATATTTCAACTTGCTTAGATATCCTCACAAGAAAAGTAGAGGATGTTTCGATGAACACTGGCCTTTCTTATTCAACATTGTCATTGACAACCTAGATTTAAGAGAAGTTGCAATGTTGAAAAGACAATTTACTTGGGCTAATAGTCTTCTTGAACCGATATACGAGAAAATGGACAGGGTACTTAATTATGGATACCGATTGGGAAGATAAATTCTCTATGATAACTATTCATGCCCTTGAACTCAGTGAGGCCTTGTCGGATCATGCTCCTCTTTCTTATCAGTTGGTTTGCCTTCAAAGAAGGAAAGACATGAGATCAAATTTGAACTATGTTGGTTGTATCAGGAAGGTTTTCATGATTTGGTGAAAGGCATTTGGAATGAACAAGTTAGTGGAAATACGCCTATTCAACGATGGACTATCGAAGTGCGCGCCATGCATAAATTCCTTCAGGGTTGGGAGAGAAACAATGCAGGAATTCTAAAGAAAGAAAAAATACGTCTTTCAGCTATCATCAATAACTTGGAGGCTTCTGCGAAATTCAGGCCTTTATCCGCAATGGAAATTGAGCTAAAAAGCCAGTCTAATGTGGAAATAGCCAGACTTTTGCGTGAAGAGGAACTCAAGTGGTACCAACGATCTAAAGAAATATTTATTCTCAAGGAGATGCGAATATAAGATATTTCCATGGTGTGCCCAATGGAAAACACCATAGGAAACTTATTCATTCTCTAGTACAAGATGAAGGCATGATTGAGGGACATGAGCAACTCAAGTCATATAAATTATTATAAAGGTTTGTTTGGGGCACCCGAGGAAGAAACATTTTCCTTGGATGAGGCCCGGACAAAGATATACCCCAGGTCTCTGTGGAGGAAAATAACTATCTGGCCGCTCCTTACATTAAAGAGGAGGTTAAGAAAGTGGTTTTTCAAATGGAATATAATAAAGCACTAGGTCCAGATGGCTTGGCTTTATGGAATAATTTTATCAAAATTTCAAGGATGTCATCAAAGCTGACCTTCTAGACTTGTTCGGTTTTCTTCATGCCGGACAACTACACTTGTTTAGACTGGATTTTGGCAACATTATTTTATTACCTAAGGTTATTGACGCGGAACAGATACAAAAATACGGACCTATTTGTGTACTTAACATTAGCTTTAAAATATTCACTAAAGTTGCCACGACCAGACTGAATTTGTTTGCGGATCATGTAATTCGGCCTTCTCAAACTGCTCTTATGCAAGGAAGAAACATCTTGGATGATGTAGTAATTCTGCATGAAACTATTCACGAACTTCATACTAAAAAACTAAATGGGTGTATTGTTTAAAATTGATTTGAGAAGGCTTATGATAAGGTCAAATGGTCTTTCCTTCAGTAAACACTCTGTATGAAAGGTTTTTCGGAGAAATGGTGTGATCTAGTCCGATCCTTTGTGTCTGGACGTAGTGTGGCCATAAAATTTAATGACGATGTTGTCAAACACTTTTAGACTAAAAAAATATTGAGACAAGGTCATCCATTACCATCAATACTATTTAATATAGTGATAGATATGTTGGCTATCTTGATAGAGAGCAAAGGGTCATGGCCAGATTGAAGGACTAGTTCCTCATCTTGTTGATGGGGGTTTTCTATTTTTTAATATGCTGATGATACAATTCTTTTATGGAACATGATTTGGAAAAATCTAAGAATCTAAAATTAATTTTACAGCATTCGAACAACTTTTCAGATTGAAGATTAATTTCCATAAAAGTTAATTGTATTATTTTGGTGAGGCCTAGGACGAGGGTCACTTGTATGATGATTTATTTGGCTGCAAGCGGGGCCAATTTCCAATCAACTACTTGGGAATCCCGATATATTATTAGAGACTCACAAATGCTGAATGAAAAATCGTCGAAAAAATACTACAAAAATAATTAGTAACTCGAAGGGTAAATTGTTATCCATGGGTGGAAGACTGGTACTTATTGTTGGAGATATGCCCTAGAGGCAATAATAAATGTAGTTATTATTATATCTTTCTGTTTATGATAAATGTTTACATTCATGCTATAATAGTATTAACAAGGAAACATTAATACTTGTGTGATTTGTAAACTTAATTTGAAGTCCCTAGTAAAGCCTCTATATAATACTAGCTTGTTGGTTAATAGATGATTGTGGTTTCCCTATCATGAACATTGAGATGTTATTAACAACAAGATCATATTGTTAGGAGAATGATATGATGGACATACTCCTATAGATAAGCGTAGCATAAAGATCAAGTCATTTTAATAAGTTCAATTGCTATATGCTTTTTGATACATAGTAATCTAATTCCTTCGACCATGAGATCATGCATATCACCTTTGCCGGATGGATGCTTTGATGACATCAAACACCACACCGTAACTGGGTGGCTATAAAGGTGGCATTGAGTGTTCGGAAAGTATTGGTTGAAACACATGGATCAAGAGTGGGATTTGTCCATCCATATGACGGATAGATATACTCTGGGCCCTCTCGGTGAAATGTCATCCAATTAGATTGCAAGCATGTGACTGGCTCACAAGGGATCACATATCACGGGAACGAGAAAAGAGTACTTATCGGTAACGAGGTTGAACTAGGTATGCAGAGATACCGACGATCATAACCTCGGATAAGTAAACTATCGTGAGACAAAGGGAAATTGATATCGTATGTAAGTGGTTCATTCGATCGCAAAGTAATCGTAGAAATATGTGGGAGCCATATGAATTTCCAGATTCCTCTATTGGTTATTGTTCGGAGAAGTGTCTCGATCATGTCCGCATAATTCACGAACCGTAGGGAGACACACTTAAGGATTCGACGTTGTTTTGAGTAGTTATGGAATGATGAGAAAGAGACCGAATGTTGTTCGAAGTCCCGGATGGGATCCGGGATATCACGAGGAGATCCGGAATGGTCCGGAGAATAAGATTCATATAAGGAAAGTCCTGTTTCGGAGTTAGGGAATGGTTCCGGTGTTTTCATCGGGAATGTTCTAGAATGTTCCGGAATGTCCGGCACTCCGGAGGGGAAGAGTACATGAATGTGTTGTATCAAGTTGGTATGATTGCATCATGTACTAAGTGTCATCGCTGTACCAAATAAAGGATTAATTCAAATCCTAGTTTGAAAAGTCAAATAGTTAGTTTGAAAAGTCAAACGGCTAAATTTGGAAAGAGGAAAAGAGGAGGAAAGGGGAAACCGAGTTGGGGAGGAGTTCCCTCCTCCAACCGGCGGCCCACCTCCAAGCCGAGTTGGGGAGGGACTCCTCTCCCTCCCCTTGGCCGGCCGGCCCCTCCACCTATATAAGGAGGGGCAGGGCTCCCTCCTAGAGACACACAAGATCCTCTCCTCCAAACCCTAGCCCCAAGCCGCCGCCGCCTCCATAGCCGCCGCCGGCCCTAGGGCAAACCACCGTCGCCGCCTAGCTAAACCCTAGCCGCCGGCTTGCCCCCTTCCTTGGTGTGTCTAAACCCTAGAACACCGAGGGACTCTCTCATACTCCACCATACTTGCTCCGGCTTAAGGCGAAGCCCTGCGAGATCTCCCCTCTACTTCCGGTACCACGCCGTTGTGCTGCCGGAATCACGAGGAGAGTGCTACAACCTCCGCTGCCTGCTGGAACAAGGGAGAGGAAGGTCTTCGTCGAGTACCAAACGTGTGACCGACTGCGGGAGCGCTGCCGGAACGCAGCGCCGGAAGGATCGTCTACGCGATCTTGAGATCGGGAAGAGTACGACTACATCACCCACGAGAATCCGCTCTCGTTAAACACTTTGGAATCTTCGAGGGTGAGTTATTCCATCGACTCGTTGCTACAATCTAGTAGATAGATCTTGGCTTGTTTGTTTGTATGCGGTAGAAATTTTTTGTTTTCCATGCTACGAAACCCTACAGTGGTATCAGAGCCGTGTCTATATGTAGATCTGTTGCACGAGTAAAACACAATGGTCATTGTGGGCGTTGATGCTTTTATTGTCGATTGCTTCTTGTGTACTTTGCATCTTGCGGGATGTTGGGATGAAGCGGCTCGGGCTAACCTTACATGACATCGTTCATGAGACTTGCTCCATGCTTGACATGCAACTTGTATTGCATAAGTGGCTTTGCGGGTGCCTGTTTCTCCTAGCATAGTTAAGATCCAATTTACAACGGGTGATTAACAATACTAGTATCAATGTTGTGGTTCATGTTCGTAAGTTAGAACGACACTTATTGAAAGCCCCAAACCACGTAAAACATGCAAGAAAGTAGAGGCGTCTAACTTTGTTTTGCAGGGGTGTGCTGTGATGTGATATGGCCATGATTGTGATTATATTTGATGTATGCAATGTTCCTTATTGTAAGTTGGCAACCGGCAGGAGCCATATGGTTGTCTTTAATTTATGTTAAGACCCGCGTGTCTATTCAAAGTAGTTGTAATAGTTGAAGCCGGTGGACGACAACCATGGAGAAGCGTCATTGACCTTGATGCAATGCCGGTGATGATGGAGATCATGTCCGTGCTAGAAGATGGAGATCGGAAGCACAAAGAAGAAAGGCCATATCATATCACATATTATGAATTGCATGTGATGTTAATCCTTTATGCATCTTGTATTGCTTAGTAGACAACGGTAGCATTATAAGATGATCCCTCATGCACATGAATTTCAAGTCATAAAGTGTTCACCCTTAGTTAGCACCGTTGCTAAAGCTTGTTGTTTCGAAGCACCACGTGATGATCGGGTGTGTTAGATTCCGCAAGTGTATACAACGTGAGCAAGCCAGATTTGCTCATGCGGAAACTAAGGTTTGATCTTGACGAGCCTAGCATGTACAGACATGGTCTCGGAACACGGATCACCGAAAGGTAAAGCATGAATCATATAGTAGATATGATGAACATGTCGATTGTTCGCCATTGAAACTATATCAACTCTCGTGATGATCGGTGTTGATGTGGTGGATTTGGTTCGTGTGATCACTAAAACAATGTGAGGGATATTGTTTTGAGTGGGAGTTCACCTAGATTAAATTTATTAATTTGAACTCAATTTGTCATAAACTTAGTCTAAACTATTGCAAATATGTTGTAGATCAATGGCAGCCCCTACCATCAATTTTAATGTGTTCCTAGAGAAAGAAAAGTTGAAAAACAATGGAAGCAACTTCGCGGATTGGTTCCGCAATTTGAGGATTGTCCTCACAGCTGGTAATTTGACCTATGTGCTGGATGCACCGCTGGATGACCCACCTGCAGCTACTACTTCCGATGAAGTAAAGAATGTTTACCTCACTCGGAAGACTCAGTACTCCACAGTTCAGTGTGCTATCTTGTATGGTTTAGAATCGGAGCTTCAGAAAAGGTTTGAGAATTCAGACCCATATGATATTGTCGAGGATCTCAAATTGATCTTTGAGACTCATGCGGCAATTGAAAGCTATGAGGCTTCTGAAAAGTTCTTTAACTGCAAGATGGAAGAGGGCAGCTCCGTCAGCGAGCATGTGCTTAAGATGTCTGGGCACGCAAACAAACTTCAAAGCTTGGGTATTGTGATTCCTAATGCTTTGGGGATTTACCGTGTCCTCCAATCACTACCACCAAGTTACAAGAACTTTGTGATGAACTACAACATGCAAAACATGAACAAGACGTTGCCAGAACTCTTTGCCATGTTGAAGTCTGCAGAAGTGGAGATCAAGAAAGAGCACCAAGTGTTGTTGGTCAATAAGACCACCAAATTCAAGAAAGGCAAGTCTAAGCAGAAGGGACACTTCAAGAAGGGTGGTAAGAAAGTTACCACGCCTACGAAGAAGACCAAGGCTGGACCTAAGCCTGATACTGAGTGCTTTTACTGCAAGGGAGAAGGTCACTGGAAGCGGAATTGCCCAAAGTACTTGGCGGATTTGAAGAACGGCAACATCAAGAAGAAAGGTATATCTGATATACATGTTATTGATGTGTATCTCACTAGTACTCGTAGTAGTGCCTGGGTATTTGATACTGGTTCGGTTGCTCATATTTGTAACTCGAAACAGGTGTTGCAGAATAAACGGAAGCTAGCGAAGAACGAGGTGACGATGCGCGTTGGAAACGGATCAAAGGTTGATGTGATCGCGGTCAGCACGCTAACCCTTCATCTACCATCGGGATTAGTTTTATACTTAAATAATTGTTATTTGGTGCCTGCGTTAAGCATGAACATTATATCAGGATCTTGTTTATTGCGAGACGGTTACTTGTTTAAATCCGAGAATAATGGTTGTTCGATTTATATGAGTAATATGTTTTATGCACATGCACCTTTGATAGATGGTCTATTCTTATTGAATCTCGATAGTGGAAATACACATATTAATAACATTGAGGCTAAACGTTTGAAATCGAGCGATAACTCGACCTATATGTGGCACTGTCGTCTTGGTCACATTGGAGTGAAGCGTATGAAGAAACTCCATTCCGATGGACTTCTTGAATCACTTGATTTCGAATCACTTGATAGATGCGAAGCATGTCTGATGGGTAAAATGACTAAGACTCCATTTTCTGGTATGATGGAGCGAGCTACGGACTTATTGGAAATCATACATACCGATGTGTGTGGTCCAATGAGTGTAGCATCGCGCGGTGGTTATCGTTATGTTCTTACCTTCACGGATGACTTGAGTAGATATGTGTATATCTATTTCATGAAACATAAGTCCGAAACTTTCGAGAAGTTTAAGGAATTTCAAAGTGAGGTAGAGAATCAATGTAACAAGAAGATTAAATTTCTACGTTCTGATCGTGGAGGTGAATATCTAAGTTACGAGTTTGGCGAGCATTTGAAGAAATGCGGAATACTTTCGCAGTTGACACCGCCAGGAACACCACAACGTAATGGTGTGTCCGAACGTCGTAATCGAACTCTCTTAGATATGGTTCGTTCTATGATGTCACTTACAGATTTACCGCTATCATTTTGGGGTTATGCATTAGAAACAGCCGCATTCACTTTAAATAGGGCACCGTCTAAATCCGTTGAAACGACACCGTATGAATTATGGTTTGGGAAGAAACCTAGATTGTCGTTCCTTAAAGTTTGGGGGTGCGAAGCCTATGTAAAGAAGTTACAGCCGGACAAGCTTGAACCCAAAGCGGAAAAATGCGTCTTCATAGGATACCCGAAGGAAACTATTGGGTATACCTTCTATCATAGATCCGAAGGCAAAATCTTCGTTGCCAAGAATGGTCCTTTCTAGAGAAGGAATTTCTCTCGAAAGAAGTGACTGGAAGGAAAGTAGAACTCGACGAGGTTGTCGAACCTTCTCTCGAAATTGCGAGTAGCGCAGCACCGGAAGAAGTTCCTGTGGTGCCTGCACCAATAAGAGAGGAAGCTAATGATGATGATCATGAAACTTCGGTTGAAGTTGCTACAGAGCCTCGCAGGTCAACGAGAACTCGTACCACTCCAGATTGGTATGATCCCGTTATGAGTGTCATGTTGGTGGACAACACCGATGACCCTGAGACATATGAGGAAGCAGTGATGAGCCCAGATTCCAATAAATGGCAAGAAGCCATGAAATCCGAGATTGGATCCATGTACGAAAACCAAGTATGGACTTTGGTGGACTTACCGGATGGCCGGAAGGCTGTCGAGAACAAATGGATCTTCAAGAAGAAAACAGATGCTGATGGTAATGTTACTGTCTATAAAGCTCGACTTGTCGCAAAAGGGTTTCGACAAATTCAAGGAGTTGACTACGATGAGACTTTCTCACCAGTAGCCAAGCTAAAGTCTGTGAGGATTATGTTAGCAATCGCTGCATATTACGATTATGAGATATGGCAGATGGATGTCAAAACAGCATTCCTCAATGGAAACATTGATGAAGAGTTGTATATGATGCAACCCAAAGGTTTTGTTGATCCTAAAGATGCTAACAAGGTATGCAAACTTCAACGGTCCATCTATGGATTGAAGCAAGCATCCCGAAGTTGGAATCAACGTTTTGATAAGGTGATCAAAAGTTTTGGTTTTATACAAACTTATGGAGAAGCTTGTATTTACAAGAAAGTGAGTGGGAGCTCTGTAGCATTATTAATACTATATGTAGATGACATATTGTTGATTGGAAATGATGTAGACCTTCTTAATAGTGTCAAAGAATATTTGAATAATAGTTTTTTAATGAAGGATCTTGGCGAAGCAGCTTACATATTAGGCATAAAGATTTATAGAGATAGATCGAAACGCCAAATATCATTGTCACAAAGTACATATTTGGACAAAGTTCTAAAGAGGTTTGGAATAGAAGATAGCAAGAAAGGGTTCTTGCCCATGTTGCCCAATACGACCTTGAGTAAAACTCAAAGTCCGACATCAGCAGAAGATAGAGAAAGGATGAGTAAGACTCCCTATGCCTCAGCCATAGGATCTCTAATGTATGCCATGCTATGTACTAGACCTGACATTGCATATGCTGTTAGTTTAACTAGCAGATATCAAAGTGATCCAGGAGTGGATCATTGGACAGCGGTCAAAAACATCCTTAAGTACTTGAGAAGAACTAAGGATATGGTTCTTTCTTATGGAGGTGATGAACAGCTCGTTGTTAATGGTTACACCGATGCTAGTTGGAACACCGATCCGGATGATTCTAAATCACAATCTGGATACGTATTTATTTTGAATGGTGCAGCAGTTAGCTGGAGGAGTGCAAAGCAAAGCGTTGTGGCGAGATCTTCAACTGAATCGGAATACATGGCTGCTTCGGAGGCTTCACAAGAAGCGATATGGATGAAAGAGTTCATTACAGAGCTGGGTGTGGTTCCTAGTGCGCTGGACCCAATGTCTATCTACTGTGATAACATGGGCGCCATAGCCAATGCGCAAGAACCAAGGTCACACAAGAAGCTGAAGCATATCAAGCTACGTTTTCACGCTATTCGAGAACATATCCAAGATGGGGATATAAAGATTTGCAAAGTACACACATATCTGAATGTGGCGGATCCGTTGACTAAACCTCTCCCGAGGGCAAAACATGACCAGCACCAAACTGCCATGGGTGTTCGGTATATTACCATGTAATCTAGATTAGATGACTCTAGTGCAAGTGGGAGACTGTTGGAGATATGCCCTAGAGGCAATAATAAATGTAGTTATTATTATATCTTTTTGTTTATGATAAATGTTTACATTCATGCTATAATAGTATTAACAAGGAAACATTAATACTTGTGTGATTTGTAAACTTAATTTGAAGTCCCTAGTAAAGCCTCTATATAATACTAGCTTGTTGGTTAATAGATGATTGTGGTTTCCCTATCATGAACATTGAGATGTTATTAACAACAAGATCATATTGTTAGGAGAATGATATGATGGACATACTCCTATAGATAAGCGTAGCATAAAGATCAAGTCATTTTAATAAGTTCAATTGCTATATGCTTTCTGATACATAGTAATCTAATTCCTTCGACCATGAGATCATGCATATCACCTTTGCCGGATGGATGCTTTGATGACATCAAACACCACACCGTAACTGGGTGGCTATAAAGGTGGCATTGAGTGTTCGGAAAGTATTGGTTGAAACACATGGATCAAGAGTGGGATTTGTCCATCCATATGACGGATAGATATACTCTGGGCCCTCTCGGTGAAATGTCATCCAATTAGCTTGCAAGCATGTGACTGGCTCACAAGGGATCACATATCACGGGAACGAGAAAAGAGTACTTATCGGTAACGAGGTTGAACTAGGTATGCAGAGATACCGACGATCATAACCTCGGATAAGTAAACTATCGTGAGACAAAGGGAAATTGATATCGTATGTAAGTGGTTTATTCGATCGCAAAGTAATCGTAGAAATATGTGGGAGCCATATGAATTTCCAGATTCCTCTATTGGTTATTGTTCGGAGAAGTGTCTCGATCATGTCCGCATAATTCACGAACCGTAGGGAGACACACTTAAGGATTCGACGTTGTTTTGAGTAGTTATGGAATGATGAGAAAGAGACCGAATGTTGTTCGGAGTCCCGGATGGGATCCGGGATATCACGAGGAGATCCGGAATGGTCCGGAGAATAAGATTCATATAAGGAAAGTCTCGTTTCGGAGTTGGGGAATGGTTCCGGTGTTTTCATCGGGAATGTTCTAGAATGTTCCGGAATGTCCGGCACTCCGGAGGGGAAGAGTACATGAATGTGTTGTATCAAGTTGGTATGATTGCATCATGTACTAAGTGTCATCGCTGTACCAAATAAAGGATTAATTCAAATCCTAGTTTGAAAAGTCAAATAGTTAGTTTGAAAAGTCAAACGGCTAAATTTGGAAAGAGGAAAAGAGGAGGAAAGGGGAAACCGAGTTGGGGAGGAGTTCCCTCCTCCAACCGGCGGCCCACCTCCAAGCCGAGTTGGGGAGGGACTTCTTTCCCTCCCCTTGGTCGGCCGGCCCCTCCACCTATATAAGGAGAGGCAGGGCTCCCTCCTAGAGACACACAAGATCCTCTCCTCCAAACCCTAGCCCCAAGCCGCCGCCACCTCCATAGCCGCCGCCGGCCCTAGGGCAAACCGCCGCCGTCGCCTAGCTAAACCCTAGCCGCCGGCTTTCCCCCTTCCTTGGTGTGTCTAAACCCTAGAACACCGAGGGACTCTCTCATACTCCACCATACTCGCTCCGGCTTAAGGCGAAGCCCTGCGAGATCTCCCCTCTACTTTCGGTACCACGCCGTTGTGCTGCCGGAATCACGAGGAGAGTGCTACAACCTCCGCTGCCTGCTGGAACAAGGGAGAGGAAGGTCTTCGTCGAGTACCGAACGTGTGACCGACTGCGGGAGCGCTGCCGGAACGCAGCGCCGGAAGGATCGTCTACGCGATCTTGAGATCGGGAAGAGTACGACTACATCACCCACGAGAATCCGCTCTCGTTAAACACTTTGGAATCTTCGAGGGTGAGTTATTCCATCGACTCGTTGCTACAATCTAGTAGATATATCTTGGCTTATTTGTTTGTATGCGGTAGAAATTTTTTGTTTTCCATGCTACGAAACCCTACACTTATAAGTTCAGTACTCACTAACATGATATTGTATGTGATATCGTTTTTCCAAATACCAAATGAGTCTTGAATAGATTGGATTAATTATGATCAAAATTCTTTTGGCAAGAAGATAGTAAGAAAAAGAAATATCGACTGGCCAAATGCAGTGTGGTTTACCGACCAAAAGACCAAAATGGGCTTGGTATTCATGACCTACAGGTTAAGAATACCGCTCTTCTGGATACAACCCAGCTCACTTGGTTAGAGGAGGGTGTATGACCCACCCTTCCAGGTTCAAATCCTCACATATGTGAAATTATGTTTACCACTGATATAAACATATTTAGTTGATAGGGGAGAGGATAAAAAATAGCAATTAGATATATGAATAAATCATTCTCCTAGTTTTTTTTAAATAAAATCTTCAATAATATGAACAAAAGAATTAAACAAATTTTGGAATGAAATAGAACTTGGACGCAAAGATCGGAGAAGAAAAGATGAGGGACTCGCACGCACCTACCGATTGATGAACTGGATCCACAAAATTAGTTTTCGTGATGATTGAACTAGGAACAGAACTGCCGACGGTGTCATGGAGACTCGGCCACACGTAATGCTCTAGAGTTCTTGATTGCATTGTGTGGCTTCGTGGAGGACGGGAGGGCCTGGCCCAAGCCCGCCTGTTCAATTCTCCCAGCGGCCACGGGCTAAAAATGAGTTTTTTTCTGCATACCTATATAAACCTGTATTAAAATTTTGGGCCCCAAAATTTTACGGGTCCTGTGCGGTTGCACAGTTTGCACTCCCTCTAGCCCATGTCTGCTCAAAGGTTGTGTCTCAAGTGCTATTAAAGCCCGGAGACACGCACTTTTGCTGGACAAATGGCGTCCAAGAAGCACTTTTTCCATTTTGGTGCGTTTATTATCAAGGATGGATCACAAATTTGTTTATTTGAGGATAAATGGCTAGGTCAGTCCACCCTCCGGAAACAATATCATGCTCTATACAATATTGTGCGACACAAAGGAGAGACACTAGCCACTGTGTTGGAATCGAACGCTCCAAATATGGCGTTCAGGAGGGACCATATTAGACCTCGACTGGCATCGTGGAATGGTCTTAATCATAGATTATCCACATTGCAGTTGTTGGAAGGTTCCAATGAGTTTATGTGGAAGCTACTTGAGAGTAGAAAATTCTTAGTAGAATCCATGTATAGAGCGTTGCTCCGATCTGATATTCCAGTTGATGATAACAGTAAAATTTAGAAGATGAAAATACCATATAAAAAATATTCGCTCGGTATCTATGTCACGGTATTATTGTTACAAAAGATAATCTTGTAAAACGAAATTTGCAAGAAACTAAATGATGGATAGGCGCGTAATCTGAGGATTGACATGCATCTTCCTAGGTGATTTGTTTATTTGGTGATTGTATACTTATCACCTTTTTATTTTTTATGTTGCTACTTTGTGGATGGTTGTCGACTATGTGCATCTCAGTTATGCAAAGAGCGGATGTAAACATTGCTCTAAGTAATAAAAGTGCACCCATTTTCAAACAAAAATGGCCATCTTTGAGCTGCAAGCTTTCCAAGAAAAAAGAAGTGAGGTTTGTATGGCCATGGATGGGTATTCTGGCCAGGGGAGGATCTCTCCTTAGGGAAAGCTAGGATGGCCTCCCTACCTTGTTTTTTGCTAAAAAATTACATATAATTTTGGTATGTAATTTTTATTTTCTGCTCGTTAAAACAGACTTTCTTTCTGATCACACACGAACTTGGATTTAGACGTTTAAATAGGCAAATGAAAGTTCTAAAAAATGCCAACAACTTTTATTTTTTGATTCTTTTTCATTTGGTATCATCTTCTTTATGCCTTTTTCGATCTATAAGAACTGATCCAGGAGTGACACATTTCGTGAAACTCCGAATTTCACTTCATGCTATTTTGAATTCGTCTAATATCCATGCAATTACTACACATCATAGTGTGAATGGAAAAATGGTGAACTCTTACAACTATTGATATGTTAATCCCAAAAATATAATAAAATTTGTCACATATCATAAATAGTAACATAAAAAACTTTAAAAATACATCGTATGTTCCTATGAGTGTGCTATATTGAGGGAGGGACATTTAGAAGTCTTGATCTTGGTTAAATTAAGAAAAATGTTTTAAAAATAAATCTAGAACGTTCCATTGCCTAGGACATACCGAAGGTATTAAATATTTATTATCCGTAGGTTCGTAAGTTCTACTTCTATTTACATAAGTTTGCTTTTATCTTGTATTTATAGCTTTTATTTTGTGTTGTAGGATCATATGTTGATTGGAATTCTTAAATAACTGACAAACATGATTTTTATTTAATATAAATATTGGGGAGGGGGCATCTGCCCTCCCACCCCATGATTTTAGTTAAACAATGTTACATGTCTATGAGTTTGCCCTACCAAACTTTTGAATGGTCCTTCGCCACTGATTCTGGTTAATGTACCAACTGAATCTGCCCAAGAAACCGAGGATAGGCTAAGATCACGATTTTCACGGTTCAGACCATGTTGGGCCGTAGTTAAACTGGATTCCAACAGCCAAATCAATCACTCCATCATCAAGTTTTCTGAAGATTGGACTGGATTGAAGGATACATTCCATGTTGAAAAGCTTTTCATAGTGGATAAGTACAACAAGGTAGATTGGAACAAAATAAACTATAGAAAGGAGGGTCTTTATGGATGGCTTTTCCGATTATAACTCTCTTGGGACAATAGGATAACATTTAAGGAACATTGGAGTTCTAAAAAGAATTAGTGACCGGGAACAGAAAGGATCTTCCAAGCGTGTAACTCATTATAGACACTAAATGGAAAAAACGAAATGAACATTTACAAGGATTGGAGCTGAAGAACAATCAAAATGCCATGAAACTTAAGAGGATGATGAAAGGCAAAGATCGATTAGTTGAGGAACATAATGAAAGTATGCAACTATATTTGGATGACGTGTGTATTTTGCATAATATTTCATACTATAATGATCTTACTTGTTTATAGCAACAATGTCATCTTGTGTACTGTTTGCAGCAACAATGTCATCTTGTGCTCACTAAACTTACCGTGTTTCATTTTCCCTTCGATGACCAAAGATAAGAAAGATGCAGGAAGATGCTCATATAAAATATCATAAAACACGTGCACATAATCAAAGAGTGCAACAGGAACTGGAGACCGGGAGAGAACAATTCAGCCAGAGTCATGAGGAATTTCAAGAGTTGGCTAGAAGAAGTAATATACATAGAGAAAAAATCGAAGAAGAGAAAGAAAAGGTATTTTCCTTAATTTTCTCCGGTGCTATGTGATGTTCCAAAGCCTATTAAGAAGTAAGAACAATAAAAAAGCTTCCTTCTGTTGTATCTTAATGAACTAAATTTGAACCTATTGACAAAAAGAATTTGAACTTATTGTTGTTCAAAACTCTTATAGAATGCAAACGAGGAAATTCTTCTTGGCTTAGGAGCCCTAAAGCATAAGAAGGTGGACGAGGAGCTCACACGGCTTGTCATGGAATACGAAGTAGCGCTTTCAAGCATTTTTTTATGGCTGGTATCTAGTGAAAATATATTGATTCACTGCCTGATATTGCAGAAAGAGAAAGAATATGCTTTTAGGAGGCGATACAAATTGGAAGAGAATTTAATTTCTAAGCAAAACCTTGAGATGGAATTAGCACAGTTGAAAGGAAAGGTAGAGGTAATGAAGCACATGGGAGATGAGGCAGATACAACATTGAAGAATCTTGATAAGATATCTGAAGAGCTGAAAAAAGGATTATATTAACCATACCCTTATAATTGTGGAACGAAGGACCAATGATGAGCTTGATCAAGACAAAAAAGAACTTATAAAGGTAATGCGTAACGTCTTTGAATTGCTAATTTGCTATTGGTTTTGATACATAATATACCAAATCGTCCTTTTCCCCATACAAATTACTATGATGTGTAGGGCCTAAAACAGTTGTCAGTAACTCGATCGTCTACTTTTGATGTCAAAAGAATGGGTGTCCTTGATGAAAAAGCTTTTCTTGCTGCATGCAAAAGGAAAGCAGGAAATGATGTCTCTAAAAAAGCAAAAAATTAGGATTTAGGACGGGAATCGGCACTTGTGTTAACAAAATGGGAACATGAGGTCACGCAACCAGGTTGCCATCCTTTCAAAATTATCGAGGTTGATGAGCAGACACCAAAGGTAAACCTTATTTTGCACTTCTAAAAACATTGACCCCAGAGAAATGATCTCTCGTGGGCTATACGTTGTTAGGTAGATGATACCTCTTCAGCAGCGGATTATACGTGCTCGAATAACACCCTGTTTAATTCGGTCCCCACGGGGACTCGGAACCGGGTGGGCTGGCTGCACACTCTCTAGCCTTGCCACCAAGCCAGCGCTTGGTTCTCCAAAAAAATAAAATTTTGCCAACAGGGAAATGATCCCTCTCTTGGTTATACCATGTTAGGTAGATGAGACACCGGTTTATTTGAGTGCCTCAGCAGCGACTCGAAAGTCTGCTAATGCTGGGACTCGAACCCGGGTGGTGGGACCTCCACACCCGAAGTATCAACCATCAGGCCAACGCCTGGTCCTAAAAAAATAAGACCAACTCAGGCACTAGCACCCGTTGGTTTTTTATAGAAGAAACTCCATGAGTGCACATCAGGAGTCTCGGTACTCGAACGCTGGCCGGCAGCATGCACACTCGCATAGCTTACCAGAACAACATACACTGCTTGAGATGGTGTTTGGGTCCATGTTTATGTAGTTTAGTGCAATACTATTTTAGTTGAATTTGTTGTTTTCAAGAAAAAAGGTCTTTGAGCATAAATCTCATTACTGGATCAAGACTTCGTTCGAGTAATGGAGCCAGTGTTGGATGAATAGATAGGTATCTAGTATAAATTGTTTTCTTCTGGTATAGATATGCCGGATACTAAGACCAGGCATAGTGTGTGTGAAAAGCGGTTCCTAGAATTCTCTCACCTCTAGTTGAATTGGTCGATACAGTACCCAGCATCGGTTCAAACAGTCTGAGCAGAGAAGCAGCTCAAAACATTGAATCACTTTTTTCATGCAAATATGGGACCCGCTAGTGGGACCATGAGGGAAAATCAGCATGCAAGATGTTAGGGGATGGGAGCAGTGGGTCCTACCGCCTGTTCCACATAGTACATCACAATCACGCCGGTTCCAAAGTCTGACATAGTTTTTGTTGAATCGACGCAGCAGTGTGGCTGGTCTTAAATAGGTAGGTGGCGCCTCGACTTACATTAATAAATCTAAATACCATCATCCACATGTACCAGACCAAAATCCAAATATGCACCACATAGTATATTATTCTTATCAAGCTGATCTGCACATGTTTGGAGCCTCTTCTGATGCACGTTTGATGGTGCAGGAAATAGTGCACAGGAAGACGACGAGAAGCTGCAAACCCTGAAAGAAGAAACAAGACAGGGGGCAACGAACCTATATATTAAAAGATGTCTAGATACATTATCAGAGAGCCGAAGTCTGAAGGAAGAAGCGGGGCAGGAGTGTATCAGGTACTCCCCCTGTTTCGAAAATGACCGGGATTGTCTTCTCTTCAATGTTTAAAACAAATTTCTTTTCACAAATCACATGATAAAAGTACATTGGTTAGCTAGCCAAACCAGAGACAATTTACTCTTAATCTAACGAATCAACGCACTAGCTCTGCTTTGTCCCAAAAATGTACAGTAGAACTGCACGAATAAATCAATACGGTTATCAGTTAGTCTAATCCAACGGTTGATATCTAAACCACCCTTACATACAGCAACTCGATCAAATGAAAGATGATTCACCCGAAAAATGGCGCGAACCATTGGTCGTCTCCATCTAGCTTCATAAAATTCTCATGCAAGCAGTCTTCCCACAGCTGGTCGCCCACTCCATCGTCAAGACCCAGCTGCTGCCATTCTCCCGGCGCCCTCTCGTCGGCTTCCGCGCTGCACGGCGACGGCGTCGTAGTCTCATTTTCTGGCATCGCGCTAGCAATAGCATGACGGTCAATGCCGTTTCCGTGCACGGGCAGAGGCTCAGAGCACGGGAAGTTGAGCTTGGCACGCGGTCCGCGGAACACGAGCGCGGCGCAGTCGTACGCCCGCGCGGCCTCCTCGGCGGTGCTGAATGTCCCGAGCCACTTGCGCACCCGAGGCACCCGTCGATGCCGCACAGCCCGCACGCCGCGGCGGCGACGATCTCCGGCGGCGCCGTTCTGTACCCGGAGACGACGTGCCCCAGCGCGGCGACGATGATACCGTGCTCCCGCTCGGAGGAGATCGCCCGGCCCGGAGCGAACTCGATCGCCGAGCTGTTGTTGGCAGAGCCTCCTCCGCGGTCATAGCAGCGCGCGGCGCAATCTTGGTTCGTAGTGGCCATGGCTATGCTGTCTGCTGGATGGCGCAATCTTGGTTCGTAGTGCGTGGAGCGGGAGTGTTTGAACTGAGCTGAGGCGGGAGGCGAGGGCGAACGGAGGCGCTTATATACGCCTCGGAAACATCGACAGTAACGCGGCGCATACGTCGTACAGACAGAAGGGCGCCAGCAGGGGAGGACATACGGTACGGACGTGGGATGCTCGGACTCGCTCGGACCGACGTCGTTGATCTTTCCATATGTCCAGCCCAGACCAGGTGGAAAACGTGTGGATGAGGGAGAGCTGGCTTTGCTTCTCGATAGTTTTTGCGAAGTGGACCGGCGCTGGCAGTGGCAGCGACTCGCGCGCTGACGACGACGTTCGTGCGGCTGAGGTAGATGCTGACCTCCACATATGGCGTCACCAGAGGCTGGATAGAGGAGCAACCTGGAGGGTGTACTAGTCTAAGTTGGAAAGTCAAAAGAACATAGTTTCTCCACGTGGCTCATATGATGCCGGTCACCGTAGATGCTACAATTGCAGAGCCAAAAGAATGTCAACGTAGGTTAATTATCCTCATTATCGAATTGATAAACAATCCTCAGAAGTCAAAGATACAACTATATGCTATGTTTATCGTGGTCTCTATAGCATTTAAAGAACGGGACTTGCTTAACCCATGTTGCTCCCTGGCGGCACTAAGATGTCAAACCCTAGGCACTAGAGGAGGGCTACCACGCACATCCAACCGTCGCTGGTGTTGGCTGCAGTGGCAGCGCCGCCTGCTCCGAAGGTAGGGGCACCCGCTCATCCTCGTGGTCGCCGGTGGCAGTGCTGGGATGCTAGGGCAGCAACCCCGGGGCTAGTCGCGATGGCGCTCCACGTCGTTGCGACTGGAGGTGGTTCGGTGGTCTTTATCGGTACGTGGGCGGCGATGAGGCTAGAGGCTGGATGGGTAGGTGTCAAGGAAAAAAAATGGCGCCCTATGTATTGTAGCGCCGCCTCTCTCCAGACGCTACGCAAGTTATAGCGCGCTAATAGCGTGCTATTTTTCAAAATAGTGTTTTGCAAAATAATAAAAAATTGATAGGTATAGTCCGTATACTAAGGATTTCAATAGCTAAACAATTGTCCAAAGTAATACATGCATAGTCAATTAACCAGTGATGACCAAATGGTGACTAAATGATAGAGTATGGATCAAAATAATAGTCAAATTCAAAATGAAGGACATGTTTTTCAGACGGTCACATCAACAGCCAACAAGGCACCCAAGCAACAACATAGGAGAAACTACTTATTCAAAATCATGGGTAATGGGATGCGACGTGGGGGTGAGAGTTGGTTTAGCTAGGTTTGTTGAGTCGTGCGGGCTGAATGGGCTCCATAGACGGCCGATAAGATTTTGTTGCGCCGCTATAACGGTATAACGTAGAGTGTGTTTAGCGCCATTTAGCGCCGCTAAAACGTGATTAGCGTCATAGTGAGCATTTTATGCATAGCGTAGCGTCTGACTCCCGAAAACGCTATAGCGGCGCTATAGCGTCGAAATAGCGCGCTGTTTTTTTCGTTGGTAGGTGTTCTCACGGCATCATGTTGTGCAACGACTCAGTGTGGTCTGCTGCTTCTTGGTGCTTGTTGTAGAGTCTTGCAACGACTCGATGTGGTCGCCCTTATGGTAGGCAGCGTCAGGGATTGCGGGCTCCCAGTATCCGGTGACTCCTGGACCGATGGCTGTCTTCAACAAGGGCGGTCGGATGGACTGCATTGGTTAATGGGATGTGTCTTTTGGTTGGCATGTATAGGTAGGAGGATGCCGAGCAACTTCGGTAGAAATCCTTGCTCTAACTTTGGTTGGAGTCGGCGGTAGGAAGGCCCATGGGTTTCGTTGAATTTTTGGAAATCATCGATGTGATTTGGCTCCCCTCCTCCTCTTGTGGCTTTAACTCTGCAAGGACACCTCGGATCTGGTATCCGGCGATAGAGGTGTTGTTGCATCCTTGTCGATGCTGGTGAAATCCTTGCTTGATCTGCTACATCCTCGCGTCGCCGAACCAGGAGTTTCTTAGATGTAAATTAGTATTGCTTATGAGCTAGGTCTAGCTCATTAACAAACAAATGGATTTTTTTGTAGATGAAATCTTTTTGTGATATGATGGGAGCTTTAAATATGGTATCTTATTGCAGAAGTAGATGTAACTAAGATTTTGATTGTTTCCTCAGTAGGGAGGTTGATGGATCTGATAGATGTAACCCATAAACTTAGTAACATTATTTGGGATGTTTATATGGATATTTTCTCCTGCAGGTGGAGTAGTCATTTAGATGTAAATTAGTATGAGTTGTGATCTAGATGTAACTCAGGAACATACATAAGGGAGTTTTGTCATAGGATGGGAGTTTTAATTTATGTTATCTCACTTCAAAAGTAGATCTAATTATGAAAGCGAGAAATTGAATAGATGGTTTCTATTAAGATGTAATATAGCCCTTTCAATTGTGTGTATTAATTGGAAGTTCCAAGTTCATTGTTTGCTGCCACACATATGCGAAATTTATGTGGGATGAAATATTTTTCGCAAATAGATGTAACAATATAGGAAGGGATTTTTGAGAATTTTTTCTCTTGAGATGTATTTTCAGGACATATTTACTTATGTGTTTATTCAGTATGATGCTCTTCCTGTTTATTTAATATGTTTTTCCATGCTCTGGTTGTGATGCAAGAACAACCGATTAATTCATCAGCAAGACTTGATTCCCTATAGTCCAGCTGCTAGACTTGACTCTTGAGTTCTTTCTCAATTTTTATGTTCCCTTAACATGATATGTAAGACTGCTTCTCTTTTATTCATGTTTTGATGCCAAGACTTCAAACTTTACCTGGTGGTAGTCCTATGTTCTAATTATATTCTTATTCAGATGGTTACACTTGCGGCTAGAGTAGTACATATTAGTCTTACTATTTCATCTGATTCTTTTTGCCCTATCATTTGCATGGGTGTGACCGCATACTCTCTCGCTCATATTGGCATTCAAGTTTGCCTTGTGTCACCATTATACAATTCATGGAGGATGGTCCTTCATGGAGTCTCTTCTACGTGTAGTATATGTTTAGTGGGTCTTGACCATTTACTTGCTTGGTAAATTAAAGAACCGAGACAACTTCAACGCTCATTGACAACATGACACTTTGCCTAAACAGCGTGAATATAGGTCCACACTTGTTAAAGGAACATATTTCTACACCGCATGAAATCTTTACATTGCTTTTTTACATGGAAACCTTTTGGTTTAGCTATCTGTATCTTAGTAATTGGTACTAATTGAGACGATTGCATGGTTCAGGTACCACTATTTAATATACTGAAGAAGTTAGATGGTGAGGTGGTTACGAAGGTGGTGCGGCCATCTATTGCTCGTACGAGGTACCGAGTCATCAGGCTTCCAAAGTATATGATCCTTCTATTTCTTTTCTTATTTGTTGGGATTCTTTTCTTGGCCAACCCTTTCTTTTCCAGTATGAGTTTTACCTTGCCTCTAACCCTTAAGCCTCACTAGAGGTCTTTCTCCCACTTATATCAACAAGATCCAATCTTCTTGATGCGCTACCTAGTTCCAGGCAAAGTCAAACCTCTTGGCCTCATGTCTCCTTCGTGGGATAGCTTCCAGACTTCCTCCATTCAAGATGAAGATCGTGAAGCTCAAAGCCTAATCCCAAATAACAAGAGGTATGCTTATGACTACGATGATGAGGAATTTGAGATTTTCATGGAGCAAACAAAGAGAGGATGGAAGCAGCCAGAATATCTGGCTACTAGGTAGGAAGGCGTGGCTTGCCGCGCGCTTGCCCGCAAACGGGCAAGCACAAGCAAATATAAACAAACATTATAAAACATATTAAGAGAAGCATGATGTATATCTAATGACATAGAGGATCATAGTTTACATTGCTGGGTCAGAGAAGATTGAAGGTAAATACAATACAAAAATGATACTGAAATTATGGTCTCAGAATGTTTGCCTTTTTTTAAATCCAGAGAGGAAGTTCATATGACTAATTAAGCTTGTTTGAAGCAATAACAAAAGTTCACAACATCAATTCTCGTTAATCAAGCTAGGCAGTGAACAATTGTCAACGCACCTAGAGATCTCCCTGAGAATACGACCAACTGTAATTGAAATTTAAAAGAAAGCAAACTAAATACACAATAGGTTAGTAGATAGCACTTTCCAAGCAAACTGAATTGTTGTGGCATGTACATTCCTATGTGCATAGGTCTCTCACGATTATGGTCTGAAGCTCTGATGCAGGCTTTTTGTTGATGGAAAGAACACTATAGTGACAATGACGGTGCCATGTGTGTTGATAACAATCTCGGATGTTGACTTTGGTAGTTGTAGCTCATCTAGCATTGCATCGATTATAACTTTGTGTTGAATTACAATGGCCTCCCTGGTGCGCACCTAATAAAAAGAGAGGCAAATTGCAGATAAGGCAAGAGGAATCATCACTGGACATAAGGTATATGTAAACAACTGCCACCGATAGCTGCATGAACTAAATAGCTAATCTAGTTAGGACTCCTTTATCATGTGAATCGACTAAATTACATAATAATAATACCATCCTGTAGTGAAACGGAGTTTATAGAAGATCAATTATAACAAGCGACTATAAAGTAACACCAGACATACTACACAATCTGCCTAGTCTAAATCTAACAAAGCCATGTAAACTTGGTCTATAATTTGAAAGGTTACTAACAAAGCCATGTTAGGACTCCTTTGTCATGTGAATCGACTAAATTACATAATAATACCATCCTGTAGTGAAACGGAGTTTATAGAAGATCAAGTATAACAAGCGACTGTAAAGTAACACCAGACATACTACACAATCTGCCTAGTCTAAATCTAACAAAGCCATGTAAACTTGGTCTATAATTTGAAAGGTTACATAGGCTATATTACTTAGCAAGATACATACCTTATTGAATTTAAGCAATGCTTTTGAGTCCAGCGGAATACTATGCTATTGGACAAGACCTATTCAATCCAACAGAACATTTCTTGGCTGCACATACTTTTCAACATGTGTAGCTAGGGAACCAAAAACATGTTTTCTCTACCAAAGATTGACAGAAGAACTTTATGACAACGCCGTGCAACACACCATGGAGTGACTGCACCGGATAAATGTTTACTCATTGATTTTAAACAAATATAAAGCCTAGGGATAATCTATATTTCTTCTGATAATGTCAGATGGTAAGATAACTAAACTTTTATTGATCAATGTAAGGATGATAGGTATTAACTAACCACTACAACTGAAGTTATATGGATCACTGTAGGAAAGAATGATACACACTAACTAAATTCCAAGCCCAAAGGAAACTTAGAAAAAGGAAACGAATCTGGGATGATGTTTTGGACCTAATGTTGACTACAAACTGGATCTAATCTAAGAAGAGAAATGTGTAGTCCATAACACATACATGCCTATATATACCAAGTTATGTGTTATGGACTACACATTTCAAACAAAGTTTTGGGAACTGGGCTAATAAACTGGAGTAAATTTAAACGACAACGAACCAAAAACTACCCATGTGCAAACACATGGTTAGAGGAAAGTGCATAGTATACATGCACATAAAATATGCTATGGGACAGGAGCATAAACACAATGGCTAGAAGTGTGAATTTTCTTCTTAGCTTCTACCACAGATAGAACCCATGACAAAACCTGTATTGAGATGATCTAGGATAGAAAATGGGCTACTGCTGATTGCATCTTACGGTATATAAATTAGCATACATGCTTGTTACTATCAAAAAAACCTTCAGAGTTTATTTGATAGGTAATTCATAGGTGGGTACAGAGCAGAGCAGATACAAAAATAATTGTAGTGTCGTGCTTCACATCTTAAAAGTCAACCTAGTACATGTCTGATCGGAAATATATGTACAATTACACGGACAATATACTGGTGCAAAAATGACTGATACTATAGATTATGACTAACTTGCATGCTGAACCTTCTTGAAGAAATGCAGTGGAACTTCACAAACGCTCTTTATTGCTATTAAAGAACCATCAAGGAAATGCTCTTTATTTCCATTAAAATAACCAGGAAGGCTGCTACCAACGACCGTTCAATGACAACAAAGAACATCCGTGACCGTAAATAATGGAGCGGCCTCACCTAAAGCAAATCGTGTTGAATACAAATACCATGGGCAGTCGTTGGTGGCGCTTTTCAAACCATTGTCTCGAGCCTCCGAGGTGGTCTAAGGAGAAAGGTCAGCCATACAGGAAAATAGTCTTTGTACCACCAATTGGGGTTCCCTTTCCAATGGTAAACTCCACCGTTTACGAATGATTATGTAAATCCTTGAAGTCACGCTAAAAAAATATTGTCCCATGGCATATTTTACTATATTGAAGGGCACAATTCCCTTACCATAATCATAGAAAGTAGCCAAATGTAGGTTCCCAAGAAGATAAAATACATAAAACACAATTGTAGTGAACACCAAGGGTATTTAATAATTTATTCTGTAGCAAACAAGCAAACACTCTAAAGTAAAGCCTTTTGGGCAAGAACACTACTGTCTATGAACCAACATCCCTATTATGTATATTTTTAATCTTTTTAACCAACTAAAAAAACTGAAGATCATGAAGCTGCACCCCCAAAAAAATTTACACCTTGCCAAAATTGTTGCCTCATTTGTGGTCCCTCTCCTTTTTCTATTTGGCTTCGGCCGCTCCATGTTTCCTACTCCTATATCGGTATAGAAGGCAAAGTTTTTTCTCCAACTTTAAAACAAAATATGTCCAACTTCCTAAAATGCACCCATTGAATAAATTTTATCCTAATTGTCTAGGATCTGTTCTGTAGTCATTTGCATCTCTTCTGGGGTTTTTGGATTTAGAAGTACCTAAGTGTCTCTTGTATTTTGTTTTGGTTTTCTCTATAAGAAGGGAAAGCCTTTATCCTAAAAACTGAAACAATCATTACATCATACTACTTTAGGTTTAGGGCGTTGTTGAACTGGTGTTCTTTACTCGATACTTCATGAAATGATCAAATATACACTCTTGTTTAGGGCGTTGTTGTTGCTCTGCAATCTACATTAGCCTCTTTTAGCTAAAAATATATATAGCCTTTTTATGTGAACTATTTTGCCATCTTATTGCTCTGTTATTCGCCCACATGGCACCCTGATATGCTAATATATTCTTCATTTTATTGTTCCTCCCTAGGTTATTTTCAGTTTAATAGGTGTATGCTGAAATTTTTGCATTCCACAACAAACTTCTATATTTAAATATCTAGAAAGAAGTCTAATCAACATCTAATATTTTGTTATTATGAAAGCCAAGAAAATGGGAATAAAATCTAAAATAAGACCATGTTCTAGGACAAGGCATGTAAAATATTTGGGTAAAAACAATAGAATATCCATGACCAAATACATCTATTTATTTGTTTGAGGAGTTTGCTAAGAAGCAAAGCCTAAAACAGGAAGTTACCTAAAAGAAGGCACGGATGGAGGTAACACCGTATTAGGAGCAAAAGGCAGAAATAGTTATTAACCGGACACTAAATGCATGCTATTTCCAAGGATGCATTGGTAAAACTACAAATATAGCTTATAATCAGACCTTTTCATGCGAAAAGAAGTCGGTACACTACATGATGACCCTTCGTCTCCCCGTGCATCAGCGAGGCGACGGTTACACTACAAAAGAATCAAGGAGAAAGAAATTTATAATATGCCAAGATACATGGTAGATTTAGTTCTTTTTGCAGGCCAATATATTCAGGATAGAGCAGCTGAATTCGACGCAGTAAGAGTTAAAAGATTCTACCAAAAAATCATCAGTATGCTTATGCGATAAACATGTACAATGGAATTTCAACTATGAAAAGCAGTTTATATGGAGACAATGCGTTGGTATTATGAACAATTTAAGATCTCCATATTGCCGCCAGTGCAAACTAACAAAGTAGATTTGAGTCTGAGCTGATGTACTCACAAAAGGAGAGGGGAAAAGTAGACGCAACCACATGTTTCAAAGAAATGACTTCTATGATCAAAAGCCCATGTTTTGTAAGACAATGAGATGGAAAAAAAGATATCACGACAGACAACACAACAAGCAGCAAACAATTAGCAAAGAAAAGAGAGATATTACATTTGAAAAATACCTAACCACACTACTTACATAGTCACATTATCATATGTGGTTGAAGGGAGTTAAGAATAATGAAAATACAACTAAACTAAAATGTTTGTAAATATTACTATTTAGAATGTCTTGTGGAATATTTGACAGTGTCAAGTAAACAGAAACTACCTTACAAAGTTCACTGTACTGAGATCGGCGCATGTGGCAAAATCTAGGATATTGTGCCTGAATCTTATGGAAAACCTCTCGTGCAACCCTGATATGGATAACAAAACTTATCAGCTCTCCAAATTATATTACCAAAATACGAATGAGATCATCACTCGCATGCTACGATAAGAATGTTGCTAGATCCTTGAGATATGAATTGGGAAGGGAAAAAGAAGTTCAGTGTTGAAGGGCAGGATCACCTAGGAATTCATATGTTGACCAGATAACGATTAATTGCAAGCCTTAAACAAAGGAAGAAATAGTAAATTATGTGTCTACCTGAACTCATTGTAGCCATCTCTTTGTCGCTGGCGAGAATGTCGACCAAAACTGCAAGTACTCGATAACTGACTCGCTGCTGTAGCCATTTCCTTCACTGCTTGTTGACCAAAAACTGCAAGTACTCGGTCGCCATAGCCAGCACATGCCAGGCATGCTGCCCTGAATGGAACATGACAAAGACCAACATCTGAACCTATAAAAACATATTTACTAAATTCCTCGATAGATACACCACTAATCAGATCGTGAGACAAATAAAGGGGAAACACACGTAGAGAAGCACACTCACCCGGCCATGCCCTCCTCCACCATGAAATCCACATCAGCCACTCCTCTTCACTACACGCACCCTTTCCAGCTTTTGGGGACACTCTAGCATGTCATAACCATGCGCTCCAAGCAAAATCAGCATGGTTATCCACTCGCCGATCATGAACTGGTGCCTGCAAGCCTTGCCGGTTTGCCCATTATTTGTGTATCCTACTCAAAAAACTTTGGAAATTCTACTTTCTACTTTCTAGTACTCTTAGCATCATAAGTGTGGAAAAAACAAAAGCAATTTTCATACATCATAAGGAAACTCTAGAAATTAAACTTTTCTATTTAGAGTACTGAAGCAAATCGCTTCTGCTTCTGGAACAGGGAAGTACACAATTACTACGAGAATGATACGTAGATGCAGATTGACAACTTATAAATACATACACAAGTACACCATGAGTGCTCCAGATGTTCAGTTATATATGGGAAAACTAAAGCGTGTGATTAAATAGAAAATGAGGAAAGAATCTCACCTCATAACAATGAAACGTATACTTATCGGTAAACATAGTGGAGTTCTCTGAATTCATTTGTTCAGATCTCAAAAGGGCTTTTTTATCTGAGAATTTAGTGGAAAACCTGCAATGCACCGAAAGTGATCAATTTTTAGCAAAGCTGTCATTTGTTCTGAAGCTAAATCGGTAAGAAAGAAATCTTTAGCAAAAATAAATCGGTAAGAAAGAAATCTTCAGAAAAAACAAGATAAAACTATTTGTTCTGTTTGCAAAGAGCATGCATCGCACAACATCAAATAACATTAAATCTAAACAAAAAGATGCAGAAAGAACATAAAACAAGTCAGACGTTAGAGTAACCACTGCCTGCAAAAGGAAATGCTTCAAATTTACATTGCCCATAAATTCTCACTTATTACCTTTTGTATAGTGGTGTCCTGACCAAAGATCTCGTACGAGGAACAGAACTGAGATCAAAACCTGCAAAACAATTTATAGTACTTCCACTAATACAAAATCTATTACTCCCTTCCCTCCGATCCAAATTAAAGGGCAACACCCATTCTCTATATGCACTTATTTCAGATCCACACAATAAAAGAGAGAGATAGGATAGCCTGCTATTTCAGATCTACACAAAACTAAAAAGAGGTAGGAGACAACAGCGATATCACCTTGTTTCAGATGAGGACAGGAAGGAGGTCGAGCTCCCTGCGTGAGCCACCTCTGCATCGCTGCCGCTGGCGCCACCTCTGCATCGTCACCGCCGGCTGCTAGAGGGAGGAGGAGGCGAGACGGGGGAGACAACAGAGACGGGGAGGGAGAGCCAGGAGGCGTACATGGGGCGAGCGCTGCCGCTACCGTTCGTGAGAGATAGGGGATATGGGAGGAGGAGCTCGTGGTAGGGGTAGAGGCCGCCGCCACGCTCCCCCATGGCCGAAAGCTGTTGTCGCTCCCGTACCTCTACCTCCTCCTGACACAACACTTCCCTGGTCAACGCTGCCGCGCTCGATCATCGGCGAAGGCCGCCGCCCAGGGGCATGGCCATATGCGGCGTCACTCGCCACCCCTTGCCATGGACGTCTGGTCCTCAGGCTTAAGAGAGATAAAAGGATGTGAGATGGGAGAGAGAAAGAGAGTTAAGACGGGATAGGGGGGTCAAGAGGCGTACCTGCGGGCGAGCACCACCGCTGCTGGTCCCATGGAGTCAGGAACGGGCCGGTGGAGGTCAAGCTCCTCGGATCTAGTCCTCCTTGAGAAGAACAAAGGAGGAGAAGAAGGACCGGCGTGGGGATGGAGGACTCGTGAGCGGCGCTGCTCCTCCGATTCAACTCCTCCCGGAGGAGAAAGCCGCAACTGCGATGACTGATGGGGAGGTCGGCTGAGAGAGAAAGGGAGGGGTGAGACGGGAGAGAGAGAGAGAGGGAAGAGGTAGAAGAGACGGGGTGGGAGGGGAGTACATATGGGTGAGCTGGTGCCTGTCACCATGGAGCCGGGGACACGCCGGCAGAGGCCGAGCTCCACGAGCCCTCCGGATCAGCTCCTCCTCGAGAACCTGGGCAACGACCGATGGCGGCGGCTAGGGTTTTTAGACGGGGAGGGGAGAGGAAGGAAGCACGGAGTGGTGGCCTCTAGGGCCGACCCCGCCCCTCTCTCTGAACGACGGGGAGGGAGAGGAATGACGGGTTTGCCCCTGTTCGTAGCACCAATTCACGAGCGGAACCACCGCGAAGAGGGCGGGAAGCGAGCCCACACATACCTCCACGTACCACCAACCGCTGACAAGCGGGACCTGCGAAATGCAGGCCCCCACCATCAGTGGTGGTAGCTAGCATTCGTGGTAGTGCGAGTATGAACAGGAGCCTCACATGCACTCAGATGGACGGCCAGGATTCACCCAATCTAACGGTGCGGACCACCAGTGGGAAAACACACGGCCAAGATTTGTTTGGAAGGACAATCCGACGGCTGGGACCTCAAGTGGCCTCTATATTCTCCGGAGGGGGGTAGAAATATCTTCTTTAGATGGTGCGGCCTGAAGATGAAGAAGAGGCATAGAAATCCCATGGGAATGGGTGCATGGAGTCACTCAAGTTTATCTCCACCAACTACTCTTCACAAAAGCGTAAGAAAGCTAACCGACCTGATGCAGAAACTTATCAGGAGACCACGATGCACACTTCTACAACAAATAAGATCACCATGAACGCGCGCATAAGCGTGAAGCCCCAAAAAGATTGGGAGTTCAAAATTCTAGACGTGACCATCCTCCCACACGTTACAGAAATGGAACATCGTATTCGCAAGATAGATAAGTATCTGCATCATGATCCTTGAAACAAAGATCAAAACACCGCGTGTCAGTATTCGCTCCAACAACCCTCCTTCGTCATGAAGAACACCACGGTGTCGAATAATCGCAAGGGATTTTTTGATCCCACTGGCTTGATCCCAAGCTTGGGGGAGATCTATAACACCTTGTAATCTATCTTTCAGTTTTAGCATCTTTACTCTACTGCATGCATGGTATGTTTTTAATTCAAGAGTTTGCATTAGCTGCATCATCTTCAAGTTTCCCTTTATTCAAGAGAAGAATTATATTCGTTGAGTTTCGAGACTTTATGATATTTGAAGTTATTTTTGATTCATGATTATTATATTAAATGATTGAACTAGGTTGAGTGTTATGATAATTGTACAACTATTATGATTTTAGGGTCTTTCACACTGATAAAAGTATTGATTAAATTATTAGAAGTAAAATATTGGCAGCATATTATAGTCACAGGTTTGGGTTATAAAAGCCATAGTAGTGAGCATGATCACAAGGCTGTGCTATATAAAAAAATAGAAGAAAGAAAAGGAAGCAAAATATCCAGCTATCAAGAAAAATTTCAAGGCAAAAGAAAGTGTACAAGCTTGGAAAAAAAGAGATGATCATGAATCTTCATTATTAAAATAAAGTGCTCAACCATCTTAACTTTATGATTATAGAATATGTTCAATCACTAATAACTTCTTATAATTGCATTGATATGAAAAAGTGTGGAAGCCTCTAATTCATGTGATATGTAAATGTTTGATAAAGATCCCGATGTAACTCTACATCCGATATTGTATTCCTGTTTCAATTTTTACCTCATGTATTTGTAATGACTCGTGCCTCATAAACATGATGATCTTGTTCATAAGCCACCATCTTGTTCGGATACGAGAAAGAGTCTAACTTGGGGGAGTTGATGAGTCCAAAATTGAAGCATTTTACTTATTGTTTTTACATAAGTAGAGTAAAGTTTTTAGTTTTTAGTATTTTATCGTGTTCACGCGCATCTTTTTCCCTTGTTTCAATAGGATCCTAATTTACTAAGTCTTTTATGAACATATCAATTGAGACTATCATATTACACTATAATATGATATTTTTAAGTGATAAAAGTCATTTTATTGATTTATCCTCGTACCCGGAGGAATTGCTTGCGCGGAGGAGGTTCCAGCACATGTAACGACCAGTGGTACAGGCAGAGCCCGCCTGTACCATCCGCCCATACGACCCTGCATTGTGACCACCTTGTCAAATACTTTCACCTCGCAAAGACGAATCTGAGATCCGATATTCACAAACACCTCCAGCCACGAAAAACCACACTAGAAAGGGATCTGAAGGAGGAACTTGGAGAGGGGAAAATCCTTGCTGCTTCACGGATCATTGAAAGACAACACATCATACCCTACATCATCAACCGCTGCATCACCATCACCATCTCTACCCCTATCTTACATTCATTAGATCTTGTTGTAATTCTAGATTCAATTGTGGTTTCTACTAGATTCATTCCATTACTTTTATTCATCCATTTTATTATTATGATGTTGTTGATTTCTTCCATGTATGAGTAGTTTCCTTCGTTTTTGGGGAGTATTCTTATAAAATGAAATAAAGATGATCTACTACTTGTGTCTATGATCCATTGATCGATGATGTGTGTTTGATCTCTCCCATTAGATGGTATGTGTAGTCAGTCACATATCATTTTCCTTCAGGTATAAAGATGAGGATCAAACCCTTTGGACATGTTTGAAAGCGTTTCCGAAGCTATTGTGACTAGAAGCGCGGCTAGCAACCTACACGGTCGAAGGGGGAACAAAGAGAGATTCACTAAGCTAATTACGATATCTACGGGGAGACCCTTGATTGCGGTGGTCTGTATGGGTGACTTCTCTCAGACATCGCGGTGGTTATTTAGAGATGACCTTATTCTTGGCTCAACAAAGTGGACAAGCCTTATAGTGAACATATTATTACGAAACTCTCTCCACACATGTCATGACACAAGAAATAGGTTATCCTAATTATGATTAATTACAATATTCTAGTGGTGTATCCTACATCCCCGAGAATGTCTTAGCCCTATTAAGTTCAACCACCATTCCAAAAGCTCTTGTTACTTGCTTTCTTTTTACTTGTTTTATTTATTTTTCTGCATTCAAACAAAAACCTTTCAAACACCCTTTACTTGAAATCAAAGGCAACTTATAAGTATCCTTTGGTAGATAGTGATGAGGGGCATAAATACCCTAACCAACTAGCTCTCTGTGGGTTTGATACTCTTATTTCGAAACTAACTACAATTGATTTGTGCACTTGCAGTCATGACCACACTACTCCAGTTTCAGCACACTTAACTTCCATGTTCCTTCCGGATAAGCTTTTGAGAAAGAAATCAAGCCTTGTTGATAATACTACCATATCAATTCTATTAACCCCTGAACAAAAATGAATAAGTAATAATAATCTTGAATTAAAATATCAATAAAATGATTTTTTGCCTTTTTCTATTTAATATGGAATAATTCATATCTTTAAATCCATAAGTCAGAATTTGACAACTAATATGTCTAAATCAATCAGAAAAATGAGAGAAATCCAAACATGACATCCATATCGTCTTTTTTAATCATGTATCAGATATTTTTAATAGTGTAATGTAAGGTTTTCTAAATAAAATTCATTTATTAGTGGCTAAATCTTCAAAAAAATCATATAAAAATCCCTTTTGAATTTAAGGATTCTAAAAATCCTTAGCTCGGGGTTGAGCCTCGCTATACTTGCAGTGGATCTATGATGAAATATCATATTGAGAACCTAAAAATCATTTTTTCGAAAAATCATAACATAAGCATCATATCATGTACGTGTAGTTCAAATCTGACTCACTTCCTGCCGATTCGACATGAATTTGTTATCTTCACAAGGATGGACATAAAAGTTTAATATAAATCGTTTGGGACATTATCCATGGAAGGTGGTTTAGTATTTTGTAAAAATAGAGTGATACCATTTTAAAACTTTCATTCATGATTGCTTCACAAAACACCCCTTTTTTGGCACTCGGAAAATAGAAAATGACTTTTTAATACTACAAAAATAAAAACCTCCTCATGCAATATTGTTCGTCATCCTAAGATGCACGTGTGTGGACAATATAGACACATTATCACAAAGTATGTTACGATTCTTGCCATAATATTAGTCGTTTGGCCTGAAAAACATGAAAATCTGGAACATGATAGCTCATTTATGAGAAGTTTTTCTTTAGAGATTTGGAATATTCCTCATTTGATATATTTACTTATAACTATGTCACATAATATGACACTACGTGAAAGTTTTACATTATTTGGATTGTTTTTGATTTTTTATGCCCGTTTCAAACTATGGTCAAAATTCTTATCTCGGGGATGAGTCTCGCTGAACTTTCAGTGGATCTCTGATGAAATAGCATATTGTGAACCGAAAAATAATTTTTCAAAAAATCATGAGTATCAGATCATATACTTGTAGTTCAAATCTGACCCACTTCGAGGAGATTCGGCAGAAATTTATATTTTTCACGAGGGGTTGATAGAAAGGTTTAAGATATCCCGGTAAGTACATTTTCTATTGGAAGGTGATCTATTTTTTAAAAAAAGGGTTGGTACCATTTTGAAACTTTCATTTCACGGCTGCTTCACAAAACACACCGTTTTTGGCGGTCAGAAAATGAAAAATGTGGTATACGAAAGTATATGTAATGTTTTATATTTTATTCAACAAAAATATGCAATATTTGAGTTTAGTTAGATAGATCTTATTTTTTGCAAATTTTAATATATTATCTGTACTTTTCCGAATTAGAATGATTTAGTTATTTTTTTCTAGAATTAATGTGGCAAAAAAAGGAAAATAGCTATGCCGACGACAACGTAGATGTGAAATCTTGGCCGCTGTCGGTGTAGCCTTGACACCATTGCATCGCTGTCACGACCAATTCCCTACGCCGACGGCTACCGCTGGACTATACTGTCTTACGCCGACGGCAAATCTAGGCGACGGCCGATTTGCTCGGTTGTCCGCGTCGGGGCCTATGCCGATAGCCCCGAAAAATAGCCGTCGACGTCTTGATTTGTTCATGTAGTGGAGGTCCGAAACAGGATGCTAAATCATACTATAGTACTTTCTATCCTAGTTGTGGCACTTAATACTAGTAGTAAGTATCTCTGAGGCGTTGCCACCGGTTGGACTGAACAATATTAGGGAAGCACTATGATTTGGCAATCTTGGCTCTACAAATCGTCTAGGCATCAGGTGTTGTGTCATTTTGGACATCCTTGAGGAAGGTGTCACGCCAACAAACCCGGCAAACAAAGAAAAATTAGCGTTCAGCGAATATGACTGGGATTGTCTTCTGTTCAATGTTTAAAACAAACTTTTTTTCACAAAGCTGTTAGGGTGCTGTGTTGTATTCCATGCCGGGTGTTATGTTGCCCAGCCTTGTATCTGGTGTGTTTCGCATCGCCATGATGCCGGATGTAACAGTATCCTCGGATGCTGAACTTTGTTGTTTCTTGTTTTCTTCTAATTCAATCGACACACAAAGCTTTTGCGTGTTCGTAAAAAAAACTTTTTTTCACAAATCACATGATAAAAATACATTGGTTAGCCAAACCAGAGACAATTTACTCTTAATCTAACGAACCAACGCACTAGCTGTGCTTTGTCCCAAAAATGTTCAGTTTAACTGCCGTTATCAGTTAGTCTATAATCCAACAGCTGATACCTAAACCACCACATTTACATAGGAGTACATGAACTCGAATGTAAGATGCTTCACCCGAAGAATGGCGCGAACCATTGGTCGTCTCCATCCAGCTTCACAAAATCCTCCTGCAGGCCTTCCCACAGCTGGTCGTCAGCACCCAGCTGCCACTCTCCAGGCGTCATCTCGTCGGCTTCCGCGCTGCACGGCGAAGGCGTCATAGTCTCGTTTTCTGGCATCGCGCTAGCAATAGCATGACGGTCGTCAATGCCGTTTCCGTGACCTGACAGAGGATCAGAGTCAGAGCACGGGAAGTTGAGCTTGGCACGCGGGCCGCGGAACTCGAGCGCGGCGCAGTCGTACGCCCGCGCAGCCTCCTCGGCGGTGCTGAAGGTCCCGAGCCACTTGCGCACCGCGCGGCGCGGGTCGCGGATCTCCGCCGCCCACTTCCCCCACGGCCGCTGCCGCACGCCGCGGTAGACGTTCTTCTTCCTCCGCCGCTGCTTCCTCTGCGCCGCCGGTTCCACCGTCCCTTCCGCGGCCGCGAAGAAGTCGCATCCGAGGCAGCCGTCGATGCGGCACAGCCCGCACGCCGCGGCGGCGACGATCTCCGGCGGCGCCGTGCTGTACCCGGAGACGACGTGCCCCAGCGCGGCGACGATGATGCCGTGCTCCCGCTCGGAGGAGATGCACCGGCCGGGGGCGAAATCGATCACCGAACCGTTGTTGGCATCCGCAGAGCCTCCTCCGCGGTCATAGCAGCGCGCGGCGCAATCTTGGTTCATAGTGGCCATGGCTATGTATGCTGGCTGCTGGGTGGCGCAATCTTGGTTCGTAGTGCGTCGAGTGGGAGTGCTTGAACTGAGCTGAGGCGGGAGGCGAGGGCGAACGGAGGCGCTTATATACGCTTCGGAAACATCGACAGTAACGCGGTGCGTATGTCGAATAGACAGAAGGGCGCCAGCAGAGAGGACATACGATGCTCGGACCGACGTCGTTGATCTTTCCACTTACGAGTATGTCCAGCCCAGCCCAGACCAGGTGGAAAACGTGTGGATGAGGGAAAGTTGGCTTGCTTCTCGATGGGTTTTTGCTCAGTGGATTGCTGCGTGGACCCGCGCTGGCAGTGGAAGCGACTCGCGCACTGACGACGACGTGCGTGCGGCTGAGGTAGATGCTGACCTCGACATATGGCGTCAACATAGGCTGGACAGAGAGGAGCAACCTGGAGGGTGGACTAGTCTATGTTAGAAAGTCAAAAGAACATAGTTTCGCCACGTACGTGGCTCAGATCTTGCCGGTCACCGTAGATGCTACAATTGCCGAGCCAAAAGAGTGTCAACCTAACTTGGTAAGGACTTGGTAAACAAATCAGCGAGGTTCACATGACTTCGTGTGCAAAATATTTATTTCCCCACTCTTTTATAGCTTATGGGGATAAAACAACTTAGGAGCAATGTGCTTTGTAATATTGCTCTTAATATAATCTGTCTGCATCTGTATAATACAAGCAGCATTATCTTCATAGATAATGGTAGGCGGTTCTAGCGAATCAATCTCACTTGAACCTTGGACAAAGTTCATCATTCTGTGAAGCCATACACATTCTCGTGATGCTTCATACAAAGCAATTATCTCAGAATGATTCGTGGATGTAGCCACCAATGTTTGCTTTGTCGACTTCCAAGAGAAGGATGTACCTCCATGTAAGAAGACAAATTCAGTCTGTGATCTGCCATTATGGGGATCTGACAAGTATCCAGCATCACAATACCCCACCATGGTTCTTTCTTGATTTTTCTTATAGAACAAACCAAGATCTTTGGTGCCCTGAAGATATCTTAGAATATTCTTCACACCAACCCAATGTCTTTTCATTGGCGATGCGCTATATCTAGCCAAAAGATTAACTGCAAATGATATATCAGGTCTCGTGCAGTTTGCTAGATATATTAGTGCATCAGTTGCACTAAGATATGTGAACTCAGGTCCCAATATCTCCTCATCGTCATCCTTAGGTCTAAAAGGGTCTTTATCTCTATCAAGAGACCTAACAACCATAGGTGTTTTAGATGGGTATGATTTATCCATATTGAATTTCTCGAATATCTTTTGGATATAAGCAGACTGGTGAACTAATATTCCTGAAGAAATATGTTCAAGTTGTAAACCAATACAAAATTTGGTCTTACCCAAATCTTTCATCTCAAATTCCGTCTTCAGATGATTACTAGCCTCATTTATCTCTTGTGTAGTACCAATGCTATTCAAATCATCCACATACACAGAGATTATACAAAATCCATAAGTAGATTTCTTGATGAACACACATGGGCAATCATCATCATTTAAGTACCCTTTCTGCAAAAGGAACTCACTTAGTCGGTGTACCACATTCTACCCGACTGCTTCAAGCCGTATAACGACCTCTGTAGCTTTACGCAAAACATTTTGCGATCAACCTTTGGATCTGGAATCTTCATTCCCTCAGGGACTTTCATGTAGATATCCATATCCAGCGACCCATATAAATATGCGGTCACCACATCCATCAATTGGATATACAAATTCATTTGCACTAGCAGCGATATCAAGTATCGGAACGTGATTCCACTCATCACAGGAGAATATGTTTCATCGTAATCGACGCCAGGTTTCTGTGTAAACCCTTGTGCTACAAGCCTCGCCTTATATCTCACCACCTCATTGTTTTCGTTCCTCTTTCGAACAAAAACCCATTTCGCCCCTACGGGGAAAACATGCTGAGGAGTAGGTATCACTTTAGTAAATACCCCTCTTTTGGTAAGCGAGCACAATTCATCCTCAATTGCAACCATCCATTTGGACCAGTCCGAGCGTTTCATACACCCTGCCATGGTCTTAGGTTCACAGTCCAATGCCAGGTCATCTGCAATCTTTGAGGAGAAAAATATGTCGACATTTGTAGACTTTCTGTTGAACGATTCTCCTGATTCAACATAGTTTGTGGAAATTTCTTCAATACCTTCAGACTCATCGTGATTTCCCTCAACGATTGAATCGAGGTGTTCCAATGTCCCAGCACTTATATTTGTGTGCGCACTTGTGCTGGGCCCTGGATGATGAACATCCTTTAGGTGTCTTTCTTCAACACTTGGTTGAACGTCAACCCATGGTTGACCTACATTTACTGTTTCAGAGATCCTCATTCCCCGTGGACGCTTCTGAGAAGTCTTGTCCTTTTTGTCCAGATTTCTCCCCCTCTTGGGCAGTTGAGTGGTCTTTGCTATCTCAACTCTCTCTGGAACATTCATAGAAGGAACATGAGATTTAGTGACACCTTTATACTCAGTAAATGCATCTAGCATATTATTTGCAATATTTTGCAAATTTATGATCCTCTGAACCTCCAGTTCAGATTCGTTCGTACGTGGATCTAAAGACTGAATGCCTTCAACATTCCAATCTATTTCCCGGCATTCTTTGTGGTCCTTTTCTCTCCCTAATGCCGGAAAATTATCCTCATCGAAGATGCAATCAGCGTACCGGGCTATGAAGAGATCCCATGTTAGAGGCTCCGGGTACTTTATAATCGACGGAGAAGTGTACCTCACATAAATACCCATCTTTCTATGTGGACCCATCGATGTACGCTGAGGTGGTGATATCGGCACGTACACAGCGCAACCGAATCTTCAAAGGCTTGGTTGATTTCCACGTACTAACTGCAACGGGTAGGTCGTATGGTATGCAGTCGTTCGAATTTGTATCAATTCCGCGGCATGTAACACCGCATGTCCCCAACATGAAGTTGGGAGATTACAATTCTGTAGGAGCGGTCTTGCTATCAACTTGATCCTCTTGATAAGTGATTCTGCAAGACCATTTTGTGTGTGTACATATGGTACAGAATGCTCCACAGTTATGCCCAAAGCTAAGAAGTAATCATTGAATGCTCGTGAACTAAATTCAGCAGCATTATCCATTCTGATGGATTTTATCCTATGTTCAGGATGATTAGCTCTTAATTTAATGATTTGAGTAATCAGCTTTGCAAATGTATGGTTCCTTGTCGATATGAGACACACATTTGACCATCTTGTAGATGCATCAATGAGTACCATAAAATATTTGAATGGTCCTGATACATTATGTTCGACTGCATAATTATTACAATACCATATGTCTTATGACACAAATATTTTACAACACACAATATATGTAAGGACATCATCACAATACTTATGACACTATAAGGAGTTTAAAGTCGGTCTCCATATATGTCACTTGTAGAAGTGAAATCCACTAACATGTCTTCAGCATGAAGTGTTGGTCCTTCCTTTTGCTAAGGCTGATTATGATTCTCCATATTCTTTTGAACACTGTTCTGTTGAACACCTTGGGAACTCTCGACCATCGGTCCAGTGAAGTGAGCTTCGTATTGGTGCCCTTGGGCCTTCTTTCCTTTGGTTGATTGTTGATACAGCGACACCAAATACTTGGAAGTTGTACACTTCTTTTCAGTATGAGTGTTACAACCACATCGATAACAACCTTGAGAATTGTTACCCCTATCATTTCTCTTAAAATGATTCTTGCTCTTTTGGACTCCATGGCTATTCTGATTCTCATTGCGTTTCCACTTTCCCTTAGACCTCATACGGTTCTTCTTTGAACCATGAAAGTTTTGAGCATTGTAAGAATTGAAATGTTCTTCAGGTAGCGGCAATGTTCCCGTTGGACGGGAAAGATTATTCTTATCAAGAATTTCATTGTGCTTTTATGCCTGAAGGAGTGCATATATCAATTCAGAATGCTTCCTATACTTTTGGTTACGATGTTGTTCAGCAATCAACCTCATATTAGGATGGAAAGTAGAGAGCGTCTTCTCAATGAGATCCACATCCGAAACTGCACTGTTGCAGAATCTCAACTTTGAGTTGATTTGATGCACGACGGAGTTGTATGCCGCAACGGACTTAAAATCCTGAAAGCGGATTAGTGCCTATTGCCTTTGCGCTTCAGGCAACATCACCGATCTCTGTTGATCATAGCGCTCCTTTAAGGAGTCCCATAACGATAGAGGATTTTCCTTCATCATGTACTCATCTTTCAGAGCGGGATCGAGGTGATGTCTAATGAAGTGTAAAGCAGCATACTTTGTCGGTTCTGGTATAGCAGGAGCACCTTGAGCAGGTGTGGTTATAGTGCTGATCAAATTCCTGGATGACAAGTTAATCTTGACATCAATTGCCCAGGACAGATAGTTTCTGACATCAAGTGCAAGTTCAGCAAATTCTTTCTTGGATATGTTATCCATAGCCTACATGAAAAATATCATGCCCATTAATTTACCAACAAGTAAATTAATTGTGTGTAAAATAGCATGCTTGATCCACTTGAAGGTCTAGGAAAAGCCTATTCGACCCATCATATGACATTCTATAAATAGATAATCACCATATATGGTGTAGATCATATTTGTAGGACACATGGAGATAGTCACTACCAAGTAGTGTAGATCTCACTTACATGTTTACTTTCATTTTTGCTTTAAACACAAGATAATCACTATAAAGTAGTGTAGACCGACCACTTATGGTACTTCACACAACCTTGTGTTTAATAAAACACATTGAAGGTAGTCGCCAACTTGGTGGCGTAGACCTCACAGTTGTGTATCAAGTAATTCATTGATATTTAACCAATCCATAAGTTGTACGCAAATTTGAAATTTGTCATATTATTTTGTCAAGCATAGTCAACATAAAGCAATTAAAAATTGCAAACAGTCTAATATTGACATTTAAATGTGCAGATACTACATAGTTAGTGCTAGATAATACTAACAAACACATATTTACAAAAACTGAAGCTAAAAAGCTAATCAGAAAAAGAGAATCAAATTTCTAATGTACCGGGCCAAATATCCATAGCCTAATATGGTGGCACATTTTTTGATATACTCTTTTATTTTTATTTTAATATTTTTCATGTACGTGGCCAGCTGACCAATGTACGCAATCTGGACACTTCTGGACGGCACGAGCGAGCGGATAAGCCAGGGAGAGAAGCAATTTTAACCCCACGCGTTCCTGACGGAACCGCTCCCCACACGCACGCGCGTCCCTATTTCTGCGGCGGCGGCTAGTCCAGTATCGCCGGCAGCTGTTCACCGGCGAGGTGCGGATGCTCCCGGCGCGACATCCTCCTCCGAAGAAGATCCGCTGGACAGGTGCGTCCCGGGCGCCACTCCATTGGAGTGGCCGTTGGAGAGGTCAAGCCTCATCAGGATCCAACCCCTCGACCGTCCACCGGCTCGGCGTGCCTCCTGCACGGAGCGCTATACTACGAAGCAGATGCGGCAGCGCGGAGGCGGTGCTGCAGCGGCGGAGCTTCCCGACCCGTTGTCGAGTACGTCCCCAAGCGCCGTTGCCGACAGGGGGAGGCGCGACGCGAGGCCGGCGCTTGACGGAGCAGTCGCCGGTCACCGGGAGGCGCGGTGCGAGGCCGGCGAAGAAGATAGAGGAAGAACTCAGGAATTTACCCCGGGCTTATAGCTCCTATGCGACGTCTTTACGCGGAATTGGAAGGAACATGACATCGTTGAAAAGAATAGCTCGCATGTGACGGTTGTGAGGCAGCTAATATCCCAAGGCCACACGGGTCATAAAACGGTCGTTAATGACACATTTAACTTTGTTCCAAGATTAGGGTTAAGCCAAACCGGTCGGTTGGGACAGCCAGTCAAGCCAGTCAAACCAACCACTTCCGACCGAGAGCGCGCGTCACACTGACTGTAGCTTCCCCGACAGCGGCGGTGGACCTCACCCATCGTTCTCGGCGCCGGCGGCGGCACAACAATTAATTTAGGCGGCGGTGCTTTCGTTTGACGGCGAAGGTGGTGAGTGCCATTTGAAAGCTAATTCCTCTCCTATTCTTCTCAATTTGCGATCTGAGCGTGCCCATTGATGCTAGATTGTGGAGGCGAGGGTTTGCTGAACAGGGCAAGGTGGAACGAGATGGAGCATGGAGAGGGGACTTCTAATCGGTACATCCCGTATCTCTGCACTTAATTTCTCTAAGGTTGAGCTCTTTGTTTGCTTCCGCTAGCTCACAGTGCCCGCCAAAAACAGGGGAGACGATGTTGCGCGCCAAACCTTCGAATTTCGCATCAATTTCTTTCCCTCTAGGGCTGTTTTAGTATATGGCAGCACGCAGCTTATTGAGAGATACACAGTTGTTAAATGGGAGGTGGAATTAGAACATGTTGATCCCCAAGAGCTAATAAACATGGGAGAGGAGGCGGTGAGGAAAATGGTGAAAAAAATTGGGGATAGTGTGGTTTGGGGGCCAGAGCAAGAAGTTTCTTTGTTACGATTTGATGATTGCAAATGTGACTATGTTAGGGTTGAGACAGGGGAACATATAGTTGATGAAATCGATGAGCGAAACGGTTGGACAAGCAAAATTGTTCTGTTTTTAGCAAAGCTCATTGATCTGAAACCTGATTCGAGGGTTGGATATGTGGCCTCGAAGCTGGCTGCTCAGATGGTCGAGGATGATTGGGCTGCACAAAGGCAAGTAATGCCTATACTTACTGTTGGAATTATGCCCTAGAGGCAATAATAAAGCTGTTATTATTATAATTCTTGTTCATGATAATGTTTATATTCCATGCTAGAATTGTATTAAGCGGAAACTTTAATACTTGTGTGGTTTGTGAACAACACCGTGTCCCTAGTACGCCTCTAAGGACTAGCTCATTGATTAATGATGGTTAAGGTTTCCTAACCATGGACATGAGTTGTCAGTTAATAATGAGATCATATCATTGGGAGAATGATATGATGGACATACCCAAACTAAGCGAAGCAATTAGATCGTGTCATCGTGTTCGTCTTTGCGAAGCTTTTCTTATGTCAAATATTGTATTCCTTAGACCATGAGATAATACAACTCCCTGGTATCAGAAGAAAGCTTTGAGGTCATCAAACGTCATCCTATGAGAGGGTGATCATAAAGGTGTCTCTCAGGTGATCAGAAAGTATCTGTTGGGTTGTATGTATCGAGATGGGATTTGTCCCTCCCAAGTCGGAGAGATATACTTAGGGCCCACTCGGTAATCGATATCAACACCGCTTGCAAGCATGTGGTTAAGGAGTTAATCACAAAGTGATATCGGATTACGGAACGAGTAAAGTACTTGCTGTGAACGAGATTGAACTAGGTATGACGGTACCGACGATCAAATCTCGGGCAAGTAAAATATCGCGAGACGAAGGGAATATATATATGGGATTGATTGAATCCTTGCATCATGGTTCATCCGATATGATCATCGTTAAATGGGTGGGAGTCAATATGGGTGTCCAGACCCTGCTGTTGATTATTGATAGAAGATCATGTCTGCATATTCTCGAACCCGCAGGGTCACACACTTAACGTGTCTCGACGCTAGGATAGATTGGATAATTGGTTTATGAGTTTTTGTTCGGAGTCTCGGATGGGATCCGGGACATCACGAGAGGTTCCGTAGTGGTCCGGAGAATAAGATTCATATAAGGCAGTGCAGTTTTTGGAGTTCGGAATTGTTCCGGGTTAATCGATATTGTACCAGAAGCTTCTAGAACCTTCCGGAAGGGGACCAACGTGGCCACACCTTCCGGGAGGGGGCATGGGCCTATGAGGGAGTGCCCTGGCCGCATTGGGCCAGGGGCACAAGGCCCCATAGGGCCCAGCCGGCCAAAGAGGGTTTAAACTCGAGATAGAGTTTCTAGAAGGGGGGTTTCCTTGCCCCCCACTCTTCCTCCTTTGGGGCCGCCGGTTTGGCTTGGGGGAGGGGGCTAGGGCTGCGCCCACCCCTCTATATATAGAGGGCTGGGGGCGCACCACCCCCCTACACCTTCCCCTCCAACCCTAGCCGCCCTGCTGCCCTTCCTCTCTCCCTCCCGACTGTTTGTAGGCGAAGCCCTGCTACAGAAATTCTCCACCATATACACCACGCCGTCGTGTTGTAGATCCAATCCGTCTCTCCACCATACTTTCTGGTCCGAGGAAGGAGGAGACGTCGAGGTGCTGCACGTGTGCATCTCACGGAGGCACCGCCACTTGTGGTGCTAGATCGGATCGGATCGCGAGGAGGAGAAGCGAGTACGACTACATCACCCACGTTCCGACGAACGTTCCGCTGTGCGAATCTTCAAGGGTATGAAGATCTAATCCAATCCCTCTCGTTGTTTGCATCTCCTAGATTAGATCTTGGCTTTCCCTCTGTTCGCATCCATAGAAAATTTTGATTTACTATGCCGCGAAACCCTTCAGTGGTATCAGAGCTAGATCTATGCGTAGATGTGTTTCACGAGTAGAACGCAACATGGTTGTCGCGGGCGTTGATGTTTTCTGTTGCAAGCCTCTTCTTTGTGTTCTTCTTATGACGCGGGATAGTGAGATTGAAGCGGTCCAGGCCAACCTTACGCGACGTCGTTCGCGAGACCGGCTCCGCACTTGACGTGTGGCTTGTTCCACACATGCGGCTGGTGGATGCCAGTTTCTCTCCCTATAGTTGTCATGGGATTAACACCGGAGTTTGGCAACCATAATATCACCGTTGTGGCTTTCCGTAGGTAAGAATCGTTCTTAGCATCTACTCCCATAAGCCACGTAAAACATGCAATAACAAAGTAGAGGCGTCTAACTTGTTTTTGCAGGGAGTGTTTTCTGTGATATGGTATGGCCCAAGATATGATGTGTATAATGTATGCGATGATCATGTTTTGTAATGTTTCACGACTTGCATGTCGATGAGTACACAACCGGCAGGAGCCATATGGTTGTCTTTATAATTGTGTATGACCTATGTGTCAACTTCTTATACGCCATGTAATAGTTTCACTTTATCGCTAAGTAGTTAGCAATAGTTGTAGTTGCTATTCATGGTGGAGGCAATCATGGTGGAGTGATGGAGATCATGCCGGCACGCACAAGATGGAGATCATTGCGCGAAGATTGGCTATACCATGTCACATAAAGTTATATGCATGTGATGTTTATCCTTTTATGTATCTTATTATGCTTAGATCGCGACGGTAGCATTATAAGATGATTCCTCACTTAAAGATCAAGATAAAAACTGTGTTCTCCCCAAGTATGCACCATTGCGAAAGTTCGTCGTGTCCAAGCATCACGTGATGATCGGGTGCTATAGACTCTACGCTCACATACAACGGGTGCAAGCCAGTTTTGCACACGCGAAAATACTTGGGTCTAACTTGACGAGCCTAGCATGTACAGACATGGCCTCGGAACACATGAACCGAAAGGTTAAGCATGAGTCATATGAATGATATGATCGACACTTTGTTGTCCACCATTGAAACCACATCTCTTCTCGTGAAGATCGGATTAGGTGTGGTGAATTTGGATCGTGTTCACTAAACAACTTGAGGGATGTTGAATTTAGTGGGAGTTCATCTAGTAATTTGATTAAAAGTTGAACTAGTTATCATGAACATAGTCTAATTTGTACTTGCAAATATTGTAGATCAAATGGCTAAGTCTAACTTCAACTTCAACGTTTTTGCTGAGAAAGAAAAGTTTAAGAACAATGGGTCTAACTTCACCAATTGGTTCCGCAATCTAAGAATCATTCTCTCTGGCAGTCAAAAGTACTATGTCCTTGGGAAAGCGTTAGGTGACCCCCCTGCTGCAACTGCGCCGGCTGATGAGAAAGCTGTCTATCAGTCGCACAAAGATGATTATGGTGTGATTAAGAGCACCATGTTGTTTGCTATGGAACCGGAACTTCAAAATCGTTTTGAAGACTATCCCGGGCCCTTTGAGATTCTTGAAGAGCTGAAAACGATGTTTCAGACTCAGGCCCGTTCTGAGAGATATGAGATCTCTGAGAGTTCTTTAACTGCAAGATGGAGGAAGGGAGTTCCGTTAGTGAGCACGCCATTAAGATGACGGGCTACACTCAACGCCTTGAGCAACTGGAATGCACGATTCCAGAGGAGCTCAAGATTGACAGGGTTCTGCAATCACTCCCTCCCAGCTACAAAAGTTTTGTAGTGACTCACAATCAGATTGGTTCCACTGATACGATCACCGAGCTCTTCGCTAAACTGAAGGTTGCGGAGGTGGACATCAAATAGGATAATCATGTGTTGATGGTCAACAAGCCCACCTTCAAGAAAGGTAAGGGAGCAAAGAAGCCCTTCAAGAAAGGCGGCGGCAAGCGCGTTGCCCCTGCTGAGAAGAAGCTCAAGTCTGGACCTAAGCCGGACACTGAGTGCTTCTATTGCAAGGACAAGGGTCACTAGAAGCGCAACTGTCCGAAGTACTTAGCGGACAAGAAGGCTGGCACCATCAAAGGTATATTTGATATACATGTTATTGATGTTTTCCTTACTAGCCCTCGTTGTAGTGCCTGGGTATTTGATACGGGTTCAGTTGCTAATATTTGTAACTCGAAACAGGAGCTACGGAATAGACGGCGGCTTGCGAGGGATGAGGTGACGATGCGCGTTGGCAACGGATCAAGAGTTGATGTGATGGCCGTCGGCACGCTCTCCTTAGTTTTACCTTCGGGATTAGTTTCAAACCTTAATAAATGTTATTATGTGCCTGCGTTGAGCATGAACATTATTTCTGGATCGTGTTTATTGCAAGACGGTTATTCATTTAAATCGGAGAATAATGGTTGTTCTATTTATATGAGTAACATCTTTTATGGTCATGCACCTCTTGTGAATGGTTTATTTCTTCTAAATCTCGAAAGGGATGAAACACACATCCATAACATTGAGGCTAAGAGATGCAAAGTAGATAGTGATAATACTACTTATTTGTGGCACTGTCGTCTAGGTCATATTGGTGTAAAGTGCATAAAGAAACTCCATTCTGATGGACTTTTGGAGTCTCTTGATTTTGAATCATTTGACACATGCGAACCATGCCTCATGGGCAAGATGATCAAAACCCCGTTCTCCGGTATGATGGAGCGAGCAACGGACTTGTTGGAAATCATACATACCGATGTATGCGGACCAATGAGTGTTTCGACGTGCGGTGGATATCGCTATTTTCTCACTTTTACCGATGACTTAAGTAGATATGGGTATATCTATTTAATGAAACATAAATCTGAAACATTTGAAAAGTTCAAGGAATTTCAGAATGAAGTGGAGAACCATCGTAACAGAAAGATTAAGTTTCTACGATCCGATCGTGGGGGCGAATATTTGAGTTATGATTTTCTCACGCATCTTAAAGCAAGCGGAATTGTTTCGCAACTCACGCCACCTGGAGCACCACAGCGCAATGGTGTGTCTGAACGCCGGAATCGAACCTTATTAGATATGGTCCGATCAATGATGTCTCTTACTGATTTGCCGTTATCATTTTGGGGTTATGCATTAGAAACCGCTGCATTCACTTTAAATAGGGCTCCATCTAAATCCGTTGAGACGACACCGTATGAACTGTGGTTTGGTGCTAAACCTAAGTTGTCGTTTCTTAAAGTTTGGGGATGCGAAGCTTACGTCAAGAAGTTGATGCTGGACAAGCTCGAACCCAAAGCGGAGAAATGCGTCTTCATAGGATACCCTAAGGAAACTATTGGGTATACCTTCTATCACAGAACCGAAGGCAAAGTGTTTGTCGCAAAGAACGGTTCCTTTCTTGAGAAGGAGTTTCTCTCGAAAGAAGTGAGTGGGAGGAAAGTAGAGCTAGACGAGGTTATTCAACCTTCTCTTGAGTTGGAGAGTAGCGCAGCACCTGAAATTGTTCCAGTGCCGCCTGCACCAACAATAGAGGAAGCTAATGACAAGGATCATGAAGCTTCGGACGATGTTGCTACTGAACGTCGCAGGTCGACATGGTCGCGTGCCTCTCCTGAGTGGTACGGCAACCCTGTCTTGACTGTCTTGTTAGTAGAAGACAGTGAACCTACGAACTATGAGGAAGAGATGATGAGCCCAGACTCTGAGAAATGGCTAGAAGCCATGAAATCCGAATTGGGATCCATGAGCGAAAACCAAGTATGGACTTTGGTGGACCCTCCTAGCGACCGAAAGGCCGTTGAGTGCAAATGGATTTTCAAGAAGAAAACGGACGCGGATGGTAATGTTACCGTCTATAAAGCACGGCTTGTCGCGAAAGGTTTTCGACAAGTTCAAGGTGTTGACTAAGATGAGACTTTCTCTCCCGTAGCGATGTTTAAGTCCATTCGGATTTTATTAGCAATTGCTACGTTTCATGATTATGAAATATGGCAGATGGATGTCAAGACTGCTTTCCTCAATGGCAACATTGATGAAGAGTTGTATATGATGCAACCCGAAGGTTTTGTCGATCCTAAGGATGCTGATAAAGTATGCAAACTTCAGCGTTCCATTTATGGACTGAAGCAAGCATCTCGGAGTTGGAACCTTCATTTTGATCAAGTGATCAAGAGCTTTGGATTTGTTCCAAATTGCTACGAAGCTTGTATCTACAAGAAAGTGAGTGGGAGCTCAGTGACGTTTCTGGTACTATATGTGGATGACATATTGATTATTGGAAATGACATCAACATGCTTAACGATGTGAAGAGTTATTTGAACAAGTGTTTTTCAATGAAAGACCTAGGTGAAGCTGCTTATATATTGGGCATCAAAATCTATAGAGATAGACAAAGACGCCTAATAGATTTAAGCCAGAGTACATACCTAGACAAAGTTCTGAAAAGGTTCAGAATGGATAAGGCAAAGAAAGGTTCAGTGCCTATGTTGTCAGGTAAGATATTGAGCAAGGCTCAGTGTCCAGCTACGGTAAATGATAGGGAAGCTATGAGCAAAGTGCCTTATGCCTCGGCCATAGGTTCTATCATGTATGCCATGTTGTGTACTAGACCGGATGTGTCCAATGCTCTTAGTTTGACGAGCAGATATCAAAGTGATCCAGGAGTGGAACACTGGACAGCCGTGAAGAACATCCTAAAGTACCTAAATAGGACTAAAGAAATGTTCTTAGTCTATGGGGGTGATGAACAGCTCGTCGTAAAATGTTACGTCGACGCTAGTTTTGACACCGACAAGGATGATTCTAAATCTCAGACAGGATACGTGTATATTTTGAATGGAGGAGCTGTGAGCTGGAGAAGCTGCAAGCAAAGCGTGATCGCTGGATCTACAGTAGAAGCGGAATACATGGCTGCTGCAGAAGAGTCAAGTGAAGGAGTTTGGATCAGGAACTTCATCACTGAGCTTGGCGTGGTTCCAAGTGCATTGGACCCACTGGAGATATTGTGTGACAACACTGGCGCCATAGCACTCGCTAAGGAACCAAGATATCATCCAAAGACCAAGCATATCAACCGCAAGTTTCATATAATCCGAGATTATATAGCAGATGGAGATCTGAAGATTAGCAAAGTACATACAGATCTGAATGTCGCAGATCCATTGACTAAACCTCTTCCACGTGTAAAACATGATCAGCACCTCAGTGCCATGGGTGTGAGATTGTTGCCAAATGTAAACTAGATTATTGACTCTAGTGCAAGTGGGAGACTATTGGAATTATGCCCTAGAGGCAATAATAAAGCTGTTATTATTATAATTCTTGTTCATGATAATGTTTATATTCCATGCTAGAATTGTATTAAGCGGAAACTTTAATACTTGTGTGGTTTGTGAACAACACCGTGTCCCTAGTACGCCTCTAAGGACTAGCTCATTGATTAATGATGGTTAAGGTTTCCTAACCATGGACATGAGTTGTCAGTTAATAATGAGATCATATCATTGGGAGAATGATATGATGGACAGACCCAAACTAAGCGAAGCAATTAGATCGTGTCATCGTGTTCGTCTTTGCGAAGCTTTTCTTATGTCAAATATTGTATTCCTTAGACCATGAGATAATACAACTCCCTGGTATCAGAAGAAAGCTTTGAGGTCATCAAACGTCATCCTATGAGAGGGTGATCATAAAGGTGTCTCTCAGGTGATCGGAAAGTATCTGTTGGGTTGTATGTATCGAGATGGGATTTGTCCCTCCCAAGTCGGAGAGATATACTTCGGGCCCACTCGGTAATCAATATCAACACCGCTTGCAAGCATGTGGTTAAGGAGTTAATCACAAAGTGATATCGGATTACGGAACGAGTAAAGTACTTGCTGTGAACGAGATTGAACTAGGTATGACGGTACCGACGATCAAATCTCAGGCAAGTAAAATATCGCGAGATGAAGGGAATATATATATGGGATTGATTGAATCCTGGCATCATGGTTCATCCGATATGATCATCCTTGAATGTGTGGGAGTCAATATGGGTGTCCATACCCCGCTGTTGATTATTGATAGAAGATCATGTCTGCATATTCTCGAACCCGCAGGGTCACACACTTAACGTGTCTCGACGCTAGGATAGATTGGATAATTGGTTTATGAGTTTTTGTTCGGAGTCTCGGATGGGATCCGGGACATCACGAGAGGTTCCGGAGTGGTCCGGAGAATAAGATTCATATAAGGTAGTGCAGTTTTTGGAGTTCGGAATTGTTCCGGGTTAATCGGTATTGTACCGGAAGCTTCTAGAACCTTCCGGAAGGGGACCAACGTGGCCACACCTTTCGGGAGGGGGCATGGGCCTATGAGGGAGTGCCCTGGCCGCATTGGGCCAGGGGCACAAGGCCCCATAGGGCCCAGCCGGCCAAAGAGGGTTTAAACTCGAGATAGAGTTTCTAGAAGGGGGGTTTCCTTGCCCCCCACTCTTCCTCCTTTGGGGCCGCCGGTTTGGCTTGGGGGAGGGGGCTAGGGCTGCGCCCACCCCTCTATATATAGAGGGCTGGGGGCGCACCACCCCCTACACCTTCCCCTCCAACCCTAGCCGCCCTGCTGCCCTTCCTCTCTCCCTCCCGACTGTTTGTAGGCGAAGCCCTGCTGCAGAAATTCTCCACCATATACACCACGCCGTCGTGTTGTAGATCCAATCCGTCTCTCCACCATACTTCTGGTTTGAGGAAGGAGGAGACGTCGAGGTTCTGCACGTGTGCATCTCACGGAGGCACCGCCACTTGTGGTGCTAGATCGGATCGGATCGCGAGGAGGAGAAGCGAGTACGACTACATCACCCACGTTCCGACGAACGTTCCGCTGTGCGAATCTTCAAGGGTATGAAGATCTAATCCAATCCCTCTCGTTGTTTGCATCTCCTAGATTAGATCTTGGCTTTCCCTCTGTTCGCATCCATAGAAATTTTTGATTTACTATGCCGCAAAACCCTTCACTTACTGAGTTGGAAGTGTTAACAGTGGAGGATGATGCTAATGCACAAGGGGATGCTGCAGATGCTAATGCACAAAGGATTATAACTGTTGACTGGAATTCAGTTGAGATACATGACCAGACTGATTTGGTCATTGCACCAATAGATGACATTGAAATGGCAAAGCTTTTTGGCATTCCTATAGATGACAGAGACAAGGAGAAGAAGAGGGATGAAGCTGCAAATGATGGTGACAACTATTTAAGAGATGAAGAGGCAGATATAGATCTAGAGTTGTTGGAAAATGCTGCAGTTCATGTAGATGATGCACATGATGATGAGCTAGTAATAGTTTATGACAAAGAGGACCCAGTTATTGAAGTTGGGAGATTGTTTCCAAGCATGGATGAATTCAGGATGTGTTTCAGGACATATGCAGTCAAACGTGAGTTTGCTACCAAGACTATGTGGACTGATAAAAAGAAGTTCTATGCAAAATGCATAGGTTATGATGGTGGTGCCAAGCCTTGCAAGTGGTATATATCTGCTAGACCCCAACCTGATGGAAGGAAAATAAGAGTGAATCAAATTCCAAAACCTCATACTTGCATTAAAAGTTCTCAAACAGTTACAAAGATGACATCACAATTATGGGTTGCAGAAAAGATCAAGCCCATTTTAGCCACAACACCAAACAACACTGCAAAGAGACTGAAAATAGACTTGGAAAAGCAGTACCCCATTAAGCTGAATTATACTACAGTGTGGAAGGCAAAGCAAAGGGCAATGAAAGAGCTATATGGTGATTGGGCAAATACCTTTCGAATGCTTTATAACTTCAAAGCAGAAGTAGAGAAGAGGTCACCTGGCAGTGTTGTGGAGATAGATACCGAGGTAACAACTGATGGGAAAGTCTTCTTCTCTAAATCATTCATGGCTTTAAAGCCTTGCATCGATGGCTTCAAAGCAGGGTGCCGTCCATATTTGAGTATAGACTCATCTTTATTGACTGGAAAGTGGAATGATCAACTAGCAGCATGCAATGCTTTAGATGGACACAATTGGATGTTCCCTGTAGCTATTGGCATGTTTCAGTCTGAGACAGAGGCATCATGGACATGGTTCATGATGCAGTTGAAAAGATGCATAGGGCCAGCCTCTCCATTGGCAGTGCACACAGATGCATGTAAAGGTTTAGAAAATGCAGTGAAGATTGTTTTCCCTCATGCTGAGCAGAGGGAGTGCTTCGGCCATATGTGGATGAATTTGATCAAAAAATTCAGAGGAGATGATTTTGGACGCATGTGGCCAGCAGCAAGATCTTACACCAGACAGACACATTCATATCACCTTGAGAAGATTAAGGCGGCATGCTCTAAGGAGGATAGGGTCAAGTTTTGTACATGGTTGGAAACCTACCATTCTCTTTTATGGTACAGGTCTGGTTTTAACACTGCCATCAAATGTGATCATATCAACAATAATTTGGCAGAAAGTTTCAACAACAAAGTGAAGGAGTTAAAAGACTTGCCTGTCCATGACATGGTTGACCAGATCAGGATCATGATCATGAGGTTGTGGGAATTGAGAAGAAGGCTTGGTGATGTTCTTCAAGGAGATAAGCTTCCTGATGTTGTGCAGTAGGTGGTCAACAGGAGCAGAAATCTTGCACATTTGCGTGTTGAGAAATCCTCATTGTGGGGTGCTGAAGTCAGAGATACAAAGACTGGAAGGAGGCATGTTGTTGACACTCAATTGCATGAATGCACATGCCTTGAGTGGCAACACACTGGGAAGCCTTGTGAGCATGCCATACTTTTCTTGGCCTCCAAACACAAGCTAAATATGCACCCATATTTGCATGAGTATTATTCTGTAGAAAAATTCAAGGCTGCATATGGAACACCAATTCCAGCACTTATAGATCAGTCTCTGTGGCCTGAAGTGGACATTCAGTTCTCCTTGTGTCCTCCTTTGATGAAAAGAAAGGCTGGCTGGCCCAAGCAGAGTAGATTCAAGGCTTGGTTTGAGAAAGGTAGGAGCAGCAAGAAGGGAAAGAAAGATGAAAAGAAAGATGCCAAGCCAAAAAGGGCCCAAAAAGGTAACAAGAATAGATGCAAACTCTGTGAAGAACTTGGACATCGAGCTGGCTCTACCAAGTGCAGATACACTGCTGAAAAGCCAAAGTATGTTCATCCAAAATCTATCCCATTTCTTGTTGATGATTTTTCTCCCCCAGCTAACTTGCTTGTTTTCAGGAGGAAGCGTGGAGAAAAAGTCCCACCTCTTGTTGTTGACGAATGCTGGCCAGTGAAAAGGGCAAGAATCAATGGCCAAAGAAAGAAGAGAACTAACCAGATCATGTTTGGTGCTGCTGAGGTGCAATCTGAACTTGTTTTGGAGGATGATGTGCAAACTGTTGAGGCTTTAGGGCACACCGTTTCTGATTTGGAAGCTCCGGTGCAAAATGAGGGGCAAAATGAGCCTGTTGTTGAGGCTCTAGTGCAAATTGACCATGTTGTTGAGGCTCTGGTGCAAAACGAGCCTGTTGTTGAGGCTCTGGTGCAAAATGAGCCTGTTGTTGAGGTTCTGGTGCAAAATGAGCCTGTTGTTGAGGCTCTGGTGCAAAATGACCATGTTGATGAGGCTCTGGTGCAAAGTGACCATGTTGATGAGGCTCTGGTGCCAGATTGTGTTGTTGAGGAGGTGCAGGAGGTGAAGGAGACTCTTCGACGTGCTGTGGGGAGGCCAGTGATGGGTTTCGCGACATAGTAAATCAAAATTTTCTACGGATGCGAAGAGAGGGAAGCCAAGATCTAATCTAGGAGATGCAAACAACGAGAGAGATTGGATTAGATCTTCATACCCTTCAAGATTCGCACAGCGGAACGTTCGTCGGAACGTGGGTGATGTAGTCGTACTCGCTTCTCCTCCTCGCGATCCGATCCGATCTAGCACCGCAAGTGGCGATGCCTCTGGGAGATGCACACGTGCAGCACCTCGACGTCTCCTCCTTCCTTGGTCCAGAAAGTATGTTGGAGAGACGGATTGGATCTACAACGCGACGGCGCGGTGTATGTGGTGGAGAGTTTCTGCAGCAGGGCTTCGCCTACACGCAGTCGGGAGGGAGAGAGAGAAGGGCAGCAGGGTGACTAGGCTTGAGGGGAAGGTGTAGGGGGGGTGGTGCGCCCCATCCCTCTATATATAGAGGGGTGGGCGCCTACCCTAACCCCTCCCCCAAGCCCTAGGCCGGCAGCCGAAGGAGGGAGGAGTGGGGGGCAAGGAAACCCCCCCTTCTAGAAGCTCGAACTAGGGTTTATCCCTTGGTTGGCCGGCTGGGCCCTATGGGGCCTTGTGCCCCTGGCCCAATGCGGCCAGGGCACTCCCTCATAGGCCCATGCCCCCTCCCGACAGGTGGGACCACGTTGGTCCCCCTCCGGAAGGTTCTAGAAGCTTCCGGTACAATACCGATTAACCCGGAACAATTCTGAACTCCAAAAACTGCACTACCTTATATGGATCTTATTCTCTGGACCATTCCGGAACCTCTCATGATGTCCCGGATCCCATCCGAGACTCCGAACAAAAACTCATAAACCAATTATCCAATCTATCCTAGCGTCGAGACACGTTAAGTGTGTGACCCTTCGGGTTCGAGAATATGCGGACATGATCTTCTATCAGTAATCAACAGCGGGGTCTGGAAACCCATATTGACTCCCACACATTCATCGATGATCATATCGGATGAATCACGATGCCATGATTCAATCAATCCCATATATATATTCCCTTCGTCTCGCGATATTTTACTTGCCCGAGATTTGATCGTCGGTACCGTCATACCTAGTTCAATCTCGTTCTCAGCAAGTACTTTACTCGTTCCGTAATATGATATCACTTTGTGATTAAATCCTTAACCACATGCTTGCAAGCGGTGTTGATATCGATTACCGAGTGGGCCCGAAGTATATCTCTCCGACTTGGGAGGGACAAATCCCATCTCGATACATACAACCCAACAGGTACTTTCCGGTCACCTGAGAGACACCTTTATGATCACCCTCTCATAGGATGACGTTTGATGACCTCAAAGCTTTCTTCCGATACCAGGGAGTTGTATTATCTCATGGTCTAAGGAATACAATATTTGACATAGGAAAAGCTTCGCAAAGATGAACACGATTACACGATCTAATTGCTTCGCTTAGTTTGGGTCTGTCCATCACATCATTCTCCCAATGATATGATCTCATTATTAATCGACAACTCATGTCCATGGTTAGGAAACCTTAACCATCATTAATCAATGAGCTAGTCCATACAGGCGTACTAGGGACAAAGTGTTGTTTACAAACCACACAAGTATTAAAGTTTCCGCTTAATACAATTCTAGCATGGAATATAAACATTATCATGAACAAGAATTATAATAATAACATCTTTATTATTGCCTCTAGGGCATAATTCCAACAGTCTCCCACTTGCACTAGAGTCAATAATCTAGTTTACATTTGGCAACAATCTCACACCCATGGCACTAAGGTGCTGATCATGTTTTACACGTGGAAGAGGTTTAGTCAATGGATCTGCGACAATTCAGATATGTATGTACTTTGCTAATCTTCAGATCTCCATCTGCTATATAATCTCGGATTATATGAAACTTGCGGTTGATATGCTTGGTCTTTGGATGATATCTTGGTTCCTTAGCGAGTGCTATGGCGCCAGTGTTGTCACACAATATCTCCAGTGGGTCCAATGCACTTGGAACCACGCCAAGCTCAGTGATGAAGTTCCTGATCCAAACTCCTTCACTTGACGCTTCTGCAGCAGCCATGTATTCCGCTTCTACTATAGATCCCGCGATCACGCTTTGCTTGCAGCTTCTCCAGCTCACAGCTCCTCCATTCAAAATATACATGTATCCTGTCTGAGACTTAGAATCATCCTTGTCGGTGTCGAAACTAGCGTCGACGTAACCTTTTACGACGAGTTGTTCATCACCCCCATAGACTAAGAACATTTCTTTAGTCCTATTTAGGTACTTTAGGATGTTCTTCACGGCTGTCCAGTGTTCCACTCCTGGATCACTTTGATATCTGCTCGTCAAACTAAGAGCATTGGACACATCCGGTCTAGTACACAGCACGGCATACATGATAGAACCTATGGCCAAGGCATAAGGCACTTTGCTCATAGCTTCCCTATCATTTACCATAGCTGGACACTGAGCCTTGCTCAATATCTTACCTGACAACATAGGCACTGAACCTTTCTTTGCCTTATCCATTCTGAACCTTTTCAGAACTTTGTCTAGGTATGTACTCTGGCTTAAAGCTATCAGGCGTCTTTGTCTATCTCTATAGATTTTGATGCCCAATATATAAGCACCGTCACCTAGGTCTTTCATTGAAAAACACTTGTTCAAATAACTCTTCACATCGTTAAGCATGTTAATGTCATTTCCAATAATCAATATGTCATCCACATATAGTACCAGAAATGTCACCGAGCTCCCACTCACTTTCTTGTAGATGCAAGCTTCGTAGCAATTTGGAACAAATCCAAAGCTCTTGATCACTTGATCAAAACGAAGGTTCCAACTCCGAGATGCTTGCTTCAGTCCATAAATGGAACGCTGAAGTTTGCATACTTTATCAGCATCCTTAGGATCGACAAAACCTTCGGATTGCATCATATACAACTCTTCATCAATGTTGCCATTGAGGAACACAGTCTTGACATCCATCTGCCATATTTCATAATCATGAAACGCAGGAATTGCTAATAAAATCCGAATGGACTTAAACATCGCTACGGGAGAGAAAGTCTCATTGTAGTCAACACCTTGAACTTGTCGAAAACCTTTCGCGACAAGCCGTGCTTTATAGACGGTAACATTACCATCCGCGTCCGTTTTCTTCTTGAAGATCCATTTGCACTCAACGGCCTTTCGGTCGCTAGGAGGGTCCACCAAAGTCCATACTTGGTTTTCGCTCATGGATCCCAATTCGGATTTCATGGCTTCTAGCCATTTCTCAGAGTCTGGGCTCATCATCGCTTCCTCGTAGTTCGTAGGTTCACTGTCTTCTACTAACAAGACAGTCAAGACAGGGTTGCCGTACCACTCAGGAGGGGCACGCGACCTTGTCGACCTGCGACGTTCAGTAGCAGCATCGTCCAAAGCTTCATGATCCTTGTCATTGGCTTCCTCTATTGTTGGTGCAGGCGGCACTGGAACAATTTCAGGTGCTGCGCTACTTTCCAATTCAAGAGAAGGTTCAATAACCTCGTCTAGCTCTACTTTCCTCCCACTCACTTCTTTCGAGAGAAACTCCTTCTCAAGAAAGGAACCGTTCTTTGCGACAAAAACTTTGCCTTCGGTTCTGTGATAGAAGGTATACCCAATAGTTTCCTTAGGGTATCCTATGAAGACGCATTTCTCCGTTTTGGGTTCGAGCTTGTCCGGCATCAACTTCTTGACGTAAGCTTCACATCCCCAAACTTTAAGAAACGATAACTTAGGTTTAGCACCAAACCATAGTTCATACGGTGTCGTCTCAACGGATTTAGATGGTGCCCTATTTAAAGTGAATGCAGCGTTTTCTAATGCATAACCCCAAAATGATAATGGCAAATCAGTAAGAGACATCATTGATCGGGCCATATCTAATAGGGTTCGATTCCGGCGTTCATACACACCATTGCGTTGTGGTGTTCCGGGTGGCGTGAGTTGCGAAACGATTCCGCTTGCTTTAAGATGCGTGAGAAAATCATAACTCAAATATTCACCTCCACGATCGGATCGTAGAAATTTAATCTTTCTGTTATGATGGTTCTCCACTTCATTCTGAAATTCCTTGAACTTTTCAAATGTTTTAGATTTATGTTTCATTAAATAGATATACCCATATCTACTTAAGTCATCGGTAAAAGTGAGAAAATAGCGATATCCACCGCGCGTCGAAACACTCATCGGTCCGCATACGTCGGTATGTATGATTTCCAATAAGTCCGTTGCTCGCTCCATCATACCGGAGAACGGGGTTTTGATCATCTTGCCCATGAGGCATGGTTCGCATGTGTCAAATGATTCAAAATCAAGAGACTCCAAAAGTCCATCAGAATGGAGTTTCTTCATGCGTTTTACACCAATATGACCTAGACGACAGTGCCACAAATAATTAGTATTATCACTATCTACTTTGCATCTCTTAGCTTCAATGTTATGGATGTGTGTTTCATCCCTTTCGAGATTTAGAAGAAATAAACCATTCACAACAGGTGCATGACCATAAAAGATGTTACTCATATAAATAGAACAACCATTATTCTCCGATTTAAATGAATAACCGTCTTGCAATAAACAAGATCCAGAAATAATGTTCATGCTCAACGCAGGCATATAATAACATTTATTGAGGTTTAAAACTAATCCCGAAGGTAAAACTAAGGAGAGCGTGACGACGGCCATCACATCAAGTCTTGATCCGTTGCCAACGCGCATCGTCACCTCATCCCTCACAAGCTGTCGTCTATTCCGTAGCTCCTGTTTCGAGTTACAAATATTAGCAACTGAACCAGTATCAAATACCCAGGCACTACAATGAGGGCTAGTAAGGAAAACATCAATAACATGTATATCAAATATACCTTTGATGGTGCCAGCCTTCTTGTTCGCTAAGTACTTCGGACAGTTGCGCTTCCAGTGACCCTTGTCCTTGCAATAGAAGCACTCAGTGTCCGGCTTAGTACCAGACTTGAGCTTCTTCTCAGCAGGGGCAACGCGCTTGCCGCCGCCTTTCTTGAAGGGCTTCTTTGCACCCTTACCTTTCTTGAAGGTGGGGGGCTTGTTGACCATCAACACATGATTATCCTTTTTGATGTCCACCTCCGCAGCCTTCAGCTTTGCGAAGAGCTCGGTGATCGTATCAGTGGAACCAATCTGATTGTGAGTCACTACAAAACTTTTGTAGCTGGGAGGGAGTGATTGCAGAACCCTGTCAATCTTGAGCTCCTCCGGAATCTTGCAGTCTAGTTGCTCAAGGCGTTGAGTGTAGCCCGACATCTTAATGGCGTGCTCACTAACGGAACTCCCTTCCTCCATCTTGCAGTTAAAGAACTTCTCAGAGATCTCATATCTCTCAGAACGGGCCTCAGTCTGAAACATGGTTTTCAGCTCCTCGAGAATCTCAAAGGGCCCGGGATAGTCTTCAAAATGATTTTGAAGGTCCGATTCCATAGCAAACAACATGGTGCTCTTAATCACACCATAATCATCTTTGCGCGACTGATAGACAGCTTTCTCATCAGCCGGCGCAGTAGCAGCAGGGGCGTCACCTAACGCACTCTCAAGGACATAGTCCTTTTGACCGCCAGAGAGAATGATTCTCAGATTGCGGAACCAATTGGTGAAGTTAGACCCATTGTTTCTAAGCTTTTCCTTCTCAGCAAAAACGTTGAAGTTGAAGTTGGACTTAGCCATTTGATCTACAATATTTGCAAGTACAAATTAGACTATGTTCATGACAACTAGTTCAACTTTTAATCAAATTACTAGATGAACTCCCACTAAATTCAACATCCCTCAAGTTGTTTAGTGAACACGATCCAAATTCACCACACCTAATCCGATCTTCACGAGAAGAGATGTGGCTTCAATGGTGGACAACGAAGTGTCGATCATATCATTCATATGACTCATGCTTAACCTTTCGGTTCATGTGTTCCGAGGCCATGTCTGTACATGCTAGGCTCGTCAAGTTAGACCCAAGTATTTCCGCGTGTGCAAAACTGGCTTGCACCCGTTGTATGTGAACGTAGAGTCTATAGCACCCGATCATCACGTGATGCTTGGACACGACGAACTTTCGCAACGGTGCATACATGGGGAGAACACAGTTTTTATCTTGATCTTTAAGTGAGGAATCATCTTATAATGCTACCGTCGCGACCTAAGCATAATAAGATACATAAAAGGATAAACATCACATGCATATAACTTTATGTGACATGGTATAGCCAATCTTCGTGCAATGATCTCCATCTTGTGCGTGCCGGCATGATCTCCATCACTCCACCATGATTGTCTCCACCACGAATAGCAACTACAACTATTGCTAACTACTTAGCGATAAAGTAAAACTATTACATGGCGTATAAGAAGTTGACACACAGGTCATACACAATTATAAAGACAACCATATGGCTCCTGCCGGTTGTGTACTCATCGACATGCAAGTCGTGAAACATTACAAAACATGATCATCGCATACATTATACACATCACATCTTGGGCCATACCATATCACAGAAAACACTCCCTGCAAAAACAAGTTAGACGCCTCTACTTTGTTGTTGCATGTTTTACGTGGCTTATGGGAGTAGCAAGCTAAGAACGATTTTTACCTACGGAAAGCCACAACGGTGATATTATGGTTGCCAAACTCCGGTGTAAATCCCATGACAACTATAGTGAGAGAAACTGGCATCCACCAGCCGCATGTGTGGAACAAGCCACACGTCAAGTGCGGAGCCGGTCTCGCGAACGACGTCGCGTAAGGTTGGCCTGGACCGCTTCAATCTCACTATCCCGCGTCATAAGAAGAACAGAAACAAGAGGTTTGCAACAGAAAACATCAACGCCCGCCACAACCATGTTGCGTTCTACTCGTGAAACACATCTACGCATAGATCTAGCTCTGATACCACTGATGGGTTTCGCGGCATAGTAAATCAAAATTTTCTACGGATGCGAACAGAGGGAAGCCAAGATCTAATCTAGGAGATGCAAACAACGAGAGAGATTGGATTAGATCTTCATACCCTTGAAGAGTCGCACAGTGGAACGTTCGTCGGAACGTGGGTGATGTAGTCGTACTCGCTTCTCCTCCTCGCGATCCGATCCGATCTAGCACCGCAAGTGGCGATGCCTCTGGGAGATGCACACGTGCAGCACCTCGACGTCTCCTCCTTCCTTGGTCCAGCAAGTATGGTGGAGAGACGGATTGGATCTACAACGCTACGGCGCGGTGTATGTGGTGGAGAGTTTCTGCAGCAGGGCTTCGCCTACACGCAATCGGGAGGGAGAGAGAGAGGAGGGCAGCAGGGCGACTAGGCTTGAGGGGAAGGTGTAGGGGTGGTGGTGCGCCCCAGCCCTCTATATATAGAGGGGTGGGCGCCTGCCCTAACCCCTCCCCCAAGCCCTAGGCCGGCGGCCAAAGGAGGGAGGAGTGGGGGGCAAGGAACCCCCCCCTTCTAGAAGCTCCAACTAGGGTTTATCCCTTGGTTGGCCGGCTGGGCCCTATGGGGCCTTGTGCCCCTGGCCCAATGCGGCCAGGGCACTCCCTCATAGGCCCATGCCCCCTCCCGACAGGTGGGACCACGTTGGTCCCCCTCCGGAAGGTTCTAGAAGCTTCCGGTACAATACCGATTAACCCGGAACAATTCCGAACTCCAAAAACTGCACTACCTTATATGAATCTTATTCTCTGGACCATTCCGGAACCTCTCGTGATGTCCCGGATCCCATCCGAGACTCTGAACAAAAACTCATAAACCAATTATCCAATCTATCCTAGCGTCGAGACACGTTAAGTGTGTGACCCTTCGGGTTCGAGAATATGCGGACATGATCTTCTATCAATAATCAACAGCGGGGTCTGGAAACCCATATTGACTCCCACACATTCATCGATGATCATATCGGATGAATCACGATGCCATGATTCAATCAATCCCATATATATATTCCCTTCGTCTCGCGATATTTTACTTGCCCGAGATTTGATCGTCGGTACCGTCATACCTAGTTCAATCTCGTTCTCAGCAAGTACTTTACTCGTTCCGTAATCCGATATCACTTTCTGATTAAATCCTTAACCACATGCTTGCAAGCGGTGTTGATATCGATTACCGAGTGGGCCCGAAGTATATCTCTCCGACTTGGGAGGGACAAATCCCATCTCGATACATACAACCCAACAGGTACTTTCCGGTCACCTGAGAGACACCTTTATGATCACCCTCTCATAGGATGACGTTTGATGACCTCAAAGCTTTCTTCCGATACCAGGGAGTTGTATTATCTCATGGTCTAAGGAATACAATATTTGACATAGGAAAAGCTTCGCAAAGATGAACACGATTACACGATCTAATTGCTTCGCTTAGTTTGGGTCTGTCCATCACATCATTCTCCCAATGATATGATCTCATTATTAATCGACAACTCATGTCCATGGTTAGGAAACCTTAACCATCATTAATCAATGAGCTAGTCCATAGAGGCGTACTAGGGACACGGTGTTGTTTACAAACCACACAAGTATTAAAGTTTCCGCTTAATACAATTCTAGCATGGAATATAAACATTATCATGAACAAGAATTATAATAATAACATATTTATTATTGCCTCTAGGGCATAATTCCAACAGACAGATGGTAATGGTGAGAAAAAGAAGAGCATAAACCTGTTGTGTTGTGTGAAACTTGTGAAGGAGAAGAAAACGAGGGGTAATAAGAGCCAAAAGAAATAGACTTTGAATTTGGCACTTATTGTTGTAAACATTTGTTATTGTAATAATTGGGCAGTTGTTGTTGTTGTTGTAAACATTTGTTATTATACTAATTTGTCACTTGTTGATAATTTGGACAAAATTCAAATATGATGGTAAATTTGAATTTCAACAAATGTAGCTATGTCACTTTTCTATGTTTGTATGAGCTTCCAACGTTTTTCTCATATGTACAGTACAACTCATCCTCACCCTGATCCCTTTTGTGAAGTACAACTCACCCTCACCCAAAATGTGGTAGAAATAGGCTCTAAAGCTAGGGTAAACCACCCCATTTCTAAGTAAGTTTTTTTCGACCATTTCTAAAACCAAGTTTGATATTTCCTCAGAACTATGTCACATAAAATGACACCATGCGAAGGTTTTGTATTTTTTTGAATTAGTTATGCACATTTGAATGTCTGGTCAAACTTTTTGAAGGGTTTTCATAAATATTCCTAGCTAGGGGATGAGGCTCACAAAACTAGCATCGGATCTCTGATGAAATAGCATGTTGTGAACCTAAAAATGATTTTTACAAAAAATCATCAGCATCAAATCATGTACCTGTAGTTCATATCTTACCCACTTCCAACCGATTCGGCAGGATTTGTCTTTTTCACCAGGGATGGAATAAAAGGTTTGAGATACTCAAGTTGGGAAATTGTACATGCTAGGTGGTCTAGTATTTTTTAAAAATAGGATGTTACCATTTTGAAACTTCAATTTGATGGTTGCTTCACAAATCCCCCCTCTTTCGACACTCAGAAAATAGAAAATGGATTTTCTGTGCGTAGAAAAGGAAAACTTTGTACTACAACATTGTTAGTCATCCCATTATACACATGCATGCCCAATATGGGCACATTATCACAAACTATGCCTTGATTCTAGCCATATCATTGGTCATTTGACCCGAAAGCCAGAAAACCTCGGAGGAGATAGGTCATTTTGTGAAGGGTTTTTTGAAATATGATCAATAGACCAAGTTTTATATTTTTCCTCAGAACTATGTCACATAACATGACACCATGCGAAGGTTTTGTATTTTTTTTATTTTTTTTGAATTAGTTATGCACATTTGAATATCTGGTCAAACTTGTGAAACCCCGTTGACTACATCCTAAACCCAGCTAACCCTAAGGACGAATGAGGAACATAGATCTAACCCTAGCGCGACACTGTGGCCGTCCGATCGGGTCTTATAGAAGGATTCCGCGTGTGGCTCTGGGCGATCCGTGGAAGGGCTTGTTCTGCAACCTGATTGGTTGGCGTCTCTTAGAAGGATTTCGCGGTTACCTCTTGGCGATCCGTGGGATGGATGATTCTGGAATCTGATTGGCTTCATCGTTTTTTCATGAACAGATAAGGTACAGCATGGCACACTCCATTGACCGTTGGACTGAGCGTGACATGCGAGGGCGCTGGACGGGGCGGGCTGCACCATGCATGCAGCTGCCTCTAGCGTCGCAGTCTAGCTATTTTGCGTGCAACAACGCTGCAACGTATTTACTCCCTCCGTCGCATTAAATAAGTGTATGTCTAACAACTTTCTTCAGTCAAACTTACTCCCCTCAGGTTCATGCGCCATAGAAAAAGTCAATATTTATAAACTTTGACTATGTATATAAGGCTAGTTATAGTGGGAGTAACTTGGATAGTAACATAGTCCTACATGTATTGCCAACTAAGCATTTAGAAGACATGTCATACAATTAAATGATGAGAGAGAGGTTTGTGATAACTAGCAATGTTACCATAACATCACTAATTTCAAGACAGAATGAGTCTACTTTGAAATAAATGAGACTTTGCATGATACCACATCTATGTTATTTTGCACTATGGAGTAGTAACTTAGACTAGTAAACATATGCATGTTACTACTCTAAGTTACTCCCATATACTCCCTCCGTCCGCAAATAAGTGGACATTTAGTCATGTTCTCTCTCATCTTTAATTCTCCCACCTCCAATGAGGTAAGTGCATGTATAAATTGAAGAGATCATTTGCTAAATGTTATTGGACTTGATTTCCGTGAAGCAATTTTTTCTACTTGAAAGTGCATTGGAAAGATATAAGTACACTTTTTGTGGACAAATTTTGAAGCCAAACGTACACTTATTTGTGGACAGAGGGAGTATGCATGTCACTATGACCAGCCTAAGAAAAAATATCAAAATCTAAAATATATAATAAATATAACGTACAGCGTGGCACACTCCATCGAGGGAGCTGGGCGGGACGGGCTGCACCATGCATGCATGCATGCTATGCAGCTGCCTCTCGCGTCGCAGTCTAGCTATTTTGCGTGCAACAGCGCTGCAGCGTATTTACTCTCTCCGTCGCATTAAATAAGTGTACGTCGAACAACTTTTTTCAGTCAAACTTACTCCTATCCGCTTCATGCGCCATATAAAAATTCAATATTTATAAATCTAAAATATCAACTTTGACTACGTACATAAGAAAAAATTAAAATCTAAAATATTATAAACTTAGTTTTATACTCCCTATATTTCCTCCAATTGACCTCCCTCTGATTACTCTCACCGATTTTTCTTGCGTGTGTAAAAACGAACGAGATTGTTACATGCGGTGTGTAAAAACGAACAAGTACCTTGGTACTAGATTTCTGCATTTATTACCGAGTAAATCAAGGCCAAATTCTATTTTCTCTTTTATTTTTCACTGCCAATGAACAACTACCTTGGACGTTTTTTCTCTCTTTCGCATTAATGCATGCAGGGGCGGGGGCGATGGTGCAGGGGTCACGTCGCATCCTAGCAATTTTTTTGCACTGACCGCATTGAACACGCACGCGGCTACGCCCGCTGCCTACACGCAACGCAGCGCACGCGGCTGCGCCAACGCTGGATTCCCACTCCGCCCTTCACGCCCGCCCTCAATAAATAGGCAAAACGCCTTTGCCTCCTCATCTCATCTTCAGCCTTGAGACCGTCCCTTTGCCTCCTCCCAGCCCCAAAACACTCCGGCGACCATGGCGACCTCCCCCCTCCGCTTTCCTTCCGACACCGAAGTTAGCGACGAGGACAACCACCCGGACCACAAGCAGGTCTGGGAGCAGGAGGCGCCCACGTGTCCCAAGCGTGGCAAAAAGGGGGGGCGACGCAAAGCCCCGCCCTGCCCCTGGCGGAGGGCCCCTTCGTCCACAACCCCTCCCCGGCGGCGGCAACCTCCCCGACGACGGCCCCTCCGAAGAGTACTAGAAGGCGGCGGAGAAGCAGGAGGCAAAGGAGGAGGCTACTTACGCCAAGTGGGAGGAGAAGCATGCCAAGCACGCCTTGAAGAAAAGGCGCAGACGGGAGGAGGAGGAACGATGGGAGGCCAATCGCTAGGCCTTTCAGGAGGAGCAGTGGCGGCGGGAGCAGCGGGAGAGGCTGGCGGATTGGAATGCTACGGCGGCTCAGAAGGCGGCGGCACCGGCACCGCCTCCACCGCCGATGGAGTAGGGTAGCTAGGGTCAGGGTTTAGGGGCTAGCCCAGGGTTTAGGCGCCTTGTTGCCCTTCCCTTCTATATTATTGTACCCTTTTCTTTTTATTGTAATGTTATCCCAATGTTATCGGGCTATCTCATATAAATGTTATCTAATATATTATCTATCCCGTGTTTTATTATAATCTGTGTTTTATTGTATTATCATTTGTCAAAACATCCCAAACAACAAGTGCATAAAACAAAAGACACAAAAACAAGTTCTCATATAATACTCGTGCAATACTTATAAAATAAGTGAAATTAGAAAAGCTCAAAAGGAAGAATAAGTTAACGTTATGATGGTTGATTATTTTCAAACAACACATGGTTCATTTTCAAACAAGACATTTACATATTTACATAAGTTAAAGGAGCGCCCAAGTTATGTTAGTTAAATGGATGCCCTTGGACTTCATTTATATATTTACTTTCGCAAAAAATAAAAGATTGCGACCTAAGCACGAGTATCTGCAGATCCACACGTCCCTATTTAGATTGTAACGTGAGTACCATTTTTTTGCCTAATCAACATTTAGTTACTATTGAGCCTGGATACGACCATTTTGGCCTGGCTAAGTTCTATTTGGGCCTGGCCTTTTTCAATCCTCGTCAATTGTTTTTTTTTAACTTTTCAACCCCTCCCCCTCCCCTGCACACGGGCGCCCCCTGCACACTGACAAAACTGAAGGAACACTGACGAAACTGAAGGAACACTGATTTCGGAAACAGAGCAGCTCAAAATTAGCCCGAATTTGTGTTGCATTTTATTCAAGCCAAAGACATAGACCATTACAAAACATCACTCGCACACTGATTGCGTTGTCTAATGACTAATAATCAGGAGATAAACTAATCCGGGAGAAATTACACAAAAATAAAAAAACGGCCATCAGATTGTCCTGCTTCTTCAATTCGATGATTTGACGTAGCTGCTTGTTCATATTATTTAGCTCGGCCTTCACTTCCGCATCCACCGTAGTACCAGCGGAAATGGGGTTGCCACATCCCAATTGCTCCACCACGGACGGGTTTTCGAGCTCCCGGGATGCTACCTCCACCCTAATTCGCTCGATGTACTCATCAAGCCACTCAAAATGCCCACATTTTGGCAGTTCCTGAAACCGCAGAGATGAACCCTAAATCCCAAATTCGATGAAATGCATGAAATTTCGGAAGAAAAGCGAGAAATTGGCGCTCGGAACACTCAGATCTCACCTTTCCCGGCTCGGGCTTGCTCTCACACTTCACAAATTCCCGGCCAATGTTGTTGTTCTTGTCGGTGGATGTGACAAGCCGCTTCAGGGGCACGGTACGGGGGAAATCGGGGCACCTCCTCATCGGCACCACACCATACCGAGACCATGAGCGGTGGGAGGAAGTAGATCTCGACATCCCTCGCCGGCGTTGCCGCACTTGCTCGCCGGAGAAGAAAACGAAAGGGGATGAGATGCTGAAACGGTGGCGGGAGTGCTCGGGTGCGGGGACGGATCGGGGCCAACGACTCTCTTCAACCACAGCGTGGGTCCCACGATATGAGGTGGACATCAGGTGAGTTCCGCCGTGACGTGGAGAGACTGTGGGTCCTACTGTGCTCAGCTGATTCGAATTCGTTGACAGTCTCGTGGGGTTAAGTGGAAGTGTCGCATGGGAGCTATTTGCCGCTTCAAAAGTGTCGCATGCGAGCTATTCTTTGCAACGATGTCGCGTTCCTTCCAATTCCGTGTAAAGACCTTGCATGGGAGCTATAAGCCCATTTACCCCAGGCATCCTTACCTTTTCGTTCTTCTTCTCTGGTTTTGTTTCTCCAGCAATTGTCGGAGTCCGGCTTTTGCTCTCGTTGGTAGAAGCAAGTGCTGATAACGTGTGAAGTATAGAATGCAAATGATTCCAACCATCTCTTATTTCATCGATGTTCAATATATTTATACAAGGGGAAGGGATGCATTGAAGAGATGCGTCCGTTCGTGAGGGGTACGAGAGAGGTCGGTTTGCTATAAACCGACATATATACAACGGGTGGATTATCTCTTTAATTATTGTATTTAATTAAATCCTAACAGAAACAACTATATACTCTATTTATCGTGGTATATCAATATTTAAAGAGACTTGTTTAACCCGGCGGCACCCCTAGGCGCCAGAGCCTAGAGGAGGGCCAACATACGCACATCCAACCATCATTGGTGTTGGCCGCGGTGGCAGCGCCACCTGCTCCGAAGGTAGGGGCATCCGCTCATCCTCGTCCTCGCTAGAGGCGGTGCTAGGAGGCTGGGGCCGCAACCCCACGGCTAGTTGCGTTGGCGCTCCACGTCGGTGCGACTGGAGGTGGTTCGGTGGCCTTTATCGGTTACGTGGATGGCAGTGAGGCTAGTAGTTGGATGGGTAGGTGTTCTTGCGGCATCATGTCGTGCAACGACTCGATGTGGTCGCCCTTATGCAGTGGCGGAGGACGAAAATATTTTTTGGTGTGGCGAAACTAATAGCATCACAATATTTATTTACTAAATATATGCTCATAAAGTATACGACAATCCTTAATTAACATTGCATAGTAACTATAATATGCTTGTCCGTACATAACTAAGATGAAAATACCTTCGTAATTAAACAGAACTTAAGACAATAGTTCACTATAAATTTATTAAACATATAGAATTGACCTGTCAAAGAAACATGAAAATATTACTTCGGAATTAGTTTATGCAAGGCAAAACAGATGGAAAGAGAAGACATGAGGCAACCGGAACATACCACTTAAGCACTAATTGGGTCTAGGAGGGCGAGGAAGTTGAATTTGCCGAGTTTTCTTGGCTAGAAAATATTTCTTCACTTCGCCAAGATCAAGTTCCTTGAATATATCTCGCTCGATTTAGCACACCATTAAGTCATTAAGCCAATCATTTGACATCTTATTGCGCAATTTGGTCTTAATAACCTTCATAGCTGAGAATACTCTTTCAACTGACGCGGTCGCCACCAGTAGCAGCAACGCCAACTGAATGATGCGATATACCAATGGAAATACAATATGTCTTTCAGTCTCAACCATCTTTGTTGCCAAACTTGCAAGATCATGACAAACAATAAAGTCTTCTACTCTTCTCACGTGAAGAATGAAGGTTTGGAGTTGATCCTTTATAGTGGCACGATCGGCAAAAGAAAAATCTCTATCATAGATCTCGGTAATTCGAGCAAGTTTATCCACACTGAACTTAGAGAAAGAGTCTCTTGGATCAAGGCAACAAAAGCATACAAGCAACTCTGAAGTTACCTCATTAAAGCGATGGTCCATTTCGGTGATGATAGCATCAATGGCACATAAGAAAGTATCAACACGGTAGTAATGATCTTGAGTGATTAGTGTCCCTTTTTCTCGTCTTGTCCGTCCCACCTTGGTATCATTTCTTCCAAATTTGAAATCAAAATTTCATTTTCCTCACAAAATGTTTTGACTTCCTCTAATAATGGCTCCCAACCATTGTTCCTCAAGCCCACCAAACGTGCTTTCACATCAACAATCAAGGACATGGCCTGGACAATGTTCTGATCCTTCCTTTGCAAGACAAGAGACAACTCATTTGTAATGCGTAACACTTTCAACATCATCTTCATGACTAACACAAAGCTAAATGACTCCATTATTTGTACATAACCTCCAGCCTTAGATGGATTGCGAGAATCTCCTTGCACAATCATTAGAACTTCTATCACAGAATCACACATTGACTCGATACGTAGTAAGGTTCTGTAATGAGATCCCCATCTTGTATCTCTGGGTCTGGCCAAACTAGTTTCTTGATGTTGTCCTCTTCCTGAAAAAATTTGACCACTCTCCAACTTGCTCAAAATATTACCAAGATGTTTAGCAAGCAATGCATCCTTCCTCTTGCAAGATGCACTAGTGGTGGACACAATCTGACCCACGTGCTCAAAAAAATCATGGATATAGGAACAGCAGCCCGTGACAGCAACAACTACCAACTGCAATCTGTGAGCAAAGCAATGCACATAAAATGCATATGGGTTCTCATCTCGGATCAGTTTCTGAAGACCATTAAATTCTCCTCTCATATTGGAAGCTCCATCATAACCCTGCCCTCGCAATCTAGCAATAAGCAAACCATGTTTAGCAAGCATCCCAACCAATGCGCTCTTCAGTGCTTCTGATGTTACTTCAGTGACATGTTTAATACCCAAAAATCTCTCCATAACTTTTCCTTCATTGTTCACGTACCTAAATGATAGATGATACAATTAGTTAGGATAGACAGAATATCGGAGAAAACAATAGGACAATAATATAGCACTTACCTTACAACGACGGCCATTTGTTCTTTGATTGATATATCACGAGATTCATCAATGAGAACAGAGAAGAGACTGTCCCCAATCTCTTTCTTTATTGCTATGGTGACCTGCTCAGCACAACAATTTGCAAGTTCTTTCTGAATACTTGGAGAAGTCATACGGGCATTTTTGGGACATAACTCATCAAATGCTAGCTTCACTTCTTCATTTCTTTCTTTGTACCAGTCAAGCAATTCTAGAAAATTGCCCTTGTTTAAGGAAGAAGAAGATTCATCATGTCCACGGAATGCCTCACCTTGAGACATCAGATAACTTGCAATACCTAAAGATGTTTCTACACGAGTTTCATACTTTTTGAGTGACTCTTTGGTATGAGTTAAAACTTTATGTGTCACACTTGACCTCTGATTTTTAAAATCTTCATATGCTGACCTTGCTTGATTATGGACACTTCTAGGTCCACCAACATGACGAGGGAGCAATTTATATGCATTCTTCCAAGTGTTAAAACCAACTTTAGCGAAGACATCATGACCAAATTTCTCATACATGTGATCATGTTTAAAAACATAGCAAATGAAGCAAAATGCCGTATCTTTTTCCACGCTGTATTCCAACCAATCATGTTTCTTATACCATTTTTCAAGAAAGCTCCTATTATCATCTGTTTTAGGATAATTATGTCCAATTAATTGAGTCGGACCCTTCAACACATAAGCTCTCCGGACATCATCTCTAATGTTGGGATCAATATCATCAATTGGGATACGAATACTCGGATCAGCAATAATGTAATCTTCAATACCTTCTGGTTCTATGGTGGCATTTTCAACCTCATCTTCAGCTTGTGCATGTGCATCGCCGGGGTCATCCTCACTTTCCACCTCAGTTGTCATGCCAGTTTCAACTTCCTCTTCTGTTTGTTGTCCCGGGAACTCTGGCACTTGTTCGACGACATTCTCGCTACCATGGCGAATAGGGTTCGAGCTACTGCCGCTCGATGACGTGCCAAAGTAGCTCTTTATACCTGCATTCCATTCATTTGGTTAAGAAATTACTAAATATGACATTAGGAAAGAATTGAATAGGTGACAGAACCCAACTTCATACTTTCAGTACTCCCCCCGACCCATATTAGTTGACTCGAATTTGTCTAAATTTGAATAAATCTAGACACTATTTAGTATATAGGTACATCTAAATTTTGACAAATCCAAGTCAACTAATATGGGTCAGAGGGAGTAATTTAGTTGTGTGGTTAATTTATTTTCTTGTTAGGTTGGTCACATCCAGTACACAGCAGAAACACAAAATATAATCATACCTTTGGAGTTAGCCATGGCCTTGCAGCCTTTGCTCTTTCTCATTGATGGTTGTCCGCTCATGCGGCTGTGCCTGTGAACCACGGGGGTGCGCACCGGTGTTTGCCTGCTTGCCGTCGGCCGTGCGTTGCACGCGCGATCCTGCCTCTCTGACGAATTGACGATCAACACTCTAAGGTAGGGTTTAGCCGCCGGCGCTGCAGCAGTTCTGCCGATGCGCAATGAATTGATTAGATTGATTGCTAATTCCCCTCTAAACTGTCCCACGATCGTGCTCCATCTGCATCTGGCCCACCACCACTACAGTGGTACTAAATAACTAAAGGCCAAAGGCCCAGTTCACAAATGGGAAAACGATTTGTTTATTTACAGAGACAAGGTTCAGACGACCGACAAATGAGCCCTAATGGCATATCTGCAGCTCTCATTATTGGGGTATAGGGGTACTCGCGCGAGAATCAAGGTATGGCGGGCGCCATAGCTTGCCACACAAGGTCCTCCGCCCTGCCCTTATGGTGGGCAGTGGCATGTTGCTGGTCCATGAGAGATTGCGGGCTCCCAGGATCCGCTGACTCCTGGTGCGATGGCTGCATGGGTGGGAGGCTGGCTTCAACAAGGGCGGTCGGATGGACTATATATTGGCTAATGGGATGTGTCTTTTGGTTGGCATGTATAGGTAGGAGGAGGCTGAGCATCTTCGGTAGAAATCCTTGCTCTGACTTTGGTTGGAGTCGGCGGAAGAAAGGACCATGGGTGTTGTTGACTTTTCGGAAATCGTCGATGTGATTTGTGCTTCCCTACTCCTCTTGTGGATTTAACTATGGAAGGAAACCTCAGATGTGGGATCCGGCAATAGAGGTGTTGTTTCATCCTTGTCCGTGTTGGTGAAATCCTTGCTTGATCTGCTACATCCTCGCGTCGTCAGCTTCATTCGCGCATTCTAGGCTGCATCATCTTGCCACGTGCTCCGTCGTGCCGTCAGGTACATCCTCTCGTCGTCGGTTACATATGTTAGAATATGTCTATGACTAGAGATATACTAGGATACTGGACATCTTCTTGTACTCCAAGTCTTCCCCTGTACTTCTATGTATACTCCATGAGGGTCAATGAAATTAACACGAAAAAATATTAGGTATCATTATTTTTCACAACATCGTCAAATCAGGTAAGTGATCTGCAAGATTTTGTGCATATTGATCTGTTTATGTTGTCATATTTGATACATGCAAGGGTTTCTCTTCGAGAACTAGGATATTTTGTAGGGGGAGGCAGTGTAGCTTTTCTGTAGGTAGCATGGTTGTGCTATATATGTTTGATGTAACTAGATTTCGATTGTTTTTGTTAGTAGGAGAGCTGATGGATCCATGTAGATGTAACTTATGAATATAGTTACATTATTCGGGATTTGTGGATTGAATTTTCTCATGCAGGTCTTGTAGTTTATTAGATGTACATTTGCTTCTCTTTTCTACATATATTCTTATTCAGATGGTTACACTTGCGGCTATAGTAATACAGATTAGTCTTACTATTTCATCTGCTTATTTCTACCCTGTCATTTGCATGGGTGTGGCCGCATACTCTCTTGCTCATATTGGCATTCAAGTTTGCCTTGTGTCACTATTATACAATTCATGGAGGATGGTCCTTCATGGAGTCTCTTCTACATGTAGTATATGTTTAATGGGTCTTGACCATTTACTTGCTTGGTAAATTAAACAACTGAGGCAACTTCAGCGCTCATTGACAACATGACACTTTGCCTAAACAACGTGAATCTAGGTCTACACTCACTTAAGGAACATATTTCTACACCGCATGAAATCTTTGCATTGCTTTTTACATGGAAACCTTTTGGTTTAGCTCTCTGTATCTTAGTAATTGGTACTAATTGAGACGATTGCATGGTTCAGGTACCACTATTTAATGTACTGAAGAAGTTCAATGGCGAGGCGGTTACGGAGGTGGTGCAGCCATCTATTGCTCGTACGAGGTACCGAGTCATCAGGCTTACAAAAGTATATCATCCTTCACATGCGGTTGTTTACCAAAAATAACTTCTTTGTCAAGAAAAACCTTACACTAGGTAAGCTTCATGTTTCCTTGACTGAACATGCATATACAGATCTCCCTGGTAACTCCAATTCTAAGAGCATTCTGTTGTTCCGTGTAACAGTAAATTTTCCTATGAAGAACCTGGAACCGAAGGATTACATTGCACTACCTAATAAGTCAAAAGAGAATGAGAAGCTCTGCTCAAAGTTACAAAGTATGATCTCATAGCCAACATTGTACTCCCTCCGTTCAGAAATATATGACATTTTAGCTTAACAAATGAATGTATATAGACATCTTTTAATGTATAGGTTCACTGCAAACTTCTACGAACCTATTATACACTAAAACAAGATACATTTTCTTCACAACCCTAAAACATCTGATATTTTGAAACGGAGGGAGTACATGATTGCAAACCGGGTAAAGGATTCTACAGAGTATTTGTGCAGCGGAGATCAGAAGAGGCGTGGCATGTGTTCTTTATCTCATTCCTTGCATGTAAGTATTAGAGCCTCAGGTTAAAATTTGGGATTCCTTTTCCCTCGGGTACGAGATGCAGGATCTCCATGCATGTCATCGAGACCCTTCCGCAGATGGTAGCTCTCTCGGAAGCCTACATGCAGATATATGAGCAGCACGAATGAGGTATCATGCAGCCTTCCTCACCTGGTTTTCTTTTTGCTTATTACTACAGATGTTTTCACAAGCTAATTTATATGTCTGAGGCAATTTTCAAGGGCAAAATTGTCGTCTGTCCAAACTTAATCCTTCTAGAAGTAGAATCTGAGGACCTATAACTGTTAGGTACTTGGATCGATGTTTCCATGCAGTTGTAAAATGTAAAAAAACACACCTGCACTTAACAATTTTCCGATTTTAGGCTGAAGAGGGTTCGGTTTTTTTACTAGGAAAAGCTTCGTTCCAGCATAATGTGGAGTAAATCTGCTCTGAGCTAGGCCTCCAACCTGCTGTCGTCGAAACTGATTGTGCATGTGTTGTTTCATCTGTTAATGCGGAAGATTAAGATTTATCAAGACTCTGTTTTATCTACAGAGAGATCAACCGGCGAAGAAGAGTATATTTTTGCTTTGATGTGTCCTTAGTTAAAAGAGTTGTAATATAGTCGCTCATGAACTAGCGAAATTAACTTGGAAGGAGGGTACTGTAGGTATCTGGTACAAGTGTGTACCTGAACAACTTAATCCCTCTATTCTGAATGACTGTAACCTCTTGTTGAAGAAATGAAATCTCTTTTAACGTAAAAAAAAGGAGTAAATCTTTTCTTGTGAATCTTTTCAGCTATACATTATGCAAATGTATGGTCCTGATGCATGGCTATTACTCACCATCATTTCATTTCATTTTTCTTGAAGAAGATACAAAGACGATCCCTGTCATACAAAATACACCGAGTCTTGTTTCAATATACTTTGCTGATGTAAAAATGCTAGTACTACAATTGTAGTATTCTCGTTATTTATTAGTCTCATTTAAAGTTCTTGTTCCAGGCATAAAATAGTCCTGAAAAAAGAATAACGGCGAGAGGCTGGCCGGCGCCTAGCTAGTGATGACGGCCCGCTGGGACTCTGAGACCGCTCTTCTCCCAGACGCAGTAGTTGCTCCCGTGCGTGACGACATGGAAGTCCGATGGGATCAAGCTCCCGAGATCATAGCGTGACCCAATCTTGGTGATAACTTTGTCATCGATCATCGCCACGTAGACGTCTCCCTCGGCGGCGAGGATGTTGAGCTTGCTGCCCGGATGAATCCCATTTCTTGATCTGACGGCGGCCAGTGCGCTGATCTCCTGCTTAAGGTTCCAGTCGAAGACGTGGTCATAGAACTGCACACAAAGAAGGCAAAGTGGATGTTAATATGGATGTTGGGTTGATATTGACATGCATAGGTATGCCATGGTGGAGTCAGATGAGAGCACTTACAATGCATGGAACTCCTGGGTGGGTTAGGATGTAGGCGTACCCCTGCATGACCTTGTCAGAGGGGAATGGCCACGAGTTCTGTGTGGATCCGGTGTCGTGGTTGTCGACGAAGGTGACGGCCCTCTCGGGCATCCACCCGATCATCCCGGGAGCCTTTCCGTTGCCGTCCTTCATCCGCCATAACTCGCCCTGCACGGCCGCCTGCAGCTCGCCCTTGGTGGTGAAGTCGAAGGCTGAGGCCGGCCCGCCCACGGTCTGCGCCCAGTTGACCAGCTCCTGCCTGTCGGCGTCCTGGTTGCGCGACGGCTCGCCGTTGCCGTCGTAGCGCATGTTGCTCCATATCTCGGCGACGACGAAGGTGGGCTTGGTGTTCTGTACATACACCTTGGCGACATCCGCGGAGTAGCCCTTGGCGAAGTCGAGGCGCCAGCCGGCGAAGCCGAGGTCGGACTTGAGCCAGTTGAGCCAGTCGGAGAGCTCCTTCTGGACGCGCGCGTTGAGGTGGTCGATGTCCGGGGCGGCGCCGAAGGGCGCGCCGGTGTCGCGGTGGCCGCGGCCGTTGGAGTACTGCGTGTCGTCGCTGCAGACCATGTCGGGGCCCCAGTCGAGGCGGGTGTCGGCGGTGCCGCCCTCGAAGACGCAGTAGATGCCACGGCCGTCCTTGTAGTCGGCGCAGCGGTGGTTGATGGCGATGTCGGCCACGCACTGGACGCCCTTGGCGTTGAAGGCGGCGATGAGCGACTTGAGCTCCGCGGCGGTGCCGTACTTGGAGGCGTTGAGGTCGTAGAGGCGGCCGGGCATGTACCCCTGCGGCGCCACGGAGTGCGACGGGGGCGGGAGCCAGACGTGCGTGGCCCCGGAGGCGGCGATGTCGCCCACGTGCCCTTCCAGGAAGTTGTACCACCCGCCTTGCTTCTTCCACGACTCCCAGTTGAACCCCTGGAAGAGGATCTGTGCTTGGGCCAAGCAGGAGCCCAAGCAAAGCAACACGAAGAGGAAGAGCAGGTGGCTGGCCGAACGCTTCCCCATATTTGCCCGTACTATTTCGCTTATGAATGCTCCCTTCGATCTGTTGTTTGAGCTGTGTGGTGTGGATCACTGCCATGGACGTGCATGAGAATTTATAGGCGCATGCAGCCGGATGGACACTTTTCGGGCCAGTACTGAAATGATCGAATGGATAAGATCCGTTGCTCGCTCGGAACGAGAAGAGGAACGGCGGCATATCTATCTCCGTGGCGCTGCGATCCGCCGCCGCCGCCGTGTGGATAGAAACGGGCATGCTCGGATTGCGTGTTGGGAGGGACCGATCGACGCAGCAAACAGATGGAGAGGGTGGTATGGGTCTTCCGTTACACCTAGCACGCGCGCTGCCGGGTACGTCACCGTACTTTGATCTCTCTTTTTCTTTACCGAAAAGGATAAATAGGCGGCGCAGTGTACGTCGGTCTTCGTGTGCTGGACCTGGACCTGGACTGGAAAAATAGGCGGCCGGCGAGCCACGTCACGTACGTACTCGCACGTGTAACCCCATGCATGCACTTGTCTGTTCGCCTCCTTTTTTACTACTCTTTTCCTTCAACACGGATTTCCCTAAGAGGGACCCTGGCACCATCTCTTCCACACATTTGTTGAAGATCCGTGCAAAGCCAACACAGTCACCGCGCACCCCACCTCTCGTCGCCCCGGTGCTCCCCCTCCCCCATGCTCCCCGTGCTCCTCTCTCGACGAGGGGATCCCTGTGCTCCCCTCCCTCTCCCCCCGACATGGCTCCCCCGACAAGGCGCCTCCTCCGACGCGGTTGCCCCCTACCCCGACGAGCCTCCTCCCCCACCTCCGTTGGAGATTCATTTTGTTGCCTACCCCGACGTGTAGAAGCAGAGCAGAGATTAAAATCTCCCCGTGCTACCCCCTCCAGATTTGGAGGAGGATTTCTAATTTCTTTTTGGAGATTCGTTTTTGGTTGTGTTGGATCTTGAACGAAAAATTGTTTTTATGTTGTTTCTTGTTTTTTAGATTGGATAGTGTATGAAACGTGTATGGATTTGGGTTAGATTTTTTTGTTTTAGATCCGGTTTCCTGTTGAATCTAGATGGTTGTTTTGAATTTTTGTTGAATCAAGATAACTTTCTGGGATTCAGGTTTTAATCTTGTGTGAAACACGAATCTTGTGTGAATATTGTGTGTGTCAAGATTTATTTCTTCTTTTCTAGATCTTGTTCATTATTTCCTTGTTGCATTATGTATGTTTCCTTGCAGAAACATGTATGAAAAACTAAATCTTGTGTAATCTGTGATTGTATTATACTGTGATGAATCTGTGATTATATTATACTTGTATATGTATGTGATGAATCTGTGATTTATTATACTTGTATATGCATGTGATGAATCTGTGATCAAAAGTTACATAAATCTGTGATGAATCTGTGATTGAATTTATCATGATCATGTATGGATTTGGTGTCAAACTTTAGTGAAACAGGTATATAATTTGTTAGAATATTTTATAAAAAAATTATATAAATATCTCTTGGCAGAAATAAGTTTGTAAAACGTGTGAATCTTGTATGAAATTTCTGAATCTAGGATGAAAAAAAGTAAGAGTGTCTAAATATTGTTAAATAAAAAGTACAAAAATAAAATTATCAAATGAGATTGTTGAAAAAACAAATTATGCATGTTTCATTTTCAGAATAAAAAATGTACATAAAAATTGTTGAATATTCCTGAAATTTTACGAGAAAAATAAGGTGAAAAAAGACAGAAATTATGCATATATTCTGTGAAATATTTATATGAATATCTCTTGGCAGAAACAAGCTTGTTAACAAGCTTGTAAAAACATGTGAATCTTGTATAAAACTTCTAGAATCTAGGATGAAACAGAGTAAGCATGGATAAATATTGTTAAATAAAAAGTACAAGAATAAAAATTGCCAAATGAGATTGTTGAAACAAAATTATGCATGTTTTATTTTTAGAATAAAAAATGTACATAAAAACATTGTTGAATATTCCTAAAATTTTAAAAGAAAAAATGAGGTAAAAAAAACAGAAACATGCAGAAGAAAGGTTCGGTTATGAGAAAACAATCAACGACAAAAAATGTAGAATATTCGACAACGCTAAGGGGGTTGGATAAAAAACTAGAAAAAACCTATTATGTAAGCTGAGAAGGTTATTTTATAAAACGCATAGCACGAATCTCCAATCTCCAACAAATGGAGAGTAGAAATGGTGGCGGGGCCTCTACTACTATCGAAGGGATTGCGTTACTCATTTTCCTTCCTCTAGCTGCTGACTGGAATCGAAGGAGTGCTAGCTCCATCGCGTGTGGACAATTAATTAAAACCAATCGTTCATTCCTTCCCGCGCTGATCCATTCAAAACAATCGGTCAGCTAGCACTCTTCTATCGTTCGCCTCCTTAATTTGTCGAGCCAGCTAGCCAATAATAAGATGACCGTCGTATGCGGCAACCATGGATTCTTTCATCGATCGATTAGCCAATTAACCCGCGCGCTGATTTGAAGGGACCAAAGCGTTCCGTTGGAAAAAGCCCGAGAAAAATGACGCAAAACCGCCACATATATTCGAGCCAACGGTAACACAAAACTTGTATCTCCCCCCCTTCCTCTGCTTCCTCCGCTTTCCTTGAGAGTCGAAAATATCTTGCCAACGCCCCTCCCCTTCTTCTCCGGCTCTGGCTGGGGAGGATGGGGATGGAGCTGCTGGCTGTTGTACGGTGGTAGATCTAGGTGGTCTGGCCTTGTGTCGGGTTTGGACTGGATGCCCGTTGCTGAAGGTGGTGCTAGGGATCTCTGCAGCCAGATCCTAGGCCCTGGTGTTTGCTTCCTCGTGCTTCTCTCTATCCATGGCGGGTGGGAGGTGGCGGAGGAGTACATCGACCTTTCGAATAAGGCTGCAGTGGATGCAGGTGCGGCGCTGCCAATGCCTATTCTGGTTCCCTCTCTGGCCGGCCGTGGCGGCGGGAGGAGTCGGGCCAGGCTAGGCGGACAACAGCGAAGCTCTGCATCGCCGAGTTACTCGCTGGCGCTGTCGGGCGGCGCCGGGAGGTTGCCGTGCTTTCCCCTTCTTACAGCTGCAGTGGTTGGAGCTGCTAGTGGGTGGAGTTGCCATGGCAGCTCGGGCATAAAGCTCGTTTGCATCTTCACGGTAGTGGCGGCGTCTAGCGGCCCTTCTATCTCTCGGCCTGCTGTGGTGGCAAGGGAGAGAAGAAGGCTTGGCTGGGATCGGTTGCTGCCGGCGAAGGTCGCGGCCGTCTGGTGTCCCCAGGCGGCGTTGCTGCTTCTTTCTTGGAATCATTTGCAGTGATTTGTGCGTAGTGGTGAGGCTGCTGGGTTGCTGCCCATTCTGGCCGAAGGGCGGCCAAGGGTTTCAACCTCCATCGGAGTCCCTTCTTCGAAGCTCATCGTCGGTTCTCGACGCCTCGCCGTCAGCAAGTGGTTTGTCCCCGCGGATTGCAAGGTGGTCGGCGGTGTTGTTTCTTCTCCGGATTGTAGAGCGTCATGAGCAAGAGACTCTCATGATCTCGTCGTTGGCTGAAGTTCGCCGGAGTTTGGTGGTGGAGGCCCTCGAGGACCTGATTGTTTTTTATGTTTTAGTCCTAGGGTGCTTTTTGTAGGGGTTCGTGGCATGGAAAACAAAAAATTTCTACCACATGCAAACAAACAAGCCAAGATCTATCTACTAGATTGTAGCAACGAGTCGATAGAGGAACTCAGCCTCGAAGATTCCAAAGCGGTTAACGAGAGCAGATTCTTGTGGGTTATGTAGTCGTACTCTTGCTGATCTCAAGATCGCGTAGACGATCCTTCTGGCGCTGCGTTCCGGTAGCGCTTCCGCAGTCGGTCACACATTCGGTACTCGATGAAGACCTTCCTCTCCCTTGTTCCAGCAGGCAGCAGAGGTTGTAACACTCTCCTCGTGATTTCGGCAGCACGACGGCGTGGTACCGAAAGTAGAGGGGAGATCTCGCAGGGCTTCGCCTTAAGCCAGAGCAAGTATGGTGGAGTATGAGAGAGACCTTGGTGATCTAGGGGTTAGAGGGCACCAAGGGGAGAGCTTGGCCGGCGGCTAGGGTTTGGGGAAACCCTAACTCACCGAGCTAGAGGAGGCCCTAGGCGGCGGCGACTAGGGCTAGGAGACTAGGGTTTTGGGTGTGAGGGGTAGGGGGCGCCCTACCCCTCCTTATATAGGTGGAGGGTGGCCGGTTGGGAGGAGGGAGTCCTCCCCCAAGTCGGCCTCCTTGGCCGGCGGGTGGAGGGAGGGGACTTCCTCCCCAAGTAGGTTTCCTACTCTCCTTCCACCAAGCAAACTTGTCGTTTGACTTTTCAAATTGGCGTTTGACTTTCAAACTTGCATTTGATTTCTCTCTTAATTTTGCCCAGCCAAGTGAACTAGTACATGATGCAACCATTCCATATTGTCATGACACATTCATGTACCCTTCCCCTCCGGAGTGTCGGATCTTTCGGACCCTTCTAGAACATTCCTAGTGAAAACACCGGAATCATTCCCGAACTCTGAAACAGGACTTTCCTTATATGAATCTTATTCTCCGGACCATTCCGGATCTCCTCGTGATATCCCGGATCCCATCCGAGACTCCGAACAACATTCGATCTCTTACTCATCATTCCATAACTACACAACAATATCGAATCCTTAAGTGTGTCTCCCTACGGTTCGTGAATTATGCGGACATGGTCGAGACACTTCTCCGATCAATAACCAATAGAGGAATCTGGAAATTTATATGGCTCCCACATATTTCTACGATTACTTTGCGATCGAATGAACCACTTACATACGATACCAATTTCCCTTTGTCTCACGATAGTTTACTTATCCGAGGTTTTGATCGTCAGTATCTCTGCATACCTAGTTCAACCTCGTTACTGATAAGTACTCTTTTCTCATTCCCGTGGTATGTGATCCCTTGTGAGCTAGTCACATGCTTGCAAGCTAATTGGATGACATTCCACCGAGAGGGCTCAGAGTATATCTATTCGTCATATGGATGGACAAATCCCACTCTTGATTCATGTGTCTCAACCCATACTTTTCGAACACTCAATGCCATCTTTATATCCACCCAGTTACGGTGTGGTGTTTGATATCATCAAAGCATCCTTCCGGTGATGGTGATTAGCATGATCTCATGGTCGAAGGAATTAGGTTACTATGTATCAGAAAGCTTATAGCAATTGAACTATTAAAATGACTTGATCTTTATGCTACGCTTATCTATAGGAGTATGTCCATCATACCATTCTCCTAATAATATGATCTTGTTGTTAATAACATCTCAATGTTCATGATAGGGAAACCACAATCATCCATTAACCAACAAGCTAGTATTATGAAGAGGCTTTACTAGGGACTCTAATTTAGTTTACAAATCACACAAGTATTAATGTTTCCGGTTAATACTGTTATAACATGAATGTAAACATTTATCATAAACACAAAGATATAATAATAGCTACATTTATTAGTGCCTCTAGGGCATATTTCCAACAGTCTCCCACTTGCACTAGAGTCAACTAATCTAGATTACATGGTAATATACCGAACACCCATGGCAGTTTGGTGTTGGTCATGTTTTGCCCTCGGGAGAGGTTTAGTCAACGGATCCGCCACATTCAGATCTGTGTGTACTTTGCAAATCTTTATGTCACCATCTTGGACATGTTCTCGAATAGCGTGAAAACGTAGCTTGATGTGCTTCAGCTTATTGTGTGACCTTGGTTCTTGCGCATTGGCTATGGCGCCCATGTTATCACAGTAGATAGACATTGGGTCCAGCGCACTTGGAACCACACCGAGCTCTGTAATGAACTCCTTCATCCATATCGCTTCTTGTGAAGCCTCCGAAGCAGCTATGTATTCCAATTCAGTTGAAGATCTCGCCACAACGCTTTGCTTTGCACTACTCTAGCTAACCGCTGCACCATTCAAAGTAAATACGTATCTAGATTGAGATTTAGAATCATCCGGATCGGTGTTCCAACTAGCATCGGTGTAACCATTAACAACGAGTTGTTCATCACCTCCATAAGAAAGAACCATATCCTTAGTTCTTCTCAAGTACCTAAGGATGTTTTTGACCGCTGTCCAATGATCCACTCCTGGATCACTTTGATATCTGCTAGTCAAACTAACAGCATATGCAATGTCGGGTCTAGTACATAGCATGGCATACATTAGAGATCCTATGGCTGAGGCATAGGGAGTTTTACTCATCCTTTCTCTATCTTTTGTCGTTGTCGGACTTTGAGTTTTACTCAACGTCGTATTGGGCAACATGGGCAAGAACCCTTTCTTGCTATCTTCCATTCCAAACCTCTTTAGAACTTTGTCCAAATATGTACTTTGTGACAATGATATTAGGCGTCTCGATCTATCTCTATAAATCTTTATGCCTAATATGTAAGCTGCTTCGCCAAGATCCTTCATTGAAAAACTATTATTCAAATATTCCTTGACACTATTAAGAAGGTCTACATCATTCCCAATCAACAATATGTCATCTACATATAGTATTAAGAATGCTACAGAGCTCCCACTCATTTTCTTGTAAATACAAGCTTCTCCATAAGTTTGTATAAAACCAAAACTTTTGATTACCTTATCAAAACGTTGATTCCAACTTCGGGATGCTTGCTTCAATCCATAGATGGACCGTTGAAGTTTGCATACCTTGTTAGCATCTTTAGGATCGACAAAACCTTTGGGTTGCATCATATACAACTCTTCATCAATGTCTCCATTGAGGAACGCTGCTTTGACATCTGAAAGAGCATTTTCCTATCCCTCTGATTTTGATGTTTGATAACAACACACTTAACGGTTTAATCGTGTGCTAAGTGTATCACGGGTTTGATAAGGGAGTGGCACAAAGTTTGGCATATCAATGCCCTTTGCGAAAAACCAATGTGCCAACCGGTAGTACCGGAACTATGACCGGTACTACCGCTTGGCACCGGTACTACCGGTTCTAGTACCGGTTGGCACCGTGCAAAACTGATAAGGGTGTGTGCTAGTCAGTACCACCCGGTACCATGGAGTGGAACTACCGGTTCAATCGATAGTACCGCTTGATACAAGCGGTACTACCGCTTGACACGGTCGTACCGCTCGGCAGTACCGGGCCATACTGACTAACACTCACTCCTCTCCGTTTTGGTTAGTACCAAGCGGTACTTGGGACCGGTACTACCGCCCAGACCGGTAGTACCGCGTCTTACGACCGGTACTACCGCTTGGGGGTAGTACCGCAAGGGCGATACCGCCCAAAACTGAAGAAAGCTGATGAACTGAAGCACCACCGGTACCTGGTCTGGTACTTGACCGGTAGTACCGCTTGCAAGCGGTACTACCGCTTGAGTACCGGTACTACCGGTGCATTAATGACTCCAACAGCCATATTTTGTGGAGGGGTATAAATACCCCTCCACCTACCTTGGGACAAATTTCTCAACTCATTTAAGTCAAAGACCACCATTGGAGTCCATGGGAGCCACCCAATCTTCAAGATCTCCTCATTCCACCACCCAAAGTCCTTGATCTTTGGGGAATCAAAGGAGGAGGCCCCGATCTACTACTTCACCAAAAGAGATCTTCATTTCCCCCTCATTTGTTTGAGGGCCCCTTTGCTCTAGTGTTTTCTTGGAAACCCTAGTTCTTGTTTTGGTTCTTACAAGCTTGTCTTTGATTGCTTTGACAGCTTGCTTGTATTTGGGAGCCTCCGATTAAGTTATGGATGTGTGCCCCAAACTTGTAACGGTGCCGGCTTCTACCTTGAAGGTTGCCGATATAGTGGAAGGTGAATCGATCCCGTTGGGGTGAGATTCATTGGAGAACAAGGGAGGCCTCTCGTGGCGTTGGTGGTTTGAAACCACCCCCTCTCCAAACGTATACGTACTTCCCCTCAAAAGGAAGGAACTACGGGAAACAAATCCTTGTGTCTCCGTGTCCACTTTTCGGTTACTTCTTTCCTCTACCGCACCTTACTTACTTGTTACTACTTTGTGTTGTGGTAGCCCTTGCATATTTGTCATATAGGTAAATTCACCATAGTTGCATTATCTAGGGAATTTACCTTATTGTCAAACCTTAATTTGAAAAAGGAGAAAAATTGAAGTAGCACCTATTCACCCCCCCCTATAGGTGCCCATACGATCCTTTCAATTGGTATCAGAGCCTCGGCTCTTTATTTGGGCTTTACCGCCTAAGAGAATATGGGTAGCCGCGAAGGGGATGGTGATGGGTAGCCGCGAAGGGGATGGTGATGGTGAGCCAACCACGGTGACCATGGAAGATCTCAAAAACTTGGAAACAAGATTGAGCTCTTCCTTGGTCAACAAAGTCAAGAAGATTCTAGAGCAACTTCTTAAAGACAAAGAAGGCTCATCACCCCCATCTCCTCAAGAGGATCAACCATCCATCTTACCTAAGGGGAATACGTCACTATCCCCCGAGGGTGTGATGGTAGGGGGTAAACCAGACAACGCTAATTCCTCCACACAACTTGATGGGGGAAAGGGTGAGCACCGTGATTCTTGGTACTCTCCCGATCCTCCCATCCCACACCCTCATGTGTATAATAGGGGTGACCCACCTAAGCTTGAAGAGTCTGCTACTTTTGCTCAATGGCAATCACTAATGAGAACTCATGTGCGCAGCTCTTGCATTGAACTATGGAACATCATCGAGCATGGACTCTTTATTGGGGATCCAAACAACTTGACAAGAAGAGAGATTGTCAATAGTCAACTCAATGCCACTGCTTTGCATATGATTCGACAAGGTTTGGGGACAAAGGATTATCCACACATAGAGCACTTTAGCATTGCCAAAGAAGCTTGGGATGCTCTCACTGTGTTGTTTGTTGGAAATGAGAGTATGAGGAGGAACCGATATGATGCTCTAAGCAATGAAGCCGAAGGCTTCTACATGAAAGAAGGTGAAGATCACGAAGACATGTATCGAAGGCTCAAGACCACCGCCACCGCTTTTAGAAACGTGGGTGCCTCACATGTGGATGATGCATGGATAAAAAGAAAATATGTGAGTGCACTCATGCCTTTTGAGCCCACTGACTTGAAGAGCCTTCAAGGAAGACACAACTACCATCTCATGACCTCAAATGAAGTTATGCAAGAGATGGCCACTTTCAAGGTTGCTGCCAAGAATGCCAAAGATGCCCGTGCTCGTGCCCTTGGTATGAGAAATGTGGTCAATGTTGCTTTAAAGGCCAAGGTTGTGGACCTTGGGGATGAAGATGATAGTGATGAAGGACTCTCCATGGACCATCCCTATGAAGTCAAGATTGCTCATGGCCAATATATGGCTTTCTATGCAAAGAACTTTTGGAAGAATCCCGCCAAGGCCAAGATGGAAATGCAATGAAGAAGCAATCCAAATGGGAAAAGAGATAATACCACTAGGTTGAGAACTTGCTTCAATTGTGGTGACCGCTATCACTTTGTGGAAAGCTGCCCCGATGAGAAGAGAGAAGATCATGGTGGTAAGCTTGTGTTGAAGAAGACTCTCAAGGAACCTTACAAGAAACCATTCATCAAAAAGAATCCCGTCAACAAGAAGTCGGGAGAAATTGTCTTGATCACTCATGAAGAATACTCCTCCGACAATGAAGATGATGAAGATGAGGAAGAAGAAACTTCTCATGGTGTGGCTGCTCTAGCCACCACCTGTACTCCGACACTCTCACTCTTCGATTCTCCAAATGAGAACTCTTCCACCAAGAACGTCACTTGCCTTATGGCAAGAGGAACGGAGGTATCCTCATCATCCCGCTCTACTCACTTAGATAATGATGAAATTGATGATGAAATGTCTCTTGATGTTAAAAAGGAATTAATTGCCTTTGATGAGTTTATGACTAACCTAGAAGGTGATGCTAAGCTACATTTTGGGAACATCCTAGATCAACTCTCACATACTCAAGAGCTTCTAGATGTAAGATGTAAACTTGGGCATGAACATATGATTGAGCTAGAGGCTTTAAGCAATGCTCTAGAAGAAGAACAAGAGACTAGGTTGTCCCTTGAGTCAAAACTTGAAGGGCTTGATGAGGCCAATGACATCATTGTTAACAAACTCATCAAAGAGCATGATCATGCTATTGCTAAATACAAAAGTGCTAAAAAGGACAAGATTGAGTTTGGTGTGGTTCATGAAAAACTTGCCGAGGACTTTAGATTGCTTAACAAGGCTCACAAGGTCTTGGAAGGTGAACTCTTGTATCTCACAAAGTCCCATGAAACGCTTCAAACTCAATTGGCCAATATACCTTCACCTAGTAACTTCATTCCATCTAATAGCAAAACTATTCTTGAAGAGAATGCTAGGTTGAAGGGGGAGCTTGCTGTCACATCCCAAGATTTTCCAAATCTTGTAATGTTAAAAATAAATGAATAAAATAAAACTTTGTTGATTTTCAGGGTGAGAAGAAACTTTTGATCCCAATTGGAAACTTTCAAAACCTATTTGGATCAAATAAAATCCTAAAGGAATTTTAAAAGATAAATAAACAATAAACTTAAAAATATTTAAAATTGCTATTTTTGGATCTTTTAATAAAAGATTTGGTTTTAAAAAGAAAAGGGTAGATTTATAAATAAGGATTACTTTATAGAGCCAAATTAAACCTTGGCCAAGCTTTTGAAATAAAATATTTTGTTTTAATTAAAAGAGTAAAGGTTTATTTAAATAAAACAAGGAATGTTTATTAATAAACCAAAATCTATTAAAGTAAAGGCTTTTCCCATTCTAATTAAACATCAAAACTTATTAATTTATTTTAAATAAGTTTTCCAAGTATTTTATATCCTCAAATAAAACCTACTGAAGTATTTTTGGTTTTATTTTTAGATTTCAAAAATAAAGATTTTAATAAAACAAATCCTATTTGAATTAAATGATTAAGGTCTAGTCATTTAATTATTAATGGACCCAAAAATAAAAATGTTATTTTATTTTAAACAAGTTTTCCAAATATCTTATATTTTCAAATAAAACCTACTGATTTGGTTTTTGATAATATTTAGTTTTCAAATGGAGTTTTTTTAAATCAAAACCCATTTGATTTAATAACTAAGGTCCATTTATTTAATTATTAATGGGTCCTAAAAAGAATAAAATTATTTTATTTTGAGATTTGGATTATTGTTGTTAAACAGAACCAAAAAATCAATGAAAAGTTTGGGGGAATTTTGAATTGATTTGTTGATTGATTTGTTTGATTGAATTTCAAAACAGAAAATAGAAATAGAAAAAGATAAAACAATCAGACAGAAAAAAAAATATGAAAACGGACTGACCCAACTCACCAGGCCCAGCAGCCCATTCCAGCCCAACTCCTTTTCCCCACGCGCGAATCGTTTTACACCCATTCTCGCACCCGCGCAGACACCGACCGGTGGACCTAACTCTCCTCTCCTCCCTCACGCTGACAAAGGACCCCACGCCAGCTCAGCGTCGTCTTCACCCCGCGACGGCCGCGCCGGCCGTTTCCTGTCAGTAATGCCGCGGTTGAATTCGCTTCAATGCCGCGCCTTAATCTCACCGCGACCACGCCCCCTTAAACGCGTCCCTCTTCTACCCATTTCCCCTCTGTTTTCAGCCCCTCTCCGCCCCAGGGCTGCTCGAATTGCTCATGGTAAGCCCACTGGCTCCGACGAGGTCCAGTGCGAATTCCAGCGACCCCACGCCACCCTTTGCCTTCCCGAGCACATAGGCACATTCCCTAGACCCAGGCGCACCTTCTCGTGTCGCCAGCTCACCTGCGCGTGCTCTGCAGCGTCGACTTCGTCTTCGACTGAACGACGCCGCCGTCCGCTCCAACTCCGACGAGCTCCATAGGTAGTTTCCGACTGCGCCTCTCCTTCTCCTTCATGCACGCATCTTCGCCTTGACCTTGCGCGTCTAACCGTGCTCTCTGTTTGCCCTCTCGTGACCCGTAGCACCGTCCTCGACGACGACAGAGCGTGGCCGTCGTCAGACTCAACTCCGGCGAGCCATTGTCCTCACCCCCGTGCGCCCCTCGACGAGATACTGCCGTGTTGAGCTTCCCCAGGCTACTGCGAACACGGTGAGCATCTTCCCATCCTCTCTCGCTTCCTGTTTCACCAGCACCGCCACCATCTGACCGCGCCGCCGCCAGCCACCGTCGCTGCGCCGCCAGCCTTTGGTCAAACACGCGTGCGCCGTTGGATCGTCATCCAGTGGCTATGATTAGATTAGGTCGAAGGGGTACGAATAGCTCTGCACCGCACGATCTGTTTAAAATCCAACGCACCAGAGTGCTCGATCCAACCGAAACGGTATGGACGAATCAGAATCAGCCATGTGGCTCAGGCTTCGATTTAAAACAGATTTGAATCTATTAGATTTGTGATTTTGTAAATTGCATAACTTTAGTTCTACACGTCCAAATTTTGCAAACTTTATATCAATGGATTCAGAAAAGCAAGCCCTAGCCAACCATGCCATTTGTTTAGTAAAAAGCTTCTGTTAAAATGTTTGTTTTTGCAGAAACATTTGTATGCTTGTTTAGGTTATAAAAATTGTTCAAAAATGATTTTGGGGATAAAATCTTTGGCAAATGGATTGTTTTGAACCTACTGACCATGGGAATCACTTTGTGGTTTCAAAAATGTATTTGGAGAAACAAAAGAATGAATCCTTGATTTAAAACCAATTCTAGTCAAATAAAAATATGGTTTATTTATTAAAAATGGTTTTGAAGGAAAACCTTTGGGAATTGTTTTGTTTTAAACTCTCTGACCCTAAACACAAAGTTTTATGGTTTGAAAACATATTTTGTGAACCCTATAGATTAATGCCTTAGTAAAAACATTTCTACACCACATAAAATGATACCTTGTTTTGAAAATGGTTTATGAAGTGAAATCTTTTGCAAATGACTTTGCCACTTTATAAAATGACCATTAAGGTGTTTTGAAATGTTTATGACCCATTAGGAACCACTCTTTCAAATAAAACAAAGCTTGGCATGCTTGCATGCATTACTTTGACTTTATCATTTTATGTGATGTTTTGCTTGATTGGTAGTTTGAAATTGTGCCTTGCTTGATTGAATTGTAGTGACTTGAAGAGTGTGATTGTTGCAAGGACAAGGAGTGAACTTATACTCTCTACCAAAAAGGCAAGTGATGCTTCATACTTTTGTCCCATTACTTTCACTATGCATTAGTGATTTTTCTAAGTAAAACTTGCATGGAATTTTTGCTAAGTATAAACCATGCTATGGGAAAACCTAGTAGATGAAACCTTAGTAGAAATTTTCCTAAGTTAAGATTCCTACTACTATCATGCTTAGCTTAGCTAATAGAAAACAAGGGTGGAATATACATTCATACTATGGAAAATTTCTAAGTCTGAGGACTTGTGTTTTTGTTTAATAAAACAACTAAGTTAATGAATCACCTGGGTGGAATGGTAATTGCTTGGTGGTTTTTGGTTGAGTGGTTACACAAGGCCCATGGCTATGGTTTACCTTGTGTATCACACTTGTGGATTGCCACCCAGGAACAAAGAGATTTGAGATGTCAAATGTTGAGAAGCTTCAAGTGCAACCACTTGGCATTATGGGCTCTGCCTGGATCATATAGGTTGCTAGAACTTAGCCATTTAGACAGTTGGTGGTAGTGGGATGATAGGTTGGAACGCGTCCATTTGGTCTAAGGAAAGGCTTCTGAAAGATCTTGTCTTGGGAAACCAAGTCTTGTGGGGAAAGTGCACCACCTCTGTAGAGTGTAAAATCTAAGTACTTAGCCATGTCCCTGGTAAAGGACAATTTGAGCATCAAGACATGGAAGCTATCAAGAATCTCATCATCCAAATTTCTAAGTTAAAACTTATGGTTGAACAAGGGTTAAAAGATCTTCAATCTTTGATTGGAGATGCCTTGGGTGATTTTTGTCAAGCAAAAACTTAGTGTTTTCAAATGATAAGGAAAAATCTATTTTGAGCAATGCAAGCCTCAACTCCATGTTGCCAAATGCATATAGTTGATAGACTCCACTATACTACCATAGTATCACTTGCTAATACAATTCAAATGTATTGACCCTTGTGGCTGTAACTTGTTATGTTGCAGGTTTGATTGATTTAGTGAAGTGTGTTGATTAGGATTACAAAGTCTACAACCAACATATCTGCCTGTGGCACTTTGAAGATGAAGGACCCCATGCTTATAGATATTCTGCTGCAATGTAATGTAATAGCCAAATGAGCTATAAAAGATGTAATAAACTATTTTATTCCTGGTTATAAAGTTGTATTATGACCTTTGTTTCTTGATATTACATCTTAACTGTGGATGCTAGCTATTGATCCAGGGACTAGCATTGCAATCACAGGGGACTCTACCTTATTGAAGGTTGGGAACCTTACACTTGCTAAGGCCACATTTCCACAAGGCAACAAGTCAATTGATGATCTTTTGAGCAAGCAAAGGCGTAGTGGTGACAAAGGGGGCATTGGTTATGTTTCCAAAACCAAGAAGAAGAACAATAAGAAGAAGAAGGCCAAGCCCGCACAAGAGACCAACAAGACCATTGTGGAGAGTAAGACCACAAGTGGTAAAACTATGTCTCATGATGACTTTGCGGGAAGTGCTAACCCTCACTATGTTCTAATGCGTGATTACTATGGTGATGTGTATGCACAATATGTTGGTCCTTATGATGGTTATATTGCTTGGTCTATTTGGGTTCCCAAGACCCTTGTTGCTAACAAAAGAGGACCCATTGAAAAATGGGTACCTAAAAATTAGCTTGATCTCTTGTAGACTTATGCTTCTAGAGGGTCAAAGTGGGTGCTTGATAGTGGTTGCACATGTCATATGACCGGAAGATCATCTATTGTCAAGGAGTTAAATCCTAATGATGATCAAATCACCGTGACATATGCCGACAAATCAAAGTCTAAGGTAATGGGTTTCGGCAAGGTTGTGGTTGCTCACGACATTACACTCGTGAACGTCATGCTTGTTGAGACCCTTGGATACAACTTACTTTATGTCCTTGCTCTTAGTAAGATGGGATTTGCCGTCTTCATTGATGTAGATATTGTGGTCCTCTTGTGGAGCAAGTCTCTCAAGGTCGCTTTCGTTGGGTACGTCGAACATGACTTGTATGTGGTGGACTTTTCAAAGCAAACCACTACCGGTCCGATGTGCTTATTCGGAAAGGCTGATGTGGGTTGGCTATGGCATCTCCGACTAGCCCATGTCAATATGAGAACTTTGCAAAGTCTCCATATAGAGGGCCATATAGTTTGACTAAAAGAAAATGTTTCCTTTGCCAAAGATCGTGTTTGCAGGGCATGTGCTCTAGGGAAGATGCATGACGCTCCTCACAAGCCCACGAACCAAATCAAGTCTAACAAGATCTTGGAACTTCTCCATGTGGACCTATTTGGTCCTCCATCTCATGCAAGTCTTGGTGGGAAGAAATATTGTTTGGTGATTGTTGACGACTTTTCAAGATACTCTTGGGTTTATTTCTTCAAGTTGAAGAGTGAGACTCAAAAGACTTTTATCGACTTCATCAACTTGGTTCAACGGCAATACAATGTTCCCGTGTTGATTATAAGAAGTGACAACAGCACCGAGTTCAAGAACTACACCTTGAATTATTTCCTTAGTGATGAGGGGATTAAACATCAATATTCCGCTGCATACACCCCTCAACAAAATGGTGTGGCCAAGAGGAAGAACCGGACTCTTATTGAGATGGCTAGGACCATGTTGGCGGAGTTTAAATCTCCATACAACTTTTGGGCCGAAGCCATCTCCACCGCTTGCCATGCTTCAAACCGACTCTACCTCCGCAAGAAAATCAACAAGACTCCATATGAGATACTTACCGGTAACAAGCCCAACATATCTTATTTCTGGGTGTTCGGTTGTAAGTGTTTCTATCTCATCAAAGGTGTTCGTTTGTCTAAATTCGAGTCTAAAGCATTAGAGGGTATTTTTGTTGGCTATGGTCTCGAATCTCACACTTATAGAATCTATGATAAGCTCTCCGGAGCCGTCATAGAATCTTGTAGTGTGACCTTCGAAGAATATGATGGTCCCCAAGGGGGCGTGTTGATGCTTGTGATGCAGATGATGAAATGCCTCAGGATGCCATAGGAAGAATGGGTGTGGGATACATCCGCCCCGTTGAGGAACCCCTTATGGCGGATCGAGAAGAACTATGCCCCACTCAAGTGGAGCCCTCATCTTCACAACCTCAACATGCTCCATCCACCGAAGAGGACATTGACCCAAGCTAAATACAAGATGTGGACCCTCAACATGATGATCAATGTGTGAACTCTAGTCAAAGGGAGCTTGGTCCATTCGATGGGTTGTCAAGTGGTGCTAAGTCAATTTGTCAAGGAAGATCCATCCAAACTGTTTTGAGACAAGCTCAAATTGATGCTAGAAGAGCACTTGATCAAGACCAAGGTCAATCTTTGCCTCCCAATGTAGAGGATGATTCTAATAATAATCAAGGTCAAGATGATGGTCAAGACGAGGATCAAATTGATGAAGAAGGTCCTCCAAGAAACAATACGGAGATCCACGCTCGTCGCGAAGCTAGAAAGGAAAGAATGTTGGAGATAAGAGACCATACCCTCCAAAATGTTGTTGGTGACCTAAGGAAAGGTATCTCCACAAGAGCACAATTGAAGAGGTTCAGTGAACATCAAGCACACATCTCCATGATTGAACCAAAGAAAGTGTGGGAAGCTCTTGAAGATTCCGATTGGTTAGAAGCTATGCACAAAGAGCTCAACAACTTTGAGAGAAACAAAGTATGGAAGTTAGTTGAGAAGCCAAAGGATTGCCGCAATGTTATTGGAACAAAGTGGATATTCAAGAACAAGCAAGATGGGCATGGAATTATAGTAAGGAACAAGGCTAGATTGGTTGCACAAGGGTATTCTCAAATTGAAGGCATTGATTATGTAGAGACTTATGCACCCGTGGCTCGCCTTGAGTCCATCCGTTTCCTTATTGCTTATGCGGCACATCACAACTTTAAGTTGCAACAAATGGATGTAGAAAGTGCATTCCTTTATGGTCCTTTAAATGAATTGGTATATGTTAAGCAACCCCTAGGATTTGAGGACCCCAACTTCCCAAACCATGTCTACAAACTTGATAAGGCGCTCTATGGGCTCAAGCAAGCCCCATGCACGTGGTATGAGCACCTTAGAGAGTTATTGTTTGACCGTGGATTCGAGGTTGGGAAAATCGATCCCACTCTTTTTACTAAGAGGGTCAATGGGGAGCTTTTTTTATGCCAAATACATGTTGATGATATTATCTTTGGCTCATCTAACAAAACTTCTAATGATGAATTCTCAAAGCTTATGACTAGTAGGTTTCGGATGTCTTTGATGGGGGAGTTGAGAGTATTTCTTGGCTTTGAGATCAAGCAAGTTAGAGGAGGAACATTCTTCAATCAAGCCAAGTATACTCAAGATATGCTCAAGAGATTAAAAATGCAAGATTTGAATGGAGCTCCTACCCCCATGGCTACAAAGACTCATCTAGAACAAAATCCAAATGGTAAAGATGTGGATCAAAAGGTATACCGGTCGATGATTGGTTATTTGCTTTACCTTTGTGCATCTAGACCCGATATTGTGTTGAGTGTAGGTGTGTATGCAAGATATCAAGCGGCTCCTAAAGAAAGCCATTTAATGGCGGTCAAGAGAATCTTTCGATATTTAGTTCATACCCCATTTTATGGTCTTTGGTATCCTCAAGGCTCAACATTTGCTCTTTGTGGATACACGGATTCGGATTGGGCGGGGGACAAGGATGATAGAAAATCAACATCCGGGGCTTGCCAATTCCTTGGTAGGTCCTTGGTATGTTGGTCTTCTAAGAAGCAAAATTGTATATCTCTCTCCACCGCCAAAGCCGAGTATGTTGCTGACGCTAGTGCTTGCACTCAATTGCTATGGATGAGACAAACTTTAAAGGAATACGGTGTCCATTGTGACAAAGTGCCTCTTCTATGTGACAATGAAAGTGCCATGAAAATTGCATACAACCCGGTGGATCACACAAGGACAAAGCATACTGAGATTCGTCATCACTTCATTAGAGATCATGTTGCTCGAGGTGATATTGATCTATCTTATGTATCAACCAAAGATCAACTTGCCGATATCTTCACGAAGCCACTTGATGAAGCAAGGTTTTGCTACTTGAGGAATGAACTAAATATCATAGATTCAAGGAGCTTGACTTGATTCTCTTGCACTCTCACCTAATACTCGACCCATATTTGGTTTAGGTGTAGGCATGGATATGTAGGGTTTCGTAGCATGGAAAACAAAAAATTTCTATCGCATACAAATAAACAAGCAAAGATCTATCTACTAGATTGTAGCAACGAGTCGATGGAATAACTCACCCTCGAAGATTCCAAAGTGTTCAACGAGAGCGGATTCTCGTGGGTGATGTAGTCGTACTCTTCCCGATCTCAAGATCGCGTAGACGATCCTTCCGGCGCTGCGTTCCCGCAGCGCTCCCGCAGTCGGTCACACATTCGGTACTCGACGAAGACCTTCCTCTCCCTTGTTCCAGCAGGCAGCGGAGGTTGTAGCACTCTCCTCGCGATTCCGGCAGCACAACGGCGTGGTACCGGAAGTAGAGGGGAGATCTCGCAGGGCTTCGCCTTAAGCCGAAGCGAGTATGGTGGAGTATGAGAGAGTCCCTCGAGGATCTAGGGTTTAGACATGCCGAGGAGGGGTGCTAGGGCCGGCGGCTAGGGCTTGGGGTTGCCCAAGTCGGCGGCTAGGGGAGGAAACCCTAGGTGGCAGCGGCTATGGTGGGCGGCGGCTAGGTTAGGGTTTAGAGGTAGGAACTTGTGTGTCTAGGAGGGGAGCCCTGCCCCTCCTTATATAGGTGGAGGGAGGCGCGCCAGGGGAGGGGAGTCCCTCCCCAACTCGGCCAAGGAGGGCCGGCGGTGGAGGGGAGGAACTCCTCCCCAACTCGGATTCCACCTCCCCTCCACTTCCCAAAATAGCCGTTTGACTTTCAAATTGGCGTTTGACTTTTTCAAACTAGGATTTGAATAAACCCTTTATTTTGTTCAGCGATGACACTTAGTACATGATGCAATCATACCAACTTGATATAACACATTCATGTACCCTTCCCCTCCGGAGTGCCGGACATTCCGGAACCTTCTAGAACATTCCTGATGAAATCACCGGAACCATTCTCCAACCCCGAAACAGGACTTTCCTTATATGAATCTTATTCTCCGGACCATTCCGGATCTCCTCGTGATATCCCGGATCCTATCCGAGACTCTGAACAACATTCGGTCTCTTACTCATCATTCCATAACTACTCAAACAACGTCGAATCCTTAAGTGTGTCTCCCTATGGTTCGTGAATTATGCGGACATGATCAAGACACTTCTCCGATCAATAACCAATAGAGGAATCTGGAAATTCATATGGCTCCCACATATTTCTACGATTACTTTGCGATCGAATGAACCACTTACATACGATACCAATTTCCCTTTGTCTCACGATAGTTTACTTATCCGAGGTTATGATCGTCGGTATCTCTGCATACCTAGTTCAACCTCGTTACCGATAAGTACTATTTTCTCGTTCCCGTGATATGTGATCCCTTGTGAGCCAGTCACATGCTTGCAAGCTAATTGGATGACATTCCACCGAGAGGGCCCAGAGTATATCTATCCGTCATATGGATGGACAAATCCCACTCTTGATCCATGTGTCTCAACCAATACTTTCCGAACACTCAATGCCACCTTTATAGCCACCCAGTTACGGTGTGGTGTTTGATGTCATCAAAGCATCCTTCCGGTGAAGGTGATATGCATGATCTCATGGTCGAAGGAATTAGGTTACTATGTATCAGAAAGCATATAGCAATTGAACTATTAAAATGACTTGATCTTTATGCTACGCTTATCTATAGGAGTATGTCCACCATATCATTCTCCTAACGATATGATCTTGTTGTTAATAACATCTCAATGTTCATGATAGGGAAACCACAATCATTTATTAACCAACAAGCTAGTATTATAAAGAGGCTTTACTAGGGACTCTATTTAGTTTACAAATCACACAAGTATTAATGTTTCCTTGTTAATACTTTTATAGCATGAATGTAAACATTTATCATAAACACAAAGATATAATAATAACTACATTTATTATTGCCTCTAGGGCATATCTCCAACAGTCTCCCACTTGCACTAGAGTCATCTAATCTAGATTACATTGTAATATACCGAACACCCATGGCAGTTTGGTGTTGGTCATGTTTTGCCCTCGGGAGAGGTTTAGTCAACGGATCCGCCACATTCAGATCTGTGTGTACTTTGCAAATCTTTATGTCCCCATCTTGGACATGTTCTCGAATAGCGTGAAAACGTAGCTTGATGTGCTTCAGCTTCTTGTGTGACCTTGGTTCTTGCGCATTGGCTATGGCGCCCATGTTATCACAGTAGATAGACATTGGGTCCAGTGCACTAGGAACCACACCCAGCTTTGTAATGAAGTCTTTCATCCATATCGCTTCTTGTGAAGCCTCCGAAGCAGCCATGTATTCCGATTCAGTTGAAGATCTCGCCACAACGCTTTGCTTTGCACTCCTCCAGCTAACTGCTGCACCATTCAAAGTAAATACGTATCCAGATTGTGATTTAGAATCATCCGGATCGGTGTTCCAACTAGCATCGGTGTAACCATTAACAACGAGCTGTTCATCACCTCCATAAGAAAGAACCATATCCTTAGTTCTTCTCAAGTACTTAAGGATGTTTTTGACCGCTATCCAATGATCCACTCCTGGATCACTTTGATATCTGCTAGTTAAACTAACAGCATATGCAATGTCGGGTCTAGTACATAGCATGGCATACATTAGAGATCCTATGGCTGAGGCATAGGGAGTTTTACTCATCCTTTCTCTATCTTTTGTCGTTGTCGGACTTTGAGTTTTACTCAACGTCGTATTGGGCAACATGGGCAAGAACCCTTTCTTGCTATCTTCCATTCCAAACCTCTTTAGAACTTTGTCCAAATATGTACTTTGTGACAATGATATTAGGCGTCTCGATCTATCTCTATAAATCTTTATGCCTAATATGTAAGCTGCTTCGCCAAGATCCTTCATTGAAAAACTATTATTCAAATATTCCTTGACACTATTAAGAAGGTCTACATCATTCCCAATCAACAATATGTCATCTACATATAGTATTAAGAATGCTACAGAGCTCCCACTCATTTTCTTGTAAATACAAGCTTCTCCATAAGTTTGTATAAAACCAAAACTTTTGATTACCTTATCAAAACGTTGATTCCAACTTCGGGATGCTTGCTTCAATCCATAGATGGACCGTTGAAGTTTGCATACCTTGTTAGCATCTTTAGGATCGACAAAACCTTTGGGTTGCATCATATACAACTCTTCATCAATGTCTCCATTGAGGAATGCTGTTTTGACATCCATCTGCCATATCTCATAATCATAATATGCAGCGATTGCTAACATAATCCTCACAGACTTTAGCTTCGCTACCGGTGAGAAAGTCTCATCGTAGTCAACTCCTTGAATTTGTCGAAACCCTTTTGCGACAAGTCGAGCTTTATAGACAGTAACATTACCATCAGCATCTGTTTTCTTCTTGAAAATCCATTTGTTCTCGACGGCCTTTCGGCCATCCGGTAAGTCCGCCAAAGTCCTTACTTGGTTTTCGTACATGGATCCAATCTCGGATTTCATGGCTTCTTGCCATTTATTGGAATCTGGGCTCATCATCGCTTCCTCATATGTCTCAGGGTCATCGGTGTTATCCACCAACATGACACTCATAACGGGATCATACCAATCAGGAGTGGTACGAGTTCTCGTTGACCTGCGAGGCTCTGTAGCAACTACAACCGAAGTTTCATGATCATTATCATTAGCTTCCTCTCTTATTGGTGCAGGCACCACAGGAACTTCTTCCGATGATGTGCTACTCGCAAGTTCGAGAGAAGGTTCGATAACCTCGTCGAGTTCTACTTTCCTTCCTGTCACTTCTTTCGAGAGAAATTCCTTCTCTAGAAAGGATCCATTCTTGGCAACGAAGATTTTGCCTTCGGATCTATGATAGAAGGTATACCCAACAGTTTCCTTCGGGTATCCTATGAAGACGCATTTTTCCGCTTTGGGTTCAAGCTTGTCCGGCTGTAACTTCTTTACATAGGCTTCGCAACCCCAAACTTTAAGGAACGACAATTTAGGTTTCTTCCCAAACCATAATTCATACGGTGTCGTTTCAACGGATTTAGATGGTGCCCTATTTAAAGTGAATGCGGCTGTTTCTAATGCATAACCCCAAAATGATAGCGGTAAATCTGTAAGTGACATCATAGAACGAACCATATCTAAGAGAGTTCGATTACGATGTTCGGACACACCATTACGCTGTGGTGTTCCCGGCGGTGTCAATTGTGAAAGTATCCCGCATTTCTTCAAATGCTCGCCAAACTCGTAACTCAGATATTCACCTCCACGATCAGAACGTAGAAATTTAATCTTCTTGTTACGTTGATTCTCTACCTCACTCTAAAATTCCTTAAACTTCTCGAAAGTCTCGGACTTATGTTTCATGAAATAGATATACCCATATCTACTCAAGTCATCCGTGAAGGTAAGAACATAACGATAACCACAGCACGACGCTACACTCATTGGACCACACACATCGGTATGTATGATTTCCAATAAGTCCGTAGCTCGCTCCATCATACCAGAAAATGGAGTCTTAATCATTTTACCCATCAGACATGCTTCGCATCTTTCAAGTGATTCAAGAAGTCCATCAGAATGGAGTTTCTTCATATGCTTCACTCCAATGTGACCAAGACGACAGTGCCACATATAGGTCGAGTTATCGCTCGATTTCAAACGTTTAGCCTCAATGTTATTAATATGTGTATTTCCACTATCGAGATTCAATAAGAATGGACCATCTATCAAAGGTGCATGTGCATAAAACATATTACTCATATAAATCGAACAACCATTATTCTCGGATTTAAACAAGTAACCGTCTCGCAATAAACAAGATCCCGATATAATGTTCATGCTTAACGCAGGCACCAAATAACAATTATTTAAAGATAAAACTAATCCCGATGGTAGATGAAGGGGTAGCGTGCCGACCGCGATCACATCAACCTTTGATCCGTTTCCAACACGCATCGTCACCTCGTTCTTCGCTAGCTTCCGTTTATTCTGCAGCACCTGTTTCGAGTTACAAATATGAGCAACCGAACCAGTATCAAATACCCAGGCACTACTGCGAGTACTAGTGAGATACACATCAATAACATGTATATCGGATATACCTTTCTTCTTGATGTTGTCGTTCTTCAAATCCGCCAAGTACTTTGGGCAATTCCGCTTCCAGTGACCTTCTCCCTTGCAGTAAAAGCACTCAGTATTAGGCTTAGGTCCAGCCTTGGTCTTCTTCGTCGGTGCGATAACTTTCTTACCACCCTTCTTGAAGTGTCCCTTTTGCTTAGACTTGCCTTTCTTGAATTTGGTGGTCTTATTGACAAACAACACTTGGTGCTCTTTCTTGATGTCCACTTCTGCAGATTTTAACATGGCAAAGAGTTCTGGCAACGTCTTGTTCATGTTCTGCATGTTGTAGTTCATCACAAAGTTCTTGTAACTTGGTGGTAGTTATTGGAGGACACGGTAAATCCCCAAAGCATTAGGAATCACTATACCCAAGCTTTGAAGTTTGTTTGCGTGCCCAGACATCTTAAGCACATGCTCACCGACGGAGCTGCCCTCTTCCATCTTGCAGTTAAAGAACTTTTCAGAAGCCTCATAGCTCTCAATTGCCGCATGAGTCTCAAAGATCAATTTGAGATCACGGACAATATCATGTGGGTCTGAATTCTCAAACCTTTTCTGAAGCTCCGATTCTAAACCATACAAGATAGCACACTGAACTATGGAGTACTGAGTCTTCCGAGTGAGGTAAATATTCTTTACTTCATCGGTAGCAGTAGCTGCAGGTGGGTCACCCAGCGGTGCATCCAGCACATAGGTCAAATTACCAGCTGTGAGGACAATCCTCAAATTGCGGAACCAATCCGCGAAGTTGCTTCCATTGTTTTTCAACTTTTCTTTCTCTAGGAACGCATTAAAATTGATGGTAGGGGCTGCCATTGATCTACAACATATTTGCAATAGTTTAGACTAAGTTTATGACAAATTGAGTTCTAATTAATAGTAAAATTAATCTAGGTGAACTCCCACTCAAAACAACATCCCTCGCATTGTTTTAGTGATCACACAAACCAAATCCACCATATCAAAACCGATCATCACGAGAGTTGATATAGCTTCAATGGCGAACAATCGACATGTTCATCATATCTACTATATGACTCATGCTTTACCTTTCGGTGATCCGTGTTCCGAGACCATGTCTGTACATGTTAGGCTCGTCAAGATCAAACCTTAGCTTCCGCATGAGCAAATCTGGCTTGCTCACGTTGTATACACTTGCGGAATCTAACACACCCGATCATCACGTGGTGCTTCGAAACAACAAGCTTTAGCAACGGTGCTAACTAAGGGTGAACACTTTATGACTTGAAATTTATGTGCATGAGGGATCATCTTATAATGCTACCGTTGTTAACTAAGCAATACAAGATGCATAAAGGATTAACATCACATGCAATTCATAATATGTGATATGATATGGCCTTTCTTCTTTGTGCTTCCGATCTCCATCTTCAAGCACGAACATGATCTCCATCATCACCAACATTGCATCAAGGTCCATGATGCTGCTCCATGGTTGTCGTCCACCGGCTTCAACTATTACAACTACTTTGAATAGACACGCGGGTCTTAATAGAATTTAAAGACAACCATATGGCTCCTGCCGGTTGCCAACTTACAATAAGGAACATTGCATACATCATATATAATCACAATCATGGCCATATCACATCACAGCACACCCCTGCAAAACAAAGTTAGACGCCTCTACTTTCTTTGCATAGTTTACGTGGTTTGGGGCTTTCAATAAGTGTCGTTCTAACTTACGAACAAGAACCACAACATTGATACTAGTATTGAAAATCACCCGTTGTAAATTGAATCTTAACTATGCTGGGAGAAACAGGCACCCGCAAAGCCACTTATGCAATACAAGTTGCATGTCAAGCGTGGAGCAAGTCTCATGAACGATGTCATGTAAGGTTAGCCCGGGCCGCTTCATCCCAACATCCCGCAAGATGCAAAGTACACAAGAAGCAATCGACAATAAAAGCATCAACACCCACAATGACCATTGTGTTCTACTCGTGCAACAGATCTACATATAGACACGGCTCTGATACCACTGTAGGGTTTCGTAGCATGGAAAACAAAAAATTTCTATCGCATACAAATAAACAAGCCAAGATCTATCTACTAGATTGTAGCAACGAGTCGATGGAATAACTCACCCTCGAAGATTCCAAAGTGTTTAACGAGAGCGGACTCTCGTCGGTGATGTAGTCGTACTCTTCCCGATCTCAAGATCGCGTAGACGATCCTTCCGGCGCTGCGTTCCGGCAGCGCTCCCGCAGTCGGTCACACGTTCGGTACTCGACGAAGACCTTCCTCTCCCTTGTTCCAGTAGGCAGCGGAGGTTGTAGCACTCTCCTCGCGATTCCGGCAGCACAACGGCGTGGTACCGGAAGTAGAGGGGAGATCTCGCAGGGCTTCGCCTTAAGCCGGAGCGAGTATGGTGGAGTATGAGAGAGTCCCCCGATGATCTAGGGTTTAGACACGCCGAGGAGGGGTGCTAGGGCCGGCGGCTAGGGCTTGGGGTTGCCCAAGTCGGCGGCTCGGGGAGGAAACCCTAGGTGGCGGCGGCTATGGTGGGCGGCGGCTAGGTTAGGGTTTAGAGGTAGGAACTTGTGTGTCTAGGAGGGGAGCCCTGCCCCTCCTTATATAGGTGGAGGGAGGCGCGCCAGGGGAGGGGAGTCCCTACCCAACTCGGCCAAGGAGGGCCGGCGGTGGAGGGGAGGAACTCCTCCCCAACTCGGATTCCACCTCCCCTCCACTTCCCAAAATATCCGTTTGACTTTCAAATTGGCGTTTGACTTTTCAAACTAGGATTTGAATAAACCATTTATTTTGTTCAGCGATGACACTTAGTACATGATGCAATCATACCAACTTGATATAACACATTCATGTACCCTTCCCCTCCGGAGTGCCGGACATTCCGGAACCTTCTAGAACATTCCCGATGAAATCACCGAAACCATTCTCCAACCCCGAAACAGGACTTTCCTTATATGAATCTTATTCTCCGGACCATTCCGGATCTCCTCGTGATATCCCGGATCCTATCCGAGACTCCGAACAACATTCGGTCTCTTACTCATCATTCCATAACTACTCAAACAACGTCGAATCCTTAAGTGTGTCTCCCTACGGTTCGTGAATTATGCGGACATGATCAAGACACTTCTCCGATCAATAACCAATAGAGGAATCTGGAAATTCATATGGCTCCCACATATTTCTACGATTACTTTGTGATCAAATGAACCACTTACATACAATACCAATTTCCCTTTGTCTCACGATAGTTTACTTATCCGAGGTTATGATCGTCGGGATCTCTGCATACCTAGTTCAACCTCGTTACCGACAAGTACTCTTTTCTCGTTCCCGTGATATGTGATCCCTTGTGAGCCAGTCACATGCTTGCAAGCTAATTGGATGACATTCCACCGAGAGGGCCCAGAGTATATCTATCCGTCATATGGATGGACAAATCCCACTCTTGATCCATGTGTCTCAACCAATACTTTCCGAACACTCAATGCCACCTTTATAGCCACCCAGTTACGGTGTGGTGTTTGATGTCATCAAAGCATCCTTCCGGTGAAGGTGATATGCATGATCTCATGGTCGAAGGAATTAGGTTACTATGTATCAGAAAGCATATAGCAATTGAACTATTAAAATGACTTGATCTTTATGCTACGCTTATCTATAGGAGTATGTCCACCATATCATTCTCCTAACGATATGATCTTGTTGTTAATAACATCTCAATGTTCATGATAGGGAAACCACAATCATTTATTAACCAACAAGCTAGTATTATAAAGAGGCTTTACTAGGGACTCTATTTAGTTTACAAATCACACAAGTATTAATGTTTCCTTGTTAATACTTTTATAGCATGAATGTAAACATTTATCATAAACACAAAGATATAATAATAACTACATTTATTATTGCCTCTAGGGCATATCTCCAACAGGATATAGGGGGAGTGCGGTCCTAATTGATTGGACCATCCCTCCCCCCATTATGCGCAAAGTAAACAAAATCATTCCTCTTAGTATCATTTTGTGATATGTGAGCTTAATGATGAGTTTCGGTAATGGACCCAAGATATATCTTCGTGGTGCCAAGCCGTGTATACTCAAATATGGTGGCCTAGGCCACCGCCCCCCTCTCAATCGAGAGGTTGATGTGCTTACTCGTGTTTGTCACCTTTTTGAATTGGTTTTCACTCATGTTTGTCATCTATTTGAATTGTCTTCACCGTTCTTAGTCTCATGCACTCTAGTTTGGTGTTTAGTTTTCTTCCGATTTTTTAGAGTGCATGTGCTTCACATCTCACCTGTCTCAACCTAAGCCTCCTTACTCCTTCTCAAGAACCCTCTCTCTATCCGCACAAGAATCACCTTTGATCCCTAGCTTTGGAATCAGATGGGACCGGTACTACCGGATGTGCGAGCGGTACTACCGGACCTGGTTAGTTCCCAGGTCGCCTCCTGGAAGAATTGCTCTAGGAACGGTACTACCGCCCACATGTCCGGTCCTACCGGTCACCGGTACTACCGGTTGGGGAACCGGTACTACCGCTTACAAGCGGTACTACCGCTCCAACAACCGGTACTACCGGTTGACGGTTTCTAGGTATATATTGGACGCGTGGGGAGAGGCACCCCTCAGTGCCTCATTATTCCCCACACCCTCCACTCAAACCTGCGCCGCCACCGGAGATCTTGAAGCCGCCGGAGCCCTGCCGCGCCCTCCTCTCTCCGGATTCCCCTTGGATTCGGCCTCTTGGCGGGCTCCCACTCCTTTCCACCGCCATGGATCCCGGTACAACCGCCCTTTCTTGGTCTCTCCCCATTTGATTTCCCCATTAGATCTAGGTTTTGGCTTAGATTTGTGGAGAAATTGACATATTGCAAGGTTGTACTGCCATATGCTTCCTTGTTACCGAGTAGAATCATCTATTTACAGTTTAATGCCGTCAATTTGGTCCGTTTCCATCATATCTGACGAACTTGTGCCCGGTACTACCGCTTGCAAGCGGTACTACCGGTCGTCAGGTCCGGTAGTACCGGCCCAAACTGACCACATTTTTCTGCCTAAATTTTGGATTCTCTCGTTTGCTCCTTCTTGATTCTTGTGCCCTTACCTCCTTGCTATCCTCCCTCGTGCTTTCATAGATGCAGGTGGTTCTCGGGGTTCTTGCAAGCGTTCCAAGACTAGCCGTGAGATTGTTGAGGAAGAGACGGAGTCTGAGGAAGAAGTTATGCCACAGCCACGACACCGTTCCAAGTTGCCTGCCACTCGAGGTGGTCGTGGGGGGTCATGAGGGGGTTACCAAGCGCTCTGCTGGGCGTGGCAGCGCTCCACCCCCTCGCCCTCCTTCTTCAGGGCGTACCAAGAGTATCAGCTCAGGGCCATCAGGGCCAAAGAAACTGTCAGACATCTCAGATTCAGAGTTTAGGGCTCTCAGGATTGACAATGCATACTCTCGCAACAGGGACGAGGACAGAGCTGACAGCCTTTTCTTCAATGATTTCCAAGAGCGTGTTTATCATGAGGTTCTTTTGACCAATATTCAGATGGTGGTGCCCCAGCAGTGTATAGACATGGAACACATGAACAAGAATCTTGACTACTTTGTAGAGGCTAAGGAAATCTGCTCTCACCTTGGCATGTTCCCCATTATGGAGTTCCAGCATGACTATGAGCCACTCCTGATTGCACAGTTTTATGCCACAGCACATTTCTTCGTTGGCCGTTCTCGGAAGATTACCTGGATGACTCAAGGTGCAATCAAGGAGGCCACCCTTGCGGAGTTTGCTGCAATATTGGGGTATGAAGATCGCGGCCGGGACATTCCTTGTGGCTTTCGCTGTCACACTCGGGAGCAGCCCTCCAAGAAGGATGTTCTTACACCTCTATATATCCAGGGTCGCGGTATTGCTGGCAAGATCAAGGATCTTCTCCCCACATATGACATTCTCCATCGCATTTTCCGTGAGACAGTTGCTCCTCGTGCGGGCAACAAGGATGAGATACATGGATTCTCCGTAGACTTGCTGTTCAACACTTTCCTCAACCGTGACTCTGACACTCCTCTTGATGTGGCAGACTATATATGGAATGAGATGGTTGCTGCTGCCTACACTCGGAGGGTTCCCCCATTTGCTCCATATATCATGGCCCTCATTGTGTCAAAGTGCCCTCCCATTGCTAGGACTCTCTCCACTCGCCCTCTCATTGTGCACAGGCCCAAGGCTCTCAAGATCAAGAAACATGCTAAACCCCGCGTTGTGGCGGGTGAGGAGGAAGAGTATGACTCTGAGGATGCTGACAGTGGTCATGAATCTGACTATGTTGTCTCCCGGTGCAAGCATGCTATGCCCACTTGGGCCAAAAGGATGGAGGCCAAGCTCAAGAACATCTTCTGCTTTCAGATGGACAACCAGAAACGCATGTATGAGGCACATGTGTATGCCAAGAAGGCCAGTGCTCGGCAGAAGGACATAATGGCTGCTCAGGGTTTGACCATCTCCGCGGGGTCCGAGACCAACATCACTCCAGAAGAACAGTGGATCTCTCAGCACAGCCGTTGGGATGATGATGTCTCTTCCTCGCACCACGCACCACCCCCCTACGACGAGGACCTTGAGGATGAGGAGGAGGAGGAAGAGGAGGATTGATTGTCGGGACGGTAGTCTTGCACTTGTCCCTTGTTGGCGTCTTGACGCCAAAGGGGGAGAAGTTGCACTTTAGGCACGGGTGTTGCATGGGAAGTCACAAGCTCGTTCTTCTTTTTGATCCTTTTATTGCTTGTGAACTTCGATTTCCCTTTATTTATGTGTGAGACTATGTGTTTATGTCGTGTGAGACTATGTGGTTACTACGTGGTAATTTCATTGGATCCATCTTGTGATGTTATGCGGTATCTATTGTCTATATATTCCTCATCACATGTTTTGTGCAAAGGTATGATTTCAAATGCTAGTATCCATATTTGTGCATCCATGTTGGGTTTGTAAATTAGAGGGGGGGTTTGTTTCTACACATCTAGGGGGAGTCCCATCTCTATTTTACAAATTCCATATGCTTTCTATTAAAATCATCTTGCAAAAAGTGTATTGTCATCAAACACCAAAAAGGGGGAGATTGAAAGAGCATTTTCCTATCCCTCTGATTTTGATGTTTGATAACAACACACTTATCGGTTTAATCGTGTGCTAAGTGTATCACAGGTTTGATAAAGGAGTGGCACAAAGTTTGGCATATCAATGCCCTTTGTGAAAAACCAATGTGCCAACCGGTAGTACCAGAACTATGACCGGTACTACCGCTTGGTACCGGTACTACCGGTTCCAGTACCGGTTGGCACCGTGCAAAACTGATAAGGGTGTGTGCTAGTCAGTACCACCCGGTACCAAGGAGCGGAACTACCGGTTCAACCGGTAGTACCGCTTGATACAAGCGGTACTACCGCTTGACACGGTCGTACCGCTCGGCAGTACCGGTCCATACTGACTAACACTCACTCCTCTCCGTTTTGGTCAGTACCAAGCGGTACTTGGGACCGGTACTACCGCCCAGACCGGTAGTACCGCGTCTTACGACCGGTACTACCGCTTCGGGGTAGTACCGCAAGGGCAATACCGCCCAAAACTGAAGAAAGCTGATGAACTGAAGCACCACCGGTACCTGGTCTGGTACTTGACCTACTACCGCTTGAGTATCGGTACTACCGGTGCATTAATGACTCCAACGGCCATATTTCATGGAGGGGTATAAATACCCCTCCACCTACCTTGGGACAAATTGCTCAGCTCATTTAAGTCAAAGACCACCATTGGAGTCCATGGGAGCCACCCAATCTTCAAGATCTCCTCATTCCACCACCCAAAGTCCTTGATCTTTGGGGAATCAAAGGAGGATTCCCCGATCTACTACTTCACCAAAAGAGATCTTCATTTCCCCCTCATTTGTTTGAGGGACCCTTTGCTCTAGTGTTTACTTGGAAACCCTAGTTCTTGTTTTGGTTCTTACAAGCTTGTCTTTGATTGCTTTGACAGCTTGCTTGTATTTGGGAGCCTCCGATTAAGTTGTGGATGTGTGCCCCAAACTTGTAACGGTGTCGGCTTCCACCTTGAAGGTTGCCGATATAGTGGAAGGTAAATCGATCCCGTTGGGGTGAGATTCATCGGAGAACAAGGGAGGCCTCTCGTGGCGTTGGTGGTTTGAAACCACCCCCTCTCCAAACGTAGACGTACTTCCCCTCAAAAGGAAGGAACTACGGGAAACAAATCCTTGTGTCTCCGCGTCCACTTTTCGGTTACTTCTTTCCTCTACCGCACCTTACTTACTTGTTACTACTTTGTGTTGTGGTAGCCCTTGCATATTTGTCATATAGGTAAATTCACCATAGTTGCATTATCTAGAGAATTTACCTTATTGTCAAACCTTAATTTGAAAAAGGAGAAAATTTGAAGTAGCACCTATTCACCCCCCCCCTCTAGGTGCCCATACGATCCTTTCAACATCCATCTGACATATCTCATAATCATAATATGCAGCGATTGCTAACATAATCCTCACAGACTTTAGCTTCACTACTAGTGAGAAAGTCTCATCGTAGTCAACCCCTTGAATTTGTCGAAACCCTTTTGCGACAAGTCGAGCTTTATAGACAGTTACATTACCATCAGCATCTGTTTTCTTCTTGAAAATCCATTTGTTTTTGACAGCCTTCCGGCCATATGGTAAGTCCACCAAAGTCCATACTTGGTTTTCGTACATGGATCCAATCTCGGATTTCATGGCTTCTTGCCATTTATTGGAATATGGGCTCATCATCGCTTCCTCATATGTCGCAGGGTCATCGGTGTTGTCCACCAACATGACACTCATAATGGGATCATAGCAATCAGGAGTGGTACGAGTTCTCGTTGACCTGCGAGGCTCTGTAGCAACTTCAACCGAAGTTTCATGATCATCATCATTAGCTTCCTCTCTTATTGGTGTAGGCGCCACAAGAACTACTTCCGGTGCTGCGCTACTCGCAAGTTCGAGAGAAGGTTCAACAACCTCGTCGAGTTCTACTTTCCTTCCAGTCACTTCTTTCGAGAGAAATTCCTTCTCTAGAAAGGATCCATTCTTAGCAACGAAGATTTTGCCCTCGGATCTATGATAGAAGGTATACCCAATAGTTTCCTTCGGGTATCCTATGAAGATGCATTTTTCCGCTTTGGGTTCAAGCTTGTCCGACTGTAACTTCTTTACATAGGCTTCACAACCCAAACTTTAAGGAACGACAATTTAGGTTTCTTCCCAAACCATAATTCATATGGTGTCGTTTCAACGGATTTAGATGGTGCCCTATTTAAAGTGAATGCGGCTGTTTCTAATGCATAACCCCAAAACGATAGCGGTAAATCTGTAAGTGACATCATAGAACGAACCATATCTAAGAAAGTTCAATTACGACGTTCGGACACACCATTACGCTGTGGTGTTCCCGGCGGTGTCAATTGTGAAAGTATTCCACATTTCTTGAAATGTTCGCCAAACTCGTAACTTAGATATTCACCTCCACGATCAGATCGTAGAAATTTAATCTTCTTGTTACGTTGATTCTCTACCTCACTTTGAAATTCCTTAAACTGCTCTAAAGTTTCGGACTTATGTTTCATGAAATAGATATACCCATATCTACTCAAGTCATCCGTGAAGGTAAGAACATAACGATAACCACCGCACGATGCTACACTCATTAGTCCACACACATCGATACGTATGATTTCCAATAAGTCCGTAGCTCGCTCCATCATACCAGAAAATGGAGTCTTAGTCATTTTACCCATCAGACATGCTTCACATCTTTCAAGTGATTCGAAATCAAGTGATTCAAGAAGTCCATCGGAATGGAGTTTCTTCATACGTTTCACTCCAATGTGACCAAGACGACAGTGCCACATATAGGTCAAGTTATCGCTCAATTTCAAACGTTTAGCCTCAATGTTATTTATGTGTGTATTACTACAATCGAGATTCAATAAGAATAGACCATCTATCAAAGGTGCATGTGCATAAAACATATTACTCATATAAATCGAACAACCATTATTCTCGGACTTAAACAAGTAACCGTCTCGCAATAAACATGATCCTGATATAATGTTCATGCTCAACGCAGGCACCAAATAACAATTATTTAAGTATAAAACTAATCCCGATGGTAGATGAAGAGGTAGTGTGATGACCGCGATCACATCAACCTTTGATCCATTTCCAACGCGCATCGTCACCTCGTTCTTCGCTAGCTTCCGTTTATTCTGCAGCACCTGTTTATAGTTACAAATATGAGCAACCGAACCAGTATCAAATACCCAGGCACTACTACGAGTACTAGTGAGATACACATCAATAACATGTATATCGGATATACCTTTCTTCTTGATGTTGCCGTTCTTCAAATCCGCCAAGTACTTTGGGAAATTCCGCTCCCAGTGACCTTCTCCCTTGCAGTAAAAGAACTCAGTATCAGGCTTAGGCCCAGCCTTGGTCTTCTTCGCCGGTGCAGCAATTTTCTTACCGCCCTTCTTGAAGTTTCCCTTTTGCTTAGACTTGCCTTTCTTGAATTTGGTGGTCTTATTGACCAACAACACTTGGTGCTCTTTCTTGATCTCCACTTCTGCAGATTTCAACATGGAGAAGAGTTTTGGCAACGTCTTGTCCATGTTTTGCATATTGTAGTTCATCACAAAGTTCTTGTAACTTGGTGGTAGTGATTGGAGGACACGGTGAATCCCCAAACAATTAGGAATCACTACCCAAACTTTGGAGTTTGTTTGTGTGCCTAGACATCTTAAGCACATGCTCACTGACGGAGCTGCCCTCTTCCATCTTGCAGTTAAAAAACTTTTCAGAAGCCTCATAACTCTCAACTGCCGCGTGAGCCTCAAATATCATTTTGAGTTCATGGACAATATCATGTGGTTCATGGTTCTCAAACCTTTTTTGAAGCTCTGATTCCAAACCATACAAGATAGCACACTGAACTGTGGAGTACTGATTCTTCCGAGTGAGGTAAGCATTCTTTACTTCATCGGTAGCAGTAGCTGCAGGCGGGTCACCCAGCGGTGCATCCAGCACATAGGTCAAATTACCAGCATTGAGGACAATCCTCAAATTGCGGAACCAATCCGCGAAGTTGCTTCCATTTTTTTCAACTTTTCTTTCTCTAGGAACGCATTAAAATTGATGGTAGGGGCCACCATTGATCTACAACATATTTGCAATAGTTTAGACTAAGTTTATGACAAATTGAGTTCTAATTAATAGTTAAATTAATCTAGGTGAACTCCCACTCAAAAAAATATCCCTCACATTGTTTTAGTGATCACACGAACCAAATCCACCACATCAAAACCGATCATCACGAGAGTTGATGTAGCTTCAATGGCAAACAATCAACATGTTCATCATATCTACTATATGATTCATGCTTTACCTTTCGGTGATCCGTGTTCCGAGACCATGTCTGCACATGCTAGGCTCATCAAGATCAAACCTTAGCTTCCGCATGAGCAAATCTGGCTTGCTTACGTTGTATACACTCGCAGAATCTAACACACCCGATCATCACGTGGTGCTTCGAAACAACGAGCTTTAGCAACAGTGCTTACTAAGGAAGAACACTTTAAAACTTGAAATTTGTGTGCTTGAGGGATCATCTTATAATGCTATCGTCGTGAACTAAGCAATACAAGATGCATAAAGGATTAACATCACATGCAATTCATAATATGTGATATGATATGGCCTTTCTTCTTGTGCTTCCGATATCCATCTTCAAGCACGAACATGATCTCCATCATCAACGGTATAGCGTCAAGGTCAATGGCGCCGTTTTATGGTTGTCGTCCACCAGCTTCAACTATTACAACTACTTTGAATAGACACGTGGGTCTTAACGGAAAGACAACCATATGGCTCCTGTCGGTTGCCAACTTACAATAAGGAACATTGCATACATCAAATATAATCACGATCATGGCCATATCACATCACAGCACACCCCTGCAAAACAAAGTTAGACGCCTGTAATTTTCTTTGCATATTTTACGTGGTTTGGGGATTTCAATAAGTGTCGTTCTAACTTATGAACAAGAACCACAACGTTGATGCTTGAACTATCAAGTGCCAGTTGTAAATTAGATCTATACTATGATGGGAGAGACAGGCACCCGCAAAGCCACTTATGCAATACAAGTTGCATGATCAGCGTGGAGCAAGTCTCATGAACAATGTCATGTAAGGTTAGCCTGGGCCGCTTCATCCCATCATACCGCAAGATGCAAAGTACACAAGAAGCAATTGGTAATAAAAGCACCACCGCCCACAATGACCATTGTGTTCTACTCGTGCAACAGATCTACATATAGACATAGCTCTGATACCACTGTAGGGGTTCGTAGCATGGAAAACAAAAAAATTCTACCGCATGCAAACAAACAAGCCAAGATCTATCTACTAGATTGTAGCAACGAGTCGATAGAGGAACTCACCCTCAAAGATTTCAAAGCGGTTAACGAGAGCAGATTCTCGTGGGTGATGTGGTCGTACTCTTGCTGATCTCAAGATCGCGTAGACGATCCTTCCGGCGCTGTGTTCCAACAACGCTTCTGCAGTCGGTCACACATTCGGTACTCGATGAAGACCTTCCTCTCCCTTGTTCCAGCAGGCAGCGGAGGTTGTAGCACTCTCCTCGCGATTCTGGCAGCACGACGGCGTGGTACCGGAAGTAGAGGGGAGATCTCGCAGGGCTTCGCCTTAAGCCGGAGCGAGTATGGTGGAGTATGAGAGAGCCCTTGGTGATCTAGGGTTTAGAGGGCACCAAGGGGAGGGCTTGGCCGGCGGCTAGGGTTTGGGGAAACCCTAACTAGCCGAGCTAGAGGAGGCCCTAGGCGGCGGCGACTTGGAGGAGGCCGGCGGCTAGGAGGCTAGGGTTTTGGGTGTGAGGGGTAGGGGGCGCCCTACCCCTCCTTATATAGGTGGAGGGTGGCCGGTTGGGAGGAGGGAGTCCTCCCCCAACTCGGCCTCCTTGGCCGGAGGGTGGAGGGAGGGGACTTCCTCCCCAAGTAGGTTTCCTACTCTCCCTCCACCAAGCAAACTTGTCGTTTGACTTTTCAAATTGGCGTTTGACTTTCAAACTTGGATTTGATTTCTCTCTTTATTTTTCCCAGCCAAGTGACCTAGTACATGATGCAACCATTCCATATTGTCATGACACATTGATCTACCCTTCCTCTCCGGAGTGCCGGACCTTCCGGACCCTTCTAGAACATTCTTGGTGAAAACATCGGAATCATTCCCGAACTCCAAAACAGGACTTTCCTTATATGAATCTTATTCTCCGGACCATTCCGGATCTCCTCGTGATATCCCGGATCCCATCCAAGACTCCGAACAACATTCGGTCTCTTACTCATCATTCCATAACTACACAACAACATCGAATCCTTAAGTGTGTCTCCCTACGGTTCGTGAATTATACGGACATGATTGTGACATTTCTCCGATCAATAACCAATAGAGGAATCTGGAAATTCATATGGCTCCCACATATTTCTACGATTACTTTGCGATCGAATGAACCACTTACATACGATACCAATTTCCCTTTGTCTCACGATAGTTTACTTATCCGAGGTTTTGATCATCAGTATCTCTGCATACCTAGTTCAATCTCGTTACCGATAAGTACTATTTTCTCGTTCCCGTGGTATGTGATCCCTTGTGAGCCAGTCACATGCTTGCAAGCTAATTGTATGAAATTCCACCGAGAGGGCCCAGAGTATATCTATCCGTCATATGGATGGACAAATCTCACTCTTGATTCATGTGTCTCAACCCATACTTTTTGAACGCTCAATGCCATCTTTATATCCACCCAGTTACGGTGTGGTGTTTGATTTCATCAAAGCATCCTTCCGGTGATGGTGATTAGCATGATCTCATGGTCGAAGGAATTAGGTTACTATGTATCAGAAAGCTTATAGCAATTGAACTATTAAAATGACTTGATCTTTATGCTACGCTTATCTATAGAAGTATGTCCATCATACCATTCTCCTAATAATATGATCTTGTTGTTAATAACATCTCAATGTTCATGATAGGGAAACCACAATCATCCATTAACCAACAAGCTAGTATTATGAAGAGGCTTTACTAGGGACTCTAATTTAGTTTACAAATCACACAAGTATTAATGTTTCCGGTTAATACTGTTATAGCACGAATGTAAACATTTATCATAAACACAAACATATAATAATAACTACATTTATTATTGCTTCTAGGGCATATCTCCAACACTTTTTGCAAGTGTTAGGCCCTTTTCTCTTTTGTCAAGTTTTGCTAGAGTTCTTATTGCTGAGGGCCTAACTTAAATTTGTACCTGCCATGTTAATTAACCTGCAGCTTCTCGGGTCCTTGATACGTCCAAAACGTATCTACTTTCTTGACCTTCCGAATAAGGCTGCGGTGGATGCGGGTGCAGCGCTGCCAATGCCTATTCTGGTTCCCTCTCTGGCCGGCTGTGGTGGCGGTGGGGAGTCGGGCCAGGTTAGGCGGACTGCAGCGAAGCTCTGCATTGCCGAGTTACTCGTTGGCGCTGTCGGGCGGCGCCAGGAGTTTGCCGTGCTTTCCCCTTCTTACAGCTGTAGTGGTTGGAGCTGCTAGTGGGTGGAGTTGCCATGGCAGCTCGGGCGTAAAGCTCGTTTGCATATTCACGGTGGTGGCAGCGTCTAGCGGCCCTTCTATCTCTCGGCCTGCTGTGGTGGCGAGGGAGAGAAGAAGGCTTGGCTGGGATCGGTTGCTGCCGGCGAAGGTCGCGACCGTCTGGTGTCCCCAGGCGGTGTTGCTGCTTCTTTCTTAGAATCATCCGCAGTGATCTGTGTTGCTGCCCGCTCTGGCCGAAGGGCGGCCAAGGGTTTCAACCTCCATCGGAGGCCCTTCTTTGAAGCTCATCGCCGGTGCTCAACGCCTCGTCGTCAGCAAGTGGTTTGTCCCCGCGGGTTGCAAGGTGGTCGGCGGTGTTGTTTCTGCTCCGGATTGTAGAGCGTCACGAGCAAGAGACTCTCATGATCTCGTCGTTGGCTGAAGGTCGCCGGAGTTTGGGGGCGGAGGCCCTCGAGGACCTGATTGTTTTTTATGTTTTAGTCCTAGGGTGCTTTTTGCAAGTGTTAGGCCCTTTTCTGTTTTGTCTAGTTTTGCTAGAGTTCTTATTTCTAAGGGCCTAACTGTAATTTGTACCTACCACATTAATTAACCTGCAGCTTCTCGGGTCCTTGATTTGTCCAAAACATATCTACTTTCTCGAACACTTTGCTATTGTTTCTTCTCTAAACTTGTGTGATTTGGATACAACTAACACGGACTGACGATGTTTTCAACAAAATTACCTTGGTGTCTTGTTTTTGTGCACGAAATGAACTATCGGGAAAAATCCCGGAAAATATACCAAAAACTATTTCTCACCAGAAGATCCATGGAGCCAGAAGGGGAGACAGAGGGGAGGCATGGGGGCCCCAGACCCACCCCAAGCGCGGGCCCACTGAACCCGCGCCTGGGGGAGGTCTGGTCACCCCAGGCAGCTACTCGGCCTCCCTCCGCACCTATAAGTTGCCTTCTGACCTAAAAACAGAGGGGGTTCGATAGTTTTCCAGAAAGAGTTCCGCTCCGCCGCCGCCACTAGAAACCAAGATTCGGATCTAGAAACTCCGTTCTGGCACCCTGCCGGGACGAGGAATTTGGAGAGGATCATCGCCATCATCATCACCAACGCATCTCCATCAACCACCGATGTTTCCCTCATCTATGAGTGAGTAATCCCCCGTTGTAGGCTTGGGGATGGTAGGGATTGGATGAGTTCCATCATGTAATCGAATAAGATTTGTTAGGGCATAGTGCCTAGTATCTCTATTAGTGCTATTTGACTTTGTTGAAACTTGTTGTGCTTAATGCTTGTCACTAGGGCCCGAGTGCCATGATCTCAGATCTGAACTTTTTATTGAATCATTATGATAGTATTGTTTGTGATCTTATCTGCAAGTTGTGTACACATATCATTGTCTGGATCCAAAGGCCCCAAAGTGACAATAATTGGGACAACCGGAGGGGATGGCTGTGGTGTGAGGACCACATGTGTTCACAGAGTGTTAATGCTTTGTTCCGGTGCTCTATTAAAAGGAGCACCTTAATTGCCAGTAGTTCCCTAGAGGCCCCGCTGCCACGGGCTGGGGGCTGGCTGGACAGAAGATGTTATGCAAGTTCTCATTGCGAGCACGAATGACTATATTTGGAGCACATGCCTAGGATTGTTTAGTACTTGGATGCTTGTTATTATTTATCTGCAATGCCCTAGACTTTGAAGTTACATGTTTAGACTCGTCCATGCAACGCCCGTCCATCCATCCCTATGCCTACTGCACTCGAATCCTACTATTACCGTTACTGTTACTACTGTTGTTGTTGCTTTGTTGTTGCTACAACAAACTATTGCTACTGATAAACATCTGTGAGCAAGAACTATTTCCAGGTGCAGCTGAACTGACAACTCAGTTGTTAAGGCTTGCAAGTATTCTTTGGCTCCCCTTGTGTTGAATCAATAAATTAGGTAATACTACCCGCGAAGACTGTTGCGATCCCCTACACTTGTGGGTCATCAAGACTATTTTCTGGTGCTGTTGCCAGAAAGCATAGATTTATTTGTAAGTTCACTTGGATCTATTATTGTTCACTGCTACTCCTTTCATCATGAGGAAGTCTCGTGATGGAAAGTTCCCTATTTTACCATCCACTACAAGAATAGGTACAGTCCTAAACACCTCTACTGCTCTATTGATTCACCATCTGTTATAAGTAAGCTTGTCACACCACCACCACATGCTCATGCTACACACACTGCTACTACTTCTGAATCTGAAATTGCTTTTGATACTCATGATGTTACTTCTACTGTGCTTGATGCGAGTGGTTCATTAGGTCCTTTTCTAGATGCTACTATGGCTAGTCTAGGAAATACCAAAACTCCTAGTGAATACACTGTTACACCTGCTAGCTCACTTAAGTCTAGTGAGAGTTATGATATTAATGATGGTTACATAGAGCTCACTGATGAATTTGTTGACGAGTGCCGAAACACACATGGTGCTAGTTCTATTAAGAGTCTCCTTGCTAGACGTACTATTATGCCTAAGAAGTCCTATGATCCTAAGTTTTCCACCTCTCCCATAGATATTAAAGATAAAGATTATGATTTCTCTCTTGATTTATCTTATTTAGATATTGTTGAGAAAGAACCTTTTTGTGATACTGAAAATGAGAGTGATGTGGCTCATATGAATGAGCTTTCTACTATGAGTGCTTTGTTCTCTGATGACTTTAAGATGCGCAAGTACTTTGTTGCTAAGATCTTCCCCTTTTTACTAAAAGGAGAAGCTAGGGCTTGGTTTAATAGATTACCTCCTAGTTCCATTGATAGCCCTAATTGCTTGATTGCTTCTTTCTTCCATAAATATTTTCCTCCCAGTGATACACATGCTGCTTTGTAGAGACTTTTTGATTTAAACAGGGAGAAGAAGAGAAATTGCCTAAGTCATGGAAAAGATTATGTTCCTTGATTCATGCATATCCTGGATGTCCATTACCTAAAAATGAGCTTCTTGATATTTATTATAAGGGACTAACTGACGATTCTAGGACATACCTAGATAGTTTGGCTGACTGTGTTTTAGGAAAAGGACTCCTACAAATGCTGAAGAACTAATGACCAAGATAAGCAAGAATTATGATGATTGGACTTCAACTGAGCTGAATACACCTGAGCCTATACTCCTGAACCAGTTGTTCCTGAACCAATTCCAACACCAACAACAAAGAAGAGGGGAGTTATTGCATTAAATGATGAAGTGATGAAGGAAGCTAAGAAGTGTCTAAAGGAGAAAGGTATTAGAGCTGAAGATGTGAAGAACCTACCTCATATAGAAGAATTATGTAAGCCAGTTCCCCACTCATCTACTATTGAGGTACACTCTCTCCAATTTAATGAAGGCGATATTCCTTATGGTAAGCCTCCTGATCAATGCTTAGAGGAACTTGACACATTTATTGTTAAACAAGGTAGTTTTAATAAACAAGTTCAGAATCATTTATTGGAAAACTCTAGAGCTATCCATGAGTTGAAAGATATTGTGGAAAGAACTTCTAATGATACTAAAATGCTTTGTAAACACTTTCAAATGGTTCAAACCCAACTTGATCAACTAGCTAAGGTACAAAAGGATATGCTAGTTAATGCTTCAGGAAATAAACATGCTTATGGAATTAGAACTAGGAGTGGTGTAGCTACTCAAGATCCTTTATATCCTGAAGGACACCCTAAAAGAATAGAGCAGGATTCCCAACAAGGTGAAGATAGTGGTAGTCCTCGTAAGAGGAAGACAAAGAAACATAAAGTAGTTGAGGAACCACTTGAACCTGTTGTAGATCCTAATACTATATTTGTCTTTGATGCTGAAACTGAGAGTGGTAATATTGATGAGTCTCCTGATAAGGAGGAAGGTGAGGAAGAACCTGAGAAGCACACTAAGAACACTAGGTACACAAAGGAGGATTTTATTGCTAATAAACATGGTAAAGAGAGAGAACCTTGGGTGCAGAAACCTATGCCTTTTCCAGGTAAGAAACACAAGTTAAAGGAGGAAGAACACTACAACAAGTTTTGTGAGTGGATAAAACCTTTATTTTTACAAATTCCTTTGACTGATGCTATTAAGTTGCCTCCTTATTCAAAGTATATGAAGGATATTTTCTCTAATAAAAGGAAGATTCCTAATGAGGAGATTTCTACTCTACTTGCTAATTATTCCTTCAATGGTAAGGTTCCAAAGAAACTTGGTGATCCAGGTATACCAACTATTCCCTGCTCTATTAAGAACAATTGTGTTAGAACTGCTTTATGTGATTTGGGAGCTGGAGTTAGTGTTATGCCTTTTTATCTCTTTAAGAGACTCCAGCTAGAAAAGTTGATACCAACTGATATATCTTTGCAAATGGCTGATAAGTCAACTATTGTCCCTGTTGGTATATGAGAGGATGTTCTTGTTCAAGTTGCTCATAATTGCATGGTTTTAACTGATTTTGTTGTGCTTGAAATGCCTGAAGATGATAATATGTCTATTATTCTTGGTAGACCTTTTCTTAATACTGCATGTGCTGTCATCAATTGCAATCAAAAGAAAAGTAACATTCAATATTAATGACAAAGAGCACACTGTCTATTTCCCTAAGAAGGTTGTTAAGAGCTATTGCATGAATTCCATTGAAAATATTGAGAGTATCAAGGTTGGAGAAATATATTGTCCCATTCCACAAGAAAATTTTGAAACTATTATGATTAGGACCATTGCTATCAAGTATGAGTTAACATAATCACCTTGTGGAATACAAAGTTTTGTTTTATATGAGATTGTTTTGGTAACAAGACTTTATGAACCTTGTTAACAAAAGGATTTTAATGAACAAAATAATGTTTTCATAGTGGTTATACTTTCTAACTTTTTTTCCTTTCCAATATTTGCTCTTCGTCGTGCCTAACTTAAAGGCGTTAAAGAAAAGTACTTGTTGGGAGATAACCCAAGAGTTTCCTTGAGTCTTGGAAGTTATTACTTCAGTAATGACCTCTCTTTATCCTTTTTTGTTTGATTTTTGTGCCAAGAATGACCTCTAATGAGAGGGAAGTAAGATTTGAGGAGTTGCTGTCCTGAAACAGATTTCTGTCCTCCATCATAAAGATTCGTGAGGAGTATCTATAAGTCGGATTGAGCTGAAAATTTACGAATACATCTCCCAGTATGTTAGCTAACTTTCGTTAGTTCAACACTTTTTGATTTGGGCAACAGAAGATTTTCAAAAAAATCGTTTTCTATCTGCTGGTCTGTTTTGACAGATTTCTGCCATTATTTTGCATTTCCTTCTTATTGATTCCTTTTTGAGTTCTCTTTTGGGGAATTGAGCTTTTTAAAGGAGTTGCTACAGTAGCTTGTGTTTTTAGTGAAAAGTTTTTCTGTTTCAAAGCTAAACCCAAAGGTCTATTATCTTTTGAATACACTAATGTTGGTAATGAAGATTGTGTGAAGTTTTGTATGAAGGAAAAATTTCAGGTGTAGAGAGAGAATGATGTAATAAAGATGAAGAATGGACAAAAGCTCAATATTGGGGGGAGTTTCCACCCCGTGTCACCCCAAGAAATATTTAAGAGGTACAAGAGTGAAATCTTGGGGGTGCCCAAGGCATCCCCTTCTTTATCAATAAAAATCTCAGGTCTTTCTAGACACTTCGTTTTTATTATTTTATGCACAGTTGTGTTGTTATTGGAGTGTCTTAGTTTTTGTTTTTGGTTTTCTTTTGCTTCGTTTGGTTTTACGTTGGTTGCCTTCTAAAAAAATCGAAAACACCAAAAATATTTGTTGTTCTTCTTTGGTTTGGTGAGTTCTTTGCAGGGTTCAGCCGTCCTCAGTGGGTTTTAGTTTCATGTTAATTATTCAAGTCACACAAGTGAAGGGCAATAATGAAGATTAAGACAACTCGAGGTGTGGTAAGAGGCTGGTAACGAACTCTATTTGTTTTTCATTTTTGTACATATAATCATCATTGTGAGCATGCTTAGCCTGTTTGTGTAAAGTGTATGTCATTATGGATGCTTAGTAGTTCTTGCTTGTCTATGATTAGCTCCAGCTTGCTAATAGTTTGTAGCATGTCATATGAATGTTTGCTTGCATTGTTTTATTCATACTTTGGTATGATATTGTGGTATCCTCCTCTGGCTGTTCATGTGAATCGACTTGGCACATGCTCACGCATGCATATGACTAATCAATAGTCAGTAAGCCTCGATGATTTATTTTGCCTTAGAGTTCTTGTATCACTTTCATGCCATAATTAGTCATGTTTTGTTGCAAGCATGATCATGACAGTTATTGCTCTCTTGTTTGTCGCTCCCTCTCTATTGCTAGCCTTCACTTGCACTGAGTATGTGCTCTACCTATGCTTCCAACTCCCCAAAACCAATATTGCCAGCTGTGTCCACCATACCTACCTATCAGCATCATTTGCTATTTCAGTGCATATTCCATATGCCATGTTTTCTTCCAAAATAAAATGTTTGTCTGTTTTGAGAAAGTTAGTTAGTAAAGCTCTCACGAACTTGATGGCACACTTTATTCCTTGCGCTTAATATTCTTGAACCATTGTGACTAGTCCATGAAAGCTATATGCTTGCTTATTATATACTGGGAGTCAGCAGAACCGTGCTATCACGGGGAACGCTTTCAACACCTGTTGGATATCTCATCCAGTTGATTCCTTGCTCTTTTGTTTATGGATGTCGACGATGTGAAATAAAAGGGGAAGTTGTTAGTTCATGTAGTTTATACATTGTGTTAGAGAAACGCCTGGGCCGCTAGCCTAAGCCATGCTTAATCATGATGGAAACTTGCAGCAACACTATAATGAGCATCTATGAAGCGTCCTCAATAAAAAGCTATGCATATGGTAAATAAAAAGATTGCTGAGATGCTCATTGTCTGCTTGCCTTGTCATTTTGGTTATGGGAAAGCTCATGTGCCATATGCAAGGGGTGCCCCGTTGGCGGTTCTCGATGATATGCATGTATTTACAATGACAAGAACTTTCAGGTGACCAAAGTTGAGTAGCATGCGAAGCGACCCTCGTACTCAAGGGACTTGGGATTTTCAGCCTATGGTCTGTCAAGCTAGCATATGATTCAGAGTGGACCTCACTTTCACCTTAACCACATGAAGATGCCTATGATAGGGGCAATGAGAGCTCAAAGCTAGTGAGTACCTTCCTTTCAGCATTAGTAAGCCTTGCAAACCTTCACAAAAATCGTTTTCACAATTTTCTTGAGTCACCACTTATTCTTGGAGCACCTTCTTGAGAGCATAGTTGTCATTCTTGTGTTTGTACCAAAACTTGGTTAATTATGTCATGACATTGATGCTTGTATCTCTGATATCTTTATCTCTAGTCTTCATGTGAACTTCAGAGGTGTCTTGGCATTCATATTGTGCTCTTCAAACAAAGGCAAGCGAGATACCACTCTATCATACCTTATTATGAGCATTGCAATGTTGCTTATGTTTATGTTCCATGCTACTTATTATTATTGAGTTGGTTTCTCTTTATAGCTTGCAATGATTATTGAGTAGACTTAGTTGCATACTCTTTATTATGAATTGTCTAAGCATCTACTCCTGTGCTGAGAATATATACATCATATGAAGCAAAGTGTTCGTGAAAGTACTTTTATCGCACTCAGTTTTCAATTGAATTGCTTGAGGACAAGCAATAAGCTAAGCTTCGGGGAGTTAATACGTCCAAAACGTATCTACTTTATCGAACACTTTGCTATTGTTTCTTCTCTAAACTTGTGTGATTTGGATACAACTAACACGGACTGATGATGTTTTCAAAAAAATTACCTTGGTGTCTTGTTTTTGTGCAGAAAATGAACTATCAGGAAAAATCCCAGAAAATATGCCAAAAACTATTTCTCACTAGAAGATCCATGGAGCGAGAAGGGGAGACAGAGGGGAGGCCTGGGGGGACAAGACCCACCCCAGGCGCGGGCCCACTAACCCCGCGCCTAGGGGAGGTCTGGTCACCCCAGGCAGCTACTCGGCCTCCCTCCACACCTATAAGTTGCCTTCTGACCTAAAAATAGAGGGGGTTCGATACTTTTCCAGAAAGAGTTCCGCTCCGCCGCCGTCACCAGAAACCAAGATTCGGATCTAGAAACTCCGTTCTGGCACCCTGCTGGGACGGAGAATTTGGAGAGGATCATCGTCATCGTCATCACCAACGCATCTCCATCAACCACCGATGTTTCCCTCATCTATGAGTGAGTAATCCCCCGTTGTAGGCTTGGGGATGGTAGGGATTGGATGAGTTCCATCATGTAATCGAATACGATTTGTTAGGGCATAGTGCCTAGTATCTCTATTAGTGCTATTTGACTTTGTTAAAACTTGTTGTGCTTAATGCTTGTCACTAGGGCCCGAGTGCCATGATCTCAGATTTGAACTTATTATTGAATCATTATGATAGTATTGTTTGTGATCTTATCTGCAAGTTGTGTACACATATCATTGTCTGGATCCAAAGGCCCCAAAGTGAATAATTGGGACAACCGGAGGGGATGGCTGTGGTGTGAGGACCACATGTGTTCACATAGTGTTAATGCTTTGTTTCAGTGCTCTATTAAAAGGAGCACCTTAATTGCCAGTAGTTCCCTAGAGGCCCCGCTGCCACGGGCTGGGGGCTGGCTAGACAGAAGATGTTATGCAAGTTCTCATTGCGAGCACGAATGACTATATTTGGAGCACATGCCTAGGATTGTTTAGTACTTGGATGCTTGTTATTATTTATCTGCAATGCCCTAGACTTTGAAGTTACATGTTTAGACTCGTCCATGCAACGCCCGTCCATCCATCCCTATGCCTACCGCACTCGAATCCTACTATTACCGTTACTGTTACTACTGCTGTTGTTTCACTGTTGCTGTTGCTTTGTTGTTGCTACAACAAACTGTTTCTACTGATAAACATCTGTGAGCAAGAACTATTTCTAGGTGCAGCTGAACTGAGAACTCAGTTGTTAAGGCTCGCAAGTATTCTTTGGCTCCCGTTGTGTCGAATCAATAAATTGGGTAATACTACCCGCGAAGAATGTTGCGATCCCCTACACTTGTGGGTCATCAGTCCTCTAGACCCTTCTACCGTTCAAAAAACCAAGTCAAAACGGTTTTGACACATAACCACCAACTCAGGGGCTGGCCCCCATCCTCAGCTCCCTCTCCTCTACCCTACCGTAGCTTGTCGCCTTAGTCACTGCGTCGCCACTATAGATCTCTCGTGGCCGCCATCGACGACATGGTTTCCTGGGGCGACGGTGAGAAATCCTCCAATGACAGGAACTCTCTTGGCACCGAGGTTGCTCCGGGTGGGTTGTGGAACTACGCTCATGGGTATGGCCAGGCCGCCTGCATCGGCGGCGGCGGAGGAGGAGGCGATGTCCTAGGATTTGGAGGAGGCATCCCTTGGGCTAGCGCAGACTCGCAAAGGGCCTCGAATGTGCTCGCCATCAGAGGAGGGCCACCACGCTAATCTAGTTGTTGCCGGTGTTCGCCGTGGTGGTAGCATCCCATGCTCCGAAGTTAGTGAGGGGCACCCGCATATCCTCGAGTTCAATTTTCACCATGTGTTCGACGGGATCGAGAAGTGCCAGAAATGGCTGGACACTCTTGTGTTCCTCGACAAGGCCAAGGACACGTCTACAACCCCGAGGCGCCAACCCCAGCTGCCGACAAAGGAAGCCCGGATCACGGCCAGAAGAAGGCCAAGGCGCCGAAGGCCATGGGATCGCCTGCCGAACGGTTTCACGCATCGATCGAGAAGTGCATTGCCAATTCAAAGGCCCATGCCGAGCAGAGGAAAGAGAAGGCCTGAGAGAGGTGGAGCCAGCTGCTCCAGAACCAAGACAAGAAGCTCGGCCTGTTCGAGGCCAACTTCGCCGCGAAGAATAGGATCACAGGCCTGTAATTCCTCATGGACGGCGAAGACACCTTGGCGATGAGCCCTCCCCCCAGGTCAAGTCCTGGTACATGGAGCGCTGCAATGCCATTCTCGACGAGGACATCCCCGCTCCCGGCACGCCGAGCTCCGTGCCGACGCTCTCCGCCACCACCGCGTCGCCGAGTTCTGCCTCCACCTCCTCGAACCCATCGACGAGCTCTGCCGTAGGCACTACGGCGGAGGCTTCGCCTACCGCGGAGGAGCCCATCCCTGTCGACAAGTGATCGCCAAATTTTATGATTTTTGTAATAATCTGACGGTGAACATGGGCTGCTTGCCACGCCAAACTATTTTGAACGAGCTTCTGTTAAACTGTTTTGGGCGAGTTTTTTGTAAAACACATTTGAGCGAGGAACGAAAAAATTCCAAACATATCACCGGATTCTAGATTTGGTTGGTAAAGCAACTTGAAAATTGGTCGTTTTTAGGTCAAAAATTTTATCCATCCGATTCTAAATAACGCCGGATTTCGGTTAAAACATTGCGAAAGGAGTGGAGATGCTCTTACAAATCGATGCCGCGCGCACTCACATAACCGAAAGTTGCCCCAAGCTGTAACGGACTACCCATACTCTACTCGATCGCTGCGTCCCTCCCAACACGCAATCCGAGCCTGCGCCTTTTTATCCACTCTTCTTAATTATTAATGAGCCGCGCGCGGCGGGTCGCAGCACCATGCATCAACGATTGATCGATCGATATGCCGTTGCTCTTGTCGTTCGGAGGAACGAAACTTATCCATTCCATCAATCCACTGGCCCAAAAGTGTCCGTCCGGCTGCGCCTATAAATTCCCATGCACACGGCCGGCCATGGCAATCCACACCACAGCTCGATCAAACAGCAGATCAGATCAGAGTAGTAGCAAGCGCAAGAACAACACGTACGTACGGGCAACATGGGGAAGCGTTCGGCCAGCCACCTGATCTTCCTCTTCGTGCTGCTTTGCTTGGCCTCCTACTTGGCCCAAGCACAGATCCTCTTCCAGGGGTTTAACTGGGAGTCGTGGAAGAAGCAAGGCGGGTGGTACAACTTCCTGGAAGGACACGTGACCGACATCGCCGCTGCCGGGGCAACCCACGTCTGGCTCCCGCCGCCGTCGCACTCCGTGGCGCCGCAGGGGTACATGCCCGGCCGCCTCTATGACCTCGACGCCTCCAAGTACGGCACCGCCGCGGAGCTCAAGTCGCTCATCGCCGCCTTCAACGCCAAGGGCGTCCAGTGCGTCGCCGACATCGTCATCAACCACCGCTGCGCCGACTACAAGGACGGCCGCGGCATCTACTGCGTCTTCGAGGGCGGCACGGCCGACACCCGCCTCGACTGGGGCCCCGACATGGTCTGCAGCGACGACACGCAGTACTCCAACGGCCGCGGCCACCGCGACACCGGCGCGGCCTTCGGCGCCGCCCCGGACATCGACCACCTCAACGCGCGCGTCCAGAAGGAGCTCTCCGACTGGCTCAACTGGCTCAAGTCCGACCTTGGCTTCGCCGGCTGGCGCCTCGACTTCGCCAAGGGATACTCCGCGGACGTCGCCAAGGTGTATGTCCAGAACACTAAGCCCACCTTCGTGGTCGCCGAGATATGGAGCAACATGCGCTACGACGGCAACGGCGAGCCGTCGCGCAACCAGGACGCCGACAGGCAGGAGCTGGTCAACTGGGCGCAGACCGTGGGCGGGCCGGCCTCCGCGTTCGACTTCACCACAAAGGGCGAGCTGCAGGCGGCCGTGCAGGGCGAGTTATGGCGGATGAAGGACGGCAATGGCAAGGCTCCTGGGATGATTGGGTGGATGCCGGAGAGGGCCGTCACCTTCGTCGACAACCACGACACCGGATCCACCCAGAACTCATGGCCATTCCCCTCTGACAAGGTCATGCAGGGCTACGCCTACATCCTAACCCACCCAGGAGTTCCATGCATTGTAAGTGTGCTCTCATCTGACTCCACCATGGCATACCTATGCATGTCAATATCAACCCAACATCCATATTAACATCCACTTTATTTGCCTTCTTTATGTACAGTTCTACGACCACGTCTTCGACTGGAACCTGAAGCAGGAGATCAGCGCACTGGCCGCCGTCAGATCAAGAAATGGGATTCATCCGGGCAGCAAGCTGAACATCCTTGCCGCCGAGGGAGACGTCTACGTGGCGATGATTGATGACAAAGTTATCACCAAGATCGGGTCACGGTACGATCTTGGGAATTTGATCCCGTCAGACTTCCATGTCGTCGCGCATGGGAACAACTACTGCGTCTGGGAGAAGAGCGGACTCAGATTCCCGGCGGGACGGCATCGTAACTAGCTAGCTAGGCCGGCTTCTCGTCGCCATTCTTTTCTCAGCTGGACTATTTTATGCCTGGAACAAGAACTTTAAATGAGACTAAATTAAATAACGGGAATATGCATGATTGTAGTACTCCGGTTTTGTACTTCGGCAAATTAAGTAGCACTAAAACCAGATTCACCGTATTTTGTCCGACAGACGAGTGATTTTTGCGTCTTCAAAATGATTGAAACTGACCATACATTGCACAACGTATCCTAGCTGAAAACCTTCGGAACAATTACAATATCATCACTAGTCTGGATGGTTAGCAAACATATGGATTTGCAAGAAAGATGCGTGACGGAACTTAGCTTTTCCTAGTGAAAGAAAACAAAATGCTCTTAAGCCTGCGATTCAAAAGGCGGAAACTGAGAAGCAAGTGTTGGTACGTTTTGTATTAATTATTTACTCCCTTTGGAATTAACTGGCTCACATTGGTGTTTAGTGTGTAGATACGTGCGAATTTTGAACTGGAGTATAATATTGATGGGCGTTTAGAATGAGGGTAAGTAGTCAATGGTTCCGGGTATGATCTCTGAGGAGCTCTCGCTTCAAAAAAAAATTAAGATCGCAATGGTCCCGAATACTCTTAATATATTTTTGAAAGTAAAATATACTAGTCTTCAGGAAAAATGAGTGAAACTGATCATACATTGCATAACGTATACTAGCTGAAAACCTTCTGAACAATTACACTATCATCACTAGTCTTGATGGTAGCAACATATGGATTTGTCAGAAAAATGCGATGCAACTTAGCTTTACTAGTAACATATGGACCCGTCTAGGAGGCTGGTGCCTGCCAATTTTAGTGATTTGGCTGGCGTTCAGATTTGTCGTTGTGTTGCCAGATATTTTGGTTCGCTTCGGCAAGGTGAGCATGGCCACGCCGACGAGGCCCAGATGCAGTGCATGTGCGACTCCGATCAATCTCTCTAACTCAATGAAAATACTCGAATTCAAAATGTTTTATTGCTTAAACCGTTAGTCTGATTAAAATTCCGTTTTTACCGTTAGACTAGTCGCGACGAGATCTTCGAAACTAGATCCCATGTCGATATGTTTCGACAAAATTTTTTTCGGACCCAAAAGTTACCCACATTGTTGTATGTAAGTTATCCACCATGTATCAAGTAAATAACCCACCTTTTTTAAAGAGTTGTGTGAATGTATTTTTTGCATGTAATACAAAACTACCGTTGACATCTCCATGCCACCCACCCCAAACGACCATCGGAGATCCGTCAGGCCGCCACCACCCCGCATCACCAAAGTGGAGGGGGAGAAGATGGACGCCACCGTCTCCTCGAGTTTCTGCTAACATAGGACAGTGCTGACACCGCCGCCTCCTCCTCACCTCACGAGCTTAGCCTGTTGGCGTCCTCGGCGGTATCAGCGGCAGAGTAGGGAGGTGTGAGGGGGTCAAGATTAGCAGGAAGGGACTCCTAGGGGCTGCGGGGGGCTGCCGCACGGGGGAGGGAGGGTTATAGGGAAGGGGCGACTACAGTATTACATACCTCGGTATTTAAGAGTTATTCACATGAATATATTAGATAGCTATTCCATATGCTCTATTTACATACGACAATATGTAAAAATTATCCACCTATTAACACTAAAGTTATTCAACTACTGGCCCTAAACTTATTCATTCTAGTATAAGTTATCCATATGTTATTCCTAAAAGTTATCCATCTATTAGCATTGAAGTTACCAATATCTTAGCACTAAACTCACCCCATGCTATAGCAAAAGTAACACATACTAATATATATATATATTACCCACCTATTAGCACTAAAGTTATCCACCCTTAGCACTAAAAGTTACCCCTGTTAACACCAAACTCACGCCCTGCTATAAGAAACAAGTGACCCAGCTAGTAACATTGAAGTCATCCATACGCTATTCCATATGCTCTATTTACATACCGCAGTATGTAAAAGTTATCCACCTGTTAACACTAAAGTTATCCAACTATTGGCCTTAAACATATCTATTCTAGTATAAGTTACCCATATGTTATCCCTAAAAGTTATTCATCTGTTAGCACTAAAGTTACTCATATCTTAGCATTAAACTCACACCATGCTATAGAAAAAGTAACATATATTAATATGTATAGGTTACCCACCTATTAACACTAAAGTTATCCACCCTTAGCATAAAAGCTATCCCTGTTAACACCAAACTCACGCCCTGCTATAAGAAACAAGTGATCCACCTATTAACATTGGAGTCATCCATAAGCTATTCCACATGCTCTATTTACATACCGCAGTATGTAAAAGTTACCCACATGTTAACACTAAAGTTATCCAACTACTGACCTTAAACTTATCTATTCTAGTATAAGTTATCCACATGTTATTCCTAAAAGTTATCCATCTGTTAGCACTAAAGTTACCCATATCTTAGCGCTAAACTCACGCCATGCTATAACAAAAGTAACACATACTAATATGTATAGGTTACCCGCCTATTAATACTAAAGTTATCCACTTGTAAACATTAAAGTTACCCACATATTGGCGCTGAACTTACCATGTGCTATATAATAAAAAAATGGTACATCCTAGTATATATTAGTTAACCATCTAGTAGTACTAAAGTTATCCACATGTTAACACTAAAGCTAACTGGTCCAAAGGTTGCCGGGCCTAGAGGTCGCGCCGGAAGATGGCAGAGAGCTCCTCTTCATTTCCCGGATAATACTCGCGCAGCAGCTCCAGCGCCGGGAGATGACACAGAGGTTGGTAGGTAGAGCCGACGGCGACGCAAGCACAGGAGAAACTGGATCGAGCTAAGGGGCGAGGTTGGGAGGGAGCGCCGGTGACAGGCCTCGACGATGTAGGCGGGACGGGCGTCAGCGGCACGGGCAGGGGTTGGGAGAGAGGAAGTGCATAGAGGGGGTGCTCCGCTGAGGAAAGGAGTAAATCGTGGGTGTACCCAGCTGTGTACCACAGGAAGTGCTCGCGGGAGTATACTTTTTGTATGGTCCATCGATCCGGATAGGACGTGCCACCCTGTAAGACGTCTGTCTAAACGCCCGCTGCACAACAAGTACTAATGACATCAGTAGTTTCATACTACATGAAAAAATACATCATACATGTCTCTACTATCTCAAAAAGAGGAAGCAGTTCCGTTTTCTGCCAGGTATCCACTACATCGCATCCTTCGTCAATCGTCCCGCCTCCGTCGTCGCGCTTCGGGAAACCCCGCGTCCCTCTAATAATAAGTGCACCGACGTGTTCGCCAGGAATTACTCCCTCTCTCCCGTATATCTCGCGCATCGTTCCAGTGTTCCCCTGTAGGGTTTCGTAGCATGGAAAACAAAAATTTTCTATCGCATACAAACAAACAAGCCAAGATCTATCTACTAGATTGTAGCAACGAGTCGATGGAATAAATCACCCTCGAAGATTCCAAAGTGTTTAACGAGAGCGGATTCTCGTGGGTGATGTAGTCGTACTCTTCCCGATCTCAAGATCGCGTAGACGATCCTTCCGGCGTTGCGTTCCGGCAGCGCTCCCGCAGTCGGTCACACGTTCGGTACTCGACGAAGATCTTCCTCTCCCTTGTTCCAGCAGGCAGCGGAGGTTGTAGCACTCTCCTCGCGATTCCGGCAGCACAACGGCGTGGTACCGGAAGTAGAGGGGAGATCTCGCAGGGCTTCGCCTTAAGCCGAAGCGAGTATGGTGGACTATGAGAGAGCTCCTCGGTGATCTAGGGTTTAGACTCACCAAGGAGGAGGTGCTAGGGCCGGCGGCTAGGGCTTGGAGGTGCCCAAGTCGGCGGCTAGGGGAGAAACCCTAGGCGGCGGCTATGGTGGGCGGCGGCTAGGGTTTAGGTTTAGAGGGGGAAACTTCTGTGCTAGGAGGGGCAGCCATGCCCCTCCTCTTATAGGTGGGAGGCGCCGGCCAAGGGGAGGGGAGTCCCTCCCCAACTCGGATCCCAAGTGGGACGGCGGTGGAGGGGAGGAACTCCTCCCCTACTCGGTTTCCACCTTCCCCTCCACTTCCCAAAATAGCCGTTTGACTTTTCAAATTGGCGTTTGACTTTTCAAACTAGGATTTGATTAAACCCTTTATTTTGTTCAGCGATGACACCTAGTACATCATGCAATCAATCCAACTTGGTATGACACATTCATGTACCCTTCCCCTTCGGAGTGCCAAAAATTCCGGAACATTCTAGAACATTCCCGATGAAAACACCAGAACCATTCCCCAACTCCGAAACAGGACTTTCCTTATATGAATCTTATTCTCCGAACCATTCCGAATCTCCTCGTGATATCCCAGATCCCATCCGAGACTCCGAATAACATTCGGTCTCTTACTCATCATTCCATAACTACTCAAACAACATCGAATCCTTAAGTGTGTCTCCCTACGGTTCGTGAATTATGCGGACATGATCGAGACACTTCTCCGAACAATAACCAATAGAGGAATCTGGAAATTCATATGGCTCCCACATATTTCTACGATTACTTTGCGATCGAATGAACCACTTACATACGATACCAATTTCCCTTTGTCTCACGATAGTTTACTTATCCGAGGTTATGATCGTCGGTATCTCTGCATACCTAGTTCAACCTCGTTACTGATAAGTACTATTTTCTCGTTCCCGTGATATGTGATCCCTTGTGAGCCAGTCACATGCTTGCAAGCTAATTGGATGACATTTCACCGAGAGGGACCAGAGTATATATATCCGTCATATGGATGGACAAATCCAACTCTTGATCCATGTGTCTCAACCAACACTTTCTGAACACTCAATGCCACCTTTATAGCCACCCAGTTACGGTGTGGTGTTTGATGTCATCAAAGCATCCTTCCGGTAAAGGTGATATGCATGATCTCATGGTCGAAGGAATTAGGTTACTATGTATCAGAAAGCATATAACAATTGAACTATTAAAATGACTTGATCTTTATGATGCGCTTATCTATAGGAGTATGTCCACCATATCATTCTCCTAACGATATGATCTTGTTGTTAATAACATCTCAATGTTCATGATAGGGAAACCACAATCATTTATTAACCAACAAGCTAGTATTATAAAGAGGCTTTACTAGGGACTCTATTTTAGTTTACAAATCACACAAGTATTAATGTTTCCTTGTTAATACCATTATAGCATGAATGTAAACATTTATCATAAACACAAAGATATAATAATAACTATATTTATTATTACCTCTAGGGCATATCTCCAACAGTCTCCCACTTGCACTAGAGTCATCTAATCTAGATTACATGGTAATATACCTAACACCCATGGCAGTTTGGTGCTGGTCATGTTTTGCCCTCGGGAGAGGTTTAGTCAACGAATCTGCCACATTCAGATATGTGTGTACTTTGCAAATCTTTATGTCCCCATCTTGGACATGTTCTCGAATAGCGTGAAAACGTAGCTTGATGTGCTTCAGCTTCTTGTGTGACCTTGGTTCTTGCGCATTGGCTATGGCGCCCATGTTATCACAGTAGATAGACATTGGGTCCAGCGCACTAGGAACCACACCTAGCTCTGTAATGAACTCTTTCATCCATATCGCTTCTTGTGAAGCCTCCGAAGCAGCCATGTATTCCGATTCAGTTGAAGATCTCGCCACAACGCTTTGCTTTGCACTCCTCCAGCTAACTGCTGCACCATTCAAAGTAAATACGTATCCAGATTGTGATTTAGAATCATCTCGATCGGTGTTTCAACTAGCATCGGTGTAACCATTAACAACGAGCTGTTCATCACCTCCATAAGAAAGAACCATATCCTTAGTTCTTCTCAAGTACTTAAGGATGTTTTTGACCGCTATCCAATGATCCACTCCTGGATCACTTTGATATCTGCTAGTTAAACTAACAGCATATGCAATGTCGGGTCTAGTACATAGCATGGCATACATTAGAGATCCTATGGCTGAGGCATAGGGAGTCTTACTCATCCTTTCTCTATCTTCTGCCGTTGTCGGACTTTGAGTTTTACTCAAGGTCGTATTGGGCAACATGGGCAAGAACCCTTTCTAGCTATCTTCCATTCCAAACCTCTTTAGAACTTTGTCCAAATATGTACGTTGTGACAATGATATTAGGCGTCTCGATCTATCTCTATAAATCTTTATGCCTAATATGTAAGCTGCTTCGCCAAGATCCTTCATTGAAAAACTATTATTCAAATATTCCTTAACACTATTAAGAAGGTCTACATCATTCCCAATCAACAATATGTCATCTACATATAGTATTAAGAATGCTACAGAGCTCCCACTCACTTTCTTGTAAATACAAGCTTCTCCATAAGTTTGTATAAAACCAAAACTTTTGATCACCTTATCAAAACGTTGATTCCAACTTCGGGATGCTTGCTTCAATCCATAGATGGACCGTTGAAGTTTGCATACCTTGTTAGCATCTTTAGGATCGATAAAACCTTTGGGTTGCATCATATACAACTCTTCATCAGTGTCTCCATTGAGGAATGCTGTTTTGACATCCATCTGCCATATCTCATAATCATAATATGCAGCGATTGCTAACATAATCCTCACAGACTTTAGCTTCGCTAGAGGTGAGAAAGTCTCATCGTAGTCAACTCCTTAAATTTGTCGAAACCCTTTTGCGACAAGTCGAGCTTTATAGACAGTAACATTACCATCAGCATCTGTTTTCTTCTTGAAAATCCATTTGTTCTCGACAGCCTTCCGGCCATCCGGTAAGTCCACCAAAGACCATACTTGGTTTTCGTACATGGATCCAATCTCGGATTTCATGGCTTCTTGCCATTTATTGGAATCTGGGCTCATCATCGCTTCCTCATATGTCGCAGGGTCATCGGTGTTGTCCACCAACATGACACTCATAACGGGATCATACCAATCAGGAGTGGTACCAGTTCTCGTTGACCTGCGAGGCTCTGTAGCAACTACAACCGAAGTTTCATGATCATCATCATTAGCTTCCTCTCTTATTGGTGCAGGAACCACAGGAACTTCTTCCGGTGCTGCGCTACTCGCAATTTCGAGAGAAGGTTCGACAACCTCGTCGAGTTCTACTTTCCTTCCAGTCACTTCTTTCGAGAGAAATTCCTTCTCTAGAAAGGATCCATTCTTGGCAACGAAGATTTTGCCCTCGGATCTATGATAGAAGGTATACCCAATAGTTTCCTTCGGGTATCCTATGAAGACGCATTTTTCCGCTTTGGGTTCAAGCTTGTCCGGCTGTAACTTCTTTACATAGGCTTCGCAACCCCAAACTTTAAGGAACGACAATTTAGGTTTCTTCCCAAACCATAATTCATACGGTGTCGTTTCAACGGATTTAGATGGTGCCCTATTTAAAGTGAATGCGGCTGTTTCTAATGCATAACCCCAAAATGATAGCAGTAAATCTGTAAGTGACATCATAGAACGAACCATATCTAAGAGAGTTCGATTACGATGTTCGGACACACCATTACGCTGTGGTGTTCCCGGCGGTGTCAATTGTGAAAGTATTCCGCATTTCTTCAAATGCTCGCCAAACTCGTAACTTAGATATTCACCTCCACGATCAGAACGTAGAAATTTAATCTTCTTGTTACGTTGATTCTCCACCTCACTTTGAAATTCCTTAAACTTCTCGAAAGTTTCGGACTTATGTTTCATGAAATAGATATACCAATATCTACTCAAGTCATCTGTGAAGGTAAGAACATAACGATAAACACCGCGCGATGCTACACTCATTGGACCACACACATCGGTATGTATGATTTCCAATAAGTCCGTAGCTCGCTCCATCATACCAGAAAATGGAGTCTTAGTCATTTTACCCATCAGACATGCTTCACATCTTTCAAGTGATTCAAAATCAAGTGATTCAAGAAGTCCATCGGAATGGAGTTTCTTCATACGCTTCACTCCAATGTGACCAAGACGACAGTGCCACATATAGGTCGAGTTATCGCTCGATTTCAAACGTTTAGCCTCAATGTTATTAATATGTGTATTTCCACTATCGAGATTCAATAAGAATAGACCATCTATCAAAGGTGCATGTGCATAAAACATATTACTCTTATAAATCGAACAACCATTATTCTCGGACTTAAACAAGTAACCGTCTCGCAATAAACAAGATCTCGATATAATGTTCATGCTTAACGCAGGCACCAAATAACAATTATTTAAGTATAAAACTAATCCCAATGGTAGATGAAGGGGTAGCGTGCCGACCGCGATCACATCAACCTTTGATCCATTTCCCACGCGCATCGTCACCTCGTTCTTCGCTAGCTTCCGTTTATTCTGCAGCACCTGTTTCGAGTTACAAATATGAGCAACCGAACCAGTATCAAATACCCAGGCACTACTACGAGTACTAGTGAGATACACATCAATAACATGTATATCGGATATACCTTTCTTCTTGATGTTGCCGTTCTTCAAATCCGCCAAGTACTTTGGGCAATTCCGCTTCCAGTGACCTTCTCCCTTGCAGTAAAAGCACTCAGTATCAGGCTTAGGTCCAGCCTTGGTCTTCTTCGTCGGTGCGGTAACTTTTTACCACCCTTCTTGAAGTGTCCCTTTTGCTTAGACTTGCCTTTCTTGAATTTGGTGGTCTTATTGACCATCAACACTTGGTGCTCTTTCTTGATCTCCACTTCTGCAGATTTCAACATGGCAAAGAGTTCTGGCAACTGCTTGTTCATGTTTTGCATATTGTAGTTCATCACAAAGTTCTTGTAACTTGGTGGTAGTGATTGGAGGACACGGTAAATCCCCAAAGCATTAGGAATCACTATACCCAAGCTTTGAAGTTTGTTTGCGTGCCCAGACATCTTAAGCACATGCTCACTGACGGAGCTGCCCTCTTCCATCTTGCAGTTAAAGAACTTTTCAGAAGCCTCATAGCTCTCAATTGCCGCGTGAGTCTCAAAGATAAATTTGAGATCACGGACAATATCATGTGGGTCTGAATTCTCAAACCTTTTCTGAAGCTCCGATTCTAAACCATACAAGATAGCACACTGAACTGTGGAGTACTGAGTCTTCCGAGCGAGGTAAACATTCTTTACTTCGTCGGTAGCAGTAGCTGTAGGTGGGTCACCCAGCGGTGCATCCAGCACATAGGTCAAATTACCAGATGTGAGGACAATCCTCAAATTGCGGAACCAATCCGCGAAGTTGCTTCCATTGTTTTTCAACTTTTCTTTCTCTAGGAACGCATTAAAATTGATGGTAGGGGCCGCCATTGATCTACAACATATTTGCAATAGTTTAGACTAAGTTTATGACAAATTGAGTTCTAATTAATAGTTAAATTAATCTAGGTGAACTCCCACTCAAAACAATATCCCTCACATTGTTTTAGTGATCACATGAACCAAATCCACCACATCAACACCGATCATCACGAGAGTTGATATAGTTTCAATGGCGAACAATCGACATATTCATCATATCTACTATATGATTCATGCTTTACCTTTCGGTGATCCGTGTTCCGAGACCATGTCTGTACATGCTAGGCTCGTCAAGATCAAACCTTAGATTCCGCATGAGCAAATCTGGCTTGCTCACGTTGTATACACTTGCGGAATCTAACACACCCGATCATCACGTGGTGCTTCGAAACAACAAGCTTTAGCAACAGTGCTAACTAAGGGTACACTTTATGACTTGAAATTCATGTGCATGAGGGATCATCTTATGATGCTACCGTTGTTAACTAAGCAATACAAGATGCATAAAGGATTAACATCACATGCAATTCATAATATGTGATATGATATGGCCATTCTTCTTTGTGCTTCCGATCTACATCTTCAAGCACAAACATGATCTCCATCATCACCGGCACTGCATCAAGGTCAATGACGCTTCTCCATGGTTGTCGTCCACCGACTTCAACTATTACAACTACTTTGAATAGACTCGCGGGTCTTAACAAAATTAAAGACAACCATATGGCTCCTACCGGTTGCCAACTTACAATAAGGAACATTGCATACATCAAATATAATCACAATCATGGCCATATCACATCACAACACACCCCTGCAAAACAAAGTTAGACGCCTCTACTTTCTTTGCATGTTTTACGTGGTTTGGGGCTTTCAATAAGTGTCGTTCTAACTTACGAACAAGAACCACAACATTGATACTAGTATTGACAATCACCCATTGTAAATTGAATCTTAACTATGCTGGGAGAAACAGGCACCCGCAAAGCCACTTATGCAATACAAGTTGCATGTCAAGCGTGGAGCAAGTCTCATGAACGATGTCATGTAAGGTTAGCCCGGGCCGCTTCATCCCAACATCCCGCAAGATGCAAAGTACACAAGAAGCAATCGACAATAAAAGCATCAATGCCCACAATGACCATTGCGTTCTACTCGTGCAACAGATCTACATATAGACACGGCTCTGATACCACTATAGGGTTTCGTAGCATGGATAACAAAAAAATTATATCGCATACAAACAAACAAGCCAAGATCTATCTACTAGATTGTAGCAACGAGTCAATGGAATAACTCACCCTCGAAGATTCCAAAGTGTTTAACGAGAGCGGATTCTCGTGGGTGATGTAGTCGTACTCTTCCCGATCTCAAGATCGCGTAGACGATCCTTCCGGCGTTGCGTTCCGTCAGCGCTCCCGCAGTCGGTCACACGTCCGGTACTCGACGAAGACCTTACTCTCCCTTGTTCCAATAGGCAACGGAGGTTGTAGCACTCTCTTCGCGATTCCGGCAGCACAACGGCGTGGTAACGGAAGTAGAGGGGAGATCTCGCAGGGCTTCGCCTTAAGCCGGAGCGAGTATGGTGGACTATGAGAGAGCTCCTCGGCGATCTAGGGTTTAGACTCACCAAGGAGGAGGTGTTAGGGCCGGCGGCTAGGGCTTGGAGGTGCCCAAGTCGGCGGCTAGGGGAGAAACCCTAGGCCGCGGCGGCTATGGTGGGCGGCGGCGGCTAGGGTTTAGGTTTAGAGGGGGCAACTTCTGTGCTAGGAGGGGCAGCCATGCCCCTCCTCTTATAGGTGGGAGGCGCCGGCCAAGGGGACGGGAGTCCCTCCCCAACTCGGATCCCAAGTGGGCCGGCGGTGGAGGGGAGGAACTCCTCCCCAACTCGGTTTCCACCTTCCCCTCCACTTCCCAAAATAGCCGTTTCACTTTTCAAATTGGCGTTTGACTTTTCAAACTAGGATTTGATTAAAACCTTTATTTTGTTCAGCGATGACACCTAGTACATGATGCAATCATTCCAACTTGGTATGACACATTCATGTACCCTTCCCCTTCGGAGTGCCGGACATTCCGGAATATTCTAGAACATTCCCGATGAAAACACCGGAACCATTCCCCAACTCCAAAACAGGACTTTCCTTATATGAATCTTATTCTCCGGACCATTCCGGATCTCCTCGTGATATCCCGGATCCCATCCGAGACTCCGAATAACATTCGGTCTCTTACTCATCATTCCATAACTACTCAAACAACGTCGAATCCTTAAGTGTGTCTCCCTACGGTTCGTGAATTATGCGGACATGATCGAGACATTTCTCCGAACAATAACCAATAGAGGAATCTGGAAATTCATATGGCTCCCACATGTTTCTACAATTACTTTGCGATCAAATGAACCACTTACATACGATACCAATTTTCCTTTGTCTCACGATAGTTTACTTATCCGAGGTTATGATCGTCCGTATCTCTGCATACCTAGTTCAACCTCGTTACTGATAAGTACTCTTTTCTTGTTCCCGTGATATGTGATCCCTTGTGAGCCAGTCACATGCTTGCAAGCTAATTGGATGACATTTCACCGAGAGGGCCCAGAGTATATCTATCCGTCATATGGATGGACAAATCCCACTCTTGATCCATGTGTCTCAACCAACACTTTCTGAACACTCAATGCCACCTTTATAGCCACCCAGTTATGGTGTGGTGTTTGATGTCATCAAAGCATCCTTCCGGTAAAGGTGATATGCATGATCTCATGGTCGAAGGAATTAGGTTACTATGTATCAGAAAGAATATAGCAATTGAACTATTAAAATGACTTGATATTTATGCTACGCTTATCTATAGGAGTATGTCCACCATATCATTCTCCTAACGATATGATCTTGTTGTTAATAACATCTCAATGTTCATGATAGGGAAACCATAATCATTTATTAGCCAACAAGCTAGTATTATAAAGAGGCTTTACTAGGGACTCTATTTTAGTTTACAAATCACACAAGTATTAATGTTTCCTTGTTAATACCATTATAGCATGAATGTAAACATTTATCATAAACACAAAGATATAATAATAACTATATTTATTATTGCCTCTAGGGCATATCTCCAACAGTCTCCCACTTGCACCAGAGTCATCTAATGTAGATTATATGGTAATATACCAAACACCCATGGCAGTTTGGTGCTGGTCATGTTTTGCCCTCGGGAGAGGTTTAGTCAACGGATCCGCCACATTCAGATCTGTGTGTACTTTGCAAATCTTTATGTCCCCATCTTGGACATGTTCTCGAATAGCGTGAAAACATAGCTTGATGTGCTTCAGCTTCTTGTGTGACCTTGGTTCTTGCGCATTGGCTATGGCGCCCATGTTATCACAGTAGATAGACATTGGGTCCAGCGCACTAGGAACCACACCTAGCTCTGTAATGAACTATTTCATCCATATCGCTTCTTGTGAAGCCTCCGAAGGAGCCATGTATTTTGATAAAGTTGAAGATCTCGCCACAACGCTTTGCTTTGCACTCCTCCAGCTAAATGCTGCACCATTCAAAGTAAATACGTATCCAGATTGTGATTTAGAATCATCTGGATTGGTGTTTCAACTAGCATCGGTGTAACCATTAACAACGAGTTGTTCATCACCTCCATAAGAAAGAACCATATCCTTAGTTCATCTCAAGTACCTAAGGATGTTTTTGACCGATGTCCAATGATCCACTCCTAGATCACTTTGATATCTGCTAGTTAAAATAACAGCATATGCAATGTCGGGTCTAGTACATAGCATGGCATACATTAGAGATCCTATGGCTGAGGCATAGGGAGTCTTACTCATCCTTTCTCTATCTTCTGCCGTTGTCGGACTTTGAGTTTTACTCAAGGTCGTATTGGGAAACATGGGCAAGAACCCTTTCTTGCTATCTTCCATTCCAAACCTCTTTAGAACTTTGTCCAAATATGTATTTTGTGACAATGATATTAGGCGTCTCGATCTATCTCTATAAATCTTTATGCCTAATATGTAAGCTGCTTCGCCAAGATCCTTCATTGAAAAACTATTATTCAAATATTCCTTGACACTATTAAGAAGGTCTACATCATTCCCAATCAACAATATGTCATCTACATATAGTATTAAGAATGCTACAGAGCTCCCACTCACTTTCTTGTAAATACAAGCTTCTCCATAAGTTTGTATAAAACCAAAACTTTTGATCACCTTATCAAAACGTTGATTCCAACTTCGGGATGCTTGCTTCAATCCATAGATGGACCGTTGAAGTTTGCATACCTTGTTAGCATCTTTAGGATCGATAAAACCTTTGGGTTGCATCATATACAACTCTTCATCAATGTCTCCATTGAGGAATGCTGTTTTGACATCCATCTGCCATATCTCATAATCATAATATGCAGCGATTGCTAACATAATCCTCACAGACTTTAGCTTCGCTAGAGGTGAGAAAGTCTCATCGTAGTCAACTCCTTGAATTTGTCGAAACCCTTTTGCGACAAGTCGAGCTTTATAGACAGTAACATTACCATCAACATCTGTTTTCTTCTTGAAAATCCATTTGTTCTCGACAACCTTCCGGCCATCCGGTAAGTCCACCAAAGTCCATACTTGGTTTTCGTACATGGATCCAATCTCGGATTTCATGGCTTCTTGCCATTTATTGGAATCTGGGCTCATCATCGCTTCCTCATATGTCGCAGGGTCATCGGTGTTGTCCACCAACATGACACTCATAACAGGATCATACTAATCAGGAGTGGTACGAGTTCTCGTTGACCTGCGAGGCTCTGTAGCAACTACAACCGAAGTTTCATGATCATCATCATTACCTTCCTCTCTTATTGGTGCAGGAACCACAGGAACTTCTTCCGGTGCTACGCTACTCGCAATTTCGAGAGAAGGTTCGACAACCTCGTCGAGTTCTACTTTCCTTCCAGTCACTTCTTTCGAGAGAAATTCCTTCTCTAGAAAGGATCCATTCTTGGCAACGAAGATTTGGCCCTCGGATCTATGATAGAAGGTATACTCAATAGTTTCCTTCGGGTATCCTATGAAGACGCATTTTTCCGCTTTGGGTTCAAGCTTGTCCGGCTGTAACTTCTTTACATAGGCTTCGCAACCCCAAACTTTAAGGAACGACAATTTAGGTTTCTTCCCAAACCATAATTCATACGGTGTCGTTTCAATGGATTTAGATGGTGCCCTATTTAAAGTGAATGCGGCTGTTTCTAATGCATAACCCCAAAATGATAGCGGTAAATCTGTAAGTGACATCATAGAACGAACCATATCTAAGAGAGTTCGATTACGACGTTCGGACACACCATTACGCTGTGGTGTTCCCGGCGGTGTCAATTGTGAATGTATTCCGCATTTCTTCAAATGCTCGCCAAACTCGTAACTTAGATATTCACCTCCACGATCAGAACGTAGAAATTTAATCTTCTTGTTACGTTGATTCTCCACCTCACTTTGAAATTCCTTAAACTTCTCGAAAGTTTTGGACTTATGTTTCATGAAATAGATATACCCATATCTACTCAAGTCAGCCGTGAAGGTAAGAACATAACGATAACCACCGCGCGATGCTACACTCACTGGACCACACACATCGGTATGTATGATTTCCAATAAGTCCGTAGCTCGCTCCATCATACCAGAAAATGGAGTCTTAGTCATTTTACCCATCAGACATGCTTCGCATCTTTCAAGTGATTCAAAATCAAGTGATTCAAGAAGTCCATCGGAATGGAGTTTCTTCATACGCTTCACTCCAATTTGACCAAGACGACAGTGCCACATATAGGTCGAGTTATCGCTCGATTTCAAACGTTTAGCCTCAATGTTATTAATATGTGTATTTCCACTATCGAGATTCAATAAGAATAGACCATCTATCAAAGGTGCATGTGCATAAAACATATCACTCATATAAATCGAACAACCATTATTCTCGGACTTAAACAAGTAACCATCTCGCAATAAACAAGATCCCGATATAATGTTCATGCTTAACACAGGCACTAGATAACAATTATTTAAGTATAAAACTAATCCCGATGGTAGATGAAGGGGTAGCGTGCCGAGCGCGATCACATCAACCTTTGATCCATTTCCCACGCGCATCGTCGCCTTGTTCTTCGCTAGCTTCCGTTTATTCTGCAGCACCTGTTTCGAGTTACAAATATGAGCAACCGAACCAGTATCAAATACCCAGGCACTACTACGAGTACTAATGAGATACACATCAATAACATGTATATCGGATATACCTTTCTTCTTGATGTTGTCGTTCTTCAAATCTGCCAAGTACTTTGGGCAATTCCACTTCCAGTGACCTTCTCCCTTGCAGTAAAAGCACTCAGTATCAGGCTTAGGTCCAGCCTTGGTCTTCTTCATCGGCGCGGTAACTTTCTTACCACCCTTCTTGAAGTGTCCCTTTTGCTTAGACTTGCCTTTCTTGAATTTGGTGGTCTTATTGACCATCAACACTTGGTGCTCTTTCTTGATCTCCACTTCTGCAGATTTCAACATGGCAAAGAGTTCTAGCAACTGCTTGTTCATGTTTTGCATATTGTAGTTCATCACAAAGTTCTTGTAACTTGGTGGTAGTGATTGGAGGACACGGTAAATCCCCAAAGCATTAGGAATCACTATACCCAAGCTTTGAAGTTTGTTTGCGTGCCCAGACATCTTAAGCACATGCTCACTGATGGAGATGCCCTCTTCCATCTTGCAGTTAAAGAACTTTTCAGAAGCCTCATAGCTCTCAATTGTCGCGTGAGTCTCAAAGATCAATTTGAGATCACGGACAATATCATGTGGGTCTGAATTCTCAAACCTTTTCTGGAGCTCCGATTCTAAACCATACAAGATAGCACACTGAACTGTGGAGTACTGAATCTTCCGAGCGAGGTAAACATTATTTACTTCATCGGTAGCAGTAGCTGCAGGTGGGTCACCCAGCGGTGCATCCAGCACATAGGTCAAATTACCAGCTGTGAGGATAATCCTCAAATTGCGGAACCAATCCGCGAAGTTGCTTCCATTGTTTTTCAACTTTTCTTTCTCTAGGAACGCATTAAAATTGATGGTAGGGGCCGCCATTGATCTACAACATATTTGCAATACTTTAGACTAAGTTTATGACAAATTGAGTTCTAATTAATAGTTAAATTAATCTAGGTGAACTCCCACTCAAAACAATATCCCTCACAATGTTTTAGTGATCACATGAACCAAATCCACCACATCAACACCGATCATCACGAGAGTTGATATAGTTTCAATGGCGAACAATCGACATATTCATCATATCTCCTATATGATTCATGCTTTACCTTTCGGTGATCCGTGTTCCGAGACCATGTTTGTACATGCTAGGCTCGTCAAGATCAAACCTTAGCTTCTGCATGAGCAAATCTGGCTTGCTCACGTTGTATACACTTGCGGAATCTAACACACCCGATCATCACGTGGTGCTTCGAAACAACAAGCTTTAGCAACGGTGCTAACTAAGGGTGAACACTTTATGACTTGAAATTCATGTGCATGAGGGATCATCTTATAATGCTACCGTTTTTAACTAAGCAATACAAGATGCATAAAGGATTAACATCACATGCAATTCATAATATGTGATATGATATGGCCTTTCTTCTTTGTGCTTCCGATCTCCATCTTCAAGCACGAACATTATCTCCATCATCACCGGCACTGCATCAAGGTCAATGACGCTTCTCCATGGTTGTCGTCCACCGGCTTCAACTATTACAACTACTTTGAATAGACTCGCGGGTCTTAACAAAATTAAAGACAACCATATGGCTCCTGCCGGTTGCCAACTTACAATAAGGAACATTGCATACATCAAATATAATCACAATCATGGCCATATCACATCACAGCACACCCCTGCAAAACAAAGTTAGACGCCTCTACTTTCTTTGCATGTTTTACGTGGTTTGGGGCTTTCAATAAGTGTCGTTCTAACTTACGAACAAGAACCACAACATTGATACTAGTATTGACAATCACCCGTTGTAAATTGAATCTTAACTATGCTGGGAGAAACAGGCACCCGCAAAGCCACTTATGCAATACAAGTTGCATGTCAAGCGTGGAGCAAGTCTCATGAACGATGTCATGTAAGGTTAGCCCGGGCCGCTTCATCCCAACATCCCGCAAGATGCAAAGTACACAAGAAGCAACCGACAATAAAAGCATCAACGCCCACAATGACCATTGTGTTCTACTCGTGCAACAGATCTACATATAGACACGGCTCTGATACCACTGTAGGGTTTCGTAGCATGGAAAACAAAAAATTTCTATCCCATACAAACAAACAAGCCAAGATCTATCTACTAGATTGTAGCAACGAGTCGATGGAATAACTCACCCTCGAAGATTCCAAAGTGTTTAACGAGAGCGGATTCTCATGGGTGATGTAGTCGTACTCTTCCCGATCTCAAGATCGCGTAGACGATCCTTCCGGCGCTGCGTTCCGGCAGAGCTCCCGCAGTCGGTCACACGTTCGGTAGTCGACGAAGACCTTTCTCTCCCTTGTTCCAGCAGGCAGCGGAGATTGTAGCACTCTCCTCGCGATTCCGGTAGCACAACGGTGTGGTACCGGAAGTAGAGGGGAGATCTCGCAGGGCTTCGCCTTAAGCCGGAGCGAGTATGGTAGACTATGAGAGAGCTCCTCGGCGATCTAGGGTTTAGACTCAACAAGGAGGAGGTGCTAGGGCCGGCGGCTAGGGCTTGGAGGTGCCCAAGTCGGCGGCTAGGGGAGAAACCCTAGGCGGCGGCTATGGTGGGCGGCGGCAGCTAGGGTTTAGGTTTAGAGGGGGCAACTTCTGTGCTAGGAGGGGCAGCCCTGCCCCTCCTCTTATAGGTGAGAGGCGCCGGTCAATGGGAGGGGAGTCCCTCCACAACTCGGATCCCAAGTGGGCCGGCGGTGGAGGGGAGGAACTCCTCCCCAACTCGGTTTCCACCTTCCCCTCCACTTCCCAAAATAGCCGTTTGACTTTTCAAATTGGCGTTTGACTTTTCAAACTAGGATTTGATTAAACCCTTTATTTTGTTCAGCGATGACACCTAGTACATCATGCAATCATTCCAACTTGGTATGACACATTCATGTACCCTTCCCCTTCGGAGTGCCGGACATTCCGGAACATTCTAGAACATTCCCAATGAAAACACCGGAACCATTCCCCAACTCCGAAACAGGACTTTCCTTATATGAATCCTATTAACCGGACCATTCCGGATGTCCTCGTGATATCCCGGATCCCATACGAGACTCTGAATAACATTCGGTCTCTTACTCGTCATTCCATAACTACTCAAACAACGTCGAATCCTTAAGTGTGTCTCCCTACAGTTCGTGAATTATGCGGACATGATCGAGACACTTCTCCGAACAATAACCAATAGAGAAATCTGGAAATTCATATGGCTCCCACATATTTCTACGATTACTTTGCGATCTAATGAACCACTTACATACGATACCAATTTCCCTTTGTCTCACGATAGTTTACTTATCCGAGGTTATGATCGTCGGTATCTCTGCATACCTAGTTCAACCTTGTTACTGATAAGTACTCTTTTCTCGTTCCCGTGATATGTGATCCCTTGTGATCCAGTCACATGCTTGCAAGCTAATTGGATGACATTTCACTGAGAGGGCCTAGAGTATATCTATCCGTCATATGGATGGACAAATCCCACTCTTGATCCATGTGTCTCAACCAACACTTTCTGAACACTTAATGCCACCTTTATATCCACCCAGTTACGGTGTTGTATTTGATGTCATCAAAGCATCCTTCCGGTAAAGGTGATATGCATGATCTCATGGTCGAAGGAATTAGGTTACTATGTATCAGAAAGCATATAGCAATTGAACTATTAAAATGACTTGATCTTTATGCTACGCTTATCTATAGGAGTATGTCCACCATATCATTCTCCTAACGATATGATCTTGTTATTAATAACATCTCAATGTTCATGATAGGGAAACCACAATCATTTATTAACCAACAAGCTAGTATTATAAAAAGGCTTTACTAGGGACTCTATTTTAGTTTACAAATCACACAAGTATTAATGTTTCCTTGTTAATACCATTATAGCATGAATGTAAACATTTATCATAAACACAAAGATATAATAATAACTATATTTATTATTGCCTCTAGGGCATATCTCTAACATCCCCTTCCATGCCATCCACACCGCGAGGACGCCCTACCTCCACGCCTCCACACTGCCACCGCCGCATCCGCTCTTCGCCTCACACCTTAGCACTAGGACTCCATCCTCCATCTGCCCATACGACTGGACATGGTTCAGGTAGGAGACCACAACCCGATCCTGCTCGCTCGCCAAGCTTGTTGTCGTTGTCAAGTCCATTATGGGAGAAGGGGTCATCGAGAGGGTCTGCTGCTAAAGGATAGATTGATCTGAGCGCCATCCCTTGCCGTTCATATCCCTTGCAGAGGCATTGTCTTGTCTCTTGATTAATAGAGGGGGGTGGCGAATTTGATCTGATCCTGTTGTAGTCCGAATGGATTCATCATGTAATACAACAACTTCATACTGACGCGTTGTCTCCCGTCCAGATCGCTGCAACCATATCCCCTTCCAAGACTGCGCTGCTAGACCCAGGACAACGCAGCAGCGTCCTCTGACAATGTAGGAGATCTTCCTCCTTTCATGTTCTTATGGAAAGTCCAATCTCAAGCTTGGTGAGAAAAGCATGGTCTGAATCTCCAGTCTTTCCCCATTTTCCTGTTCTATAAATCTCTCCCTCAACATTGCAAAACACCCAGGTCCACTGTTTTGTTTATTATATGCACACTTAGGTCTCATACTTTCATTGGCATCTTAGATCAAAAAAAGCTTCGCAATGTCATGATGTTAGAAGTGTTCTGTACTACCATATATCATTTGATTTGGAATATTGATCTGCTAGCTATTCTTTATGCAAGTCTTGATGCTGAGTGAATTATTGCATTTTTCAGTATTTATGTTTTCAACATATGTGTTTCCCTTATAAACTGGGTTACTCTCCCCCGCATACGGCACCCTTCACACAGCGCCTCCTAACACCGGCAGCCAGATTCGGCCGCCACCGCGTGGATCCGTCTTCCACAACCCAGATCTGTCTGTCATCACCTCCCCCTCGACTATGCCTATCCTTTACCGCACGTCTCCATGGCATGGAAACCCGACATCTAGGCCTCATCAGTCGTGCCCCCTCTGCTGCATCTCTAGATCTGGCAACACCAAAATGACCAAGGAGACAATAGGGTATCCATGGCCTTCTTTTATTTCACATGGTCATTCCACCACCGAATCAACCGCAGCGGCGGGGTCGGCCGCAACGGCCACGAAGGGGAAGGATGAGGAGGAGGCGCTCTCCCTTCGCCTTCAAGGCCTCCGTCCTCTAGCTCAACCAAGGGATTTGTCCACTCATCTTCCCATGTCGATTTTGATCCCCTACTCGCACTTCCTGAATAACTGATGGTGATGTGTTATATGCAGATTGAGAGGTGGCTTCGTGGAGGCGGCGCGCGAGCTCTCAAAGTGGCACCAATGGCACACCTTCTTCGTGCTCGCTGGAACCAAGGCAGGTCTCCTGCAGATCTCTCTCTGTCCGAGTTGTTCCCTATCCGATCCCTTGCTCCGGCCATAGCGCCACAGAGGGTTAGGTTGGTAGGCATACGACAAGAAGGAGGAGCATAGCAGCAGCTACCTATACTTCATGTGTGAGGAAGGCGGAGGAGATGGGGATCGATAGTTCGTGTTGCAGCCACAAGCCCGTCATTCTCTTGGTCGAGGTTCCCATCTCTGCTGCTAACCAAAGCTTGCAGAGGAAAGTTTGAGGTTGCAGGCAACAAGGCTAGCCGCACAGACATGGGCGGCCAGGTGAGATCATTCATTCCTTTTTGATGTCCAATCTTTGAGTCGCTCTAAATAAGATCCATTGTCATTGTCAGGATTAAATGATCCGCGCTGTTTAAATTCTTTGGCCACTTTTTCTCCGATGTGATGGATCATGGATCTGAACTTTGAGTTGTGCTTCCTGATGCAACTAGCTAAGATCTGGTACTCCCTCCGACCCAAATTACTTGACTCAAATTTGTCTAGATTTGGATGTATTAGACTTGTTTTAGTGCTAGATACATTTGAATTTAGATAAAAATAAGTCAACTAATTTGGGCCGGACTGTCGAAGGGAGTACAATATATGCCCACGCCACATGAAGGATAAACAGTCAAGAACATTGTACTTTCTGCTACACAGAAGTTACATCTTAGCGTAAACTCTTATTTCAGCATTTATAGATTCTTGGAGCCATGGAGACTAGATTTGTCATTACTCGCGTAATTCACTAACTTTCACTAGCTGAAAGACTGGATAGAGTGAATATATTGAGAACATGAAAGAATAACTAACTGTTTAGTTGTTCGCGAAGATGTATTCACTAAGTTGTTCCTGTTTTAAGTTTGAAGTACTCAAGCTTACTCTGCATCCATTTTGCCATTGACTATTCAGCTAAGATAATTGGCAATCAAGCACAAGAGTGGAACAAAATGCGTGCAGTTAGTTAATTTGCAGTCTTCTGAAAAAAAATCTTGAGCTACCCCCTTGTCAATAGCCATTGGTACTTGAGAATGAAGATAGATTTTTGTGTTCTTGCAGGTAGGAGATACATGATATAGCGAAGTTAAGAAGGATGGAGACAGATAATGGGAATTCCAAATATGCGATTACTCTTAAGATGGAGATGCAAGAATCAAATTGCAGTAGAGAATCTCATACCTTACCAACTAAATCAGAAACTCAGATAATAATTAATGTTTCTGACGGCATGCTAGGTAAGGCTGTACTGACATCAAAGTGATTTAAATATATGCAATGCACTTGTTCAATTTTGATTATTATGTGATATTCATGATATATTTTTAGGTTTTAGAAATGATCTTTGAGAAAAGAGTTTCTGATTATTATGTGCCTTTATTTTGTGATTTAAACACACATATATAAAAAGTAGGAAATCATATCAGTGGAGCTTCAAACAAACAACAGTGTAGGCCAAGCTAGAGCAAAAGCTACTTCTGCAGACATTAGTAAGTACTAGGTACCGGTTGTTCATATTGACTCAGAACATGCAAATATATCTCAAAGAAAATAAACCATAACTTGATCCAATTAACCATCAGGTATATGGAGTTACACACTAGAAAATCAGCTTTCCGACCACTTAATGCCATCTTCATACTTCTAGAATTCACTAATGAGAATTTGAGTTTTGAGACGGTGCCATGAAGTGAAATTCAATGAAAGTAAATTACATGTGTGGGCTTACAGTTGCAGCAAAAAAATGGATAGGAGTCTGTGTGCCATGCACCTTCACTAGTGGTTGGGTTGCCGACTTGCCGCTGCTAGCGCTTAGTTGTGTGCGTTTGGGGTTTGGGGGTTGGGTGCCCTTGGCCGGCCGCCGCTGCTAATCGTTGTTGGAGGCTTTCCCTTAGCCGGATCGATGTTCCTGGTTCAGTGGGGATGAACTTAACCTCTATGCTTCTTCCCTAGACTATGCCATGGTCAGTGAGAGCCTTAGATAACAAACTAAACCAGAGTTAGGGGTGCTAAGAGCGGATCGATGCACTGCAGTGCTGCTGGTGGGTTGTGCTTACGCCTAGATAGTTTTAGTTCTTCTCCGAACCTGGGCGGGCCACGGCCCGGTTTCATGTAGCTTCACCAGTGAATCATATACTGATGCAAAGATGATCAAGAAGTAGAGTTTTTTCTAGGCTTTCAAGCATAATCATTGAGGACGTGGTGTGCGTGAACCAGTATGACAGGGAGGTAAATATCTTTCGTGAGGCTGCCGCCAGCGTTTGTTATTCTATACACGAGTTACATGTCCTCTGTTGTTCCGATTGCAAATTTATTTGTTTGAATGGGTGCATAAATTTTGGAATGGAAGAGAACATCTGCATTTGATAGTTCATCTCATCTAGGCAGGTATGCAATATGCATATTCAATATGTGTAGTATTTGTAGTGAACACGTGGAGGACCTTAAGTAGCTAGCATAAGCTTCATTTGTTTTCTTTGCCTCTTTTCTTTCTTATTACTTGTACAATATAAAATTATGAAATGTTCTATATATAGAGTTGTTGAAACAAAGTTAATGAATTTTTTGCTGCCTGGCCTTGGTTTTCATACAAGAAATATCCCATGTGAAATCATGGATTCAAATTTCGCATCTTGGCATAATGCATTCAACCATCATATTAGCATAGCTATTTTTCATCAAATGATACTTCCATATTTGCCATTCAACTTTTTTAGCAAACCATTGGACTGTCTAAAACCTAGGCTCTTTTTCTTGAAGCGATACATTCACTAGATGGGCATTGGACTGGTCATAAGTTAATAAAGTCTTCTTGATGCTCATTTAACGATTGTTGCATACGAAAGTTAAATGTTATCAATATACTGTATGCTTTGTTAACTCTACAAAGTTAAGAAATATCTTGGGGCTCGTATCTATGGCATTAGATCTTCCTATGTTTTTCATATGGATTCGATATGACTGATGCTAGCTTGCTGAATAGATTCTCTTTCTGCACCCATGAGGAAAGTTTATGCACAGAGGCATATTTAGCATAATAAGATATTGTCTTCCCTTGGATGTGTTGCTGGACATAGCATGAAAAATTTAATTCATTGTTTTCTCTAATTTATAAGATCAAAAGCAAGAGTATGGATATTTGAAATGCGGGAGATATCCAATGCATAGGCTAAAAGGGATTATTAAGTTTGCCAACATGCTTTTAGGTGTTGCTATTCCGTGATAGCTGGTATAACACCTGAAAGAGGTAAAAAGAGGAAAAATAATGACATATGTAGCAGATAAAGAGAAGTGTGGAAATCTTGGTGGAGCCCCAGACCAAGTGATACACTGCACTCTAACTGTATCCTGGCAAATAGGCATACAATAACATCGAGTCTATGCCCTATTTGCAAAGTGGGTTGTGAGACCAATAAACATGCATTTTTCTGAACGTTCTAGAGCTTTTGAAATCTGCGAAAACTTGGGTCTACAAGGAGCTACCAGAGAGGTGTGCATGGCTGATCGAGAAGGGTCTGCGGTTCTAGAATTTATCCTGAGAAAGGGTGATAGTATGACTTAAGGAATAGGTGATCTAGGCCTCAAGGAACTGATCGTTTTAGCCTGTTGATATATGGTGCGAGAGATGCACAATTTCACGAGAGGAGCATGTTCAAAAACCATCTCATAGTACACATGCAATCTTAGCTCTTTCACTGAATTATAATAGAGCTTGTAATAAGAGCCTATGCATCAAACGCCATGGATGGGAAAACCCAGCTGGAGATTTTGTGAAGCTAAATAACCGTCAAATTCTCAGAAGCCACTGGTATTGTTATTAGGGATGATAAAGGTGTTTTTATTGTGGGTAGCTACTGTGGTATACCTCAGATTGGTGATGCAGCTTCGGCTGAGCGAGAGCACTTCGAGATGGTTTACTTCTTGCGGGTCAGCTCGGATGTTGCCGGATCAAAGTTAATGGCGACTGTATGGATGTCACTTCATAATGCAAAATGGAGGGAACTCAGTCCGGGGTGCGGGTGCTGTTTATGAAGAATGCTCCTTAGTGTAATTTTGCTCATGTTAAATTTGCGAACTGTCCTAGGGAAAGCAACTTGATAGCTCATACTTTGGCTTGTAATGCTGGCGTGAGGATCCACATGATACTTTTTTGAGATTTTAGTAGACGATGTAAGCTTGTTTCCTAATTATTAAAGTTATTGTGATGGTTTAAAAAAAGTGACACACTACTCTCCTTCAGTCTATTATCTATGTTGTTTTTTATTTTTCTTTGTTTATAAATGCTCAAGGGTGTAGAAAATAAGAATGATCAAGGGTGAACACATGTCTAGCTTGTTCTTAAAGTTGTTTCACTCTCTTGAGACAAAATTTAGATGGTTACGGATTTTGTGTTTACTGAACACCTCTTTCTTATGCTTGTTTTATTATACAGCTAGGAGGCATAATGGTAGCATCAAGTTACATATACCTATGATAAAATATATCTAGGAACTCAGATTTCTCATAGTTGGATGGAATTTGTCAGCTTGGTTTATTATAAAAGACTGGAAAGGGGTAGACCCAATGCATCTGGACCACGAATATCTAAATCAACGTATGTCTCTCCCGCTAAAAAAGTACCATAATCATGTACCCATCTGCGATACTACCCGTCATTTCCCACACACGGGATGCAACTTACCTCGCCGCCTCCTCCTTTCTAAACAATGTTGTAACACCACGGTTTTGAAAAGACCGTAGCTTCTATGTGACATGCCAATCCCTGGATCGGTTCATTGGCCCACAATAGAATAAGATGAATAACATAGCATAAAATCCGTGTATCATAAATAACGATGATCCAGAGTACCATTATTACAATAAAAGCTTAGCTCAAGGCTAGCTCAAATTATTCAGGTAGCAACATAAATAAAGCAAATCCTCCATTCTTCAAATTGCCCACAAGTGAACAAGTGCCGAGTGGAGTACCGTGGCCTATATCGATTACTCAGAATCGGAATATCCTGCAACATGAAACGTAGCAGCCCGAAGGGTCAATACATGGAATGTATGGCAAGTAGAGCTAGTAAAAGAGACAATAATGCTAACATCTACATGCATATCTGGCAAGTGGAGCTGTGGCTAGCTTGCATTTGCAAATACCTTTGTCCTACTTTTATAAACAGTTTTTGATTTTCTTTGAAAAGATCCCAATTAAGTTAATCCAACAACATTAAAGCAATTATGAAATTAGAATGAGCGAGAAACATGTCATGGAATCAATATCAAGCAACTCAGACGTCCATAACCGGGGACACGGCTAATCGATTAGATTATACACCCTGCAGGGGTTAGTACACTTTATCCATGTGACTTGGCCAGCCCAGCTCGTACCATCACTCTCATTTTGGGTGATGATAGGGAGAAGTCCAAGAAGAGACTGTTCGGGAAGTAGCTCCCCAATCCCGACGCGCACCGGTCCAACCTACCAAAAGTCTACATCTCTGGATACGCGGGTTCGAGTTACCACAACCTACTAAATCCAACCAACCGCCCATTCCATTATTGGCACATGGTTGTACAGGTAAGCTACAACATAAAGAAGCCAATCATTTTCTCTTGATACCTGGGTGCTTTCCGCAATGGTACCACCAAAATTTATCAATCCCATCACACCCAGGAGATTCATTGATTAAGTTGTTTTAGATTTCGCAAACCAACACATTTAGAAACAACTTTCAGTGATATAACCCAGCCCTCGTTTATCATAGCATAGCTAAGCACATCTACCAACGGTGGTTCATCTACCAGGAAATCCCTACCACATAATAGGACATAGCATAGCGATAGTATCATCCTACACATGCATCTACAAAATACACGACAATGCATAGAAAATAGTATGACGATATCATGAACAAGGTAGCATCTACTTGCCTTGGTTGTAGCGGTCGGAAGAACAATCCACACACGAGCAAGCGTTGCACTCGTCACAATCTACACGATACAATTGCAATCATAAACAAACCATCCACAAGCATATGCAAACAAGGATGATGCAAGATGCATGCATGACAAGTGGATTGATGCTACAGCAGCACCACATAGTTTTATTCAGTAAAGCTACTGAAGGCATGCATGGAAAATAATTTTAGCGCAAGGAAAACTATTATGCATTTTATAATGCTCAAAACTAGAGCTAGAACCCAAATAAATCACTACAGTTAACATACTGTTTGTAAAATCTTGGAAAAATTCTACTGTGTAGGCATTACTGAATAGGAACAATACCAATTAGAATTTCTCGAAAAGGAATTATAAAACTCCCTGAGTAATTAAAATAGGCAGAAAGCCACTAAATAGTTTCTGCAAAAGTTTTTACTGTAAGCCTATCTTTTTAATTCACTTTGAGATTCCCCTTGTTCTACTGAATCCAGAGACATATTATTTGCAATTTTTGGAGTTACAGATCTTTTTCTACGAATTAATTACTCCAAAAAGGGCATTAACTCATTTAATTAATCTGGACAAAATCTTGCTGCAAAAGTGTAAAACAATGGTACAGCAAGAATTTACACGACTTACTGAATCTACATATATTTTATTTGGAATTTTTGGCCTAGTAGAACTCAAGATATGGATTTTACAAGATTATACAAGTTTCTGCCATTTAATTCAATTAAGGAAAATACCCAGTCAACTTTGACTGTTGACTGGCCCACGTGGCGGCTGACGTGGCACGCTGACTGGCAGTTGACCAGTCAGCTGCCCGCGTTGACTGTTCAACGGCCGATCTGGGTCGTTCGTGGCAGATCGTGCGGCCAGGGAGGGGTGGCGGCGAGGTGGATCACCGGAGCGGCGGCGGGGTCGTCGGCCGTCGGCGCGGAGAGGAGGCGGGCGGTCGTCGGCGCGGAGGGGAGGCGGCTGGCGCGCAGGGTGGCCGGCGGCGGCCTCGGTCTCGGGCGGCGGCGGAGCGGTCCTGGGCGGTGGCGGCGACCTCGGGCGGCGGCGGCGAGGCTCCTGCGGGGAGAGAAGAGAGAGGGAGTCAGGGGCGAGGCGAGGTCGCGGGGCGGCGAGCTTGCGGGGAGAGAGAGAAAGGCGCGGCGGCGGCGGGCGGCGGAATCGGGAGGCGGCGGCTCGCGATGGGGGAGGTGGCGACACGATAGGGGGAGGCAGGGGGCGCGTGCGCGGGGCTAAGAAGGGGGGGTCCACGCGGTGCCCGAGGCGGAAACGGCGGCGGCGGTTGCGGAGTCCGTTCCGGACGCGGCGGCGGTGACGATGTCGGCGCCGATAGGTGGGCCCCACCTGTCGGTGGCCGGGCGCGGGCGGCAGCGGATAGCTTCCTGCCGCGCGGGCGGTAGCAGCTGCGGCGTGCGCGCGGGCTGGCTGCGGCGCTGGCTGGGCCGACGCGGCCCAGCAGGCTGGCGCGGTTGCGCTGCCCCTTTTTTTTGTTTTTTTCTTTTTCCAATTTCTGTTTTAGTTTTTCCACCGTAACTCCTTCATACGAACTCCGAATTGGACGAAATTTGTCTCTAAATTTTTGTAAAAACCAGAGGATCATCATAGGATCCTTTGTATCTACACCACTAGCTTCCAAAGGGGGTGGAAAAACAAACCTAGTATACCCTCTTGTAGGAGCATTATAGCAAATCAAAGTAGGGTTAGCAATTATCGTTTCGCCGGAAACTTTTCAAACCGAAGTTTTGTATGGAAGACCATGATGCAATGACATGAATAATATGCAGAACCAAATCTAAAATTTGGGATGTGACAAATGTGTATTCGAATAATATACCATGTGGATCTACGTTTAGCAGCAGAGGAATTTCAAAAAAATCTCTAAGTTGAGTTCAATACAATTACTTCGTTTGGTCCATATTAATGACCTTAACTTTATTTAGATTCGTATGTACCAAGTTAAATATTTAGACCAGATTCATTCGTATCTATGCAAAGTTTAGAACATTAATATAAACTGGAGGAAGTATTAAAATTTGTATATCCCGTTGCAACGCACGGACATGTTTCCTATCTACTTAAAAAAAAGGGTTATTTACCTGTTACGTCGTGGGTAACGTACATATAACAGGATGGGTAATTTTTAGGTTTGAAAAAAAGTTGTCGAAACATATCAGTATGGGATCTAGTTTCCAAAATCTCGTCGCGAGTAGTCCAATGATGAAAACGAATTTTTAATCGGATAAATGGTTTAAGCTACAAAACTTTTTAAATTCAAACTTTTGTATTGAGATGGCTGCCGATCGGACTGATCGGTACGTGCCTCGCTAGCGTACGCATGTATCGCTCGCATGTCTAACCCGCCAAAGACAGCAAACTAGTAGGCGCCTGCTATGTAAAAAAACCGAGTATAATATTTGTGGGCATTTAGGATGAGGGTAAGTAGTCAATGGTTTCGGGTACGATCTCTTAGGAGCTTTCGCGTAAAAAAAATTAAGATCGCAATGCTCCCGAGTACCCTTAATATCTTTTCGAAAGTAAAATATACTAGTCTTCAGGAAAAATGAGTGAAACTGATCATACATTGCATAACGTATATTAGCTGAAAACATTCTGAACAATTACACTATCATCACTAGTCTTGATGGTAGCAACATGTGGATTTGTAAGAAAAATGCGATGCAACTTAGCTTTCCTAGTTAAAAAAAGCTCTTAAGCCTGCGATTCAAAAATCGGAAATTGAGAAATGTGGGTACGTTTTGTATCCTTCTGAAAGTAAACGTTATTAGTGTGAATATCCAAATTTTGTGTAGCCTATCCAACATGCCCTCAGTTATGAGAGTAAAATGGATAAAAATGGTGTAAAACAGCCATGTCATGACTATAAGCTTAAAGAAGTCTCATTACCATCCTAGGCTATATGCATAGGATAAGGAAACACATCTGGAAACTAAGCTGTGTAGATAAACAAGCTTGAGCATGGACTACATCCAGAAGGCTTGAAAGGGTTGCACATCATAATCACGATCATAACGCGAATGGTAGCTCGGTGCCTTGTAGAAGCGAGCAGGCCGGTGAGCCACGATCCTAATCTCCCCGTCTTCAGCACACTTGATAACGAACACGTCAAGCGAATCACATAATTCATCATGTCTGCTCCTTTAGGTAAGATGTGCTCCACAAGGCAGTACTTGCTACCCTCACCCGTGTGAATGAGCTTCGCATCCAGATGTTTCCAATGCGGGTGATTCATAAAAAGGTTCTCCGCGCCTATTTTCCACTTGGGCGGCTACCAGCCAGGCATGACGCGACACAGGGGCGAATCTACCAGACAGGCTTTGTTAGGCTCCAGCCTACCCTCCATTTTCTTGTGATACTTCAATCTAGGGCTGCGACAGCCATAATTTTTGAGGTGAGAGCTTTCTCAGATCTGTAGCAGCTAGCAGAAATGGAGAAGCTTCCTGTTGCATGTGTTGGGAACCAAGGGGTACGCAGCACGTAAGTGGGCCTTGCTAATCTTTCGACTGTGGCCCAAGTAGGGAAATTATATTCACCTACAGGAAAAAAACGACAAGGGGTGTCTCGCAGAATAGTTCATGCTCCCCTATAAAAAAAGTTAATGCAAACCTGCCAGTGCCAAACTGTCAAAAAACCTGCATTATTAATTCCTGAGTCAAAAAACCTGCCCGTGCCAAACTGTCGGTGCAAGCATCTGCATTATTAATTCATGAGTCTAGTCCGTATTTATCCTCCATGTCCTGGTTCGAGCCATAGATACCATTACCATATACTTAGTCCGTTTAGAAATATAAGTTTTTTTAGATTTATAAAGTAAATGTATTTAGACAATTTATAATATATAGGTTTAAATAAATCTACATACTAAAAAATGTCTACATATATTTATTTCACAAATGTAAAACATCTTATATTTCAAACGGACGGAGTAATACTCTCTATGTACCGTAATGTTACAACTTGCTAATTTATATAGTATGAGTTATCTAATATTATGGCGCAGATAGAGTAGTCCTTTTTAGTAGGCGTTTCTCTTGATATTCTCGGTTAATCTTACTAACATTCGTTTTGAACAGGCTAACTTTACTAACATAGTGCTTTGAGCCCACCCTCCATTTCGATCCTAGATTCGCCACTCGCGACACACACAAAGGTACCGATCTGAATGATGGTCATGGTAAGCAGAGCGACGGTGGAGGCCAACCCATGCCCCTAGCACATCATCGTAGGGCGCATGGCCTTTGAATGGCATCATCCAATCACCCGGCAGCTTCCACTGGCCACTACCGTCGGTCTATCTTTTTTCAATTTTTTTTATTTTTGTTTTGAATTGTTAATCTCATAATCATTTTTTAATTGTTTGACTCGTTATTCTCATAAACATTTTTTAACTCTAAGTATAATTAATTTCTAGTGAAATTATACTCATGGTCAAACTTTTTGATCGGTCACTCATCCTAACACTACTCCAGCCCCAGCACGCTTAAATTCTATATTCCTTTCGGATGAGCTTTTAATAAGGAAATTAGACATTACTAATAATATTACCATATCAATCCTATTAACCTTTGAACGATGGTATCACACGCCTTTATTTCTTAAATTTCAAACAATTATTTAAGTACACAACAATGAATAAGTAATAATAATCTTGAATTCAAATTAAAACAAAACAAAATTAATTTATTTTGCCTTTTTCCATTTAATATTGAATAATTCATATCTGCAAATCTGTAAATTGTAATTCGACAAATAATATATCCAAATCGATCAGAAAAATGAGAGGAATCCAAATATGACATCCATATCATCTATTTAATTATGCATCGTATCTTTTTAACAGTAGACCAACCGAAACTATGTTAGGATTCATGAAACACCCTCTTTTTACACTTGGAAAAAATAAAATGGCTTTTTTGGTGCTACGAAAAGGAAAACTTGAAGTGGATCTCTAATAAAATATAATGTTGTGAGTCTAAAAATGATTTTTACAAAAAATCATGAGCATCAGATAATGTACATGTAGTTCAAATCTCACCCACTTTCTACCGATTCGGCAGAAATTTGTCTTTTTCACCATGGGTTGACGGAAAGGTTTGAACTCTCTCGGTTGGGACATTGTCCATGTAAGGTGGTTTAGTGTTTTTGAAAAATAGGGTGGTAGCATTTTAAATTAGTCATTTGGTTGTTATTTTACTAAACGCCCTATTTTTGGCGCTCGGAATATGGAAAGTGGCTTTTCCGTGCGACAAAAAGGAAAACTTACTACCATGATGCACATGCATGCACAATATGGCACATTATCGCAAACTATTTCATGATTTTAGCCATAACATTGGTTATTTGATCTGAAAGCCAGGAAACCTCGATTGAGATAGGTCATTTTGTGAAAGTTTTTTTAATACGCAATCAATATAGCATGTTTAATATTTTTTCTTGCAACTATGTCATATAATATGACACCACGTGAAGGTTTTGCATTATTTCTATCGTTTTTAAGTTTTTTATGCCTCTTTCAAACTATCGTCAAACTTTCTAAAACGACGGACATGAAGATTCATAGCTCGAGACTAAGCCTCGCTAAAATTGCATTGGAACTCTGATGAAATAGCATATTGTGAGTATAAAAATGACTTCTGCAAAAAAATCATGAGCATATGATCATGTACATGTAGTTTAAATCTGACTCACTTCCTACTGATTCGGCAAGAATTTGTTTTTTTCACGAGGGGTGGACGAAAAGTTTTAAGGTAACCCAGTTGTGATATTGTCCATGTAAGGTGGTGTACTGTTTTTTAAAATGGGGTGGTACCATTTTTAAAGTTTCATTTGGTGGTAGCTTCACAAAACACTCTATTTTGGACACTCGGAAAATGGAAAATATGTTATACAAAAGTATTTATAATATATTTATATTTTTTCAACAAAAATATGTAATATTTAAGTTTAGGTAGATAGATCTTATTTTCTATAAAATTTGATATATTATGTGTATTTTCTGAATTAAGATGATTTAGTTACGATTTTTCTAAGATTAATATGGCAAAAAGAAAAACGGCTACGCCGATGGCTTGACACCGTCGCATCGCCGTCACGGGTAATCACCTATGCCAACGACCTGGTCTATGCCGACGACTGCCATCGGCCTCATACCCCGACGACAAGGCTAGCCCGACGGCTGTGTTACCTGGCTGCCGAGCCTATCCACCTACGACGACGGCCTCGACCTTTTGCCGTCGGCTTTTGACTTTATTCCTGTAGTGATAGTGGGCATTGCCTTTGAATGGGAGCATCCAATCACCACGGCGCATCCACTGGCCACTGCCTCTCGTGCCGTAGGAATATGTACCCCAACTCTGATGCATAAGCCCATAAGCTGACGCAAAGATGTTGCCCGTCCGCGGGTGCACGACATGCCCGGTGATGCTCTTGGGTTCAAACGGGAAATCGGGTGGGAAGTTATTCCAACTCCGGGTGTGTTCGGTTCCAAAACGAGAGGAAATGGAACGGAGTGAGTTCATTTCGAGGGCATGGGATGGTTCCGATCATGTGTTCGGTTTGGAAAAGAACGAGAAACGGAATGGTCCCATATTGTGTTCGGTTGAAAGAATTGGGACCGGAACGGAATAGCTATAATGATACTTAAAATTCTAATAATTTGAGCTTAAATTTAACAATTGTAATTAACGGTAGCAAATATTTTTTTGTCTTAAAATCTTTGCTAAAAGTACGAAATCATAGAAATCTTTTTGTTTCAAAATCTTTGCAAAATATACTCAAATTAGAGGGCCGCTTGTTTTTGTAAGATTTTGTTGCTAATCATCTCAGCTAATCATCACCACGGCTAAAAATCTCCGCTGATTCGGTAACTAATCATCTTAGCTGAGTTAGTTCGTCGAGCCGTTTCACGCGATCCGATCGATTCGGTCGGACGACCCCGTTCCACATATTAGAGGAATATGCCGTTTTGAAGAACTACCTGATTCCGTTTATTTCTTCCAACTGAACACACGAACGGACACTAGGCACGAAACAGACCGGTTCCGTTCCACCGAATTTCAGAACCGAACACATCCCAAGAGAACGGCGAGGAATTGGACAAGGGCTGCCAAGTCCAGCCCATGTAATGGATGTGCAGCGAGGCAGTGTAAAGCTCCACGATAATATTGTCCGATACAGCCGTCGTTCTTGTCCATATATGATTCAAACACATATAATCGTTTCCTGTCAGTTATGGCTACGTTGTATTTGGATACGTATGAGCCATTCGGTAGGATATTTGAGGAATCAATCTTAGCTGTCTTGGTGTCGTAGGCGAGGATAACGGAGGGTATGCGCCTTGGTGGAATTGCTATTCTGAAGGGACATGTGGCAATGATGTTGCTGCCGAGAGCGGCAAACTGTGCTTGTTTCCAATTGCGGAGCCGTAGCCGACGTTCAGGTCGTAGTTATCTATGTCCAGCTTGTGGAGGTTGAATCCGTCTTTGCGGTCATTAAGTACTCCACAAGCTGTTGCTGCTTGTGGAGTACCAGGTACAAATGCCGCTTCACGGCCTGCTGTTGCTGCTGGTTGGCTGCGCAACACGGCCTGCTGTTGCTGCTGGTTGGCTGCGCTAAACTGGCGAGCCTGACCCATGGGAAGCTCTGACATTCCCATGCTGCCTGCCGCCGCCATCTTCCTACCGGTGCCGATGGAGATAGGGACGCCTGACGTCGAGACGATGAAAAGGTTAGAGACGTAGGCTCGGGCGCCCCCATGACACCGCATCCATCGTCGTCTGTGAGGGCTGAGACCGGGAGGAGTAGGCGCCGGATATCTGAGTAAGGCGCCGGGAGGAGTAGACGCCGGATATCTGAGTAAGGCGCCGGAGATCTGAAAGAGAAGCCGGTCGCTGGCAAATCCACCGGGTTGCCGCGCCGACTTCATCGCCACTTGTGCCGCCGCCTTCATCGCCAGCAGAAGAATATGAGAGGGGTTAGAGATCTGGATGGAGACGGCGTCGGCGTGTTTACGGTGGCAATGACGGCGCGTGGCCGGTTTGGTTTTGTTATCGACTGGTTGCAAACCAAAGCAAAACGAAGGAACGATTCGGCGCGGTGGCGTCCACGCCGCGCGGACTAGTGGGCCGTTTAGGGGGATAATAATCCTGGCCCACTTACCTCTGAAAGCTAGCCATGGCTTTTTTTTTTTTTTTGAGAAACACGTAACAATCGTAGACGCTCACAACACGTACATGCACCTATCCCTATGAATGCACACACGTACACCCTATCCCTATGAGCATCTCCGAGAGATCGAGTCGGCGGATCGAGTCTTGAGATTGACGAAGTCACCACGGGTGCCTCGCTATCGACGGGAACGTCGCCTCCCACTGAAAGAATATTCCGCCTTTTATGCAACACACAGTGTCAAACCTGGGGTTTGAACTCTGATGGGCTGGGGGTACAACCACCCTCCTAGCCACCCAACGCGTAGTGGGTTGAAGACGATCACTCCTTCCGAACCGGGGTAGGCAAATCAGCCCTGAATTTTACTTTTGTAGAAGATGCGCGCGCGACTTAACTAACAGAGGAGATCTATATGTACTGTCAAAGTTGTGATGTAGCTATACTGCTGCAATTGGGCCGAAACATATCATATCCCTGCTTCTCATCATCCTACACTCATTACATCTCAAGACTTTTTCCAACACGTGATGTACTGTAGTTGTTATTATTCATCAATTATTTATGCATACTCCTGAATCATGGCATTCAGGAGTATGCATAGGGGTCAGAGTTAATGATTTTGAGAGTGATTTTTTTTGACTGGGAAAGGTCTTAGACAGGGTGACCCCATTGTCCCCTCTGCTTTTTAACATCATGATTGATGTTTTCTCTAGAATGTTAGCTAATGGCTCCGTTTGTGGAGCTATAGTGGGTCTTTGTCCTAATTTTGTGCCTGGGGGTGTTAGCTGCTTGCAGTATGCAGATGACACTCTACTTTTCCTAAAACCTGATAGAGTTGGTGCCATTAATCTCAAATGGATCCTTACTTGTTTTGAGCATATTTCTAAAATGAGGATTAACTACCATAAAAGTGAACTCATTCCAATCAACTTAGATGATGATGAGGTTAGATCTTTTCTAGACATTTTTGAGTGTGTTAAAGGTAGTTTCCCTGTTAAATATTTAGGAATCCCTCTGCATTTTGATAAGTTGAGAAGAGAGGATCTTTAGCCTCTTATAGAAAACCTTCTTAAAAGGATCACTGGCTGGAGGGGTAAACTCCTTTCTTATGCTGCTAAAAGAGTCTTGATTCAGGCTTGCTTATCAAGCATCCCTGTTTATTTGCTTTCTTTCTTTAAATTCCCTAAATGGGCCATTAAACTACTAGATTCTCATATGGCTAATTTTTTCTGGAATGATGAAGATGATAGACATAAAATCCACCTTGCTAATTGGCCCTCAGTCTGTATGAAAAAAGAGTTTGGAGGTCTGGGGATTCCAAATTTGCTAAACCTTAATCTGTGTCTACTAGGATCTTGGATTAAAAGATATATTGAGGGTGAAGGGACACTCTGGAAGAAAATTATAGATGCTAAATATAGAACTAAAAATCCTAATATTCTCTATTGTCATGATGTTCATCCTTATACATTTTGTAAAGGTGTGATGTGGGCTTCTAGAGATGTAGAAGTAGGTTATAAGTGGCAAGTAGGTAATGGTAAATCTATCAAATTTTGGAAGGATGTCTGGTTTGGTAATTCTACTCTAGCTACCCAATATTGGGAAGTTTATTTAGTTTCCAACCAGCAAACCAAAACTATAGTTGATCTTTGGGATGGTAGTAATCTTAGATGTGACTTTAGAAAAACTTTCACTGACCAGATGATGGTCTAGTGGCAGGAAATTTTAGGCATTCCCCAATCTGTCTCTTTGACAGATGAAGAGGATCAACTTATCTGGCAGTATGAATCTAAGGGGGTTTACTCTTCTAGCTCTATGTATGCTTTGGTGAACTTTAGAGGGCTGACTCCTCTTTATTTGCCTGCAGTTTGGAAGCTCAAAGTTCCCCCTAGGATTCAGATTTTTCTTTGGCTTTTCTCTCAAAATAAAATTCTTACTAGAGATAACCTTAGAGTCAGAGGTATCCCAAAACCGATGGAGTGTACTCTTTGTAAAGAATTTGAATCTGTTAAGCATTTATTTTTTGAATGTGTGGTTTCCAAGATGATCTGGGCTGAGGTTCAGGACATTTTTGGAATTCTAGTTGTTAATTTTGAATCCATTGCTTCGAGATGGCCTGCTAGTAAGAAACATCTACAGTTTAATGTGGTTTCTGCTGCAGTGTTTTGGAGCATCTGGAATAATAGGAATAACATAGTCTTTAACCATACTACTTGGATTAACATGAAACATGTGTGGCGTCTCGTTCTATCATATCTAAGGAATTGGAAGGTCCCATTCAAAGAGCTGGAGGGGGATGATCACTCTGTTCATGGAATGGATGATAAGCAGGTTGAAGAACCCAATGGAGCTCATGGCAACCTGATTTGCAATGGCTTTGAGTGGATCTCTACTTGGAAAATCACTACATCGTCGAGCTAAGGGGGGCGCGCTACTCTGGTGTTCCTGGAGGCACACCCTGAGTCTGCTGATGAGGTCCACGTGGTTATTTGAGTAAGAGATTTGTTTTTGCCTGGTCTGTTGTCCCTCGTCCTTCTCTGTTTGAATGTAATCCTACGTTTCTGAGACTAGTTCCTAGCTCTCTTTTGTGTTTCTGGGTCTCCCCTTCTGGGTGCCGGAAATAGTAGCTTTTTGTTTATCATCTAGTTTGCCCTTTGCTTTTTTTAGTTTCTTGCTGTATCTGAACCTGGAACGTGGGCTGTTTGGTTTCATTTCTTGAAATGGAACCGGGGATGAATCCCTGTTGATCTAAAAAAAATCATGGCATTCAGAGCTACCCTTTTCTTGACTGTAACTTCGGCAGCTAGAAGAAAATAACGAAATTCAGAAATATGTTAGCAAAAGTTCTTTCTTGGGAAATACTTCTGAATGCAGAGTTCTGTTGGGAGATTCAGTAGTATTTTACTACTTCCGGTTGCATTTGCTCTGTTTGATGTTTTCAGTTTGAAAGAACATTTCTTAATCCCTAGTGTTTTGTGTGTTAGATAACAATACCAAGGATCATTTAATGTGTGTTGAAGTGTTGCAGCTCTATTTGAGAATAAAGGGGAAAAGAACTCTGCCTTTGGGGGCGGATAATCCGGCCCCACCAGGGGCGGATAATCCGCCCCTCCCTTTGCCCAAGCAGGCGCAAGCCCCAGAAGGGGGGCGGAATGTTGGTTGGATTTTCCGGCCCCGCCGGATAATCCGCCCCTCAGGGGGGCCGGATAATCCGCCCCCCTGCTCATCGCCAAGGCGCTAGCCCCAGAGAGGGGGCGGAGTTTTGCCCGGACTTTCCGGTCTGGCCGGATATTCCGCCCCTCAGGGGGGCCGGATTATCCGCCCCCCAAGAACTTCACCAAGCTTCACCAAGGCGCAAGCCCCAGAGAGGGGGCGGAGTTTCCCCCGGAGAATCCACCCTTGGGGCGGAGTTTTCCCAGGGGGGCGAATAATCCGCCCCAAGTGGGGGGCGGATAATCCGCCCCCAAAGTTGTGCAACGGCCAGATCTGGGGAGGGGGTATTTAAGCCAGCCATCCCCCTCCTGCCAGAACTCTTGATTCATCTCGAAAAGAACAGATCAGATCTGAAAGCTTCATCCAAGAGTGCTCCACCTAGATCCACCCAAAGGCCCCATCCCTTGGGGAATCGAAGGAGGAGAACTCGATCTTCATCATCAGCAATCAAGCGCTTCATCTCCTCTCCATTCATTTGGAGAACCTCCGATCTAGTATTTCTTGCAAATATCTAGATCCTCGTTTTTGTTTATATTGATAAACCTTGTTCTTGTGGCAGCTTGTTGTCATCTCGGGAGCCCCCAATTCGGTTGTGGGTGTGTGCCCCGATAGTGTTGTAAAAGGCACCGGTTCCTGCCTCGAAGGGATCCAATAGTGGAGAAGGTGGATCAGGCCTCTCGTGGCGAGATCCATCGGAGAATAGGGTGAGGCCTATTGTGGCGTGGTGGTCTTAGAACCGCCCACCCCTCCAACGCAGATGTACTTCCCTTAACAAGGAAGGAACTGCAGTAAAACAAATCCCTGTGTCTCCGCGTGCTCCACTACGGTTTCCTCGCTCCTCTTTTACGTGCTTAGTAGTTAGGGTTACATATAGGGAAATTCTCGTAGTTACATATCTAGAGAATTTACTTTGTGTCGAACCTAAAATTGAAAAAGTATTAAAAATTGGTTAGCACCTATTCACTCCCCCCTCTAGGTGCCCATACGATCCATTTCAATTGGTATCAGAGCCTCGGCTCTTATTTCGGGCTTAACCGCCTAAGAGAAGTATGAGTTCCAAGGGAGATGGGAGTGATGCTCCGGAGGTAGTCACCATGAACGATCTCAAGACGTTGGAAACAACCTTGGTGAGTTCAATGGAGGCTAAGATGGAAGAGATGCGTCAATTGATAATGCGTCTCTCCACATCCGCAGCATCACCTCCATCTAACTCCGAGGATACCACTCCGCAATCCAAGGAAACGGGTAAAACTGTTTCCAAAGATAACGAAGTGGTAGGTGATGATACTAGCAAGAGCTCCTCCTCGAAAAAGGATAGCGGTAAGGATGGATACAATGAGGTTTCTCATGTGTATTCCCCTGATCCGCCTATTCCTCACCCACATATACATAATAGGGGTGATCCACCCAAACTTTCTGCATCTACTTTCTCTCAATGGCAATTTTTGATGAAATCTCATGTGTGCAGTTCCTCCATAGAGTTGTGGAAGATCATCGAAAATGGTCTTCATGTTGGAAATCCTAACAATCTCACAAGAAGAGAAGTGGTCGATAGCCAACTCAATGCTACAGCTCTACACATGATACAGCTTGGTGTGGGTGAAAAAGACATGCCACACATTCAGCATCTTAGCACAACTAAAGAAGCTTGGGATGCTCTCACCGAGCTCTTCATCGGAAATGAAAGTATGAGAAGGAATAGATATGATGCCTTGAGCAATGAAGCTGAAGGATTTTATATGCTGGATGGAGAAGACCACATGGACATGTATAGGAGGCTCAAGGCAATAGCCACAACCTTCAGAAACCACGGTGCAGCTCATGTTGATGATGCTTGGATCAAGCGCAAGTATGTCAGTGCTCTTATGCCATTTGAGCCCACAGATTTGAAAAGTCTCCAAGGTAGGCATAACTATCACCTCATGTCATCCAATGAGGTAATGCAAGAAATGGCCGCCTTCAAAGTGGCTGACAAGAATGCCGAAGATGCTCGTGCTCGAGCTATGGGGATGCAAAAGGGGGTCAACATGGCCTTGAAGACTAGTGTGATTGATCATGATGAATATGCGGTAGAAGGTCTGGACTGTCCCAAAGATATAAAAAGGATCCACGGACAATACTTGGCTCTTTATGCAAGAAACTTTTGGAAAGATCCAGCCAAGGCTAAAGCTGAACTAGATCGCAAGAGTGGAGCCTATGGAAGAAAAGAAAATGGTCCCAAGCTGAGAACATGCTTTAATTGTGGTGTCCGGCTGCACTTCGTAGCTGAGTGTCCATATCAAAGTAGAGAGGATAATGGAGGAAGACTCATTTTCAAGGACAAATCAAAAGCTCCACGTAAGAAACAGTTTGTAAAGAAGAATGCTCCTTTCAAGAAGCAACCAAAGATTGTTCTAGTGGCTCAAGAAGAATATTCATCGGGGAGTGAAGATGAGGACGAGGACGATAGCTCTCAAGAGGTGGCTGCTATAGCCACCACATCTACATCAACATCTCTCTTCGACTCTCCGAACGAAAACATCATCAACAAGAATGCTACTTGCCTCATGGCAAGAAGCTCCGAGGTAACTTCTTCTAACTCTTCTTTTCCCAAGGCTATGATAGACATGGATGATCCTGCTAGTCTTAAGGTTAAAGAAGAGATTATTGCTTTGGATTATTTCTATACTAACCTGCAAGGTGAGCACAAAGTTCGTTTTGAGGCTCTTATGGATCAGCTGGCCCAAAACGAAGCACTCCTCGAAGAAAAGGGCAGAATTGAAAGGGAGGATGCAATGGAAATTGCATCCCTAAAAAATGCTCTTGAAGAAGAAGAAGCTCGGGTCTCTCTTGAAGAGAGGCTTGAGTCTATGGAAGAGTCACATGAAGAAATTGTGACTAAACTTGTTAAGGAACGTGACAATGCTGTCAACCAAGGCAAAGAAGTTAAAGAAGGAAAGGATTGACTTTGGGGCTGCTCATGATAGACTCTCCGAGGAATTGGAGAAACTTGACAATGCTCACAAGGCGTTGAAAAACAAGTTCTCTATTCTCAATGAGTCACATGATCAGCTTCAAAGTCAATTGGCCAAATATGATACTCCTAGCTCGTCCAACTCAACATATAGTAACAAGAAAAATGCTAGTGTGGAAAAAGAAGTGATCAAGGACATCACTACAAAGGACAAAGGTGTGCTTGATGAAGTCCTTGGCAAGCAAATGTCAAATCATGGTAAAGAGGGACTTGGGTATGTCACCAAGTCCAAGAAGAAGAAAACAAAGAAGAACAAGACCAAGAATGTACAATTAAAGACAAGCATTGCTGAGAAGGTTGTCACAAAAGACAAGACTAATGATATTGGTTTTGCAGGGTCTCACAATCCGAATTATGAACTCTTTTGTGATGACTATGGCGATGTTTATGCTTATTATGTTGGTCCTTTTGATGAATATATTGCTTGGTCTATTTGGGTCCCAAAGACCCTTGTTACTAACATGAAAGGACCCATTGAAAAATGGGTACCTAAAACCAAGAAGTAATTTTCTTGCAGGGCTATGCTTCCGGTGGGTCGAAATGGGTGCTGGATAGTGGCTGCACTAGTCATATGATCGGAAGCAAGGAGATCATCACGGAGATGCGTCCAAATCTTGATAATATCACAGTCTCCTTTGGTGATAAGTCTAAATCTCAGGTATTGGGTCTTGGCAAGGTTGTGGTTGCCCACGATATCTCTCTCGTGGACGTCATGCTTGTTGAGACCCTTGGCTACAATCTTCTTTCTGTTCGTGCCCTTGGCAAGATGGGTTTTGTTGTTTTTATCGATGATGATTTGGTGGTACTCTTATGGAGCAAGTCTCTAAAGGTCGCTTTCGTTGGATACGTCGAAAATGACCTGTATGTGGTGGACTTCTCGGGGAAAACCACTTCGGGTCCGATGTGTCTATTCGGAAAGGCCGACGTGGGCTGGCTATGGCATCGCCGTTTAGCCCATGTCAACATGAGAACTTTGCAAAGTCTCCAAAAGGGTGGCCACATCCTTGGACTAAAAGACAATGTCTCTTTTGCCAAAGATCGTGTTTGCAGGGCTTGTGTTGAAGGAAAAATGCATGATTCTCCCCACAAGAGGAAGACTATTGTGTCATCAAAGAGGATCTTGGAATTACTTCATGTGGATTTATTTGGTCCTCCTTCTCATGCAAGTCTTGGTGGGAAGAAATATTGCTTGGTCATCGTCGATGATTACTCAAGATATACATGGGTATATTTCTTCAAGCTGAAAAGTGAGACTCAACAAACTGTCATCGACTTTGCCAATGAAGTTCAACGTTAACACAATGTTCCCATCTTGGCAATTAGAAGTGACAACGGCACAGAATTCAAGAACTACACTTTAAACGAGTTTCTTAGTGAAGAGGGGATTAGACACCAATATTTCGCTGCGTACACCCCTCAACAAAATGGTGTAGCCGAGAGGAAGAACCGGACTTTGATGGATATGGCAAGATCTATGCTAGCTGAATTCAAGTCTCCTTATAATTTTTGGGCTGAAGCCATATCCACTGCTTGTCACTCATCAAATCGGCTCTACCTTCGGAAGATCTTGGACAAGACCCCATATGAAATACTTACCGGTAACAAACCCAACATCTCATACTTCAGGGTATTCAGGTGTAAGTGTTTCTTTCTTATTAAAGGTGTCCGTTTGTCAAACTTTGAATCCAAGGCTTTAGAAGGTATTTTTGTTGGTTACGGTGCCGAATCCCACACTTATAGAGTCTACAACAAGCTCACTGGGATTGTTGTAGAATCTTGTAGTGTGGAGTTCGATGAAAATAACGGCTCCTTTGTAGGGCAAGTTGATGTTTGTGATGCAGATGTTGAAATACCCCAAGATGCCATAAGAAGAATGGGCGTGGGATTTTTCCTCCCCTTTGAGGAACCCCTTGTGGCGGATCGGGAAGGACAATGCTCCACACATATGGAGCCCTCATCTACACAAGATCAACAAGCTCCTACTGTTGGAGATAATCCTGCACCAACACCACAATCTGCTGAAGACCATCTGTCCACTGGACAAGCTGATAGTCCCAGGTCGGACTATCCGCCCCCTCCAAGGGGCGGACAATCCGCCCCTGGCACTCCAACTCGTTCCAGGGGATCCGAAGGAGAAATCAACATCTCTGAAGCTCCCAGGCCGGATTCTCCGGCCCCCAGGGGCAGAGTATCCGGCCCTGGGTCTCCAACTCCAGTCAGGCTTTCTCAGGAAGATGGTTCTGGTACTTCACCTCCAAGGCCGGATAGTCCGGCCCCTCCAAGGGGCGGATTATTCGGGCCTGAAGAAAATGTTCAGCAACAATCTTCTGGCAGTAACGGTGACCAAGATCAAGGGCAAGGCAGTAATCAAGACAAGGATACAACAATTGAATCCACTCCTCCTAGAAACAATAAGGACATTGAGGCTCGTCGCAAGGCTCGTGCTGATCGCAACCTTGAACTAAGAGGTCACACTCTTGACAAGGTTGTTGGTGATCTACGACGAAGGGTATCCACTAGAAGAGAGCTTGCAAGCTTCTGTGATCATCAAGCTCACATTTCCATGGTTGAACCAAAGAAGGTTTTTGATGCTCTTGAAGACCCCGATTGGGTTGTTGCAATGCATGAAGAATTAAACAACTTCGAACGCAACAAAGTTTGGAAGCTCGTAGAAAAGCCAAAGGATTGCCGCAATGTTATCGGCACCAAGTGGATCTTCAAGAACAAACAAGATGAAAATGGCATTGTTGTGAGGAATAAAGCACGACTCGTGGCTCAAGGATTCTCTCAAGTAGAAGGAATTGATTTTGGCGAGACCTACGCTCCTGTGGCTCGCCTTGAGTCCATCCGTATCCTTCTTGCATATGCAGCCCATCATAATTTTAAATTACAACAAATGGATGTTAAGAGCGCTTTCCTTAATGGTCCTCTACATGAGTTAGTATACGTCAAGCATCCCCCGGGGTTTGAGGACCCCAAATTTCCGAACCATGTCTACAAACTCGATAAGGCGCTCTATGGCCTTAAACAAGCCCCACGTGCGTGGTATGAGCACCTTAAAGAGCTTTTGCTAGACCGTGGATTCGAAGTTGGGCAAATCGATCCCACTCTTTTTACTAAGAAGGTTAATGGGGAGCTTTTTGTATGCCAACTTTATGTAGATGACATTATTTTTGGCTCTACTAACCAAGCTTTTAACGATGAATTTTCGAAGCTTATGACTGACAGGTTTGAGATGTCCATGATGGGTGAGCTCAGGTTCTTTCTTGGATTTGAGATCAAACAACTTAGAGAGGGAACCTTTATTAATCAAGCTAAATACATCCAAGACATGCTTAAAAGGTTCAAGATGACGGATCTCAATGGCGTTGCTACCCCAATGCAAACAAAGTGTCATCTTGAGCTCAATCCCAAGGGTAAAGACGTGGATCAAAAGGTATACCGATCCATGATCGGCTCCCTCCTCTACCTTTGCGCATCTAGGCCCGATATCGTGTTAAGTGTAGGAGTGTGTGCAAGGTACCAAGCCGCTCCTAAAGAAAGCCACTTAGTGGCAGTCAAGCGAATCTTCCGATATTTGGTTCATTCCCCAAATTTTGGGTTATGGTATCCCAAGGGTTCAAGTTTCTCTCTATGTGGTTACACTGATTCAGATTGGGCTGGTGACAAAGATGATAGGAAATCAACCACTGGTGCATGCCAATTCTTGGGCAGGTCTCTAGTGTGTTGGTCATCAAAGAAACAGAATTGTATCTCACTCTCAACCGCCGAAGCTGAATATGTTGCTGCTGCAAGTGCTTGTACTCAATTGTTATGGATGAGGCAAACTTTAAAGGAATATGGTGTCAATTGTGACAAAGTGCCTCTTTTATGCGACAATGAAAGTGCTATCAAAATTTCTTACAATCCCGTGCAGCATACAAGAACAAAACATATAGAGATTCGCAACCACTTTATTCGGGATCATGTTGCTCGTGGAGATATTGCTCTATACTTTGTGAGCACGAAGAACCAACTTGCTGATATTTTCACGAAGCCCCTTGATGAAGCAAGATTTTGTTATTTGAGGAATGAGCTAAATATCATAGATTCAAGGAGCTTGGCTTGACTACCCTTGCACACTCACTTGCGCTTATTCATGTATTTGGTTTAGATGCGGGCATAGACATAGGGGGAGTGTGGTCCTAATTGATTGGGCCAACCCTCCCCCCATAATGCCGAAAGCAAGTAAAATCATTTCCCTTAATATCATTTTGTGATATGTGGGTCATCGATGAGCATTGGTTTTGAACTCAAGATACATCTTCGCGGTGTCATGCCATGCGCTCCAACATGGTGGCCTCGGCCACCGCCCTCTTCCTTGAGAAGAGTTTGTTTTTCATGGGTCCCGTTGGATTTTCTTGCATATCTCTTGTTCTTATGGAAAACACACTCAAATTTGGCTTTTGATTGATTTGATTCTTGCAAATTTGGGTGTGTAGTACCATCTCAGTTTGTTGCTTAGGGGCGTTAGCATCGCTTTTCTTCCTTTTTTGCGTTTCGATGCCAAAGGGGGAGAATTAGTTCTATTAGGTCTCGTGGATTTGCAAGGGTCGGGCACAAGCTCTTCAATTTTAGTCGTTTTTATTTGCTTGCTTGTGCCTTTTCTAGCGTGAACTTGTTTGCTATTTGTGGTTGTTTGTGTAAGACTATGTCGTACTCCACAGTTTGGTACTATGTTTGGTATTCTTGGCTTTCTGGATTTATCTATTGTGGACCTCATGGATTTCTGGAATTGTGGAGCATATTTGATGGCATATGGATTCATGGGATTATCTATGTATGCTTTGGCTATATTCTCATCCCGGTGGTATGACCTTATTTCCCAAACCTTAAAGTAGTGTTCTCCCTAGTGTGTGTATTTGTATTCAAATGCAAATCTTTAATATGCACACATCTAGGGGGAGCTTCTTTCATTATTTAAGGTGGCATTTGCCGGTTTTATTGCAAATCCTAGTATTGTCATCTAACACCAAAAAGGGGGAGATTGAAAGAACATTTCTTAATCCCTAGTGTTTTGTGTCTTAGATAACAATACCAAGGATCATTTAATGTGTGTTGAAGTGTTGCATCTCTATTTGAGAATAAAGGGGAAAAGAACTCTGCCTTTGGGGGCGGATAATCCGGCCCCACCAAGGGCGGATAATCTGCCCCTCCTTTTGCCCAAGCAGGCGCAAGCCCCAGAAGGGGGGCAGAATGTTGGCCGGATTTTCCGGCCCTGCCGGATAATCCGCCCCTCAGGGGGGCCGGATAATCCGCCCCCCTGCTCATCGCCAAGGCACTAGCCCGAGAGAGGGGGCGGAGTTTTGCCCGGACTTTCCGGTCTGGACGGATATTCCGCCCCTCAGGGGGGCCGGATTATCCGCCCCCCAAGAACTTCACCAAGCTTCACCAAGGCGCAAGCCCCAGAGAGGGGGCGGAGTTTTCCCCGGAGAATCCGCCCTTGGGACGGAGTTTTCCCAGGGGGCGGATAATCCGCCCCAAGTGGGGGGCGGATAATCCGCCCCCAAAGTTGTGTAACGGCCAGATCTGGGGAAGGGGTATTTAAGCCAGCCATCCCCCTCCTGCCAGAACTCTTGATTCATCTCGAAAAGAACAGATCAGATCTGAAAGCTTCATCCAAGAGTGCTCCACCTAGATCCACCCAAAGGCCCCATCCCTTGGGGAATCGAAGGAGGAGAACTCGATCTTCATCATCAGCAATCAAGCGCTTCATCTCCTCTCCATTCATTTGGAGATCCTCTGATCTAGTATTTCTTGCAAATATCTAGATCCTCGTTTTTGTTTATATTGATAAACCTTGTTCTTGTGGCAGCTTGTTGTCATCTCGGGAGCCCCCAATTCGGTTGTGGGTGTGTGCCCTGATAGTGTTGTAAAAGGCACCGGTTCCCGCCTCGAAGGGATCCAATAGTGGAGAAGGTGGATCAGGCCTCTCGTGGCGAGATACGTCGGAGAATAGGGTGAGGCCTATTGTGGCGTGGTGGTCTTAGAACCGCCCACCCCTCCAACGCAGATGTACTTCCCTTAACAAGGAAGGAACTGCGGTAAAATAAATCCCTGTGTCTCCGCGTGCTCCACTACGGTTTCCTCGCTCCTCTTTTACATGCTTAGTAGTTAGGGTTACATATAGGGAAATTCTCGTAGTTGCATATCTAGAGAATTTACTTTGTGTCAAGCCTAAAATTAAAAAAGTATTAAAAATTGGTTAGCACCTATTCACCCCCCCTCTAGGTGCCCATACGATCCATTTCACAGTTGCGCAATTCAGCTCATGCTGCCGGTTCTATATTATTTGGTTGGTGTTTTGACTGGGTAATTAAATTAATTTTCAAATAGAATATTCAGCCCAAATCACTTTTCTTTGTTCGTTTCGTGGTTCTGGATGCTTTTTTTCTCTACTCAGTTACTCTCTCCGTTTCAAAATATAAGATGTTTTATGTTTGTAAAAAAATATATCTAGCCTTCTTTTAGTGTCTAGATTCACTCTAAACCGGAGTGAACCACATACAAAAACAAGTCTAGATACATTTGCTTCACAAAGCTAAAATATCTTATATTTTAAATCGGAGGGAGTAGAAAGATGTTAGCTGGTCACGTACTTAGGCCTGTCCACAGGTAATCAAATTTTAAAATGTTCAAATTCAAAACATGTTCAAAATCAAAAAAGTTTATATATAAACTGTTCAAATTCGAAAACTATTCATATTCCTAAAATGTTCCAAATCGAAAAAGATCATATATAAAAACAGTTCACATTCGAAAACTGTTCATACTCGAAAATTGTTCATATCGACAAAATGTTCAAATTCAAAAATTGTTCATATACAAAAACTGTTCAGATTCGAAAACTGCTCAGAAAACAGAAAAAAAAAAGAGAAAAGAAAAAAGAAAACAGAAAGTAAAAAGGAGAAAAGAGATACAGAAAGAAGAGAGAAAAACCACTATATGGGCCGGCCCAACACGGGCGTCCGCGTGAGCGGAGCCTATTAACACGCATGTTGGGCGAAAAATAGCATTTACAGATTCGGCGTGGTCGCGTGACTAGTGGGCCATTCCATTAGGACGATAATAATCCTTGCTCAACTTACCTCTGAAAGCTAGCATGTCTTTGCTTCGAATCACGGAGTGGGTTGAAGACGATCACTCCTTCCGAACCGGGATAGGCGAATCAGCCCTGAATTTTACTTTTGCAGAAGATGCGCACGCAACTTGACTAGTAGAGATCTATATGTACTGTCAAAGTTGTGATGTAGCTATACTGCTGCAATTGGGCATATCCCTGCTTCTCATAATCCTACACTCATTACATCTCAAGACTTCTTCCAACGCGTGATGTACTGTAATTGTTATTATTCAGCAATTATTCATGCACACTCCTGAATCTTGCATGGTCTGAGCAACAGCGCTGAAAATTCTCTGAAACACCAGAACACATGGCATTCAGAGCTACCCTTTTCTTGACCGTAACTTCAGCGGCTATTAGAAGAACTTTGAAGAAAATAACGAAATTCAAAAATCTGTTTGCAAAAGTTCTTTCTTGGGAAATACTTCAGAACGCAGAGTTTTGTTGGGAGATTCAGTAGTATTTTACTACTTCCGGTTGCATTTGCTCGATTTGATGTTTTCAGTTGCGCAATTCAGCTTATGCTGCCGGTTCTATATTATTTGGTTGGTGTTTTGACTGGGTAATTCAATTGTTTTTCAAATAGAATCTTGGTGGGTAGTCAGGATGAGGATCGCTTAGTCAATGGAAACATTGGAGTGGATACAATTAAAGACTAATTCCCTTTCGGTTTAACACAATAAAAAATAAAAATGAAGACCCTGGTGATCTCAAGTGCCCATAATATAATATTTTCGTGAAAGTAAAACATATTACTGGGAACAAATGCATTTTGTGTAGCCTCTCCCACACGCAGTATATCCACCTACAATTTTCAGAAAAAAATGAATAAAGGTGTAAATCAGCCATGTCATGAAAGTAAGCTTTAAAAGTCTGATTAGCATCCTAGGCTATATGTACTACTCCCCAAAAGGCACCAGAAGGTGTTTCATCAGATGATGATTGAACGGAACTAAATCGCGGATCCAAATCTTGCATAAAAAAACCTATAAACATCAAACAGAATTACTGAATTCCTCAGCTCCACATCGACGATCCCAAATTATGTGGTTATTTCTTGGAATTTCCAATTTTGTATTTCCACAATATATTTATATTTTCTTCCATTTTCCTTTTCCATTTAGAGGAAATTCTCATAATCCAAAAAAATTTATAGAGTATGGCGTTTTTTTGTGTCATGCATATTTGTGTCTTCCTTCCTTTTTTCGCTAGCCACACTACCGTTTGAGTAGGGTCCCCCGACTGGCCTTGGTAGCATCAGAGCGGTGGGGAACCCAATCTATGAGTTGAATTTTTAATAAAAGTAGTGTTTTTCATTGATTAGATTAGGGTTTTTGTAGTCGTCTTCTTTTGGCTTTTGCCTCAATGGAGATGAGATCGTGTATAATAATTGATCGTCGATCCTTCATTTGATGACGAGATCGTCTACAATGGTGATATTGGAAGATTAAATTTTTCTATGGATTGGCCTTCAGATCTTACTTCGCCAGATCGATTTTGAAAAAAAATTCTCATAGTTGCCACGAGAAGGATTTTTCTCTTGACGTTTTGTCCCTGATGTTATGTCCCTGACAATGGTGATTCATACTCTCGTCTCTCCAGTCTCCAGTGATGCCGACGAAGTTGTTTGGTTGTTTTTCCTTCAAATACTCGTGATAGTACTTTTGCCGATGTTTATTGACTACTCTAATTGATACACACGTACACGCAATCTTGATACTGTGATTCAAATTAAAATTATGGAAGAAATCTCGTAGATATTCACGGGTCTACTTTTGGTATCCATATCTTATTTTTTCGGCTGGCTTCAGAATAATATGTATTGTATATGTGAAGAAGTGTTTGAGTACCTAGATGTTTTGCACGTTTATTTTAGAGTTCGTTTTCTTGTATCTTTACCATGTACTATCCATTATTTATAAAGTAATGTGGTATTGATTAGTGAGGTAGCCGATAATGGTAGACCCGATGAGAAGCTACGGCCTACCGTAGTGTGCACGATATCCCTATACAAAGAACAAGCTGGGACACATCAACCGTACCAACTTGCAGAAAAGTCGGTGGCAGATTGATGGCGAGCCCCGACCAATCTCTATCGTGCTATCGGCAGCATGCATCGGGCCATCACCTGACGAGCACAACCCGCGCGAGAAGAGCCACATTTCGTAGCCGTGCATCATGTGGCCTGCACCGCGACGGGCACGGCCGGCGTCACGGGGAACACACGTACGCGGACGGCGACGGGACAGGCCCAAGCGGCGCTCCGGCCACCGACATCGACCGGCGCGGTTCCGTGGGCCAGAACCCGCGATTGGGTCGGTGGACCGTAGCGCCGCCGCAGCCACCTTGCGCTTCCCAAGCTGCAAGTTGCAGACCGGTGGGGATCACGCCCGCTCGACGCGCGATCGCCATGCATGCTGATGCAGCGAGCGATGGCGACCCGGCGGTAAGCTTCTGGCGTGGTCGCGGTCGTTCATGTGCTCCCGCCGACGGCGCGGTCTGGTTGCCCAACCCGCGGCCGATGCCATGCCGACCAGGGCGTTCACCGGCGCGCGCCACGACATGCGGTTGTTCGGGGACTCCACGCCGGCCGCACAATCCACGATCGAAATATTATTACGGACACGCACAGATCGAGCAAGGACGGCCGGTTCTAGAGCAACCTGGAACGGCCCGACCTGGCGGATCTCAGGGACAGCGACGCCGGCGTTGAAACTACTGGCCCAGAAGGGCAAGACGACGCAGGTGCACAGATCCAGCCTATCGCGCTACAGGGTGGCCCGTACGAGCTCAACTGTCCGAAAGAGCCACCACGGACGGAGCTCGCCCGATCGGTCAGCAGCGTGAGGCGGCACGGCGGATCACGCCCGTACCGCGTCGAGATCCCAGGTACTGTGCCCTGACTGAGCCTTCGGGAAAAAGTAAGCACTGTTGGCTGATTTCCTCTCCGTCTCGGTTGACATTTACGCACATTGGTTCCGAGATTGATCTCGATCAGTTTGTCCTGCCTGTTCGAGAGATAGCAAAGGACGACGCCCCTGTCTAATGACTAGTGACGAAACGAGAGAACGGTCTAGAATCAGATCCAGTCTGTGGTAGACGTTCTTTACTCGTACTAGGGTTTATTTGACAGATTCTAATGCTCTCATAAACGCAACTGTCTTTCCCTGTATCTTTCGCTTTTCAGAATTGAAGCATGCAGAACCTTTCGACATTTATATATGCAGCAATATGTCGATGAATGCCACTTACATGGAGATTTAAAAATGCAACAGTAGTAGGAATAGTTCGGTCCCTCAATCAGTCGACCAATGCCATCCTTTGAAGATTTATTTTGTGATAGGAGCTGGGTTTAATGATCCCGCTTTGTTCTTGTGGTGATGCCGCACACACGTACTAGTAGTAGCAGTACAAAAGAACTGAAGAAACATGCAGGGATACAAATAATGGAGAGCATGCTTTATTGACTTCGATTCTGGAACTCAAGAAATCTGTTTTTTTTTTGGAAAAAAAGCATATATTAATAAAAAAAATATCAATTACATGCAGCCTCTATAACAACGAATTGCCCTAGAGGACATACGGATGCATACGGCCAAAAAAAGAAAAATTACAAAAAAGAAAAGTCTCGCTACAGTGACTCATTCATTGGGATAACAGTACTACCACCACCAAGACAACACCAGAAGTCCAGCTTCTCAAAAAACGACGCCTTTAAAAATAAAACAGTACACAAACACCGTCATCGCCCAATCAAAGATCTTAGGTTTTCACCCTAAGAAAATCCACACTCTTAAAACAATGCGTTCAATGCACAACCAATTAAGGCCACACCCTGGATTTTCAGCCTGAAAGATATGACCGTGAACCTCTCCCGTCCAGCAGCCCCCACTTGTATGCCACTGTTCCAAGTTATGAATCACCAAAGCAAAACGAAGGAACGATTTGGCGGGGAGGTGCTATTTCACGCTCGACGCGCGCAACAATATGCTACGCCCGTGTGCCTCTCGTAAGTGGGCCGAGCCCAAATCACTTTTCTTCGTTCGTTTCGTGGTTCTGGATGCTTTTTTTCTCTACTCAGTTACTCTTTCCGTTTTAAAATATAAGATGTTTTATGTGTGTAAAGAAAATATATCTAGCCTTCTTTTGGTGTCTAGATTCACTCTAAATCAAAGTGAACCACATAAAAAAACAAGTCTAAATACATTTGCTTCACAAGGCTAAAATATCTTATATTTTGAATCGTAGGGAGTAGAAAGATGTCAGCTGGTTTACGTACTTAGGTCTGTTCACAGGTAATCAAATTTTAAAAATGTTCAAATTCGAAACATGTTCAAAATAAAAAAAAAATATATATAAACTGTTCAAATTCGAAAACTATTCATATTCCTAAAATGTTCCAAATCGAAAAAATCATATATAAAAACAGTTCACATTCGAAAACTGTTCATACTCGAAAATTGTTCATATCGACGAAATGTTCAAATTCAAAAATTGTTCATATACAAAAACTGTTCAAATTCGAAAACTGCTCAGAAAATAGAAAAAAAAGAGAATAGAAAAAAGAAAACAGAAAGTAAAAAAGAGAAAAGTGATACAGAAAAAAGAGAGAAAAACCACTATATGGGCCGGCCCAACACGGGCGCCCGCGTGAGCGGAGCCTATTAACACGCATGTTGGGCGGGAAATAGCATTTGCGGATTCGGTGTGGTCGCGTGCCTAGTGGGCCGTTTCATTAGGAGGATAATAATCCTAGCTCAACTTACCTCTGAAAGCTAGCGATGTCTTTGCTTCGAATCACGGAGTGAGTTGAAGACGATCACTCCTTTCGAACCGGGATAGGCGAATTAGCCTTGAATTTTCTTTTTGCAAAAGATACGCGCGACTTGACTAATAGAGGAGATCTATATGTACTGTTAAAGTCGTGATGTAGCTATACTGCTGCAATTGGGCCGAAACATATTATATCCCTGCTTCTCATAATCCTACCCTCATTACATCTCAATTCAAATACAAAAATTCAAAATGTTTTCTAGATCAAACGGTTTGTTCGAATTAAGATCCGTTTTTACCGTTAGGCTAGTCACGACGACGTCTTCGAAACTAGATCCTATGTTGGTATATTTTGAAAACTTTTTTTTAGCCTAAAAGTTATCCACCCGTAACACGTGAGTTATTCAGGCTTTAATATGTAAGTTACCCACCAAATAACATGTAAGTTATGTACCATTATAAAATTACCCACAGATCTAGTGTTAGAGATAGGTAATTTTTTTGTTTAACCACAAGTTAACCATGAGTAACACGAGAGTTATCCATGCTTTATCATGTAAGTTATCCATTCAATAACATGTAGATTATCCATTATAACAAAAATTAACCACGAATAGAATATAAAAAATTATTCTAACATCTCAATCTCGTCGCCTGTCGCTGCTCTCACAACGTACATACTACTTAACCTCGAAAGGCTATCACGTCCAACATTAAACATAATAACTAAATTTAATATTTTTTCCATACGATATAAATAAATAGGGTCTTAGGTCGGGGGGATAACCCCCGGGTGGGGAAAGCCAGACACAAGTAGGCCGGCTCCAGAAGATGCAGGCCGCCTGGCCTTCAGGAAAGACAACTCTAGCCGACTGGCGAGCACGCCCGGCTGGGCTTAAAACCTACCCGGCTGGCCTGTCTAGCCAGTGGCCAGAAAAACCGGCCGGGTGGCCGTTTCCACCCGGCTCACCTCGGATTCGATGGAGAGCACGGAAGGGCTGACGCTTCCTGCAGGGTACGCTTCTGGATCTCCATCGTCATCAAGGAAGCCGGCATGCCATCATGACCAGTGCTACCTGACGAAGATAAAGCAAGATGGTCGGCTGGCAGTGGCGAAGGACGAGAAAAAATTAAGGTCGGACAAACTCTAAGGTATAAAAAATATGATGCAAAAAATCAAAATTGTATCAATACAATGGTAATAGCATAATTAGTTGACCACAAATTCAAACTTGCTTCAATAGTTTAATTTACCACAAAATCACAAATTATAGCAGTTCCCTTTAAAGCTGCAGGTTTCTTCCCCTTCTTGTCTATCTCTACCACAAATTTGCGGAGTCTAGAGGCCACTAATAGGAAGGAGCATAACCCTATATTTTGAAGCAGGGTCTAGCTGGGTGAACCGTGTCACCGTGAGAATTTAAAATTTAAGAAAATGAGAAGGTCAGAGGAGGATTATGGGGAGGGCGGCCTGATCGGCGGGCAGTTTTTCCGGCAGGGAGTAGATTAGTAGAAGACGACGGCGTTCCTCTTGCTCGTCGCTCGAGTCCTGGACTCGTAGGCTTCGATCGCTCTGGGGCGAAGACAGGAAGGGGCTCCGGCCACATACGCACACATGATCAAGGGCCCACTGCTCCCTAGTGTGTGGCCCAGCAAACGACCAGTACAGCCGAATCCCCTCCAACGTAGCACATTTTCTATTTTCGGTACTCCCTCTGGCCCATATTAATTGACTTGAATTGTCAAAATTTGGATGATCTATATGCTAAATAATGTCTAGATTCATCCAAATCTAGACAAAATGTGAGTCAATTAATATGGATCGAAGGAAGTAGTAGTTTTTCTTCAGAACTCACGTACTTTGCAGAGAACTATATGTATGTCTAATAGAAGGTTATATATATGCAATTTTTTGCAAAAATTCAAGGTAGAGCAGCTGCCATACCTTGCCCAAAGGGGTCCTTCGCCCCTGCATGGGAGATGAGGCAGATACAACATTGAAAAAACTTGATAAGATATCTGAAGAGCTGAAAAAAGGATTATATTAACCATACCCTTATAATTGTGGAACGAAGGACCAATGATGAGCTTGATCAAGACAAAAAAGAACTTATAAAGGTAATGCGTAACGTCTTTGAATTGCTAATTTGCTATTGGTTTTGATACATAGTATACCAAATCGTCCTTTTCCCCATACAAATTACTATGATGTGTAGGGCCTAAAACAGTTGTCAGTAACTCGATCGTCTACTTTTGATGTCAAAAGAATGGGTGTCCTTGATGAAAAAGCTTTTCTTGCTGCATGCAAAAGAAAAGCAGGAAATGATGTCTCTAAAAAAGCAAAAAATTAGGATTTAGGACGGGAATCGGCACTTGTGTTAACAAAATGGGAACATGAGGTCACGCAACCAGGTTGCCATCCTTTCAAAATTATCGAGGTTGATGAGCAGACACCAAAGGTAAACCTTATTTTGCACTTCTAAAAACATTGACCCCAGAGAAATGATCTCTCGTGGGCTATACGTTGTTAGGTAGATGATACCTTTTCAGCAGCGGATTATACGTGCTCGAATAACACCCTGTTTAATTCGGTCCCCACGGGGACTCGGAACCGGGTGGGCTGGCTGCACACTCTCTAGCCTTGCCACCAAGCTAGCGCTTGGTTCTCCAAAAAAATAAAATTTTGCCAACAGGAAAATGATCCCTCTCTTGGTTATACCATGTTAGGTAGGTGAGACACCGGTTTATTTGAGTGCCTCAGCAGCGACTCGAAAGTCTGCTAATGCTGGGACTCGAACCCGGGTGGTGGGACCTCCACACCCGAAGTATCAACCATCAGGCCAACGCCTGGTCCTAAAAAAATAAGACCAACTCAGGCACTAGCACCCGTTGGTTTTTTATAGAAGAAACTCCATGAGTGCACATCAGGAGTCTCAGTACTCGAACGCTGGCCGGCAGCATGCACACTCGCATAGCTTACCAGAACAACATACACTGCTTGAGATGGTGTTTGGGTCCATGTTTATGTAGTTTAGTGCAATACTATTTTAGTTGAATTTGTTGTTTTCAAGAAAAAAGGTCTTTGAGCATAAATCTCATTACTGGATCAAGACTTCGTTCGAGTAATAGAGCCAGTGTTGGATGAACAGATAGGTATCTAGTATAAATTGTTTTCTTCTGGTATAGATATGCCGGATACTAAGACCAGGCATAGTGTGTGTGAAAAGCGGTTCCTAGAATTCTCTCACCTCTAGTTGAATTGGTCGATACAGTACCCAGCATCGGTTCAAACAGTCTGAGCAGAGAAGCAGCTCAAAACATTGAATCACTTTTTTCATGCAAATATGGGACCCGCTAGTGGGACCATGAGGGAAAATCAGCATGCAAGATGTTAGGGGATGGGAGCAGTGGGTCCTACCGCCTGTTCCACATAGTACATCACAATCACGCCGGTTCTAAAGTCTGACATAGTTTTTATTAAATCGACGCAGCAGTGTGGCTGGTCTTAAATAGGTAGGTGGCGCCTCGACTTACATTAATAAATCTAAATACCATCATCCACATGTACCAGACCAAAATCCAAATATGCACCACATAGTATATTATTCTTATCAAGCTGATCTGCACATGTTTGGAGCCTCTTCTGATGCACGTTTGATGGTGCAGGAAATAGTGCACAGGAAGACGACGAGAAGCTGCAAACCCTGAAAGAAGAAACAAGACAGGAGGCAACGAACCTATATATTAAAAGATGTCTAGATACATTATCAGAGAGCCGAAGTCTGAAGGAAGAAGAGGGGCATGAGTGTATCAGGTACTCCCCCTGTTTCGAAAATGACCGGGATTGTCTTCTCTTCAATGTTTAAAACAAATTTCTTTTCACAAATCACATGATAAAAGTACATTGGTTAGCTAGCCAAACCAGAGACAATTTACTCTTAATCTAACGAATCAACGCACTAGCTCTGCTTTGTCCCAAAAATGTACAGTAGAACTGCACGAATAAATCAATACGGTTATCAGTTAGTCTAATCCAACGGTTGATATCTAAACCACCCTTACATACAGCAACTCGATCAAATGAAAGATGATTCACCCGAAAAATGGCGCGAACCATTGGTCGTCTCCATCTAGCTTCATAAAATTCTCATGCAAGCAGTCTTCCCACAGCTGGTCGCCCACTCCATCGTCAAGACCCAGCTGCTGCCATTCTCCCGGCGCCCTCTCGTCGGCTTCCGCGCTGCACGGCGACGGCGTCGTAGTCTCATTTTCTGGCATCGCGCTAGCAATAGCATGGCGGTCAATGCCGTTTCCGTGCACGGGCAGAGGCTCAGAGCACGGGAAGTTGAGCTTGGCACGCGGTCCGCGGAACACGAGCGCGGCGCAGTCGTACGCCCGCGCGGCCTCCTCGGCGGTGCTGAATGTCCCGAGCCACTTGCGCACCGCGCGGCGCGGGTCGCGGATCTCCGCCGCCCACTTCCCCCACGGCCGCTGCCGCACGCCGCGGTAGACGTTCTTCTTCCTCCGCCGCTGCTTCCTCTGCGCCGCCGGTTCCACCGTCCCTTCCGCGGCCGCGAAGAAGTCGCACCCGAGGCACCCGTCGATGCCGCACAGCCCGCACGCCGCGGCGGCGACGATCTCCGGCGGCGCCGTTCTGTACCCGGAGACGACGTGCCCCAGCGCGGCGACGATGATACCGTGCTCCCGCTCGGAGGAGATCGCCCGGCCCGGAGCGAACTCGATCGCCGAGCTGTTGTTGGCAGAGCCTCCTCCGCGGTCATAGCAGCGCGCGGCGCAATCTTGGTTCGTAGTGGCCATGGCTATGCTGTCTGCTGGATGGCGCAATCTTGGTTCGTAGTGCGTGGAGCGGGAGTGTTTGAACTGAGCTGAGGCGGGAGGCGAGGGCGAACGGAGGCGCTTATATACGCCTCGGAAACATCGACAGTAACGCGGCGCATACGTCGTACAGACAGAAGGGCGCCAGCAGGGGAGGACATACGGTACGGACGTGGGATGCTCGGACTCGCTCGGACCGACGTCGTTGATCTTTCCATATGTCCAGCCCAGACCAGGTGGAAAACGTGTGGATGAGGGAGAGCTGGCTTTGCTTCTCGATAGTTTTTGCGAAGTGGACCGGCGCTGGCAGTGGCAGCGACTCGCGCGCTGACGACGACGTTCGTGCGGCTGAGGTAGATGCTGACCTCCACATATGGCGTCACCAGAGGCTGGATAGAGGAGCAACCTGGAGGGTGTACTAGTCTAAGTTGGAAAGTCAAAAGAACATAGTTTCTCCACGTGGCTCATATGATGCCGGTCACCGTAGATGCTACAATTGCAGAGCCAAAAGAATGTCAACGTAGGTTAATTATCCTCATTATCGAATTGATAAACAATCCTCAGAAGTCAAAGATACAACTATATGCTATGTTTATCGTGGTCTCTATAGCATTTAAAGAACGGGACTTGCTTAACCCATGTTGCTCCCTGGCGGCACTAAGATGTCAAACCCTAGGCACTAGAGGAGGGCTACCACGCACATCCAACCGTCGCTGGTGTTGGCTGCAGTGGCAGCGCCGCTTGCTCCGAAGGTAGGGGCACCCGCTCATCCTCGTGGTCGCCGGTGGCAGTGCTGGGATGCTAGGGCAGCAACCCCGGGGCTAGTCGCGATGGCGCTCCACGTCGTTGCGACTGGAGGTGGTTCGGTGGTCTTTATCGGTACGTGGGCGGCGATGAGGCTAGAGGCTGGATGGGTAGGTGTCAAGGAAAAAAATGGCGCCCTATGTATTGTAGCGCCGCCTCTCTCCAGACGCTACGCAAGTTATAGCGCGCTAATAGCGTGCTATTTTTCAAAATAGTGTTTTGCAAAATAATAAAAAATTGATAGGTATAGTCCGTATACTAAGGATTTCAATAGCTAAACAATTGTCCAAAGTAATACATGCATAGTCAATTAACCAGTGATGACCAAATGGTGACTAAATGATAGAGTATGGATCAAAATAATAGTCAAATTCAAAATGAAGGACATGTTTTTCAGATGGTCACATCAACAGCCAACAAGGCACCCAAGCAACAACATAGGAGAAACTACTTATTCAAAATCATGGGTAATGGGATGCGACGTGGGGGTGAGAGTTGGTTTAGCTAGGTTTGTTGAGTCGTGCGGGCTGAATGGGCTCCATAGACGGCCGATAAGATTTTGTTGCGCCGCTATAACGGTATAACGTAGAGTGTGTTTAGCGCCGCTAAAACGTGATTAGCGTCATAGTGAGCATTTTATGCATAGCGTAGCGTCTGACTCCCGAAAACGCTATAGCGGCGCTATAGCGTCGAAATAGCGCGCTATTTTTTTCGTTGGTAGGTGTTCTCACGGCATCATGTTGTGCAACGACTCAGTGTGGTCTGCTGCTTCTTGGTGCTTGTTGTAGAGTCTTGCAACGACTCGATGTGGTCGCCCTTATGGTAGGCAGCGTCAGGGATTGCGGGCTCCCAGTATCCGGTGACTCCTGGTCCGATGGCTGCATGGGAGACTGTCTTCAACAAGGGCGGTCGGATGGACTGCATTGGTTAATGGGATGTGTCTTTTGGTTGGCATGTATAGGTAGGAGGATGCTGAGCAACTTCGGTAGAAATCCTTGCTCTAACTTTGGTTGGAGTCGGCGGTAGGAAGGCCCATGGGTTTCGTTGAATTTTTGGAAATCATCGATGTGATTTGGCTCCCCTCCTCCTCTTGTGGCTTTAACTCTGCAAGGACACCTCGGATCTGGTATCCGGCGATAGAGGTGTTGTTGCATCCTTGTCGATGCTGGTGAAATCCTTGCTTGATCTGCTACATCCTCGCGTCGCCGAACCAGGAGTTTCTTAGATGTAAATTAGTATTGCTTATGAGCTAGGTCTAGCTCATTAACAAACAAATGGATTTTTTTGTAGATGAAATCTTTTTGTGATATGATGGGAGCTTTAAATATGGTATCTTATTGCAGAAGTAGATGTAACTAAGATTTTGATTGTTTCCTCAGTAGGGAGGTTGATGGATCTGATAGATGTAACCCATAAACTTAGTAACATTATTTGGGATGTTTATATGGATATTTTCTCCTGCAGGTGGAGTAGTCATTTAGATGTAAATTAGTATGAGTTGTGATCTAGATGTAACTCAGGAACAGACATAAGGGAGTTTTGTCATTGGATGGGAGTTTTAATTTATGTTATCTCACTTCAAAAGTAGATCTAATTATGAAAGCGAGAAATTGAATAGATGGTTTCTATTAAGATGTAATATAGCCCTTTCAATTGTGTGTATTAATTGGAAGTTCCAAGTTCATTGTTTGCTGCCACACATATGCGAAATTTTATGTGGGATGAAATATTTTTCGCAAATAGATGTAACAATATAGGAAGGGATTTTTGAGAATTTTTTCTCTTGAGATGTATTTTCAGGACATATTTACTTATGTGTTTATTCAATATGATGCTCTTCCTGTTTATTTAATATGTTTTTCCATGCTCTGGTTGTGATGCAAGAACAACCGATTAATTCATCAGCAAGACTTGATTCCCTATAGTCCAGCTGCTAGACTTGACTCTTGAGTTCTTTCTCAATTTTTATGTTCCCTTAACATGATACGTAAGACTGCTTCTCTTTTATTCATGTTTTGATGCCAAGACTTCAAACTTTACCTGGTGGTAGTCCTATGTTCTAATTATATTCTTATTCAGATGGTTACACTTGCGGCTAGAGTAATACATATTAGTCTTACTATTTCATCTGATTCTTTTTGCCCTATCATTTGCATGGGTGTGACCGCATACTCTCTCGCTCATATTGGCATTCAAGTTTGCCTTGTGTCACCATTATACAATTCATGGAGGATGGTCCTTCATGGAGTCTCTTCTACGTGTAGTATATGTTTAGTGGGTCTTGATCATTTACTTGCTTGGTAAATTAAAGAACCGAGACAACTTCAACGCTCATTGACAACATGACACTTTGCCTAAACAGCGTGAATATAGGTCCACACTTGTTAAAGGAACATATTTCTACACCGCATGAAATCTTTACATTGCTTTTTTACATGGAAACCTTTTGGTTTAGCTATCTGTATCTTAGTAATTGGTACTAATTGAGACGATTGCATGGTTCAGGTACCACTATTTAATATACTGAAGAAGTTAGATGGTGAGGTGGTTACGAAGGTGGTGCGGCCATCTATTGCTCGTACGAGGTACCGAGTCATCAGGCTTCCAAAGTATATGATCCTTCTATTTCTTTTCTTATTTGTTGGGATTCTTTTCTTGGCCAACCCTTTCTTTTCCAGTATGAGTTTTACCTTGCCTCTAACCCTTCTTAAGCCTCACTAGAGGTCTTTCTCCCACTTATATCAACAAGATCCAATCTTCTTGATGCGCTACCTAGTTCCAGGCAAAGTCAAACCTCTTGGCCTCATGTCTCCTTCGTGGGATAGCTTCCAGACTTCCTCCATTCAAGATGAAGATCGTGAAGCTCAAAGCCTAATCCCAAATAACAAGAGGTATGCTTATGACTACGATGATGAGGAATTTGAGATTTTCATGGAGCAAACAAAGAGAGGATGGAAGCAGCTGGAATATCTGGCTACTAGGTAGGGCGCGGCTTGCCGCGCGCTTGCCTGCAAACGGGCAAGCACAAGCAAATATAAACAAACATTATAAAACATATTAAGAGAAGCATGATGTATATCTAATGACATAGAGGATCATAGTTTACATTGCTGGGTCAGAGAAGATTGAAGGTAAATACAATACAAAAATGATAATGAAATTCTGGTCTCAGAATGTTTGCCTTTTTTTAAATCCAGAGAGGAAGTTCATATGACTAATTAAGCTTGTTTGAAGCAATAACAAAAGTTCACAACATCAATTCTCGTTAATCAAGCTAGGCAGTGAACAATTGTCAACGCACCTAGAGATCTCCCTAAGAATACGACCAACTGTAATTGAAATTTAAAAGAAAGCAAACTAAATACACAATAGGTTAGTAGATAGCACTTTCCAAGCAAACTGAATTGTTGTGGCATGTACATTCCTATGTGCATAGGTCTCTCACGATTATGGTCTGAAGCTCTGATGCAGGCTTTTTGTTGATGGAAAGAACACTATAGTGACAATGACGGTGCCATGTGTGTTGATAACAATCTCGGATGTTGACTTTGGTAGTTGTAGCTCATCTAGCATTGCATCGATTATAACTTTGTGTTGAATTACAATGGCCTCCCTGGTGCGCACCTAATAAAAAGATAGGCAAATTGCAGATAAGGCAAGAGGAATCATCACTGGACATAAGGTATATGTAAACAACTGCCACCGATAGCTGCATGAACTAAATAGCTAATCTAGTTAGGACTCCTTTATCATGTGAATCGACTAAATTACATAATAATAATACCATCCTGTAGTGAAACGGAGTTTATAGAAGATCAATTATAACAAGCGACTATAAAGTAACACCAGACATACTACACAATCTGCCTAGTCTAAATCTAACAAAGCCATGTAAACTTGGTCTATAATTTGAAAGGTTACTAACAAAGCCATGTTAGGACTCCTTTGTCATGTGAATCGACTAAATTACAAAATAATACCATCCTGTAGTGAAAGGGAGTTTATAGAAGATCAAGTATAACAAGCGACTGTAAAGTAACACCAGACATACTACACAATCTGCCTAGTCTAAATCTAACAAAGCCATGTAAAGTTGGTCTATAATTTGAAAGGTTACATAGGCTATATTACTTAGCAAGATACATACCTTATTGAATTTAAGCAATGCTTTTGAGTCCAGCGGAATACTATGCTATTGGACAAGACCTATTCAATCCAACAGAACATTTCTTGGCTGCACATACTTTTCAACATGTGTAGCTAGGGAACCAAAAACATGTTTTCTATACCAAAGATTGACAAAAGAACTTTATGACAACGCCGTGCAACACACCATGGAGTGACTGCACCGGATAAATGTTTACTCATTGATTTTAAACAAATATAAAGCCTAGGGATAATCTATATTTCTTCTGATAATGTCAGATGGTAAGATAACTAAACTTTTATTGATCAATGTAAGGATGATAGGTATTAACTAACCACTACAACTGAAGTTATATGGATCACTGTAGGAAAGAATGATACACACTAACTAAATTCCAAGCCCAAAGGAAACTTAGAAAAAGGAAACGAATCTGGGATGATGTTTTTGACCTAATGTTGACTACAAACTGGATCTAATCTAAGAAGAGAAATGTGTAGTCCATAACACATGCATGCCTATATATACCAAGTTATGTGTTATGGACTACACATTTCAAACAAAGTTTTGGGAACTGGGCTAATAAACTGGAGTAAATTTAAACGACAACGAACCAAAAACTACCCATGTGCAAACACATGGTTAGAGGAAAGTGCATAGTATACATGCACATAAAATATGCTATGGGACAGGAGCATAAACACAATGGCTAGAAGTGTGAATTTTCTTCTTAGCTTCTACCACAGATAGAACCCATGACAAAACCTGTATTGAGATGATCTAGGACAAAAAATGGGCTACTGCTGATTGCATCTTACGGTATATAAATTAGCATACATGCTTGTTACTATCAAAAAAACCTTCAGAGTTTATTTGATAGGTAATTCATAGGTGGGTACAGAGCAGAGCAGATACAAAAATAATTGTAGTGTCGTGCTTCACATCTTAAAAGTCAACCTAGTACATGTCTGATCGGAAATATATGTACAATTACACGGACAATATACTGGTGCAAAAATGACTGATACTATAGATTATGACTAACTTGCATGCTGAACCTTCTTGAAGAAATGCAGTGGAACTTCACAAACGCTCTTTGTTGCTATTAAAGAACCATCAAGGAAATGCTCTTTATTTCCATTAAAATAACCAGGAAGGCTACTACCAACGACCGTTCAATGACAACAAAGAACATCCGTGACCGTAAATAATGGAGCGGCCTCACCTAAAGCAAATCGTGTTGAATACAAATACCATGGGCAGTCGTTGGTGGCACTTTTCAAACCATTGTCTCGAGCCTCCGAGGTGGTCTAAGGAGAAAGGTCAGCCATACAGGAAAATAGTCTTTGTACCACCAATTGGGGTTCCCTTTCCAATGGTAAACTCCACCGTTTACGAATGATTATGTAAATCCTTGAAGTCACGCAACAAAAATATTGTCCCATGGCATATTTTACTATATTGAAGGGCACAATTCCCTTACCATAATCATAGAAAGTAGCCAAATATAGGTTCCCAAGAAGATAAAATACATAAAACACAATTGTAGTGAACACCAAGGGTATTTAATGATTTATTCTGTAGCAAACAAGCAAACACTCTAAAATAAAGCCTTTTGGGCAAGAACACTACTGTCTATGAACCAACATCCCTATTATGTATATTTTTAATCTTTTTAACCAACTAAAAAAACTGAAGATCATGAAGCTGCACCCCCAAAAAAATTTACACCTTGCCAAAATTGTTGCCTCATTTGTGGTCCCTCTCCTTTTTCTATTTGGCTTCGGCCGCTCCATGTTTCCTACTCCTATATCGGTATAGAAGGCAAAGTTTTTTCTCCAACTTTAAAACAAAATATGTCCAACTTCCTAAAATGCACCCATTGAATAAATTTTATCCTAATTGTCTAGGATCTGTTCTGTAGTCATTTGCATCTCTTCTGGGGGTTTTGGATTTAGAAGTACCTAAGTGTCTCTTGTATTTTGTTTTGGTTTTCTCTATAAGAAGGGAAAGCCTTTATCCTAAAAACTGAAACAATCATTACATCATACTACTTTAGGTTTAGGGCGTTGTTGAACTGGTGTTCTTTACTCGATACTTCATGAAATGATCAAATATACACTCTTGTTTAGGGCGTTGTTGTTGCTCTGCAATCTACATTAGCCTCTTTTAGCTAAAAATATATATAGCCTTTTTATGTGAACTATTTTGCCATCTTATTGCTCTGTTATTCGCCCACATGGCACCCTGATATGCTAATATATTCTTCATTTTATTGTTCCTCCCTAGGTTATTTTCAGTTTAATAGGTGTATGCTGAAATTTTTGTATTCCACAACAAACTTTTATATTTAAATATCTAGAAAGAAGTCTAATCAACATCTAATATTTTGTTATTATGAAAGCCAAGAAAATGGGAATAAAATCTAAAATAAGACCATGTTCTAGGACAAGGCATGTAAAATATTTGGGTAAAAACAATAGAATATCCATGACCAAATACATCTATTTATTTGTTTGAGGAGTTTGCTAAGAAGCAAAGCCTAAAATAGGAAGTTACCTAAAAGAAGGCACGGATGGAGGTAACACCGTATTAGGAGCAAAAGGCAGAAATAGTTATTAACCGGACACTAAATGCATGCTATTTCCAAGGATGCATTGGTAAAACTACAAATATAGCTTATAATCAGACCTTTTCATGCGAAAAGAAGTCGGTACAATACATGATGACCCTTCGTCTCCCCGTGCATCAGCGAGGCGACGGTTACACTACAAAAGAATCAAGGAGAAAGAAATTTATAATATGCCAAGATACATGGTAGATTTAGTTCTTTTTGCAGGCCAATATATTCAGGATAGAGCAGCTGAATTCGACGCAGTAAGAGTTAAAAGATTCTACCAAAAAATCATCAGTATGCTTATGCGATAAACATGTACAATGGAATTTCAACTATGAAAAGCAGTTTATATGGAGACAATGCGTTGGTATTATGAACAATTTAAGATCTCCATATTGCCGCAGGTGCAAACTAACAAAGTAGATTTGAGTCTGAGCTGATGTACTCACAAAAGGAGAGGGGAAAAGTAGACGCAACCACATGTTTCAAAGAAATGACTTCTATGATCAAAAGCCCATGTTTTGTAAGACAATGAGATGGAAAAAAAGATATCACGACAGACAACACAACAAGCAGCAAACAATTAGCAAAGAAAAGAGAGATATTACATTTGAAAAGTACCTAACCACACTACTTACATAGTCACATTATCATATGTGGTTGAAGGGAGTTAAGAATAATGAAAATACAACTAAACCAAAATGTTTGTAAATATTACTATTTAGAATGTCTTGTGGAATATTTGACAGTGTCAAGTAAACAGAAACTACCTTACAAAGTTCACTGTACTGAGATCGGCGCATGTGGCAAAATCTAGGATATTGTGCCTGAATCTTATGGAAAACCTCTCGTGCAACCCTGATATGGATAACAAAACTTATCAGCTCTCCAAATTATATTACCAAAATACGAATGAGATCATCACTCGCATGCTACGATAAGAATGTTGCTAGATCCTTGAGATATGAATTGGGCAGGGAAAAAGAAGTTCAGTGTTGAAGGGCAGGATCACCTAGGAATTCATATGTTGACCAGATAACGATTAATTGCAAGCCTTAAACAAAGGAAGAAATAGTAAATTATGTGTCTACCTGAACTCATTGTAGCCATCTCTTTGTCGCTGGCGAGAATGTCGACCAAAACTGCAAGTACTCGATAACTGACTCGCTGCTGTAGCCATTTCCTTCACTGCTTGTTGACCAAAAACTGCAAGTACTCGGTCGCCATAGCCAGCACATGCCAGGCATGCTGCCCTGAATGGAACATGACAAAGACCAACATCTGAACCTATAAAAACATATTTACTAAATTCCTCGATAGATACACCACTAATCAGACTGTGAGACAAATAAAGGGGAAACACACGTAGAGAAGCACACTCACCCGGCCATGCCCTCCTCCACCATGAAATCCACATCAGCCACTCCTCTTCACTACACGCACCCTTTCCAGCTTTTGGGGACACTCTAGCATGTCACAACCATGCGCTCCAAGCAAAATCAGCATGGTTATCCACTCGCCGATCATGAACTGGTGCCTGCAAGCCTTGCCGGTTTGCCCATTATTTGTGTATCCTACTCAAAAAACTTTGGAAATTCTACTTTCTACTTTCTAGTACTCTTAGCATCATAAGTGTGGAAAAAACAAAAGCAATTTTCGTACATCATAAGGAAACTCTAGAAATTAAACTTTTCTATTTAGAGTACTGAAGCAAATCGCTTCTGCTTCTGGAACAGGGAAGTACACAATTACTACGAGAATGATATGTAGATGCAGATTGACAACTTATAAATACATACACAAGTACACCATGAGTGCTCCAGATGTTCAGTTATATATGGGAAAACTAAAGCGTGTGATTAAATAGAAAATGAGGAAAGAATCTCACCTCATAACAATGAAACGTATACTTATCGGTAAACATAGTGGAGTTCTCTGAATTCATTTGTTCAGATCTCAAAAGGGCTTTTTTATCTGAGAATTTAGTGGAAAACCTGCAATGCACCGAAAGTGATCAATTTTTAGCAAAGCTGTCATTTGTTCTGAAGCTAAATCGGTAAGAAAGAAATCTTTAGCAAAAATAAATCGGTAAGAAAGAAATCTTCAGAAAAAACAAGATAGAACTATTTGTTCTGTTTGCAAAGAGCATGCATCGCACAACATCAAATAACATTAAATCTAAACAAAAAGATGCAGAAAGAACATAAAACAAGTCAGACGTTAGAGTAACCACTGCCTGCAAAAGGAAATGCTTCAAATTTACATTGCCCATAAATTCTCACTTATTACCTTTTGTATAGTGGTGTCCTGACCAAAGATCTCGTACGAGGAACAGAACTGAGATCAAAACCTGCAAAACAATTTATAGTACTTCCACTAATACAAAATCTATTACTCCCTTCCCTCCGATCCAAATTAAAGGGCAACACCCATTCTCTATATGCACTTATTTCAGATCCACACAATAAAAGAGAGAGATAGGATAGCCTGCTATTTCAGATCCACACAAAACTAAAAAGAGGTAGGAGACAACAACGATATCACCTTGTTTCAGATGAGGACAGGAAGGAGGTCGAGCTCCCCGCGTGAGCCACCTCTGCATCGCTGCCGCTGGCGCCACCTCTGCATCGTCACCGCCAGCTGCTAGAGGGAGGAGGAGGCGAGACGGGGGAGACAACAGAGACGGGGAGGGAGAGCCAGGAGGCGTACATGGGGCGAGCGCTGCCGCTACCGTTCGTGAGAGACAGGGGATATGGGAGGAGGAGCTCGTGGTAGGGGTAGAGGCCGCCGCCACGCTTCCCCATGGCCGAAAGCTGTTGTCGCTCCCGTACCTCTACCTCCTCCTGACACAACACTTCCCTGGTCAACGCTGCCGCGCTCGGTCATCGGCGAAGGCCGCCGCCCAGGGGCATGGCCATATGCGGCGTCACTCGCCACCCCTTGCCATGGACGTCTGGTCCTCAGGCTTAAGAGAGATAAAAGGATGTGAGATGGGAGAGAGAAAGAGAGTTAAGACGGGATGGGGGGGTCAAGAGGCGTACCTGCGGGCGAGCACCACCGCTGCTGGTCCCATGGAGTCAGGAACGGGCCGGTGGAGGTCAAGCTCCTCGGATCTAGTCCTCCTTGAGAAGAACAAAGGAGGAGAAGAAGGACCGGCGTGGGGATGGAGGACTTGTGAGCGGCGCTGCTCCTCCGATTCAACTCCTCCCGGAGGAGAAAGCCGCAACTGCGATGACTGATGGGGAGGTCGGCTGAGTGAGAAAGGGAGGGGTGAGACGGGAGAGAGAGAGAGAGGGAAGAGGTAGAAGAGACGGGGTGGGAGGGGAGTACATATGGGTGAGCTGGTGCCGGTCACCATGGAGCCGGGGACACGCCGGCGGAGGCCGAGCTCCACGAGCCCTCCGGATCAGCTCCTCCTCGAGAACCTGGGCAACGACCGATGGCGGCGGCTAGGGTTTTTAGACGGGGAGGGGAGAGGAAGGAAGCACAGAGTGGTGGCCTCTAGGGCCGACCCCGCCCCTCTCTCTGAACGACGGGGAGGGAGAGGAATGACGGGTTTGCCCCTGTTCGTAGCACCAATTCACGAGCGGAACCACCGCGAAGAGGGCGGGAAGCGAGCCCACACATACCTCCACGTACCACCAACCGCTGACAAGCGGGACCTGCGAAATGCAGGCCCCCACCATCAGTGGTGGTAGCTAGCATTCGTGGTAGTGCGAGTATGAACAGGAGCCTCACATGCACTCAGATGGACGGCCAGGATTCACCCAATCTAACGGTGCGGACCACCAGTGGGAAAACACACGGCCAAGATTTGTTTGGAAGGCCAATCCGACGGCTGGGACCTCAAGTGGCCTCTATATTCTCCGGAGGGGGGTAGAAATATCTTCTTTAGATGGTGCGGCCTGAAGATGAAGAAGAGGCATAGAAATCCCATGGGAATGGGTGCATGGAGTCACTCAAGTTTATCTCCACCAACTACTCTTCACAAAAGCGTAAGAAAGCTAACCGACCTGATGCAGGAACTTATCAGGAGACCACGATGCACACTTCTACAACAAATAAGATCACCATGAACGCGCGCATAAGTGTGAAGCCCCAAAAAGATTGGGAGTTCAAAATTCTAGACGTGACCATCCTCCCGCATGTTCCAGAAATGGAACATCGTATTCGCAAGATAGATATGTATCTGCATCATGATCCTTGAAACAAAGATCGAAACACCGCGTGTCAGTATTCGCTCCAACAACCCTCCTTCGTCATGAAGAACACCACGGTGTCGAATAATCGCAAGAGATTTTTTGATCCCACTGGCTTGATCCCAAGCTTGGGGGAGATCTATAACACCTTGTAATCTATCTTTCAGTTTTAGCATCTTTACTCTACTGCATGCATGATATGTTTTTAATTCAAGAGTTTGCATTAGCTGCATCATCTTCAAGTTTCCCTTTATTCAAGAGAAGAATTATATTCGTTGAGTTTCGAGACTTTATGATATTTGAAGTTATTTTTGATTCATGATTATTATATTAAATGATTGAACTAGGTTGAGTGTTATGATAATTGTACAACTATTATGATTTTAGGGTCTTTCACACCGATAAAAGTATTGATTAAATTATTAGAAGTAAAATATTGGCAGCATATTATAGTCACAGGTTTGGGTTATAAAAGCCATAGTAGTGAGCATGATCACAAGGTTGTGCTATATAAAAAAATAGAAGAAAGAAAAAGAAGCAAAATATCCAGCTATCAAGAAAAATTTCAAGGCAAAAGAAAGTGTACAAGCTTGGAAAAAAAGAGATGATCATGAATCTTCATTATTAAAATAAAGTGCTCAACCATCTTAACTTTATGATTATAGAATATGTTCAATCACTAATAACTTCTTATAATTGCATTGATATGAAAAAGTGTGGAAGCCTCTAATTCATGTGATATGTAAATGTTTGATAAAGATCCCGATGTAACTCTACATCCGATATTGTATTCCTGTTTCAATTTTTACCTCATGTATTTGTAATGACTCGTGCCTCATAAACATGATGATCTTGTTCATAAGCCACCATCTTGTTCGGATACGAGAAAGAGTCTAACTTGGGGGAGTTGATGAGTCCAAAATTGAAGCATTTTACTTATTGTTTTTACATAAGTAGAGTAAAGTTTTTAGTTTTTAGTATTTTATCGTGTTCACGCGCATCTTTTTCCCTTGTTTCAATAGGATCCTAATTTACTAAGTCTTTTATGAACATATCAATTGAGACTATCATATTACACTATAATATGATATTTTTAAGTGATAAAAGTCATTTTATTGATTTATCCTCGTACCCGGAGGAATTGCTTGCGCGGAGGAGGTTCCAGCACATGTAACGACCAGTGGTACAGGCAGAGCCCGCCTGTACCATCCGCCCATACGACCCTGCATTGTGACCACCTTGTCAAATACTTTCACCTCGCAAAGATGAATCTGAGATCCGATATTCACAGACACCTCCAGCCACGAAAAACCACACTAGAAAGGGATCTGAAGGAGGAACTTGGAGATGGGAAAATCCTTGCTGCTTCACGGATCATTGAAAGACAACACATCATACCCTACATCATCAACCGCTGCATCACCATCACCATCTCTACCCCTATCTTACATTCATTAGATCTTGTTGTAATTCTAGATTCAATTGTGGTTTCTACTAGATTCATTCCATTACTTTTATTCATCCATTTTATTATTATGATGTTGTTGATTTCTTCCATGTATGAGTAGTTTCCTTCGTTTTTGGGGAGTATTCTTATAAAATGAAATAAAGATGATCTACTACTTGTGTCTATGATCCATTGATCGATGATGTGTGTTTGATCTCTCCCATTAGATGGTATGTGTAGTCAGTCACATATCATTTTCCTTCAGGTATAAAGATGAGGATGAAACCCTTTGGACATGTTTGAAAGCGTTTCCGAAGCTATTGTGACTAGAAGCGCGGCTAGCAACCTACACGGTCGAAGGGGGAACAAAGAGAGATTCACTAAGCTAATTACGATATCTACGGGGAGACCCTTGATTGCGGTGGTCTATATGGGTGACTTCTCTCAGACATCACGGTGGTTATTTAGAGATGACCTTATTCTTGGCTCAACAAAGTGGACAAGCCTTATAGTGAACATATTATTACGAAACTCTCTCCACACATGTCATGACACAAGAAATAGGTTATCCTAATTATGATTAATTACAATATTCTAGTGGTGTATCCTACATCCCCGAGAATGTCTTAGCCCTATTAAGTTCAACCACCATTCCAAAAGCTCTTGTTACTTGCTTTCTTTTTACTTGTTTTATTTACTTTTCTGCATTCAAACAAAAACCTTTCAAACACCCTTTACTTGAAATCAAAGGCAACTTATAAGTATCCTTTGGTAGATAGTGATGAGGGGCATAAATACCCTAACCAACTAGCTCTCTGTGGGTTTGATACTCTTATTTCGAAACTAACTACAATTGATTTGTACACTTGCAGTCATGACCACACTACTCCAGTTTCAGCACACTTAACTTCCATGTTCCTTCCGGATAAGCTTTTGAGAAAGAAATCAAACCTTGTTGATAATACTACCATATCAATCCTATTAACCCCTGAACAAAAATGAATAAGTAATAATAATCTTGAATTAAAATATCAATAAAATGATTTTTTGCCTTTTTCTATTTAATATGGAATAATTCATATCTTTAAATCCATAAGTCAGAATTTGACAACTAATATGTCTAAATCAATCAGAAAAATGAGAGGAATCCAAACATGACATCCATATCGTCTTTTTTAATCATGTATCAGATATTTTTAATAGTGTAATGTAAGGTTTTCTAAATAAAATTCATTTATTAGTGGCTAAATCTTCAAAAAAATCATATAAAAATCCCTTTTGAATTTAAGGATTCTAAAAATCCTTAGCTCGGGGTTGAGCCTCGCTATACTTGCAGTGGATCTATGATGAAATATCATATTGAGAACCTAAAAATCATTTTTTCGAAAAATCATAACATAAGCATCATATCATGTACGTGTAGTTCAAATCTGACTCACTTCCTGCCGATTCGACACGGATTTGTTATCTTCACAAGGATGGACATAAAAGTTTAATATAAATCGTTTGGGACATTATCTATGGAAGGTGGTTTAGTATTTTGTAAAAATAGAGTGATACCATTTTAAAACTTTCATTCATGATTGCTTCACAAAACGCCCCTTTTTTGGCACTCGGAAAATAGAAAATGACTTTTTAATACGACAAAAATAAAAACCTCCTCATGCAATATTGTTCGTCATCCTAAGATGCATGTGTGTGGACAATATAGACACATTATCACAAAGTATGTTACGATTCTTGCCATAATATTAGTCGTTTGGCCTGAAAAACATGAAAATCTGGAACATGATAGCTCATTTATGAGAAGTTTTTCTTTAGAGATTTGGAATATTCCTAATTTGATATATTTACTTATAACTATGTCACATAATATGACACTACGTGAAAGTTTTACATTGTTTGGATTGTTTTTGATTTTTTATGCCCGTTTCAAACTATGGTCAAAATTCTTATCTCGGGGATGAGTCTCGCTGAACTTTCAGTGGATTTCTGATGAAATAGCATATTGTGAACCGAAAAATAATTTTTCAAAAAATCATGAGTATCAGATCATATACTTGTAGTTCAAATCTGACCCACTTCGAGGAGATTCGGCAGAAATTTATATTTTTCACGAGGGGTTGATAGAAAGGTTTAAGATATCCCGGTAAGTACATTTTCTATTGGAAGGTGATCTATTTTTTAAAAAAAGGGTTGATACCATTTTGAAACTTTCATTTCACGGCTGCTTCACAAAACACATCGTTTTTGGCGGTCAGAAAATGAAAAATGTGGTATACGAAAGTATATGTAATGTTTTATATTTTATTCAACAAAAATATGCAATATTTGAGTTTAGTTAGATAGATCTTATTTTTTGCAAATTTTAATATATTATCTGTACTTTTCCGAATTAGAATGATTTAGTTATTTTTTTCTAGAATTAATGTGGCAAAAAAAAGGAAAATAGCTATGCCGACGACAACGTAGATGTGAAATCTTGGCCGCTGTCGGTGTAGCCTTGACACCATTGCATCGCTGTCACGACCAATTCCCTACGCCGACGGCTACCGCTGGACTATACTGTCTTACGCCGACGGCAAATCTAGGCGACGGCCGATTTGCTCGGTTGTCCGCGTCGGGGCCTATGCCGATAGCTCCGAAAAATAGCCGTCGACGTCTTGATTTGTTCATGTAGTGGAGGTCCGAAACAGGATGCTAAATCATACTATAGTACTTTCTATCCTAGTTGTGGCACTTAATACTAGTAGTAAGTATCTCTGAGGCGTTGCCACCGGTTGGACTGAACAATATTAGGGAAGCACTATGATTTGGCAATCTTGGCTCTACAAATCGTCTAGGCATCAGGTGTTGTGTCATTTTGGACATCCTTGAGGAAGGTGTCACGCCAACAAACCCGGCAAACAAAGAAAAATTAGCGTTCAGCGAATATGACTGGGATTGTCTTCTGTTCAATGTTTAAAACAAACTTTTTTTCACAAAGCTGTTAGGGTGCTGTGTTGTATTCCATGCCGGGTGTTATATTGCCCAGCCTTGTATCTGGTGTGTTTCGCATCGCCATGATGCCGGATGTAACAGTATCCTCGGATGCTGAACTTTGTTGTTTCTTGTTTTCTTCTAATTCAATCGAGACACAAAGCTTTTGCGTGTTCGTAAAAAAAACTTTTTTTCACAAATCACATGATAAAAATACATTGGTTAGCCAAACCAGAGACAATTTACTCTTAATCTAACGAACCAACGCACTAGCTGTGCTTTGTCCCAAAAATGTTCAGTTTAACTGCCGTTATCAGTTAGTCTATAATCCAACAGCTGATACCTAAACCACCACATTTACATAGGAGTACATGAACTCGAATGTAAGATGCTTCACCCGAAGAATGGCGCGAACCATTGGTCGTCTCCATCCAGCTTCACAAAATCCTCCTGCAGGCCTTCCCACAGCTGGTCGTCAGCACCCAGCTGCCACTCTCCAGGCGTCATCTCGTCGGCTTCCGCGCTGCACGGCGAAGGCGTCATAGTCTCGTTTTCTGGCATCGCGCTAGCAATAGCATGACGGTCGTCAATGCCGTTTCCGTGACCTGACAGAGGATCAGAGTCAGAGCACGGGAAGTTGAGCTTGGCACGCGGGCCGCGGAACTCGAGCGCGGCGCAGTCGTACGCCCGCGCAGCCTCCTCGGCGGTGCTGAAGGTCCCGAGCCACTTGCGCACCGCGCGGCGCGGGTCGCGGATCTCCGCCGCCCACTTCCCCCACGGCCGCTGCCGCACGCCGCGGTAGACGTTCTTCTTCCTCCGCCGCTGCTTCCTCTGCGCCGCCGGTTCCACCGTCCCTTCCGCGGCCGCGAAGAAGTCGCATCCGAGGCAGCCGTCGATGCGGCACAGCCCGCACGCCGCGGCGGCGACGATCTCCGGCGGCGCCGTGCTGTACCCGGAGACGACGTGCCCCAGCGCGGCGACGATGATGCCGTGCTCCCGCTCGGAGGAGATGCACCGGCCGGGGGCGAAATCGATCACCGAACCGTTGTTGGCATCCGCAGAGCCTCCTCCGCGGTCATAGCAGCGCGCGGCGCAATCTTGGTTCATAGTGGCCATGGCTATGTATGCTGGCTGCTGGGTGGCGCAATCTTGGTTCGTAGTGCGTCGAGTGGGAGTGCTTGAACTGAGCTGAGGCGGGAGGCGAGGGCGAACGGAGGCGCTTATATACGCTTCGGAAACATCGACAGTAACGCGGTGCGTATGTCGAATAGACAGAAGGGCGCCAGCAGAGAGGACATACGATGCTCGGACCGACGTCGTTGATCTTTCCACTTACGAGTATGTCCAGCCCAGCCCAGACCAGGTGGAAAACGTGTGGATGAGGGAAAGTTGGCTTGCTTCTCGATGGGTTTTTGCTCAGTGGATTGCTGCGTGGACCCGCGCTGGCAGTGGAAGCGACTCGCGCACTGACGACGACGTGCGTGCGGCTGAGGTAGATGCTGACCTCGACATATGGCGTCAACATAGGCTGGACAGAGAGGAGCAACCTGGAGGGTGGACTAGTCTATGTTAGAAAGTCAAAAGAACATAGTTTCGCCACGTACGTGGCTCAGATCTTGCCGGTCACCGTAGATGCTACAATTGCCGAGCCAAAAGAGTGTCAACCTAACTTGGTAAGGACTTGGTAAACAAATCAGCGAGGTTCACATGACTTCGTGTGCAAAATATTTATTTCCCCACTCTTTTATAGCTTATGGGGATAAAACAACTTAGGAGCAATGTGCTTTGTAATATTGCTCTTAATATAATCTGTCTGCATCTGTATAATACAAGCAGCATTATCTTCATAGATAATGGTAGGCGGTTCTAGCGAATCAATCTCACTTGAACCTTGGACAAAGTTCATCATTCTGTGAAGCCATACACATTCTCGTGATGCTTCATACAAAGCAATTATCTCAGAATGATTCGTGGATGTAGCCACCAATGTTTGCTTTGTCGACTTCCAAGAGAAGGATGTACCTCCATGTAAGAAGACAAATTCAGTCTGTGATCTGCCATTATGGGGATCTGACAAGTATCCAGCATCACAATACCCCACCATGGTTCTTTCTTGATTTTTCTTATAGAACAAACCAAGATCTTTGGTGCCCTGAAGATATCTTAGAATATTCTTCACACCAACCCAATGTCTTTTCATTGGCGATGCGCTATATCTAGCCAAAAGATTAACTGCAAATGATATATCAGGTCTCGTGCAGTTTGCTAGATATATTAGTGCATCAGTTGCACTAAGATATGTGAACTCAGGTCCCAATATCTCCTCATCGTCATCCTTAGGTCTAAAAGGGTCTTTATCTCTATCAAGAGACCTAACAACCATAGGTGTTTTAGATGGGTATGATTTATCCATATTGAATTTCTCGAATATCTTTTGGATATAAGCAGACTGGTGAACTAATATTCCTGAAGAAATATGTTCAAGTTGTAAACCAATACAAAATTTGGTCTTACCCAAATCTTTCATCTCAAATTCCGTCTTCAGATGATTACTAGCCTCATTTATCTCTTGTGTAGTACCAATGCTATTCAAATCATCCACATACACAGAGATTATACAAAATCCATAAGTAGATTTCTTGATGAACACACATGGGCAATCATCATCATTTAAGTACCCTTTCTGCAAAAGGAACTCACTTAGTCGGTGTACCACATTCTACCCGACTGCTTCAAGCCGTATAACGACCTCTGTAGCTTTACGCAAAACATTTTGCGATCAACCTTTGGATCTGGAATCTTCATTCCCTCAGGGACTTTCATGTAGATATCCATATCCAGCGACCCATATAAATATGCGGTCACCACATCCATCAATTGGATATACAAATTCATTTGCACTAGCAGCGATATCAAGTATCGGAACGTGATTCCACTCATCATAGGAGAATATGTTTCATCGTAATCGACGCCAGGTTTCTGTGTAAACCCTTGTGCTACAAGCCTCGCCTTATATCTCACCACCTCATTGTTTTCGTTCCTCTTTCGAACAAAAACCCATTTCGCCCCTACGGGGAAAACATGCTGAGGAGTAGGTATCACTTTAGTAAATACCCCTCTTTTGGTAAGCGAGCACAATTCATCCTCAATTGCAACCATCCATTTGGACCAGTCCGAGCGTTTCATACACTCTGCCATGGTCTTAGGTTCACAGTCCAATGCCAGGTCATCTGCAATCTTTGAGGAGAAAAATATGTCGACATTTGTAGACTTTCTGTTGAACGATTCTCCTGATTCAACATAGTTTGTGGAAATTTCTTCAATACCTTCAGACTCATCGTGATTTCCCTCAACGATTGAATCGAGGTGTTCCAATGTCCCAGCACTTATATTTGTGTGCGCACTTGTGCTGGGCCCTGGATGATGAACATCCTTTAGGTGTCTTTCTTCAACACTTGGTTGAACGTCAACCCGTGGTTGACCTACATTTACTGTTTCAGAGATCCTCATTCCCCGTGGACGCTTCTGAGAAGCCTTGTCCTTTTTGTCCAGATTTCTCCCCCTCTTGGGCAGTTGAGTGGTCTTTGCTATCTCAACTCTCTCTGGGACATTCATAGCAGGAACATGAGATTTAGTGACACCTTTATACTCAGTAAATGCATCTAGCATATTATTTGCAATATTTTGCAAATTTATGATCCTCTGAACCTCCAGTTCAGATTCGTTCGTACGTGGATCTAAAGACTGAATGCCTTCAACATTCCAATCTATTTCCCGGCATTCTTTGTGGTCCTTTTCTCCCCCTAATGCCGGAAAATTATCCTCATCGAAGATGCAATCAGCGTACCGGGCTATGAAGAGATCCCATGTTAGAGGCTCCAGGTACTTTATAATCGACGGAGAAGTGTACCTCACATAAATACCCATCTTTCTATGTGGACCCATCGATGTACGCTGAGGTGGTGATATCGGCACGTACACAGCGCAACCGAATCTTCAAAGGCTTGGTTGATTTCCACGTACTAACTGCAACGGGTAGGTCGTATGGTATGCAGTCGTTCGAATTTGTATCAATTCCGCGGCATGTAACACCGCATGTCCCCAACATGAAGTTGGGAGATTACAATTCTGTAGGAGCGGTCTTGCTATCAACTTGATCCTCTTGATAAGTGATTCTGCAAGACCATTTTGTGTGTGTACATACGGTACAGAATGCTCCACAGTTATGCCCAAAGCTAAGAAGTAATCATTGAATGCTCGTGAACTAAACTCAGCAGCATTATCCATTCTGATGGATTTTATCCTATGTTCAGGATGATTAGCTCTTAATTTAATGATTTGAGTAATCAGCTTTGCAAATGTATGGTTCCTTGTCGATATGAGACACACATTTGACCATCTTGTAGATGCATCAATGAGTACCATAAAATATCTGAATGATCCTGATACATTATGTTCGACTGCATAATTATTACAATACCATATGTCTTATGACACAAATATTTTACAACACACAATATATGTAAGGACATCATCACAATACTTATGACACTATAAGGAGTTTAAAGTCGGTCTCCATATATGTCACTTGTAGAAGTGAAATCCACTAACATGTCTTCAGCATGAAGTGTTGGTCCTTCCTTTTGCTAAGGCTGGTTATGATTCTCTATATTCTTTTGAACACTGTTCTGTTGAACACCTTGGGAACTCTCGACCATCGGTCCAGTGAAGTGAGCTTCGTATTGGTGCCCTTGGGCCTTCTTTCCTTTGGTTGATTGTTGATACAGCGACACCAAATGCTTAGAAGTTGTACACTTCTTTTCAGTATGAGTGTTACAACCACATCGATAACAACCTTGAGAATTGTTACCCCTATCATTTCTCTTAAAATGATTCTTGCTCTTTTGGACTCCATGGCTATTCTGATTCTCATTGCGTTTCCACTTTCCCTTAGACCTCATACGGTTCTTCTTTGAACCATGAAAGTTTTGAGCATTGTAAGAATTGAAATGTTCTTCAGGTAGCGGCAATGTTCCCGTTGGACGGGAAAGATTATTCTTATCAAGAATTTCATTGTGCTTTTATGCCTGAAGGAGTGCATATATCAATTCAGAATGCTTCCTATACTTTTGGTTACGATGTTGTTCAGCAATCAACCTCATATTAGGATGGAAAGTAGAGAGCGTCTTCTCAATGAGATCCGCATCCGAAACTGCACTGTTGCAGAATCTCAACTTTGAGTTGATTTGATGCACGACGGAGTTGTATGCCGCAACGGACTTAAAATCCTGAAAGCGGATTAGTGCCTATTGCCTTTGCGCTTCAGGCAACATCACCGATCTCTGTTGATCATAGCGCTCCTTTAAGGAGTCCCATAACGATAGAGGATTTTCCTTCATCATGTACTCATCTTTCAGAGCGGGATCGAGGTGATGTCTAATAAAGTGTAAAGCAGCATACTTTGTCGGTTCTGGTATAGCAGGAGCACCTTGAGCAGGTGTGGTTATAGTGCTGATTAAATTCCTGGATGACAAGTTAATCTTGACATCCATTGCCCAGGACAGATAGTTTCTGACATCAAGTGCAAGTTCAGCAAATTCTTTCTTGGATATGTTATCCATAGCCTACATGAAAAATATCATGCCCATTAATTTACCAACAAGTAAATTAATTGTGTGTAAAATAGCATGCTTGATCCACTTGAAGGTCTAGGAAAAGCCTATTCGACCCATCATATGACATTCTACAAATAGATAATCACCATATATGGTATAGATCATATTTGTAGGACACATGGAGATAGTCACTACCAAGTAGTGTAGATCTCACTTACATGTTTACTTTCATTTTTGCTTTAAACACAAGGTAATCACTACAAAGTAGTGTAGACCGACCACTTATGGTACTTCACACAACCTTGTGTTTAATAAAACACATTGAAGGTAGTCGCCAACTTGGTGGCGTAGACCTCACAGTTGTGTATCAAGTAATTCATTGATATTTAACCAATCCATAAGTTGTGCGCAAATTTGAAATTTGTCATATTATTTTGTCAAGCATAGTCAACATAAAGCAATTAAAAATTGCAAACAGTCTAATATTGACATTTAAATGTGCAGATACTATATAGTTAGTGCTAGATAATACTAACAAACACATATTTACAAAAACTGAAGCTAAAAAGCTAATCAGAAAAAGAGAATCAAATTTCTAATGTACCGGGCCAAATATCCATAGCCCAATATGGTGGTACATTTTTTGATCTACTCTTTTATTTTTATTTTAATATTTTTCATGTACGTGGCCAGCTGACCAACGTACGCAATCTGGACACTTCTGGACGGCACGAGCGAGCGGATAAGCCAGGGAGAGAAGCAATTTTAACCCCACGCGTTCCTGACGGAACCGCTCCCCACACGCACGCGCGTCCCTATTTCTGCGGCGGCGGCTAGTCCAGTATCGCCGGCAGCTGTTCACCGGCGAGGTGCGAATGCTCCCGGCGCGACATCCTCCTCCGAAGAAGATCCGCTGGACAGGTGCGTCCCGGGCGCCACTCCATTGGAGTGGCCGTTGGAGAGGTCAAGCCTCATCAGGATCCAACCCCTCGACCGTCCACCGGCTCGGCGTGCCTCCTGCACGGAGCACGATACTACGAAGCAGATGCGGCAGCGCGGAGGCGGTGCTGCAGCGGCGGAGCTTCCCGACCCGTTGTCGAGTACGTCCCCAAGCGCCGTTGCCGACAGGGGGAGGCGCGGCGCGAGGCCGGCGCTTGACGGAGCGGTCGCCGGTCGCCGGGGAGGCGCGGTGCGAGGCCGGCGAAGAAGATAGAGGAAGAACTCAGGAATTTACCCCGGGCTTATAGCTCCTATGCGACGTCTTTACGCGGAATTGGAAGGAACATGACATCGTTGAAAAGAATAGCTCGCATGTGACGGTTGTGAGGCAGCTAATATCCCAGGGCCACACGGGTCATAAAACGGTCGTTAAGGACACATTTAACTTTGTTCCAAGATTAGGGTTAAGCCAAACCGGTCGGTTGGGACAGCCAGTCAAGCCAATCAAACCAACCACTTCCGACCGAGAGCGCGCGTCACACTGACTGTAGCTTCCCCGACAGCGGCGGTGGACCTCACCCATCGTTCTCGGCGCCGGCGGCGGCACAGCAATTAATTTAGGCGGCGGCGCTTTCGTTCGACGGCGAAGGTGGTGAGTGCCATTTGAAAGCTAATTCCTCTCCCATTCTTCTCAATTCGAGATCTGAGCGTGCCCATTGATGCTAGATTGTGGAGGCGAGGGTGTGCTGAACAGGGCGAGGTGGAACGAGATGGAGCATGGAGAGGGGACTTCTAATCGGTATATCCCGTATCTCTGCACTTAATTTCTCTAAGGTTGAGCTCTTTGTTTGGTTCCGCTAGCTCACAGTGCCCGCCAAAAACAGGAGAGACGATGTTGCGCGCCAAACCTTCGAATTTCGCATCAATTTCTTTCCCTCTAGGGCTGTTTTAGTATATGGCAGCACACAGCTCATTGAGAGATACACAGTTGTTAAATGGGAGGTGGAATTAGAACATGTTGATCCCCAAGAGCTAATAAACATGGGAGAGGAGGCGGTGAGGAAAATGGTGAAAAAAATTGGGGATAGTGTGGTTTGGGGGCCAGAGCAAGAAGTTTCTTTGTTACGATTTGATGATTGCAAATGTGACTATGTTAGGGTTGAGACAGGGGAACATATAGTTGATGAAATCGATGAGCGAAATGGTTGGACAAGCAAAATTGTTCTGTTTTTAGCAAAGCTCATTGATCTGAAACCTGATTCGAGGGTTGGATATGTGGCCTCGAAGCTGGCTGCTAAGATGGTCGAGGATGATTGGGCTGCACAAACGCAAGTAATGCCTATACTTACTATTGGAATTATGCCCTAGAGGCAATAATAAAGCTGTTATTATTATAATTCTTGTTCATGATAATGTTTATATTCCATGCTAGAATTGTATTAAGCGGAAACTTTAATACTTGTGTGGTTTGTGAACAACACCGTGTCCCTAGTACGCCTCTAAGGACTCGCTCATTGATTAATGATGGTTAAGGTTTTCTAACCATGGACATGAGTTGTCAGTTAATAATGAGATCATATCATTGGGAGAATGATATGATGGACAGACCCAAACTAAGCGAAGCAATTAGATCGTGTCATCGTGTTCGTCTTTGCGAAGCTTTTCTTATGTCAAATATTGTATTCCTTAGACCATGAGATAATACAACTCCCTGGTATCAGAAGAAAGCTTTGAGGTCATCAAACGTCATCCTATGAGAGGGTGATCATAAAGGTGTCTCTCAGGTGATCGGAAAGTATCTGTTGGGTTGTATGTATCGAGATGGGATTTGTCCCTCCCAAGTCGGAGAGATATACTTCGGGCCCACTCGGTAATCGATATCAACACCGCTTGCAAGAATGTGGTTAAGGAGTTAATCACAAAGTGATATCGGATTACGGAACGAGTAAAGTACTTGCTATGAACGAGATTGAACTAGGTATGACGGTATCGACGATAAAATCTCGGGCAAGTAAAATATCGCGAGACGAAGGGAATATATATATGGGATTGGTTGAATCCTGGCAGCATGGTTCATCCTATATGATCATCGTTGAATGTGTGGGAGTCAATATGGGTGTCCAGACCCCGCTGTTGATTATTGATAGAAGATCATGTCTGCATATTCTCGAACCCGCAGGGTCACACACTTAACGTGTCTCGACGCTAGGATAGATTGGATAATTAGTTTATGAGTTTTTGTTCGGAGTCTCGGATGGGATCCGGGACATCACGAGAGGTTCCGGAGTGGTCCGGAGAATAAGATTCATATAAGGCAGTGCAGTTTTTGGAGTTCGGAATTGTTCCGGGTTAATCGGTATTGTACCGGAAGCTTCTAGAACCTTCCGGAAGGGGACCAACGTGGCCACACCTTTCGGGAGGGGGCATGGGCCTATGAGGGAGTTCCCTGGCCGCATTGGGCCAGGGGCACAAGGCCCCATAGGGCCCAGCCGGCCAAAGAGGGTTTAAACTCGAGATAGAGTTTCTAGAAGGGGGGGTTTCCTTGCCCCCCACTCTTCCTCCTTTGGGGCCGCCGGTTTGGGTTGGGGGAGGGGGCTAGGGCTGCCCCCACCCCTCTATATATAGAGGGCTAGGGGCGCACCACCCCCCTACACCTTCCCCTCCAACCCTAGCCGCCCTGCTGCCCTTCCTCTCTCCCTCCCGACTGTTTGTAGGCGAAGCCCTGCTGCAGAAATTCTCCACCATATAAACCACGCCGTCGTGTTGTAGATCCAATCCGTCTCTCCACCATACTTGCTGGTACGAGGAAGGAGGAGACGTCGAGGTTCTGCACGTGTGCATCTCATGGAGGCACCGCCACTTGTGGTGCTAGATCGGATCGGATCGCGAGGAGGAGAAGCGAGCACGACTACATCACCCACGTTCCGACGAACGTTCCGCTGTGCGAATCTTCAAGGGTATGAAGATCTAATCCAATCCCTCTCGTTGTTTGCATCTCCTAGATTAGATCTTGGCTTTCCCTCTGTTCGCATCCGTAGAAAATTTTGATTTACTATGCCGCGAAACCCTTCACTTACTGAGTTGGAAGTGTTAACAGTGGAGGATGATGCTAATGCACAAGGGGATGCTGCAGATGCTAATGCACAAAGGATTATAACTGTTGACTGGAATTCAGTTGAGATACATGACCAGACTGATTTGGTCATTGCACCAATAGATGACATTGAAATGGCAAAGCTTTTTGGCATTCCTATAGATGACAGAGACAAGGAGAAGAAGAGGGATGAAGCTGCAAATGATGGTGACAACTATTTAAGAGATGAAGAGGCAGATATAGATCTAGAGTTATTGGAAAATGCTGCAGTTCATGTAGATGATGCACATGATGATGAGCTAGTAATAGTTTATGACAAAGAGGACCCAGTTATTGAAGTTGGGAGATTGTTTCCAAGCATGGATGAATTCAGGATGTGTTTCAGGACATATGCAGTCAAACGTGAGTTTGCTACCAAGACTATGTGGACTGATAAAAAGAAGTTCTATGCAAAATGCATAGGTTATGATGGTGGTGCCAAGCCTTGCAAGTGGTATATATCTGCTAGACCCCAACCTGATGGAAGGAAAATAAGAGTGAATCAAATTCCAAAACCTCATACTTGCATTAAAAGTTCTCAAACAGTTACAAAGATGACATCACAATTATGGGTTGCAGAAAAGATCAAGCCCATTTTAGCCACAACACCAAACAACACTACAAAGAGACTGAAAATAGACTTGGAAAAGCAGTACCCCATTAAGCTGAATTATACTACAGTGTGGAAGGCAAAGCAAAGGGCAATGAAAGAGCTATATGGTGATTGGGCAAATACCTTTCGAATGCTTTATAACTTCAAAGCAGAAGTAGAGAAGAGGTCACCTGGCAGTGTTGTGGAGATAGATACCGAGGTAACAACTGATGGGAAAGTCTTCTTCTCTAAATTATTCATGGCTTTAAAGCCTTGCATCGATGGCTTCAAAGCAGGGTGCCGTCCATATTTGAGTATAGACTCATCTTTATTGACTGGAAAGTGGAATGATCAACTAGCAGCATGCAATGCTTTAGATGGACACAATTGGATGTTCCCTGTAGCTATTGGCATGTTTCAGTCTGAGACAGAGGCATCATGGACATGGTTCATGATGCAGTTGAAAAGATGCATAGGGCCAGTCTCTCCATTGGCAGTGCACACAGATGCATGTAAAGGTTTAGAAAATGCAGTGAAGATTGTTTTCCCTCATGCTGAGCAGAGGGAGTGCTTCGGCCATATGTGGATGAATTTGATCAAAAAATTCAGAGGAGATGATTTTGGACGCATGTGGCCAGCAGCAAAATCTTACACCAGACAGACACATTCATATCACCTTGAGAAGATTAAGGCGGCATGCTCTAAGGAGGATAGGGTCAAGTTTTGTACATGGTTGGAACCCTACCATTCTCTTTTATGGTACAGGTCTGGTTTTAACACTGCCATCAAATGTGATCATATCAACAATAATTTGGCAGAAAGTTTCAACAACAAAGTGAAGGAGTTAAAAGACTTGCCTGTCCATGACATGGTTGACCAGATCAGGATCATGATCATGAGGTTGTGGGAATTGAGAAGAAGGCTTGGTGATGTTCTGCAAGGAGATAAGCTTCCTGATGTTGTGCAGTAGGTGGTCAACAGGAGCAGAAATCTTGCACATTTGCGTGTCGAGAAATCCTCATTGTGGGGTGCTGAAGTCAGAGATACAAAGACTGGAAGGAGGCATGTTGTTGACACTCAATTGCATGAATGCACATGCCTTGAGTGGCAACACACTGGGAAGCCTTGTGAGCATGCCATACTTTTCTTGGCCTCCAAACACAAGCTAAATATGCACCCATATTTGCATGAGTATTATTCTGTAGAAAAATTCAAGGCTGCATATGGAACACCAATTCCAGCACTTACAGATCAGTCTCTGTGGCCTGAAGTGGACATTCAGTTCTCCTTGTGTCCTCCTTTGATGAAAAGAAAGGCTGGCTGGCCCAAGCAGAGTAGATTCAAGGCTTGGTTTGAGAAAGGTGGGAGCAGCAAGAAGGGAAAGAAAGATGAAAAGAAAGATGCCAAGCCAAAAAGGGCCCAAAAAGGTAACAAGAATAGATGCAAACTCTGTGAAGAACTTGGACATCGAGCTGGCTCTACCAAGTGCAGATACACTGCTGAAAAGCCAAAGTATGTTCATCCAAAATCTATCCCATTTCATGTTGATGATTTTTCTCCCCCAGCTAACTTGCTTGTTTTCAGGAGGAAGCGTGGAGAAAAAGGCCCACCTCTTGTTGTTGACGAATGCTGGCCAGTGAAAAGGGCAAGAATCAATGGCCAAAGAAAGAAGAGAACTAACCAGATCATGTTTGGTGCTGCTGAGGTGCAATCTGAACTTGTTTTGGAGGATGATGTGCAAACTGTTGAGGCTTTAGGGCACACCGTTTCTGATTTGGAAGCTCCGGTGCAAAATGAGGGGCAAAATGAGCCTGTTGTTGAGGCTCTAGTGCAAATTGAGCATGTTGTTGAGGCTCTGGTGCAAAATGAGCCTGTTGTTGAGGCTCTGGTGCAAAATGAGCCTGTTGTTGAGGTTCTGGTGCAAAATGAGCCTGTTGTTGAGGCTCTGGTGCAAACTGACCATGTTGATGAGGCTCTGGTGCAAAGTGACCATGTTGATGAGGCTCTGGTGCCAGATTGTGTTGTTGAGGAGGTGCAGGAGGTGAAGGAGACTCTTCGACGTGCTGTGGGGAGGCCAGTGATGGGTTTCGCGGCATAGTAAATCAAACTTTTCTACGGATGCGAATAGAGGGAAGCCAAGATCTAATCTAGGAGATGCAAACAACGAGAGAGATTGGATTAGATCTTCATACCCTTGAAGATTCGCACAGCGGAACGTTCGTCGGAACGTGGGTGATGTAGTCGTACTCGCTTCTCCTCCTCGCGATCCGATCCGATCTAGCACCGCAAGTGGCGATGCCTCCGGGAGATGCACACGTACAGCACCTCGACGTCTCCTCCTTCCTTGGTCCAGCAAGTATGGTGGAGAGACGGATTGGATCTACAACGCGACGGCGCGGTGTATGTGGTGGAGAGTTTCTGCAGCAGGGCTTCGCCTACACGCAGTCGGGAGGGAGAGAGAGAGGAGGGCAGCAGGGCGACTAGGCTTGAGGGGAAGGTGTAGGGGGGGTGGTGCGCCCCAGCCCTCTATATATAGAGGGGTGGGAGCCTGCCCTAACCCCTCCCCCAAGCCCTAGGCCGGTGGCCGAAGGAGGGAGGAGTGGGGGGCAAGGAAACCCCCCCTTCTAGAAGCTCGAACTAGGGTTTATCCCTTGGTTGGCCGGCTGGGCCCTATGGGGCCTTGTGCCCCTGGCCCAATGCGGCCAGGGCACTCCCTCATAGGCCCATGCCCCCTCCCGATAGGTGGGACCACGTTGGTCCCCCTCCGGAAGGTTCTAGAAGCTTCCGGTACAATACCGATTAATCCGGAACAATTTCGAACTCCAAAAACTGCACTACCTTATATGAATCTTATTCTACGGACCATTCCGGAACCTCTCATGATGTCCCGGATCCCATCCGAGACTCCGAACAAAAACTCATAAACTAATTATCCAATCTATCCTAGCGTCAAGACACGTTAAGTGTGTGACCCTTCGGGTTCGAGAATATGCGGACATGATCTTCTATCAGTAATCAACAGCGGGGTCTGGAAACCCATATTGACTCCCACATATTCATCGATGATCATATCGGATGAACCACGATGCCAGGATTCAATCAATCCCATATATATATTCCCTTCGTCTCGCGATATTTTACTTGCCCGAGATTTGATCGTCGGTACCGTCATACCTAGTTCAATCTCGTTCTCAGCAAGTACTTTACTCGTTCCGTAATACGATATCACTTTGTGATTAACTCCTTAACCACATGCTTGCAAGCAGTGTTGATATCGATTACCGAGTGGGACCGAAGTATATCTCTCCGACTTGGGAGGGACAAATCCCATCTCGATACATACAACCCAACAGGTACTTTCCGATCACCTGAGAGACACCTTTATGATCACCCTCTCATAGGATGACGTTTGATGACCTCAAAGCTTTCTTCCGATACCAGGGAGTTGTATTATCTCATGGTCTAAGGAATACAATATTTGACATAGGAAAAGCTTCGCAAAGATGAACACGATTACACGATCTAATTGCTTCGCTTAGTTTGGGTCTGTCCATCACATCATTCTCCCAATGATATGATCTCATTATTAATCGACAACTCATGTCCATGGTTAGGAAACCTTAACCATCATTAATCAATGAGCTAGTCCATACAGGCGTACTAGGGACACGGTGTTGTTTACAAACCACACAAGTATTAAAGTTTCCGCTTAATACAATTCTAGCATGGAATATAAACATTATCATGAACAAGAATTATAATAATAACATCTTTATTATTGCCTCTAGGGCATAATTCCAACAGTCTCCCACTTGCACTAGAGTCAATAATCTAGTTTACATTTGGAAACAATCTTACACCCATGGCACTAAGGTGCTGATCATGTTTTACACGTGGAAGAGGTTTAGTTAATGGATCTGCGACAATTCAGATCTGTATGTACTTTGCTAATCTTCAGATCTCCATCTGCTATATAATCTCGGATTATATGAAACTTGCGGTTGATATGCTTGGTCTTTGGATGATATCTTGGTTCCTTAGCGAGTGCTATGGCGCCAGTGTTGTCACACAATATCTCCAGTGGGTCCAATGCACTTGGAACCACGCCAAGCTCAGTGATGAAGTTCCTGATCCAAACTCCTTCACTTGACGCTTCTGCAGTAGCCATGTATTCCGCTTCTACTGTAGATCCCGCGATCACGCTTTGCTTGCAGCTTCTCCAGCTCACAGCTCCTCCATTCAAAATATACACGTATCCTGTCTGAGACTTAGAATCATCCTTGTCGGTGTCGAAACTAGCGTCGACGTAACCTTTTACGACGAGTTGTTCATCACCCCCATAGACTAAGAACATTTCTTTAGTCCTATTTAGGTACTTTAGGATGTTCTTCACGGCTGTCCAGTGTTCCACTCCTGGATCACTTTGATATCTGCTCGTCAAACTAAGAGCATTGGACACATCCGGTCTAGTACACAGCACGGCATACATGATAGAACCTATGGCCAAGGCATAAGGCACTTTGCTCATAGCTTCCCTATCATTTACCGTAGCTGGACACTGAGCCGTGCTCAATATCTTACCTGACAACATAGGCACTGAACCTTTCTTTGCCTTATCCATTCTGAACCTTTTCAGAACTTTGTCTAGGTATGTACTCTGGCTTAAAGCTATCAGGCGTCTTTGTCTATCTCTATAGATTTTGATGCCCAATATATAAGCAGCTTCACCTAGGTCTTTCATTGAAAAACACTTGTTCAAATAACTCTTCACATCGTTAAGCATGTTAATGTCATTTCCAATAATCAATATGTCATCCACATATAGTACTAGAAATGTCACCGAGCTCCCACTCACTTTCTTGTAGATGCAAGCTTCGTAGCAATTTGGAACAAATCCAAAGCTCTTGATCACTTGATCAAAACGAAGGTTCCAACTCCGAGATGCTTGCTTCAGTCCATAAATGGAACGCTGAAGTTTGCATACTTTATCAGCATCCTTAGGATCGACAAAACCTTCGGGTTGCATCATATACAACTCTTCATCAATGTTGCCATTGAGGAACGCAGTGTTGACATCCATCTGCCATATTTCATAATCATGAAACGCAGCAATTGCTAATAAAATCCGAATGGACTTAAACATCGCTACGGGAGAGAAAGTCTCATTGTATTCAACACCTTGAACTTGTTGAAAACCTTTCGCGACAAGCCGTGCTTTATAGACGGTAACATTACCATCCGCGTCCGTTTTCTTCTTGAAGATCCATTTGCACTCAACGGCCTTTCGGTCACTAGGAGGGTCCAACAAAGTCCATACTTGGTTTTCGCTCATGGATCCCAATTTGGATTTCATGGCTTCTAGCCATTTCTCAGAGTCTGGGCTCATCGTCGCTTCCTCATAGTTCGTAGGTTCACTGTCTTTTACTAACAAGACAGTCAAGACAGGGTTGCCGTACAACTCAGGAGGGGCACGCGACCTTGTCGACCTGCGACGTTCAGTAGCAGCATCGTCCAAAGCTTCATGATCCTTGTCATTGGCTTCCTCTATTGTTGGTGCAGGCGGCACTGGAACAATTTCAGGTGTTGCGCTACTTTCCAATTCAAGAGAAGGTTCAATAACCTCGTCTAGCTCTACTTTCCTCCCACTCACTTCTTTCGAGAGAAACTCCTTCTCAAGAAAGGAACCATTCTTTGCGACAAAAACTTTGCCTTTGGTTCTGTGATAGAAGGTATACCCAATAGTTTCCTTAGGGTATCCTATGAAGACGCATTTCTCCGCTTTGGGTTCGAGCTTGTCCGGCATCAACTTCTTGACGTAAGCTTCACATCCCCAAACTTTAAGAAACGACAACTTAGGTTTAGCACCAAACCACAGTTCATACGGTGTCGTCTCAACGGATTTAGATGGTGCCCTATTTAAAGTGAATGCAGCGTTTTCTAATGCATAACCCCAAAATGATAACGGCAAATCAGTAAGAGACATCATTGATCGGACCATATCTAATAGGGTTCGATTCTGGCGTTCAGACACACCATTGCGTTGTGGTGTTCCGGGTGGCGTGAGTTGCGAAACGATTCCGCTTGCTTTAAGATGCGTGAGAAAATCATAACTCAAATATTCACCTCCACGATCGGATCGTAGAAATTTAATCTTTCTGTTACGATGGTTCTCCACTTCATTCTGAAATTCCTTGAACTTTTCAAATGTTTCAGATTTATGTTTAATTAAATAGATATACCCATATCTACTTAAGTCATCGGTAAAAGTGAGAAAATAGCGATATCCACCGCGCGTCGAAACACTCATCGGTCCGCATACGTCGGTATGTATGATTTCCAATAATTTCGTTGCTCGCTCGATCATACCGGAGAACGGGGTTTTGATCATCTTGCCCATGAGGCATGGTTCGCATGTGTCAAATGATTCAAAATCAAGAGACTCCAAAAGTCCATCAGAATGGAGTTTCTTCATGCGTTTTACACCAATATGACCTAGACGACAGTGCCACAAATAAGTAGTATTATCACTATCTACTTTGCATCTCTTAGCTTCAATGTTATGGATGTGTGTTTCATCCCTTTCGAGATTTAGAAGAAATAAACCATTCACAAGAGGTGCATGACCATAAAAGATGTTACTCATATAAATAGAACAACCATTATTCTCCGATTTAAATGAATAACCGTCTTGCAATAAACAAGATCCAGAAATAATGTTCATGCTCAACGTAGGCACATAATAACATTTATTGTGGTTTAAAACTAATCCCGAAGGTAAAACTAAGGAGAGCGTGCCGACGGCCATCACATCAACTCTTGATCCGTTGCCAACGCGCATCGTCACCTCATCCCTCACAAGCTGCCGTCTATTCCGTAGCTCCTGTTTCGAGTTACAAATATTAGCAACTGAACCAGTATCAAATACCCGGGCACTACAATCAGGGCTAGTAAGGAAAACATCAATAACATGTATATCAAATATACCTTTGATGGTGCCAGCCTTCTTGTTCGCTAAGTACTTCGGATAGTTGCGCTTCCAGTGACCCTTGTCCTTGCAATAGAAGCACTCAGTGTCCGGCTTAGGACCAGACTTGAGCTTCTTCTCAGCAGGGGCAACGCGCTTGCCGCCGCCTTTCTTGAAGGGCTTCTTTGCACCCTTACCTTTCTTGAAGGTGGGGGGCTTGTTGACCATCAACACATGATTATCCTTTTTGATGTCCACCTCCGCAGCCTTCAGCTTTGCGAAGAGCTCGGTGATCGTATCAGTGGAACCAATCTGATTGTGAGTCACTACAAAACTTTTGTAGCTGGGAGGGAGTGATTGCAGAACCCTGTCAATCTTGAGCTCCTCTGGAATCTTGCAGTCCAGTTGCTCAAGGCGTTGAGTGTAGCCCGACATCTTAATGGCGTGCTCACTAACGGAACTCCCTTCCTCGATCTTGCAGTTAAAGAACTTCTCAGAGATCTCATATCTCTCAGAACGGGCCTGAGTCTGAAACATGGTTTTCAGCTCCTCGAGAATCTCAAAGGGCCCGGGATAGTCTTCAAAACGATTTTGAAGGTCCGATTCCATAGCAAACAACATGGTGCTCTTAATCACACCATAATCATCTTTGTGCGACTGATAGACAGCTTTCTCATCAGCCGGCGCAGTAGCAGCAGGGGCGTCACCTAACGCACTCTCAAGGACATAGTCCTTTTGACCGCCAGAGAGAATGATTCTCAGATTGCGGAACCAATTGGTGAAGTTAGACCCATTGTTTCTAAGCTTTTCCTTCTCAGCAAAAACGTTGAAGTTGAAGTTGGACTTAGCCATTTGATCTACAATATTTGCAAGTACAAATTAGACTATGTTCATGATAACTAGTTCAACTTTTAATCAAATTACTAGATGAACTCCCACTAAATTCAACATCCCTCAAGTTGTTTAGTGAACACGATCCAAATTCACCACACCTAATCCGATCTTCACGAGAAGAGATGTGGTTTCAATGGTGGACAACGAAGTGTCGATCATATCATTCATATGACTCATGCTTAACCTTTCGGTTCATGTGTTCCGAGGCCATGTCTGTACATGCTAGGCTCGTCAAGTTAGACCCAAGTATTTCCGCGTGTGCAAAACTGGCTTGCACCCGTTGTATGTGAACGTAGAGTCTATAGCATCCGATCATCACGTGATGCTTGGACACGACGAACTTTCGCAACGGTGCATACATGGGGAGAACACAGTTTTTATCTTGATCTTTAAGTGAGGAATCAGATTATAATGCTACCGTCGCGACCTAAGCATAATAAGATACATAAAAGGATAAACATCACATGCATATAACTTTATGTGACATGGTATAGCCAATCTTCGTGCAATGATCTCCATCTTGTGCGTGCCGGCATGATCTCCATCACTCCACCATGATTGCCTCCACCACGAATAGCAACTACAACTATTGCTAACTACTTAGCGATAAAGTAAAACTATTACATGGCATATAAGAAGTTGACACACAGGTCATACACAATTATAAAGACAACCATATGGCTCCTGCCGGTTGTGTACTCATCGACATGCAAGTCGTGAAACATTACAAAACATGATCATCGCATACATTATACACATCACATCTTGGGCCATACCATATCACAGAAAACACTCCCTGCAAAAACAAGTTAGACGCCTCTATTTTGTTGTTGCATGTTTTACGTGGCTTATGGGAGTAGCAAGCTAAGAACGATTTTTACCTACGGAAAGCCACAACGGTGATATTATGGTTGCCAAACTCCGGTGTAAATCCCATGACAACTATAGTGAGAGAAACTAGCATCCACCAGCCGCATGTGTGGAACAAGCCACACGTCAAGTGCGGAGCCGGTCTCGCGAACGACGTCGCGTAAGGTTGGCCTGGACCGCTTCAATCTCACTATCCCGCATCATAAGAAGAACAGAAACAAGAGGTTTGCAACAGAAAACATCAACGCCCGCAACAACCATGTTGCGTTCTACTCGTGAAACACATCTACGCATAGATCTAGCTCTGATACCACTGATGGGTTTCGCGGCATAGTAAATCAAAATTTTCTACGGATGCGAACAGAGGGAAGCCAAGATCTAATCTAGGAGATGCAAACAACGAGAGAGATTGGATTAGATCTTCATACCCTTGAAGAGTCGCACAGTGGAACATTCGTCGGAACGTGGGTGATGTAGTCGTACTCGCTTCTCCTCCTCGCGATCCGATCCGATCTAGCACCGCAAGTGGCGATGCCTCCGGGAGATGCACACGTGCAGCACCTCGACGTCTCCTCCTTCCTTGGTCCAACAAGTATGGTGGAGAGACGGATTGGATCTACAACGCTACGGCGCGGTGTATGTGGTGGAGAGTTTCTGCAGCAGGGCTTCGCCTACACGCAATCAGGAGGGAGAGAGAGAGGAGGGCAGCAGGGCGACTAGGCTTGAGGGGAAGGTGTAGGGGTGGTGGTGCGCCCCAGCCCTCTATATATAGAGGGGTGGGCGCCTGCCCTAACCCCTCCCCCAAGCCCTAGGCCGGCGGCCAAAGGAGGGAGGAGTGGGGGGCAAGGAACCCCCCCTTCTAGAAGCTCCAACTAGGGTTTATCCCTTGGTTGGCCGGCTGGGCCCTATGGGGCCTTGTGCCCCTGGCCCAATGCGGCCAGGGAACTCCCTCATAGGCCCATGCCCCCTCCCGACAGGTGGGACCACGTTGGTCCCCCTCTGGAAGGTTCTAGAAGCTTCCGGTACAATACCGATTAACCCGGAACAATTCCGAACTCCAAAAACTGCACTACCTTATATGAATCTTATTATCCGGACCATTCCGGAACCTCTCGTGATGTCCCGGATCCCATCCGAGACTCCGAACAAAAACTCATAAACCAATTATCCAATCTATCCTAGCGTCGAGACACGTTAAGTGTGTGACCCTTCGGGTTCGAGAATATGCGGACATGATCTTCTATCAATAATCAACAGCGGGGTCTGGAAACCCATATTGACTCCCACACATTCATCGATGATCATATCAGATGAACCACGATGCCAGGATTCAATCAATCCCATATATATATTCCCTTCGTCTCGCGATATTTTACTTGCCCGAGATTTGATCGTCGGTACCGTCATACCTAGTTCAATCTCGTTCTCAGCAAGTACTTTACTCGTTCCATAATCCGATATCACTTTGTGATTAACTCCTTAACCACATGCTTGCAAGCGGTGTTGATATGGATTACCGAGTGGGCCTGAAGTATATCTCTTCGACTTGGGAGGGACAAATCCCATCTCGATACATACAACCCAACAGGTACTTTCCGATCACCTGAGAGACACCTTTATGATCACCCTCTCATAGGATGACGTTTGATGACCTCAAAGCTTTCTTCCGATACCAGGGAGTTGTATTATCTCATGGTCTAAGGAATACAATATTTGACATAGGAAAAGCTTCGCAAAGATGAACACGATTACACGATCTAATTGCTTCGCTTAGTTTGGGTCTGTCCATCACATCATTCTCCCAATGATATGATTTCATTATTAATCGACAACTCATGTCCATGGTTAGGAAACCTTAACCATCATTAATCAATGAGCTAGTCCATAGAGGCGTACTAGGGACACGGTGTTGTTTACAAACCACACAAGTATTAAAGTTTCCGCTTAATACAATTCTAGCATGGAATATAAACATTATCATGAACAAGAATTATAATAATAACATCTTTATTATTGCCTCTAGGGCATAATTCCAACAGCCAGATGGTAATGGTGAGAAAAAGAAGAGCATAAACCTGTTGTGTTGTGTGAAACTTGTGAAGGAGAAGAAAACGAGGGGTAATAAGAGCCAAAAGAAATAGACTTTGAATTTGGCACTTGTTGTAAACATTTGTTATTGTAATAATTTGGTAGTTGTTGTTGTTGTAAACATTTGTTATTATACTAATTTGTCACTTGTTGATAATTTGGACAAAATTCAAATATGATGGTAAATTTGAATTTCAACAAATGTAGCTATGTCACTTTTCTATGTTTGTATGAGCTTCCAACGTTTTTCTCATATGTACAGTACAACTCATCCTCACCCTGATCCCTTTTGTGAAGTACAACTCACCCTCACCCAAAATGTGGTAGAAATGGGCTCCAAAGCTAGGGTAAACCACCCCATTTCTAAGTAAGTTTTTTTCGACCATTTCTAAAACCAAGTTTGATATTTCCTCAGAACTATGTCACATAACATGACACCATGCGAAGGTTTTGTATTTTTTTGAATTTTTTTGAATTAGTTATGCACATTTGAATGTCTGGTCAAACTTTTTGAAGGGTTTTCATAAATATTCTTAGCTAGGGGATGAGGCTCACAAAACTAGCATCGGATCTCTAATGAAATAGCATGTTGTGAACCTAAAAATGATTTTTACAAAATATCATCAGCATCAAATCATGTACCTGTAGTTCATATCTTACCCACTTCCAACCGATTCGGCAGGATTTGTCTTTTTCACCAGGGATGGAATAAAAGGTTTGAGATACTCAAGTTGGGAAATTGTACATGCTAGGTGGTCTAGTATTTTTAAAAAATAGGATGTTACCATTTTGAAACTTCAATTTGATGGTTGCTTCACAAATCCCCCCTCTTTCGGCACTCAGAAAATAGAAAATGGATTTTCTGTGCGTAGAAAAGGAAAACTTTGTACTACAACATTGTTAGTCATCCCATTATACACATGCATGCCCAATATGGGCACATTATCACAAACTATGCCTTGATTCTAGCCATATCATTGGTCATTTGACCCGAAAGCCAGAAAACCTCGGAGGAGATAGGTCATTTTGTGAAGGGTTTTTTGAAATATGATCAATAGACCAAGTTTTATATTTTTCCTCATAACTATGTCACATAACATGACACCATGCGAAGGTTTTGTATTTTTTTTATTTTTTTAATTAGTTATGCACATTTGAATATCTGGTCAAACTTGTGAAACCCCGTTGACTACATCCTAAACCCAGCTAACCCTAAGGACGAATGAGGAACGTAGATCTAACCCTAGCGCGACACTGTGGCCGTCCGATCGGGTCTTATAGAAGGATTCCGCGTGTGGCTCTGGGCGATCCGTGGAAGGGCTTATTCTGCAACCTGATTGATTGGCGTCTCTTAGAAGGATTTCGCGGTTACCTCTTGGCGATCCGTGGGATGGATGATTCTGGATTCTGATTGGCTTCATCGTTTTTTCATGAACAGATAAGGTACAGCGTGGCACACTCCATTGACCGTTGGACTGAGCGTGGCATGCGAGGGCGCTGGGCGGGGCGGGCTGCACCATGCATGCAGCTGCCTCTAGCGTCGCAGTCTAGCTATTTTGTGTGCAACAACGCTGCAACGTATTTACTCCCTCCGTCGCATTAAATAAGTGTATGTCTAACAACTTTCTTCAGTCAAACTTACTCCCCTCAGGTTCATGCGCCATAGAAAAAGTCAATATTTATAAACTTTGACTATGTATATAAGGCTAGTCATAGTGGGAGTAACTTGGATAGTAACATAGTCCTACATGTATTGCCAACTAAGCATTTAGAAGACATGTCATGCAATTAAATGATGAGAGAGAGGTTTGTGATAACTAGCAATGTTACCATAACATCACAAATTTCAAGACAGAATGAGTCTACATTGAAATAAATGAGACTTTGCATGATACCACATCTATGTTATTTTGCACTATGGAATAGTAACTTAGACTAGTAAATATATGCATGTTACTACTGTAAGTTACTCCCATATACTCCCTCCGTCCGCAAATAAGTGGACGTTTAGTCATGTTCTCTCTCATCTTTAATTCTCCCACCTCCAATGAGGTAAGTGCATGTATAAATTGAAGAGATCATTTGCTAAATGTTATTGGACTTGATTTCCGTGAAGCAATTTTTTCTACTTGAAAGTGCATTGAAAAGGTAGAAGTACACTTTTTGTGGACAAATTTTGAAGCCAAACATACACTTATTTGTGGACAGAGGGAGTATGCATGTCACTATGACCAGTCTAAGAAAAAATATCAAAATCTAAAATATGTAATAAATATAACGTACAGCGTGGCACACTCCATCGAGGGAGCTGGGCGGGGCGGACTGCACCATGCATGCATGCTATGCAGCTGCCTCTCGCGTCGCAGTCTAGCTATTTTGCGTGCAACAGCGCTGCAGCGTATTTACTCTCTCCGTCGCATTAAATAAGTGTACGTCGAACAACTTTTTTTAGTCAAACTTACTCCTATCCGCTTCATGCGCCATATAAAAATTTAATATTTATAAATCTAAAATATCAACTTTGACTACGTACATAAGAAAAAAAATTAAAATCTAAAATATTATAAACTTAGTTTTATACTCCCTATATTTCCTCCAATTGACCTCCCTCTGATTACTCCCACCGATTTTTCTTGCGTGTGTAAAAACGAACGAGTTTGTTACATGCGGTGTGTAAAAACAAACGAGTACCTTGGTACTAGATTCCTGCATTTATTACCGAGTAAATCAAGGCCATATTCTATTTTCTCTTTTATTTTTCACTACCAATGAACAACTACCTTGGACGTTTTTTCTCTCTTTCGCTTTAATGCATGCATGCATGCAGGGGCGGGGGCGACGGTGCAGGGGTCACGTCGCATCCTAGCAATTTTTTTGCACTGACCGCATTGAACACGAACGCGGCTACGCCCGCTGCCTACACGCAACGCAGCGCACGCGGCTGCGCCAACGCTGGATTCCCACTCCGCCCTTCACGCCCTGCCCTCAATAAATAGGCAAAACGCCTTTGCCTCCTCATCTCATCTTGCCCCTCATCTTCAGCCTTGAGACCGTCCCTTTGCCTCCTCCCAGCCCCAAAACACTCCGGCGACCATGGCGACCTCCCCCCTCCGCTTTCCTTCCGACACCGAAGTTAGCGACGAGGACAACCACCCGGACCACAAGCAGGTCTGGGAGCAGGAGGCGCCCACCTGTCCCAAGCGTGGCAAAAAGAGGGGGCGACGCAAAGCCCCGCCCTGCCCCTGGCGGAGGGCCCCTTCGTCCACAACCCCTCCCCGGCGGCGGGAACCTCCCCGACGACGGCCCCTCCGAAGAGTACTGGAAGGCGGCGGAGAAGCAGGAGGCAAAGGAGGAGGCTGCTTACGCCAAGTGGGAGGAGAAGCATGCCAAGCACGCCTTGAAGAAAAGGCGCAGACGGGAGGAGGAGGAACGATGGGAGGCCAATCGCTAGGCCTTCCAGGAGGAGCAGTGGCGGCGGGAGCAGCGGGAGAGGCTGGCGGATTGGAATGCTACGGCGGCTCAGAAGGCGGCGGCACCGGCACCGCCTCCACCGCCGATGGAGTAGGGTAGCTAGGGTCAGGGTTTAGGGGCTAGCCCAGGGTTTAGGCGCCTTGTTGCCCTTCCCTTCTATATTATTATACCCTTTTCTTTTTATTGTAATGTTATCCCAATGTTATCGGGCTATCTCATATAAATGTTATCTAATATATTATCTATCCCGTGTTTTATTGTAATCCGTGTTTTATTGTATTGTCATTTGTCAAAACACCCTAAACAACAAGTGCATAAAACAAAAGACACAAAAACAAGTTCTCATATAATACTCGTGCAATATTTATAAAATAAGTGAAATTAGAAAATCTCAAAAGGAAGAATAAGTTAACGTTATGATGGTTGATTATTTTCAAACAACACATGGTTCATTTTTAAACAAGACATTACATATTTACATAAGTTAAAGGAGCGCCCAAGTTATGTTAGTTAAATGGATGCCCTTGGACTTCATTTATATATTTACTTTCGCAAAAAATAAAAGATTGCGACCTGAGCACGAGTATCTGCAGATCCACACGTCCCTATTTAGATTGTAACGTGAGTACCATTTTTTTGCCCAATCAACATTTAGTTACTATTGAGCCTGAATACGACCATTTTGGCCTGGCTAAGTTTTATTTGGGCCTGGCCTTTTTCAATCCTCGTCAATTGTTTTTTTTAACTTTTCAACCCCTCCCCCTCCCCTGCACACGGGCGCCCCCTGCACACTGACAAAACTGAAGGAACACTGACGAAACTGAAGGAACACTGATTTCGAAAACAGAGCAGCTCAAAATTAGCCCGAATTTGTGTTGCATTTTATTCAAGCTAAAGACATAGACCATTACAAAACATCATTCGCACACTGATTGCGTTGTCTAATGACTAATGATCAGGAGATAAACTAATCCGGGAGAAATTACACAAAAATAAAAAAACGGCCATCAGATTGTCCTGCTTCTTCAATTCGATGATTTGTCGTAGCTGCTTGTTCATCTTCTTTAGCTCGGCCTTCACTTCCGCATCCACCGTAGTACCAGCGGAAATGGGGTTGCCACATCCCAATTGCTCCACCACGGACGGGTTTTCGAGCTCCCGGGATGCTACCTCCACCCTAATTCGCTCGATGTACTCATCAAGCCACTCAAAATGCCCACATTTTGGCAGTTCCTAAAACCGTAGAGATGAACCCTAAATCCCAAATTCGATGAAATGCATGAAATTTCGGAAGAAAAGCGAGAAATTGGCGCTCGGAACACTCAGATCTCACCTTTCCCGGCTCGGGCTTGCTCTCACACTTCACAAATTCCCGGCCAATGTTGTTGTTCTTGTCGGTGGATGTGACAAGCCGCTTCAGGGGCGCGGTACGGGGGCAATCGGGGCACCTCCTCATCGGCACCACACCATACCGAGACCATGAGCGGTGGGAGGAAGTAGATCTCGACATCCCTCGCCGGCGTTGCCGCACTTACTCGCCGGAGAAGAAAACGGAAGGGGATGAGATGCTGAAACGGTGGCGGGAGTGCTCGGGTGCGGGGACGGATCGGGGCCAACGGCTCTCTTCAACCACAGCGTGGGTCCCACGATATGAGGTGGACATCAGGTGAGTTCCGCCGTGACGTGGAGAGACTGTGGGTCCTACTGTGCTCAGCTGATTCGAATTCGTTGACAGTCTCGTGGGGTTAAGTGGAAGTGTCGCATGGGAGCTATTTGCCGCTTCAAAAGTGTCGCATGCGAGCTATTCTTTGCAACGATGTCGCGTTCCTTCCAATTCCGTGTAAAGACCTTGCATGGGAGCTATAAGCCCATTTACCCCAGGCATCCTTACCTTTTCGTTCTTCTTCTCTGGTTTTGTTTCTCCAGCAATTGCCGGAGTCCGGCTTTTGCTCTCGTTGGTAGAAGCAAGTGCTGATAACGTGTGAAATATAGAATGCAAATGATTCCAACCATCTCTTATTCCATCGATCATCTCTTATTCCATCGATGTTCAATATATTTATACAAGGGGAAGGGATGCATTGAAGAGATGCGTCCGTTCGTGAGGGGTACGAGAGAGGTCGGTTTGCTATAAACCGACATATATACAACGGAATGATTATCTCTTTAATTATTGTATTTAATTAAATCCTAACAGAAACAACTATATACTCTGTTTATCGTGGTATATCAATATTTAAAGAGACTTGTTTAACCCGGCGGCACCCCTAGGTGCCAGAGCCTAGAGGAGGGTCAACATACGCACATCCAACCGTCATTGGTGTTGGCCGCGGTGGCAGCGCCACCTGCTCCGAAGGTAGGGGCATCCGCTCATCCTCGTCCTCGCTAGAGGCGGTGCTAGGAGGCTGGGGCCGCAACCCCACGGCTAGTTGCGTTGGCGCTCCACGTCGGTGCGACTGGAGGTGGTTCGGTGGCCTTTATCGGTTACGTGGATGGCAGTGAGGCTAGTAGTTGGATGGGTAGGTGTTCTTGCGGCATCATGTCGTGCAACGACTCGATGTGGTCGCCCTTATGCAGTGGCGGAGGACGAAAATATTTTTTGGTGTGGCGAAACTAATAGCATCACAATATTTATTTACTAAATATATGCTCATAAAGTATACGACAATCCTTAATTAACATTGCATAGTAACTATAATATGCTTGTCCGTACATAACTAAGATAAAAATACCTCCGTAATTAAACGGAACTTAAGACAATAGTTCACTATAAATTTATTAAACATATAGAATTGACCTGTCAAAGAAACATGAAAATATTACTTCGGAATTAGTTTATGCAAGGCAAAACAGATGGAAAGAGAAGACATGAGGCAACCGGAACATACCACTTAAGCACTAATTGGGTCTAGGAGGGCGAGGAAGTTGAATTTGCCGAGTTTTCTTGGCTAGAAAATATTTCTTCACTTCGCCAAGATCAAGTCCCTTGAATATATCTCGCTCGATTTAGCACACCATTAAGTCATTAAGCCAATCATTTGACATCTTATTGCGTAATTTGGTCTTAATAACCTTCATAGCTGAGAATACTCTTTCAACTGACGCGGTCGCCACCGGTAGCAGCAACGCCAACTGAATGATGCGATATACCAATGGAAATACAATATGTCTTTCAGTCTCAACCATCTTTGTCGCCAAACTTGCAAGATCATGACAAACAATAAAGTCTTCTACTCTTCTCACGTGAAGAATGAAGGTTTGGAGTTGATCCTTTATAGTGGCACGATCAGCAAAAGAAAAATCTCTATCATAAATCTCGGTAATTCGAGCAAGTTTATCCACACTGAACTTAGAGAAAGAGTCTCTTGGATCAAGGCAACAAAAGCATACAAGCAACTCTGAAGTTACCTCATTAAAGCGATGGTCCATTTCGATGATGATAGCATCAATGGCACATAAGAAAGTATCAACACGGTAGTAATGGTCTTGAGTGATTAGTGTCCCTTTTTCTCGTCTTGTCCGTCCCCACCTTGGTATCATTTCTTCCAAATTTGAAATCAAAATTTCATTTTCCTCACAAAATGTTTTGACTTCCTCTAATAATGGCTCCCAACCATTGTTCCTCAAGCCCACCAAACGTGCTTTCACATCAACAATCAAGGACATGGCCTGGACAATGTTCTGATCCTTCCTTTGCAAGACAAGAGACAACTCATTTGTAATGCGTAACACTTTCAACATCATCTTCATGACTAACACAAAGCTAAATGACTCCATTATTTGTACATAACCTCCAGTCTTAGATGGATTGCGAGAATCTCCTTGCACAATCATTAGAACTTCTATCACAGAATCACACATTGACTCGATACGTAGTAAGGTTCTGTAATGAGATCCCCATCTTGTATCTCCGGGTCTGGCCAAACTAGTTTCTTGATGTTGTCCTCTTCCTGAAAAAATTTGACCACTCTCCAACTTGCTCAAAATATTACCAAGATGTTTAGCAAGCAATGCATCCTTCCTCTTGCAAGATGCACTAGTGGTGGACACAATCTGACCCACGTGCTCAAAAAAATCATGGATATAGGAACAACAGCCCGTGACAGCAACAACTACCAACTGCAATCTGTGAGCAAAGCAATGCACATAAAATGCATATGGGTTCTCATCTCGGATCAGTTTCTGAAGACCATTAAATTCTCCTCTCATATTGGAAGCTCCATCATAACCCTGCCCTCGCAATCTATCAATAAGCAAACCATGTTTAGCAAGCATCCCAACCAATGCGCTCTTCAGTGCTTCTGATGTTACTTCAGTGACATGTTTAATGCCCAAAAATCTCTCCATAACTTTTCCTTCATTGTTCACGTACCTAAATGATAGATGATACAGTTAGTTAGGATAGACAGAATATCGGAGAAAACAATAGGACAATAATATAGCACTTACCTTACAACGACGGCCATTTGTTCTTTGATTGATATATCACGAGATTCATCAATGAGAACAGAGAAGAGACTGTCTCCAATCTCTTTCTTTATTGCTATGGTGACCTGCTCAGCACAACAATTTGCAAGTTCTTTCTGAATACTTGGAGAAGTCATACGAGCATTTTTGGGACATAACTCATCAAATGCTAGCTTCACTTCTTCATTTCTTTCTTTGTACCAGTCAAGCAATTCTAGAAAATTGCCCTTGTTTAAGGAAGAAGAAGATTCATCATGTCCACGGAATGCCTCACCTTGAGACATCAGATAACTTGCAATACCTAAATATGTTTCCACACGAGTTTCATACTTTTTGAGTGACTCTTTGGTATGAGTTAAAACTTTATGTGTCACACTTGACCTCTGATTTTTAAAATCTTCATATGCTGACCTTGCTTGATTATGGACACTTCTAGGTCCACCAACATGACAGAGGGAGCAATTTATATGCATTCTTCCAAGTGTTAAAACCAACTTTAGTGAAGACATCATGACCAAAGTTCTCATCCATGTGATCATGTTTAAAAACATAGCAAATGAAGCAAAATGCCGTATCTTTCTCCACGCTGTATTCCAACCAATCATGTTTCTTATACCATTTTTCAAGAAAGCTCCTATTATCATCTGTTTTAGGATAATTATGTCCAATTAATTGAGTCGGACCCTTCAACACATAAGCTCTCCGGACATCATCTCTAATGTTGGGATCAATATCATCAATTGGGATACGAATACTCGGATCAGCAATAATGTAATCTTCAATACCTTCTGGTTCTATGGTGGCATTTTCAACCTCATCTTCAGCTTGTGCATGTGCATCGCCGGGGTCATCCTCACTTTCCACCTCAGTTGTCATGCCAGTTTCAACTTCCTCTTCTGTTTGTTGTCCCGGGAACTCTGGCACTTGTTCGACGACATTCTCGCTACCATGGCGAATAGGGTTCGAGCTACTGCCGCTCGATGACGTGCCAAAGTAGCTCTTTATACCTGCATTCCATTCATTTGGTTAAGAAATTACTAAATATGACATTAGGAAAGAATTGAATAGGTGACAGAACCCAACTTCATACTTTCAGTACTCCCCCCGACCCATATTAGTTGACTCGAATTTGTCTAAATTTGAATAAATCTAGACACTATTTAGTATATAGGTACATCTAAATTTTGACAAATCCAAGTCAACTAATATGGGTCAGAGGGAGTAATTTAGTTGTGTGGTTAATTTATTTTCTTGTTAGGTTGGTCACATCCAGTACACAGCAGAAACACAAAATATAATCATACCTTTGGAGTTAGCCATGGCCTTGCAGCCTTTGCTCTTTCTCATTGATGGTTGTCCGCTCATGCGGCTGTGCCTGTGAACCACGGGGGTGCGCACCGGTGTTTGCCTGCTTGCCGTCGGCCGTGCGTTGCACGCGCGATCCTGCCTCTCTGACGAATTTTTTTGACATGAACTAGCAGGTGCTCTGCTTTTGCATTATAGAGGAGAAATAAAACGTTTGTTACACATCCGAATGGAGTGAAAACGCGAACTCATAAGAGAGAGAAACAAACAACACAGCCGCTCTCTAACAACCGACAACCCCGGCGTCTAAGGTTTCAGTCTAGCAAGCCTAATCAACTCGAGGTCGGCCTTAATGAGGCCCGCTACCGTCGCAGCAGAGGTGATCTCATTCTGAAAAATTCTGCGGCACCGTTCCTTCCAGACGTGCCAGATGATATAAACCGAGCAGGAAATACCACGCTGCTGCTGATCCGTCTTTCTCCCGCTTCTAGCCTTTTCCCACCAGCTGTTGATCGTCCTAGAGGCCGCGAAGATCTGGATAGCAAGTGGGTGCGAAACCTGAAAGTGTGTCCAAACCTCCTTGGCGAAGGGGCAATGCAGCGCAAGATGTGCCGCAGTCTCGATTTGCTGATCGCAGAAGCAGCATCTGTCGTCATGAGGCCATCCCCTTTTGGCCAGCCTGTCCGCAGTCCAGTTTCTGTTCTGCAGGAATAGCCAGAAGAAAAAGTTCACTTTGCCTTCAGCAATAATTGTCCAAGCACGCGACAAGCTCGGCTGCTTGATCCTGGTGCAGAACTGCGCAGCGTACGCGGACGCGGCAGAGTAGCTCCCATCGGTCGTAAGGTTCCAACGAATGGTGTCACGTCGCTCAGCAAGCTGGACAGTTTGGATAGCGGTCCATAACTGCACAAACTCGTCAATCTGCTCCTCCGTGCTAATCCGCTGTAACCCATTCATCCAATGCTTATTGGTCAACGCCTCCCGCACCGTCAGAGATTTTCTATGTGCCAGCTTGAAGAGGGAAGGTGCCATGTCCGCCGGTGCCTCTCCATTCAGCCAGCGGTCGTTCCAGATCCCGGTCAATCCTCCATTTCCAATTAAGATGGTCGTGCAAGCCGAGAACAAACTTTTATCCGTGCGGTCACAGGGCGTTGCCGTACCTTTCCAAGGCCTAATGCTCTCATCCCATCTGAACCATTCCCATCTTAGCCGGAGTGCCCTACTGTGTGCCTGCAGATCCTTAATACCCAGTCCACCATACTCCTCGGGGGCACACACTTTGCTCCAACTCACCAAACATTTGCTACCAGCGATTTTCTCTTCAGGTGCCCAAAGAAAATTGCGCTGCAACTTGTTAAATTGCTTGATAAGCCATGCCTCAGCAGGGAAAACCGTGAGGAAATACGTGGCTGTGGCAGTGATGGCGCTTTTGATCAGCGCCAATCTTCCTTTTTTGCTCAAAAGCTTTCCTTTCCATCCTTTTAGCCTGTTTGCAGCCCTGTCGATCATAGGCTGAACATCGATGCGTCGCGGCTTCCGAAAACCGAGAGGGAGGCCGAGATAGTTGCAGGGTGGACTGCCTCTCTGCCCACCGAAACTTTGCAGTACCTCGTCCATGTCCAAGTGGACGCAAGCAATAGGGAAGGCCAAGCATTTGTCGATGTTTGTCTTCAGCCCTGACGCCTCACCAAACAGCTTCAGAATCTGCTGAGTAGCCGCAATATCAGACCTCAGTGGATTGACGAAAAGGGCAACATCATCAGCATATACGCTGACCCACAACCGAGCTGCCTGCAGCAGAAGAGGCGAGAGCACCAACTGATCGGTGGCTTTGACAAATAGACGCTGCAGAGGTTCCATGGCCAAGATGAACAACATAGGGGAGAGAGGATCGCCTTGTCGCAGCCCACGCTTGTGTCTGAAAGGCCTTCCCGGACAGCCATTCAGCATAACTCTCGAAGAAGAGGAGGCCAGGATGAGGGAGATGAGATCACGCCAGCGCTGACCGAAGCCCATGCGAGACAACACCTGAAGAAGGAAACCCCAGTCTAAAGAATCAAAAGCCTTTGCAATGTCAAGCTTGAGAAAGATGAGAGGCTCCTTCTTAACATGCGCCAGATGGATAACATTTTTCACATAGAGGAAGTTGTCCTGGATAGAACGGCGCTTGATGAAAGCGCTCTGAGCCGATGAGACCAGATGATTAAGTTCCGGTGCCAGCCTGTTTGCCAACATCTTACAAAGAATCTTAGTAGCACTGTGTATCAAACTCACTGGTCTATAATCTTTGGCATCCGCAGGGTCCCTCTTTTTTGGGAGCAGCACAATGTTAGCAGAGTTAAGAAGCTGCCAATGATCACCTCTGAGGGAGTGCAGCTGGTTCAGCGCGGCAAGCATGTCCTGACTGATGAAGCTGTAGCAATTTTTGTAAAAGTTACCAATAAAGCCATCTGGACCAGGGGCCTTCTCCCCATGCATCCCGTCAATAGCACCTTTGAGCTCAAGTGCATCAAACGGTCTATCCAGGTGGGACAGGTTGATATCAGGCAATCCAATCTCATCCCAATTAAGCTCGACAGCCCTGGGTGCTGCTGTTCCCAACAGATTATTGTAATGCTCAAGAAGAACCTCGGCTTTTCTCTCGTGCTCCGTGACCAAACCTGTAGGCCCCTGAAGAGAGGAGATGTGGTTTTTTCTCCTCCGGCCATTAGCCCGAATATGAAATAGTCGCGTATTCGCGTCCCCATGCCTGATCCAAGTTATTCTGGATCGTTGCCTCCATTGCATCCTGTCGATGGCAGCAAAGCCAAGAAGTTTTCTCTTAAGCAGAGCGCGCAGCTCGCCTTCCTCGACAGACAACAGCCTATCTTCCTGAGCCACATCAAGGAAGAAAATCACCTCGTCAGCCAAAGAGGACATCAGCTTAGCCCATCTTGCCTTGTCTCTGCCCCATTTCTTCAGCGCTTTAGCTGTTCTGGACAGCTTTATATGCAGGGTTCTAACGGCATCCTTAGAAGCAACAGGCTTCTCCCAAGCATTCTTCGCAACCTCTCTGAATTCAGCATCCTTCAACCAGTGCGCCTCAAACCGAAAACCTGAGAAGTGCCTCCTCTGCATCTTGCTAAGCAAAAGGGGACAGTGATCCGGCACATTAGATGATTCCGGCATTAATTGGAACTGAGTATACGAAACGTCCCACTCTTTGGAGACGAGCACCCTGTCAATCCTTGTTTGGGTGGTGGCCTGTCTGTCGCTGCACCAAGTGAACTTTCTCCCAATAAGCGGATAGTCAATAACTTCCAAATCATTGATAAGATTCCTGAACTGACCCATCATTCTGCGATTTACATTAGTGTTACTTTTTTCCTCAGCCCGACTAATAAGATTGAAGTCACCGAGAATCACCCACTTCTCTTGAACCAGGGGCCTGAGCCATCTCATCTCTTGCATAAATTGCAGCTTCAAATTGTCCTTCTGCGGCCCATACACCCCGGAGATATCCCAGCTGTCATTATCAGCCTTCTGGGTGATGGTTCCAGTGATGGAAAAACGAGCTGCGACGACTGACGGAACAAGCTGCAGACTGAAATCGTCAGTGCAGGCAATCAAAATCCCTCCTTTGGTACCATCAGCAGGCAGAAAGATGAAGTTGTCCCCAAATCGAGCTCCCAGCAGTTCCACAACTAAGGATTTTGTCATAACGGCAATCTTTGTTTCCTGCAAACAGATCACATTGCACTTCTTATCTGCAAAGAAGAGCTGGATTGCCCTTCTCTTTGCAGGGCAGTTCCCTCCACGAATATTCCAATCCATTACAGCGAACTCCATTGGGAAACTAAACATAACTCACACAACAAGCAGGCCACCGTGCCATGCCACACAAAGACGAACATAAGGGCTCTCTGCCACACATCACCCAGCGCCCACACACCCACATGGGAACAAAAACAAGAAGACCTTGTCTAAATCAACTCCAGGAGGGGCGACATCTTCAATTGGGGTTCCATTCTTCTTGTGGAGAACCAACAAAACCTTCTCAAACGCTGATAGACCTGCCGTTGGCTTGGCCGCAAGCCTACCGCTCCGCTTCCCCATCTCGGATTTCTTGCCTGGCATCCTTGGAGTCTCTAAGCCAGAGACGACCGCTAGAGCAGGGAGCAGGGCAGTCGACTTAGGCGATGAGTGGGCCACCAAGAATTGGACGATAGGGTCCACCACCGAGCTTTGCACCTCACGAACAGCTGCCTCAGGCGTCGGTATTACCACGTCCAGATCAATCAAGTTGGGCTGATCAGTTCGTGGCCCGTGAATCCCCACCTTGTCACCGATCAATAGATCCAGGCCCAACGCAGCCCCCTGTAGCCCAAGACCGCTGCCCACCAGCTGGGAATCGCTGCCAGTCTCGCGAGGCGAATGAGGCCCGAACAGCAACCCATCATCACCTCCCATCTTTGACCGGTCCTCTGATCCCAACTTGGCATCCCCAGCATACACATCTTCCTCCTGTCCATCTTTGCCGGCCGACAGGGGCCCTAGCAGAGAAACTTCCTCTGCACGGCCCTGCGTAGTTCTCGGCTCCTCTTCCGACCTGCCTGCCCCAAGCTCCATTGAGCAGGCCATCACGGGTCCAGTTTGACCCGGAGAAGCAGCAACCGACAACAGCTGCTGCCTCACGCCCATTGGATCCCCAGACTGCCCCTCAGCAGACAGCATGTGTTGTGTGTCCTCAGACCTGTCCCGCACAGCCTGCTGCTGCAACTCCGTTACCTCAACCAGCATAGGTCCCACATCCCTCGGTCCCACTTCTGACCCTCCTGCGGCAGCGGCCCTCTGTCGTCGTCGATCTCCATCTCCGGCGCCACCAACGCCACGCTGCCCTTGCACCTGGCGCCATTGCCCAGGACTCTTGTCCCAGCGTGAGCTCCTGCCCGCACCATCCCTCCCTTCTGGACCGCGCCCGCCGCCCAAGCCTCTAGCCCCTCCCTGGTCACCGCCTCCGTCGCCATGTCCGTCAGGACGACGGAGCCGCGAGAGAGCGGGAACACGAGGGGGCGGCGCCGATGAACCATCCTCAGCCCCCAGCTTCCAGCGGTATGCCCAAGTAGTAGGGCCGCCAGCGGCCGACGACTCCGAAGGCATGCCACGGATATCACTGACGGGCGAAGCATGGCACTCCGGGCTAGACGGCGGCGAACTGGAGAAGTCGATCACCCTATCGAGATGCAGAAGTACGTCGTACTTGAGAGTCCTCACCGGGCCGTAGCGACGTGGCGGGTCGACCTCAATGCCGAGCTCGGGGTAGTGCAGCAGGGGAGAATCCACCTCCAGCGGCTCCTCCAATTCCAGCTGGCCGCGACGTGCCAGCGCTTCCACACGCGCCATCCAGATCCAAACCTTGCAGCAAGCCGAGTCCTCCTTGGAGTTGAGGCTGTCATCGATGCTGTCGATGATGACCGTGTCGTCGAAGAGCCCCCTCACCGCCTCCACGTTCCGCGCGTCCGCCGGCACCCCCTCGATGCAGACACGCACCTTGAAGTTGAGCCTCCCAGCCGTAGCACCGCGGAAGCGCGTCCACGGGGAGAGCAAGAAGGAAACCCTGCCCATAGTCACAGCGCCCTGCCACTGCACCGCCGCATTGCGGCCATCCACGCCACCAAAGACGAGCAAGAACTCACCAGCCGCCAGCATAGAGACCTGAACGGACTCATCAGGCAGGCGGAAGTGCCTCTCGAATCCACGTCTGACGACCGGGAGCTCCAAATCCGGGCACCAGCCAACCACAACCGCCACCACACCCAGCCTGGTGAGGAAGCTGTCGGCCTGGGCGATCCTTGGCGAGCGCGACGCTGCAGCCCTCACCAGCGCCGGCCTAGCCTCAGCCGCACCAGGACGATCAACACTCTAAGCTAGGGTTTAGCCGCCGGCGCTGCAGTAGTTCTGCCGATGCGCAATGAATTGATTAGATTGATTGCTAATTCCCCTCTAAACTGTCCCACGATCGTGCTCCATCTGCATCTGGCCCACCACCACTACAGTGGTACTAAATAACTAAAGGCCAAAGGCCCAGTTCACAAATGGGAAAACGATTTGTTTATTTACAGAGACAAGGTTCAGACGACCGACAAATGAGCCCTAATGGCATATCTGCAGCTCTCATTATTGGGGTATAGGGGTACTCGCGCGAGAATCAAGGTATGGCGGGCGCCATAGCTTGCCACACAAGGTCCTCCGCCCTGCCCTTATGGTGGGCAGTGGCATGTTGCTGGTCCATGAGAGATTGCGGGCTCCCAGGATCCGCTGACTCCTGGTGCGATGGCTGCATGGGAGGCTGGCTTCAACAAGGGCGGTCGGATGGACTATATATTGGCTAATGGGATGTGTCTTTTGGTTGGCATGTATAGGTAGGAGGAAGCTGAGCATCTTCGGTAGAAATCCTTGCTCTGACTTTGGTTGGAGTCGGCGGAAGGAAGGACCATGGGTGTTGTTGACTTTTCGGAAATCGTCGATGTGATTTGTGCTTCCCTACTCCTCTTGTGGATTTAACTCTGGAAGGAAACCTCAGATGTGGGATCCGGCAATAGAGGTGTTGTTTCATCCTTGTCAGTGTTGGTGAAATCCTTGCTTGATCTGCTACATCCTCGCGCCGTCAGCTTCATTCGCGCATTCTAGGCTGCATCATCTTGCCACGTGCTCCGTCGTGCCGTCAGGTACATCCTCTCGTCGTCGGTTACATATGTTAGAATATGTCTATGACTAGAGATATACTAGGATACTGGACATCTTCTTGTACTCCAAGTCTTCCCCTGTACTTCTATGTATACTCCATGAGGGTCAATGAAATTAACACGAAAAAATATTAGGTATCATTATTTTTCACAACATCGTCAAATCAGGTAAGTGATCTGCAAGATTTTGTGCATATTGATCTGTTTATGTTGTCATATTTGATACATGCAAGGGTTTCTCTTCGAGAACTAGGATATTTTGTAGGGGGAGGCAGTGTAGCTTTTCTGTAGGTAGCATGGTTGTGCTATATATGTTTGATGTAACTAGATTTCGATTGTTTTTGTTAGTAGGAGAGCTGATGGATCCATGTAGATGTAACTTATGAATATAGTTACATTATTCGGGATTTGTGGATTGATTTTTCTCATGCAGGTCTTGTAGTTTATTAGATGTACATTTGCTTCTCTTTTCTACATATATTCTTATTCAGATGGTTACACTTGCGGCTATAGTAATACAGATTAGTCTTACTATTTCATCTGCTTATTTCTACCCTGTCATTTGCATGGGTGTGGCCGCATACTCTCTTGCTCATATTGGCATTCAAGTTTGCCTAAGACTGTTCGCCTCCTTTTTTACTACTCTTTTCCTTCATGGTGTTGTCATATTTGGACCTGGACTGGAAAAATAGGCGGCCGGCGAGCCACGTCACGTACGTACTCGCACGTGTAACCCCATGCATGCACTTGTCTGTTCGCCTCCTTTTTTACTACTCTTTTCCTTCAACACGGATTTCCCTAAGAGGGACCCTGGCACCATCTCTTCCACACATTTGTTGAAGATCCGTGCAAAGCCAACACAGTCACCGCGCACCCCACCTCTCGTCGCCCCGGTGCTCCCCCTCCCCCATGCTCCCCGTGCTCCTCTCTCGACGAGGGGATCCCTGTGCTCCCCTCCCTCTCCCCCCGACATGGCTCCCCCGACAAGGCGCCTCCTCCGACGCGGTTGCCCCCTACCCCGACGAGCCTCCTCCCCCACCTCCGTTGGAGATTCATTTTGTTGCCTACCCCGACGTGTAGAAGCAGAGCAGAGATTAAAATCTCCCCGTGCTACCCCCTCCAGATTTGGAGGAGGATTTCTAATTTCTTTTTGGAGATTCGTTTTTGGTTGTGTTGGATCTTGAACGAAAAATTGTTTTTATGTTGTTTCTTGTTTTTTAGATTGGATAGTGTATGAAACGTGTATGGATTTGGGTTAGATTTTTTTGTTTTAGATCCGGTTTCCTGTTGAATCTAGATGGTTGTTTTGAATTTTTGTTGAATCAAGATAACTTTCTGGGATTCAGGTTTTAATCTTGTGTGAAACACGAATCTTGTGTGAATATTGTGTGTGTCAAGATTTATTTCTTCTTTTCTAGATCTTGTTCATTATTTCCTTGTTGCATTATGTATGTTTCCTTGCAGAAACATGTATGAAAAACTAAATCTTGTGTAATCTGTGATTGTATTATACTGTGATGAATCTGTGATTATATTATACTTGTATATGTATGTGATGAATCTGTGATTTATTATACTTGTATATGCATGTGATGAATCTGTGATCAAAAGTTACATAAATCTGTGATGAATCTGTGATTGAATTTATCATGATCATGTATGGATTTGGTGTCAAACTTTAGTGAAACAGGTATATAATTTGTTAGAATATTTTATAAAAAAATTATATAAATATCTCTTGGCAGAAATAAGTTTGTAAAACGTGTGAATCTTGTATGAAATTTCTGAATCTAGGATGAAAAAAAGTAAGAGTGTCTAAATATTGTTAAATAAAAAGTACAAAAATAAAATTATCAAATGAGATTGTTGAAAAAACAAATTATGCATGTTTCATTTTCAGAATAAAAAATGTACATAAAAATTGTTGAATATTCCTGAAATTTTACGAGAAAAATAAGGTGAAAAAAGACAGAAATTATGCATATATTCTGTGAAATATTTATATGAATATCTCTTGGCAGAAACAAGCTTGTTAACAAGCTTGTAAAAACATGTGAATCTTGTATAAAACTTCTAGAATCTAGGATGAAACAGAGTAAGCATGGATAAATATTGTTAAATAAAAAGTACAAGAATAAAAATTGCCAAATGAGATTGTTGAAACAAAATTATGCATGTTTTATTTTTAGAATAAAAAATGTACATAAAAACATTGTTGAATATTCCTAAAATTTTAAAAGAAAAAATGAGGTAAAAAAACAGAAACATGCAGAAGAAAGGTTCGGTTATGAGAAAACAATCAACGACAAAAAATGTAGAATATTCGACAACGCTAAGGGGGTTGGATAAAAAACTAGAAAAAACCTATTATGTAAGCTGAGAAGGTTATTTTATAAAACGCATAGCACGAATCTCTAATCTCCAACAAATGGAGAGTAGAAATGGTGGCGGGGCCTCTACTACTATCGAAGGGATTGCGTTACTCATTTTCCTTCCTCTAGCTGCTGACTGGAATCGAAGGAGTGCTAGCTCCATCGCGTGTGGACAATTAATTAAAACCAATCGTTCATTCCTTCCCGCGCTGATCCATTCAAAACAATCGGTCAGCTAGCACTCTTCTATCGTTCGCCTCCTTAATTTGTCGAGCCAGCTAGCCAATAATAAGATGACCGTCGTATGCGGCAACCATGGATTCTTTCATCGATCGATTAGCCAATTAACCCGCGCGCTGATTTGAAGGGACCAAAGCGTTCCGTTGGAAAAAGCCCGAGAAAAATGACGCAAAACCGCCACATATATTCGAGCCAACGGTAACACAAAACTTGTATCTCCCCCCCTTCCTCTGCTTCCTCCGCTTTCCTTGAGAGTCGAAAATATCTTGCCAACGCCCCTCCCCTTCTTCTCCGGCTCTGGCTGGGGAGGATGGGGATGGAGCTGCTGGCTGTTGTACGGTGGTAGATCTAGGTGGTCTGGCCTTGTGTCGGGTTTGGACTGGATGCCCGTTGCTGAAGGTGGTGCTAGGGATCTCTGCAGCCAGATCCTAGGCCCTGGTGTTTGCTTCCTCGTGCTTCTCTCTATCCATGGCGGGTGGGAGGTGGCGGAGGAGTACATCGACCTTTCGAATAAGGCTGCAGTGGATGCAGGTGCGGCGCTGCCAATGCCTATTCTGGTTCCCTCTCTGGCCGGCCGTGGCGGCGGGAGGAGTCGGGCCAGGCTAGGCGGACAACAGCGAAGCTCTGCATCGCCGAGTTACTCGCTGGCGCTGTCGGGCGGCGCCGGGAGGTTGCCGTGCTTTCCCCTTCTTACAGCTGCAGTGGTTGGAGCTGCTAGTGGGTGGAGTTGCCATGGCAGCTCGGGCATAAAGCTCGTTTGCATCTTCACGGTAGTGGCGGCGTCTAGCGGCCCTTCTATCTCTCGGCCTGCTGTGGTGGCAAGGGAGAGAAGAAGGCTTGGCTGGGATCGGTTGCTGCCGGCGAAGGTCGCGGCCGTCTGGTGTCCCCAGGCGGCGTTGCTGCTTCTTTCTTGGAATCATTTGCAGTGATTTGTGCGTAGTGGTGAGGCTGCTGGGTTGCTGCCCATTCTGGCCGAAGGGCGGCCAAGGGTTTCAACCTCCATCGGAGTCCCTTCTTCGAAGCTCATCGTCGGTTCTCGACGCCTCGCCGTCAGCAAGTGGTTTGTCCCCGCGGATTGCAAGGTGGTCGGCGGTGTTGTTTCTTCTCCGGATTGTAGAGCGTCATGAGCAAGAGACTCTCATGATCTCGTCGTTGGCTGAAGTTCGCCGGAGTTTGGTGGTGGAGGCCCTCAAGGACCTGATTGTTTTTTATGTTTTAGTCCTAGGGTGCTTTTTGTAGGGGTTCGTAGCATGGAAAACAAAAAACTTCTACCACATGCAAACAAACAAGCCAAGATCTATCTACTAGATTGTAGCAACGAGTCGATAGAGGAACTCACCCTCGAAGATTCCAAAGCGGTTAACGAGAGCAGATTCTTGTGGGTTATGTAGTCGTACTCTTGCTGATCTCAAGATCGCGTAGACGATCCTTCTGGCGCTGCGTTCCGGTAGCGCTTCCGCAGTCGGTCACACGTTCGGTACTCGATGAAGACCTTCCTCTCCCTTGTTCCAGCAGGCAGCAGAGGTTGTAATACTCTCCTCGTGATTTCGGCAGCACGACGGCGTGGTACCGAAAGTAGAGGGGAGATCTCGCAGGGCTTCGCCTTAAGCCAGAGCAAGTATGGTGGAGTATGAGAGAGACCTTGGTGATCTAGGGGTTAGAGGGCACCAAGGGGAGAGCTTGGCCGGCGGCTAGGGTTTGGGGAAACCCTAACTCACCGAGCTAGAGGAGGCCCTAGGCGGCGGTGACTTGGAGGAGGCCGGCGGCTAGGAGACTAGGGTTTTGGGTGTGAGGGGTAGGGGGCGCCCTACCCCTCCTTATATAGGTGGAGGGTGGCCGGTTGGGAGGAGGGAGTCCTCCCCCAAGTCGGCCTCCTTGGCCGGCGGGTGGAGGGAGGGGACTTCCTCCCCAAGTAGGTTTCCTACTCTCCTTCCACCAAGCAAACTTGTCGTTTGACTTTTCAAATTGGCGTTTGACTTTCAAACTTGGATTTGATTTCTCTCTTTATTTTGCCCAGCCAAGTGACCTAGTACATGATGCAACCATTCCATATTGTCATGACACATTCATGTACCCTTCCCCTCCGGAGTGCCGGATCTTCCGTACCCTTCTAGAACATTCCTAGTGAAAACACCGGAATCATTCCCGAACTCTGAAACAGGACTTTCCTTATATGAATCTTATTCTCCGGACCATTCCGGATCTCCTCGTGATATCTCGGATCCCATCCGAGACTCCGAACAACATTCGATCTCTTACTCATCATTCCATAACTACACAACAACATCGAATCCTTAAGTGTGTCTCCCTACGGTTCGTGAATTATGCGGACATGATCGAGACACTTCTCCGATCAATAACCAATAAAGGAATCTAGAAATTTATATGGCTCCCACATATTTCTACGATTACTTTGCGATCGAATGAACCAATTACATACGATACCAATTTCCCTTTGTCTCACGATAGTTTACTTATCCGAGGTTTTGATCGTCAGTATCTCTGCATACCTAGTTCAACCTCGTTACCGATAAGTACTCTTTTCTCATTCCCGTGGTATGTGATCCCTTGTGAGCTAGTCACATGCTTGCAAGCTAATTGGATGAAATTCCACCGAGAGGGCTCAGAGTATATCTATTCGTCATATGGATGGACAAATCCCACTCTTGATTCATGTGTGTCAACCCATACTTTTCGAACACTCAATGCCATCTTTATATCCACCCAGTTACGGTGTGGTGTTTGATATCATCAAAGCATCCTTCCGGTGATGGTGATTAGCATGATCTCATGGTCGAAGGAATTAGGTTACTATGTATCAGAAAGCTTATAGCAATTGAACTATTAAAATGACTTGATCTTTATGCTACGCTTATCTATAGGAGTATGTCCATCATACCATTCTCCTAATAATATGATCTTGTTGTTAATAACATCTCAATGTTCATGATAGGGAAACCACAATCATCCATTAACCAACAAGCTAGTATTATGAAGAGGCTTTACTAGGGACTCTAATTTAGTTTACAAATCACACAAGTATTAATGTTTCCGGTTAATACTGTTATAGCATGAATGTAAACATTTATCATAAACACAAAGATATAATAATAACTACATTTATTAGTGCCTCTAGGGCATATCTCCAACAGTCTCCCACTTGCACTAGAGTCAACTAATCTAGATTACATGGTAATATACCGAACACCCATGGCAGTTTGGTGTTGGTCATGTTTTGCCCTCGGGAGAGGTTTAGTCAACGGATCCGCCACATTCAGATCTGTGTGTACTTTGCAAATCTTTATGTCACCATCTTGGACATGTTCTCGAATAGCGTGAAAACGTAGCTTGATGTGCTTCAGCTTATTGTGTGACCTTGGTTCTTGCGCATTGGCTATGGCGCCCATGTTATCACAGTAGATAGACATTGGGTCCAGCGCACTTGGAACCACACCGAGCTCTGTAATGAACTCCTTCATCCATATCGCTTCTTGTGAAGCCTCCGAAGCAGCTATGTATTCCAATTCAGTTGAAGATCTCGCCACAACGCTTTGCTTTGCACTACTCTAGCTAACTGCTGCACCATTCAAAGTAAATACGTATCCAGATTGAGATTTAGAATCATCCGGATCGGTGTTCCAACTAGCATCGGTGTAACCATTAACAACGAGCTGTTCATCACCTCCATAAGAAAGAACCATATCCTTAGTTCTTCTCAAGTACCTAAGGATGTTTTTGACCGCTGTCCAATGATCCACTCCTGGATCACTTTGATAGCTGCTAGTCAAACTAACAGCATATGCAATGTAAGGTCTAGTACATAGCATGGCATACATTAGAGATCCTATGGCTGAGGCATAGGGAGTCTTACTCATCCTTTCTCTATCTTCTGCCGTTGCTGGACTTTGAGTTTTACTCAAGGTCGTATTGGGAAACATGGGCAAGAACCCTTTCTTGCTATCTTCCATTCCAAACCTCTTTATAACTTTGTCCAAATATGTACTGTGTGACAATGATATTAGGCGTCTCGATCTATCTCTATAAATCTTTATGCCTAATATGTAAGCTGCTTCGCCAAGATCTTTCATTGAAAAACTATTATTCAAATAATCCTTGACACTATTAAGAAGGTCTACATCATTCCCAATCAACAATATGTCATCTACATATAGTATTAAGAAAGCTACAGAGCTCCCACTCACTTTCTTGTAAATACAAGCTTCTCCATAAGTTTGTATAAAACCAAAGCTTTTGATTACCTTATCAAAACGTTGATTCCAACTTCGGGATGCTTGCTTCAATACATATATGGACCGTTGAAGTTTGCACACCTTGTTAGCATCTTTAGGATCGACAAAACCTTTGGGTTGCATCATATACAACTCTTCATCAATGTCTCCATTGAGGAACGCTGCTTTGACATCTGAAAGAGCATTTTCCTATCCCTATGATTTTGATGTTTGATAACAACACACTTATCGGTTTAATCGTGTGCTAAGTGTATCATGGGTTTGATAAGGGAGTGGCACAAAGTTTGGCATATCAATGCCCTTTGCGAAAAACCAATGTGCCAACCGGTAGTACCGGAACTATGACCGGTACTACCGCTTGGCACCGGTACTACCGGTTCCAGTACCGGTTGGCACCATGCAAAACTGATAAGGGTGTGTGCTAGTCAGTACCACCCGGTACCACGGAGTGGAACTACCGGTTCAATCGGTAGTACCGCTTGATACAAGCGGTACTACCGCTTGACACGGTCGTACCGCTCGGCAGTACCGGGCCATACTGACTAACACTCACTCCTCTCCGTTTTGGTCAGTACCAAGCGGTACTTGGGACCGGTACTACCACCCAGACCGGTAGTACCGCGTCTTACGACCGGTACTACCGCTTGGGGGTAGTACCGCAAGGGCGATACCTCCCAAAACTGAAGAAAGCTGATGAACTGAAGCACCACCGGTACCTAGTCTGGTACTTGACCGGTAGTACCGCTTGCAAGCGGTACTACCGCTTGAGTACCGGTACTACCGGTGCATTAATGACTCCAACAGCCATATTTTGTGGAGGGGTATAAATACCCCTCCACCTACCTTGGGACAAATTTCTCAACTCATTTAAGTCAAAGACCACCATTGGAGTCCATGGGAGCCACCCAATCTTCAAGATCTCCTCATTCCACCACCCAAAGTCCTTGATCTTTGGGGAATCAAAGGAGGAGGCCCCGATCTACTACTTCACCAAAAGAGATCTTCATTTCCCCCTCATTTGTTTGAGGGCCCCTTTGCTCTAGTGTTTTCTTGGAAACCCTAGTTCTTGTTTTGGTTCTTACAAGCTTGTCTTTGATTGCTTTGACAGCTTGCTTGTATTTGGGAGCCTCCGATTAAGTTATGGATGTGTGCCCCAAACTTGTAACGGTGCCAGCTTCCACCTTGAAGATTGCCGATATAGTGGAAGGTGAATCGATCCCGTTGGGGTGAGATTCATTGGAGAACAAGGGAGGCCTCTCGTGGCGTTGGTGGTTTGAAACCACCCTCTCTCCAAACGTATACGTACTTCCCCTCAAAAGGAAGGAACTACGGGAAACAAATCCTTGTGTCTCCGTGTCCACTTTTCGGTTACTTCTTTCCTCTACCGCACCTTACTTACTTGTTACTACTTTGTGTTGTGGTAGCCCTTGCATATTTGTCATATAGGTAAATTCACCATAGTTGCATTATCTAGGGAATTTACCTTATTGTCAAACCTTAATTTGAAAAAGGAGAAAATTTGAAGTAGCACCTATTCACCCCCCTATAGGTGCCCATACGATCCTTTCAATTGGTATCAGAGCCTCGGCTCTTTATTTGGGCTTTACCGCCTAAGAGAATATGGGTAGCCGCGAAGGGGATGGTGATGGTGAGCCGACCACGGTGACCATGGAAGATCTCAAAAACTTGGAAACAAGATTGAGCTCTTCCTTGGTCAACAAAGTCAAGAAGATTCTAGAGCAACTTCTTAAAGACAAAGAAGGATCATCATCCCCATCTCCTCAAGAGGATCAACCATCCATCTTACCTAAGGGGAATACGTCACTATCCCCCGAGGGTGCGATGGTAGGGGGTAAACCAGACAACGCTAATTCCTCCACACAACTTGATGGGGGAAAGGGTGAGCACCGTGATTCTTGGTACTCTCTCGATCCTCCCATCCCACACCCTCATGTGTACAATAGGGGTGACCCACCTAAGCTTGAAGAGTCTTCTACTTTTGCTCAATGGCAATCACTAATGAGAACTCATGTGCGCAGCTCTTGCATTGAACTATGGAACATCATCGAGCATGGACTCTTTATTGGGGATCCAAACAACTTGACAAGAAGAGAGATTGTCAATAGTCAACTCAATGCCACTGCTTTGCATATGATTCAACAAGGTTTGGGGACAAAGGATTATCCACACATAGAGCACTTTAGCATTGCTAAAGAAGCTTTGGATGCTCTCACTGTGTTGTTTGTTGGAAATGAGAGTATGAGGAGGAACCGATATGATGCTCTAAGCAATGAAGCCGAAGGCTTCTACATGAAAGAAGGTGAAGATCACGAAGACATGTATCGAAGGCTCAAGACCACCGCCACCGCTTTTAGAAACGTGGGTGCCTCACATGTGGATGATGCATGGATAAAAAGAAAATATGTGAGTGCACTCATGCCTTTTGAGCCCACTGACTTGAAGAGATGGCCACTTTCAAGGTTGCTGCCAAGAATGCCAAAGATGCCCGTGCTCGTGCCCTTGGTATGAGCAATGTGGTCAATGTTGCTTTAAAGGCCAAGGTTGTGGACCTTGGGGATGAAGATGATAGTGATGAAGGACTCTCCATGGACCATCCCGATGAAGTCAAGATTGCTCATGGCCAATATATGGCTTTCTATGCAAAGAACTTTTGGAAGAATCCCGCCAAGGCCAAGATGGAAATGCAATGAAGAAGCAATCCAAATGGGAAAAGAGATAATACCACTAGGTTGAGAACTTGCTTCAATTGTGGTGACCGCTATCACTTTGTGGAAAGCTGCCCCTATGAGAAGAGAGAAGATCATGGTGGTAAGCTTGTGTTGAAGAAGACTCTCAAGGAACCTTACAAGAAACCATTCATCAAAAAGAATCCCGTCAACAAGAAGTCGGGAGAAATTGTCTTGATCACTCATGAAGAATACTCCTCCGACAATGAAGATGATGAAGATGAGGAAGAAGAAACTTCTCATGGTGTGGATGCTCTAGCCACCACCTCTAATCTGACACTCTCACTCTTCGATTCTCCAAATGAGAACTCTTCCACCAAGAACGTCACTTGCCTTATGGCAAGAGGAACAGAGGTATCCTCATCATCCCGCTCTACTCACTTAGATAATGATGAAATTGATGATGAAATGTCTCTTGATGTTAAAAAGGAATTAATTGCCTTTGATGAGTTTATGACTAACCTAGAAGGTGATGCTAAGCTACATTTTGGGAACATCCTAGATCAACTCTCACATACTCAAGAGCTTCTAGATGTAAGATGTAAACTTGGGCATGAACATATGATTGAGCTAGAGGCTTTAAGCAATGCTCTAGAAGAAGAACAAGAGACTAGGTTGTCCCTTGAGTCAAAACTTGAAGGGCTTGATGAGGCCAATGACATCATTGTTAACAAACTCATCAAAGAGCATGATCATGCTATTGCTAAATACAAAAGGGCTAAAAAGGACAAGATTGAGTTTGGTGTGGTTCATGAAAAACTTGCCGAGGACTTTAGATTGCTTAACAAGGCTCACAAGGTCTTGGAAGGTGAACTCTTGTCTCTCACAAAGTCCCATGAAACGCTTCAAACTCAATTGGCCAATATACCTTCACCTAGTAACTTCATTCCATCTAATAGCACAACTATTCTTGAAGAGAATGCTAGGTTGAAGGGGGAGCTTGCTGTCACATCCCAAGATTTTCCAAATCTTGTAATGTTAAAAATAAATGAATAAAATAAAACTTTGTTGATTTTCAGGGTGAGAAGAAACTTTTGATCCCAATTGGAAACTTTCAAAACCTATTTGGATCAAATAAAATCCTAAAGGAATTTTAAAAGATAAATAAACAATAAACTTAAAAATATTTAAAATTGCTATTTTTGGATCTTTTAATAAAAGATTTGGTTTTAAAAAGAAAAGGGTAGATTTATAAATAAGGATTACTTTATAGAGCCAAATTAAACCTTGGCCAAGCTTTTGAAATAAAATATTTTGTTTTAATTAAAAGAGTAAAGGTTTATTTAAATAAAACAAGGAATGTTTATTAATAAACCAAAATCTATTAAAGTAAAGGCTTTTCCCATTCTAATTAAACATCAAAACTTATTAATTTATTTTAAATAAGTTTTCCAAGTATTTTATATCCTCAAATAAAACCTACTGAAGTATTTTTGGTTTTATTTTTAGATTTCAAAAATAAAGATTTTAATAAAACAAATCCTATTTGAATTAAATGATTAAGGTCTAGTCATTTAATTATTAATGGACCCAAAAATAAAAATGTTATTTTAAACAAGTTTTCCAAATATCTTATATTTTCAAATAAAACCTACTGATTTGGTTTTTGATAATATTTAGTTTTCAAATGGAGTTTTTTTAAATCAAAACCCATTTGATTTAATAACTAAGGTCCATTTATTTAATTATTAATGGGTCCTAAAAAGAATAAAATTATTTTATTTTGAGATTTAGATTATTGTTGTTAAACAGAACCAAAAAATCAATGCAAAGTTTGGGGGAATTTTGAATTGATTTGTTGATTGATTTGTTTGATTGAATTTCAAAACAGAAAATAGAAATAGAAAAAGATAAAACAATCAGACAGAAAAAAAATATGAAAACGGACTGACCCAACTCACCAGGCCCAGCAGCCCATTCCAGCCCAACTCCTTTTCCCCACGCGCGAATCGTCTTACACCCATTCTCGCACCCGCGCAGACACCGACCGGTGGACCTAACTCTCCTCTCCTCCCTCACGCTGACAAAGGACCCCACGCCAGCTCAGCGTCGTCTTCACCCCGCGACGGCCGCGCCGGCCGTTTCCTACCAGTAATGCCGCGGTTGAATTCGCTTCAATGCCGCGCCTTAATCTCACCGCGACCATGCCCCCTTAAACGCGTCCCTCTTCTACCCATTTCCCCTCTGTTTTCAGCCCCTCTCCGCCCCAGGGCTGCTCGAATTACTCATGGTAAGCCCACTGGCTCCGACGAGGTCCAGTGCGAATTCCGGCGACCCCACGCCACCCTTTGCCTTACCGAGCACACAGGCACATTCCCCAGACCCAGGCGCACCTTCTCGTGTCGCCAGCTCACCTGCGCGTGCTCTGCAGCGTCGACTTCGTCTTCGACTGAACGACGCCGCCGTCCGCTCCAACTCCGACGAGCTCCATAGGTAGTTTCCGACCGCGCCTCTCCTTCTCCTTCACGCACGCATCTTCGCCTTGACCTTGCGCGTCTAACCGTGCTCTCTATTTGCCCTCTCGTGACCCGTAGCACCATCCTCGACGACGACAGAGCGTGGCCGTCGTCAGACTCAACTCCGGCGAGCCATTGTCCTCACCCCCGTGCGCCCCTCGACGAGATACTGCCGCGTTGAGCTTCCCCAGGCTACTGCGAACACGGTGAGCATCTTCCCATCCTCTCTCGCTTCCTGTTTCACCAGCACCGCCACCATCTGACCGCGCCGCCGCCAGCCACCGTCGCTGCGCCGCCAGCCTTTGGTCAAACACGCGTGCGCTGTTGGATCGTCATCCAGTGGCTATGATTAGATTAGGTCGAAGGGGTACGAATAGCTCTGCACCGCACGATCTGTTTAAAATCCAACGCACCAGAGTGCTCGATCCAACCGAAACGGTATGGACGAATCAGAATCAGCCATGTGGCTCAGGCTTCGATTTAAAACAAATTTGAATCTATTAGATTTGTGATTTTGTAAATTGCATAACTTTAGTTCTACACATCCAAATTTTGCAAACTTTATATCAATGGATTCAGAAAAGCAAGCCCTAGCCAACCATGCCATTTGTTTAGTAAAAAGCTTCTGTTAAAATGTTTGTTTTTGCAGAAACATTTGTATGCTTGTTTAGGTTATAAAAATTGTTCAAAAATGATTTTGGGGATAAAATCTTTGGCAAATGGATTGTTTTGAACCTACTGACCATGGGAATCACTTTGTGGTTTCAAAAATGTATTTGGAGAAACAAAAGAATGAATCCTTGATTTAAAACCAATTCTAGTCAAATAAAAATATGGTTTATTTATTAAAAATGGTTTTGAAGGAAAACCTTTGGAAATTGTTTTGTTTTAAACTCTCTAACCCTAAACACAAAGTTTTATGGTTTGAAAACATATTTTGTGAACCCTATAGATTAATGCCTTAGTAAAAACATTTCTACACCACATAAAATGATACCTTGTTTTGAAAATGGTTTATGAAGTGAAATCTTTTGCAAATGACTTTGCCACTTTATAAAATGACAATTAAGGTGTTTTGAAATGTTTATGACCCATTAGGAACCACTCTTTCAAATAAAACAAAGCTTGGCATGCTTGCATGCATTACTTTGACTTTATCATTTTATGTGATGTTTTGCTTGATTGGTAGTTTGAAATTGTGCCTTGCTTGATTGAATTGTAGTGACTTGAAGAGTGTGATTGTTGCAAGGACAAGGAGTGAACTTATACTCTCTACCAAAAAGGCAAGTGATGCTTCATACTTTTGTCCCATTACTTTCACTATGCATTAGTGATTTTTCTAAGTAAAACTTGCATGGAATTTTTGCTAAGTATAAACCATGCTATGGGAAAACCTAGTAGATGAAACCTTAGTAGAAATTTTCCTAAGTTAAGATTCCTACTACTATCATGCTTAGCTTAGCTAATAGAAAACAAGGGTGGAATATACATTCATACTATGGAAAATTTCTAAGTCTGAGGACTTGTGTTTTTGTTTAATAAAACAACTAAGTTAATGAATCACCTGGGTGGAATGGTAATTGCTTGGTGGTTTTTGGTTGAGTGATTACACAAGGCCCATGGCTATGGTTTACCTTGTGTATCACACTTGTGGATTGCCACCCAGGAACAAAGAGATTTGAGATGTCAAATGTTGAGAAGCTTCAAGTGCAACCACTTGGCATTATGGGCTCTGCCTGGATCATATAGGTTGCTAGAACTTAGCCATTTGGACAGTTGGTGGTAGTGGGATGATAGGTTGGAACGCGTCCATTTGGTCTAAGGAAAGGCTTCTGAAAGATCTTGTCTTGGGAAACCAAGTCTTGTGGGGAAAGTGCACCACCTCTGCAGAGTGTAAAATCTAAGTACTTAGCCATGTCCCTGGTAAAGGACAATTTGAGCATCAAGACATGGAAGCTATCAAGAATCTCACCATCCAAATTTCTAAGTTAAAACTTGTGGTTGAACAAGGGTTAAAGGATCTTCAATCTTTGATTGGTAGATGCCTTGGGTGATTTTTGTCAAGCAAAAACTTAGTGTTTTCAAATGATAAGGAAAAATCTATTTTGAGCAATGCAAGCCTCAACTCCACTTTGCCAAATGCATATAGTTGATAGACTCCACTATACTACCATAGTATCACTTGCCAATACAATTCAAATGTATTGACCCTTGTGGCTGTAACTTGTTATGTTGCAGGTTTGATTGATTTAGTGAAGTGTGTTGATTAGGATTACAAAGTCTATAACCAACATATATGCCTGTGGCACTTTGAAGATGAAGGACCCCATGCTTATAGATATTCTGCTGCAATGTAATGTAATAGCCAAATGAGCTATAAAAGATGTAATAAACTATTTTATTCCTGGTTATAAAGTTGTATTATGACCTTTGTTTCTTGATATTACATCTTAACTGTGGATGCTAGCTATTGATCCAGGGACTAGCATTGCAATCACAGGGGACTCTACCTTATTGAAGGTTGGGAACCTTACACTTGCTAAGGCCACATTTACACAAGGCAACAAGTCAATTGATGATCTTTTGAGCAAGCAAAGGCGTAGTGGTGACAAAGGGGGCATTGGTTATGTTTCCAAAACCAAGAAGAAGAACAATAAGAAGAAGAAGGCCAAGCCCGCACAAGATACCAACAAGACCATTGTGGAGAGTAAGACCACAAGTGGTAAAACTATGTCTCATGATGACTTTGCGGGAAGTGCTAACCCTCACTATGTTATAATGCGTGATTACTATGGTGATGTGTATGCACAATATGTTGGTCCTTATGATGGCTATATTGCTTGGTCTATTTGGGTTCCCAAGACCCTTGTTGCTAACAAAAGAGGACCCATTGAAAAATGGGTACCTAAAAATTAGCTTGATCTCTTGTAGACTTATGCTTCTGGAGGGTCAAAGTGGGTGCTTGATAGTGGTTGCACATGTCATATGACCGGAAGATCATCTATTGTCAAGGAGTTAAATCCTAATGATGATCAAATCACCGTGACATATGCCGACAAATCAAAGTCTAAGGTAATGGGTTTCGGCAAGGTTGTGGTTGCTCACGACATTACACTCGTGAACGTCATGCTTGTTGAGACCCTTGGATACAACTTACTTTATGTCCTTGCTCTTAGTAAGATGGGCTTTGCCGTCTTCATTGATGTAGATATTGTGGTCCTCTTGTGGAGCAAGTCTCTCAAGGTCGCTTTCGTTGGGTACGTCGAACATGACTTGTATGTGGTGGACTTTTCAAAGCAAACCACTACCGGTCTGATGTGCTTATTCGGAAAGGATGATGTGGGTTGGCTATGGCATCTCCGACTAGCCCATGTCAATATGAGAACTTTGCAAAGTCTCCATATAGAGGGCCATATAGTTTGACTAAAAGAAAATGTTTCCTTTGCCAAAGATCGTGTTTGCAGGGCATGTGTTCTAGGGAAGATGCATGACGCTCCTCACAAGCCCACGAACCAAATCAAGTCTAACAAGATCTTGGAACTTCTCCATGTGGACCTATTTGGTCCTCCATCTCATGCAAGTCTTGGTGGGAAGAAATATTGTTTGGTGATTGTTGACGACTTTTCAAGATACTCTTGGGTTTATTTCTTCAAGTTGAAGAGTGAGACTCAAAAGACTTTTATCGACTTCATCAACTTGGTTCAACGGCAATACAATGTTCCCGTGTTGATTATAAGAAGTGACAAAAGCACCGAGTTCAAGAACTACACCTTGAATTATTTCCTTAGTGATGAGGGGATTAAACATCAATATTCCGCTGCATACACCCCTCAACAAAATGGTGTGGCCGAGAGGAAGAACCGGACTCTTATTGAGATGGCTAGGACCATGTTGGCGGAGTTTAAATCTCCATACAACTTTTGGGCCGAAGCCATCTCCACCGCTTGCCATGCTTCAAATCGACTCTACCTCCGCAAGAAAATCAACAAGACTCCATATGAGATACTTACCGGTAACAAGCCCAACATATCTTATTTCTGGGTGTTCGGTTGTAAGTGTTTCTATCTCATCAAAGGTGTTCGTTTGTCTAAATTCGAGTCTAAAGCATTAGAGGGTATTTTTGTTGGCTATGGTCTCGAATCTCACACTTATAGAATCTATGATAAGCTCTCCAGAGCCATCATAGAATCTTGTAGTGTGACCTTCGAAGAATATGATGGTCCCCAAGGGGGGCGTGTTGATGCTTGTGATGCAGATGATGAAATGCCTCAGGATGCCCTAGGAAGAATGGGTGTGGGATACATCCGCCCCGTTGAGGAACCCCTTATGGCGGATCGAGAAGAACTATGCCCCACTCAAGTGGAGCCCTCATCTTCACAACCTCAACATGCTCCATCCACCGAAGAGGACATTGACCCAAGCTAAAGACAAGATGTGGACCCTCAACATGATGATCAATGTGTGAACTCTAGTCAAAGGGAGCTTGGTCCATTCAATGGGTTGTCAAGTGGTGCTAAGTCAATTTGTCAAGGAAGATCCATCCAAACTGTTTTGAGACAAGCTCAAATTGATGCTAGAAGAGCACTTGATCAAGACCAAGGTCAATCTTTGCCTCCCAATGTAGAGGATGATTCTAATAATGATCAAGGTCAAGATGATGGTCAAGACGAGGATCAAAATGATGAAGAAGGTCCTCCAAGAAACAATACGGAGATCCACGCTCGTCGCGAAGCTAGAAAGGAAAGAATGTTGGAGATAAGAGACCATACCCTCCAAAATGTTGTTGGTGACCTAAGGAAAGGTATCTCCACAAGAGCACAATTGAAGAGGTTCAGTGAACATCAAGCACACATCTCCATGATTGAACCAAAGAAAGTGTGGGAAGCTCTTGAAGATTCCGATTGGTTAGAAGCTATGCACAAAGAGCTCAACAACTTTGAGAGAAACAAAGTATGGAAGTTAGTTGAGAAGCCAAAGGATTGCCGCAATGTTATTGGAACAAAGTGGATATTCAAGAACAAGCAAGATGAGCATGGAATTATAGTAAGGAACAAGGATAGATTGGTTGCACAAGGGTATTCTCAAATTGAAGGCATTGATTATGTAGAGACTTATGCACCCGTGGCTCGCCTTGAGTCCATCTGTTTCCTTATTGCTTATGCGGCACATCACAACTTTAAGTTGCAACAAATGGATGTAGAAAGTGCATTCCTTTATGGTCCTTTAAATGAATTGGTATATGTTAAGCAACCCCTGGGATTTGAGGACCCCAACTTCCCAAACCATGTCTACAAACTTGATAAGGCGCTCTATGGGCTCAAGCAAGCCCCATGCACGTGGTATGAGCACCTTAGAGAGTTATTGTTTGACCGTGGATTTGAGGTTGGGAAAATCGATCCCACTCTTTTTACTAAGAGGGTCAATGGGGAGCTTTTTGTATGCCAAATATATGTTGATGATATTATCTTTGGCTCATCTAACAAAACTTCTAATGATGAATTCTCAAAGCTTATGACTAGTAGGTTTCGGATGTCTTTGATGGGGGAGTTGAGAGTATTTCTTGGCTTTGATATCAAGCAAGTAAGAGGAGAAACATTCTTCAATCAAGCCAAGTATACTCAAGATATGCTCAAGAGATTAAAAATGCAAGATTTGAATGGAGCTCCTACCCCCATGGCTACAAAGACTCATCTAGAACAAAATCCAAATGGTAAAGATGTGGATCAAAAGGTATACCGGTCGATGATTGGTTATTTGCTTTACCTTTGTGCATCTAGACCCGATATTGTGTTGAGTGTAGGTGTGTATGCAAGATATCAAGCGGCTCCTAAAGAAAGCCATTTAATGGCGGTCAAGAGAATCTTTCGATATTTAGTTCATACCCCATTTTATGGTCTTTGGTATCCTCAAGGCTCAACATTTGCTCTTTGTGGATACACGGATTCGGATTGGGCGGGCGACAAGGATGATAGAAAATCAACATCCGGGGCTTGCCAATTCCTTGGTAGGTCCTTGGTATGTTGGTCTTCTAAGAAGCAAAATTGTATATCTCTCTCCACCGCCAAAGCCGAGTATGTTGCTGACGCTAGTGCTTGCACTCAATTGCTATGGATGAGACAAACTTTAAAGGAATACGGTGTCCATTGTGACAAAGTGCCTCTTCTATGTGACAATGAAAGTGCCATGAAAATTGCATACAACCCGGTGGATCACACAAGGACAAAGCATATTGAGATTCGTCATCACTTCATTAGAGATCATGTTGCTCGAGGTGATATTGATCTATCTTATGTATCAACCAAAGATCAACTTGCCGATATCTTCACAAAGCCACTTGATGAAGCAAGGTTTTGCTACTTGAGGAATGAACTAAATATCGTAGATTCAAGGAGCTTGACTTGATTCTCTTGCACTCTCACCTAATACTCGACCCATATTTGGTTTAGGTGTAGGCATGGATATGTAGGGTTTCGTAGCATGGAAAACAAAAAATTTCTATCGCATACAAATAAACAAGCCAAGATCTATCTACTAGATTGTAGCAACGAGTCGATGGAATAACTCACCCTCGAAGATTCCAAAGTGTTTAACGAGAGCGGATTCTCGTGGCTGATGTAGTCGTACTCTTCCCGATCTCAAGATCGCGTAGACGATCCTTCCGGCGCTGCGTTCCGGCAGCGCTCCCGCAGTCGGTCACACGTTCGGTACTCGACGAAGACCTTCCTCTCCCTTGTTCCAGCAGGTAGCGGAGGTTGTAGCACTCTCCTCGCGATTCCGGCAGCACAACGGCGTGGTACCGGAAGTAGAGGGGAGATCTCGCAGGGCTTCGCCTTAAGCCGGAGCGAGTATGGTGGAGTATGAGAGAGTCCCTCGACGATCTAGGGTTTAGACACGCTGAGGAGGGGTGCTAGGGCCGGCGGCTAGGGCTTGGGGTTGCCCAAGTCGGCGGCTAGGGGAGGAAACCCTAGGTGGCGGCGGCTATGGTGGGCGGCGGCTAGGTTAGGGTTTAGAGGTAGGAACTTGTGTGTCTAGGAGGGGAGCCCTGCCCCTCCTTATATAGGTGGAGGGAGGCGCGCCAGGGGAGGGGAGTCCCTCCCCAACTCGGCCAAGGAGGGCCGGCGGTGGAGGGGAGGAACTCCTCCCCAACTCGGATTCCACCTCCCCTCCACTTCCCAAAATAGCCGTTTGACTTTCAAATTGGCGTTTGACTTTTTCAAACTAGGATTTGAATAAACCCTTTATTTTGTTCAGAGATGACACTTAGTACATGATGCAATCATACCAACTTGATATAACACATTCATGTACCCTTCCCCTCCGGAGTGCCGGACATTCCGGAACCTTCTAGAACATTCCCGATGAAATCACCGGAACCATTCTCCAACCCCGAAACAGGACTTTCCTTATATGAATCTTATTCTCCGGACCATTCCGGATATCCTCGTGATATCCCGGATCCTATCCGAGACTCCAAACAATATTCGGTCTCTTACTCATCATTCCATAACTACTCAAACAACGTCGAATCCTTAAGTGTGTCTCCCTATGGTTCGTGAATTATGCGGACATGATCAAGACACTTCTCCGATCAATAACCAATAGAGGAATCTGGAAATTCATTTGGATCCCACATATTTCTACGATTACTTTGCAATCGAATGAACCACTTACATACGATACCAATTTCCCTTTGTCTCACGATAGTTTACTTATCCGAGGTTATGATCGTCGGTATCTCTGCATACCTAGTTCAACCTCGTTACCAATAAGTACTCTTTTCTCGTTCCCGTGATATGTGATCCCTTGTGAGCCAGTCACATGCTTGCAAGCTAATTGGATGACATTCCACCGAGAGGGCCCAGAGTATATCTATCCGTCATATGGATGGACAAATCCCACTCTTGATCCATGTGTCTCAACCAATACTTTCCGAACACTCAATGCCACCTTTATAGCCACCCAGTTACGGTGTGGTGTTTGATGTCATCAAAGCATCCTTCCGGTGAAGGTGATATGCATGATCTCATGGTCGAAGGAATTAGGTTACTATGTATTAGAAAGCATATAGCAATTGAACTATTAAAATGACTTGATCTTTATGCTACGCTTATCTATAGGAGTATGTCCACCATATCATTCTCCTAACGATATGATCTTGTTGTTAATAACATCTCAATGTTCATGATAGGGAAACCACAATCATTTATTAACCAACAAGCTAGTATTATAAAGAGGCTTTACTAGGGAGTCTATTTAGTTTACAAATCACACAAGTATTAATGTTTCCTTGTTAATACTTTTATAGCATGAATGTAAACATTTATCATAAACACAAAGATATAATAATAACTACATTTATTATTGCCTCTAGGGCATATCTCCAACAGTCTCCCACTTGCACTAGAGTCATCTAATCTAGATTACATGGTAATATACCGAACACCCATGGCAGTTTGGTGTTGGTCATGTTTTGCCCTCGGGAGAGGTTTAGTCAATGGATCCACCACATTCAGATCTGTGTGTACTTTGCAAATCTTTATGTCCCCATCTTGGACATGTTCTCGAATAGCGTGAAAACGTAGCTTGATGTGCTTCAGCTTCTTGTGTGACCTTGGTTCTTGCGCATTGGCTATGGCGCCCATGTTATCACAGTAGATAGACATTGGGTCCAGCGCACTAGGAACCACACCCAGCTTTGTAATGAACTCTTTCATCCATATCGCTTCTTGTGAAGCCTCTGAAGCAGCCATGTATTCCGATTCAGTTGAAGATCTCGCCACAACGCTTTGCTTTGCACTCCTCCAGCTAACTGCTGCACCATTCAATGTAAATACGTATCCAGATTGTGATTTAGAATCATCCGGATCGGTGTTCCAACTAGCATCGGTGTAACCATTAACAATGAGTTGTTCATCACCTCCATAAGAAAGAACCATATCCTTAGTTCTTCTCAAGTACTTAAGGATGTTTTTGACCGCTGTCCAATGATCCACTCCTGGATCACTTTGATATCTGCTAGTTAAACTAACAGCATATGCAATGTCGGGTCTAGTACATAGCATGGCATACATTGGAGATCCTATGGCTGAGGCATAGGGAGTTTTACTCATCCTTTCTCTATCTTCTGTCGTCGTCGGACTTTGAGTTTTACTCAACGTCGTATTGGGCAACATGGGAAAGAACCCTTTCTTGCTATCTTCCATTCCAAACCTCTTTAGAACTTTGTCCAAATATGTAGTTTGTGACAATGATATTAGGCGTCTCGATCTATCTCTATAAATCTTTATGCCTAATATGTAAGCTGCTTCGCCAAGATCCTTCATTGAAAAACTATTATTCAAATATTCCTTGACACTATTAAGAAGGTCTACATCATTCCCAATCAACAATATGTCATCTACATATAGTATTAAGAATGCTACAGAGCTCCCACTCACTTTCTTGTAAATACAAGCTTCTCCATAAGTTTGTATAAAACCAAAACTTTTGATTACCTTATCAAAACGTTGATTCCAACTTCGGGATGCTTGCTTCAATCCATAGATGGACCGTTCAAGTTTGCATACCTTGTTAGCATCTTTAGGATCGACAAAACCTTTAGGTTGCATCATATACAACTCTACATCAATGTCTCCATTGAGGAATGCTATTTTGACAGCCATCTGCCATATCTCATAATCATAATATGCAGCGATTGCTAACATAATCCTCATAGACTTTAGCTTCGCTACCGGTGAGAAAGTCTCATCGTAGTCAACTCCTTGAATTTGTCGAAACCCTTTTTCGACAAGTCGAGCTTTATAGATAGTAACATTACCATCAGCATCTGTTTTCTTCTTGAAAATCCATTTGTTCTCGACGGCCTTTCGGCCATCCGGTAAGTCCGCCAAAGTCCATACTTGGTTTTCGTACATGGATCCAATCTCGGATTTCATGGCTTCTTGCCATTTATTGGAATCTGGGCTCATCATCGCTTCCTCATATGTCTCAGGGTCATCGGTGTTATCCACCAACATGACACTCATAACGGGATCATACCAATCAGGAGTGGTACGAGTTCTCGTTGACCTGCGAGGCTCTGTAGCAACTACAACCGAAGTTTCATGATCATTATCATTAGCTTGCTCTCTTATTGGTGCAGACACCACAGGAACTTCTTCCGGTGCTGTGCTACTCGCAAGTTCGAGAGAAGGTTCGATAACCTCGTCGAGTTCTACTTTCCTTCCAGACACTTCTTTCGAGAGAAATTCCTTCTCTAGAAAGGATCCATTCTTGGCAACGAAGATTTTGCCTTCGGATCTATGATAGAAGGTATACCCAATAGTTTCCTTCGGGTATCCTATGAAGACGCATTTTTCCGCTTTGGGTTCAAGCTTGTCCGGTTGTAACTTCTTTACATAGGCTTCGCAACCCCAAACTTTAAGGAACGACAATTTAGGTTTCTTCCCAAACCATAATTCATACGGTGTCGTTTCCACGGATTTAGATAGTGCCCTATTTAAAGTGAATGCGGTTGTTTCTAATGCATAACCCCAAAATGATAGCGGTAAATCTATAAGTGACATCATAGAACGAACCATATCTAAGAGAGTTCGATTACGATGTTCGGACACACCATTACGCTGTGGTGTTCCCGGCGGTGTCAATAGTGAAAGTATCCCGCATTTCTTCAAATGCTCGCCAAATCGTAACTCATATATTCACCTCCACGATCAGAACGTAGAAATTTAATCTTCTTGTTATGTTGATTCTCTACCTCACTCTGAAATTCCTTAAACTTCTCGAAAGTCTCGGACTTATGTTTCATGAAATATATATACCCATATCTACTCAAGTCATCCGTGAAGGTAAGAACATAACGATAACCACCGCGCGACGCTACACTCATTGGACCACACACATCGGTATGTATGATTTCCAATAAGTCCGTAGCTCGCTCCATCATACCAGAAAATGGAGTCTTAATAATTTTACCCATCAGACATGCTTTGCATCTTTCAAGTGATTCAAGAAGTCCATCGGAATGGAGTTTCTTCATACGCTTCACTCCAATGTGACCAAGACGACAGTGCCACATATAGGTCGAGTTATCGCTCGATTTCAAACATTTAGCCTCAATGTTATTAATATGTGTATTTCCACTATCGAGATTCAACAAGAATAGACCATCTATCAAAGGTGCATGTGCATAAAACATATTACTCATATAAATCGAACAACCATTATTCTCGGATTTAAACAAGTAACCGTCTCGCAATAAACAAGATCCCGATATAATGTTCATGCTTAACGCAGGCACCAAATAACAATTATTTAAGTATAAAACTAATCCCGATGGTAGATGAAGGGGTAGCGTGCCGACCGCGATCACATCAACCTTTGATCCGTTTCCAACGCGCATCGTCACCTCGTTCTTCGCTAGCTTCCGTTTATTCTGCAGCACCTGTTTCGAGTTACAAATATGAGCAACCGAACCAGTATCAAATACCCAGGCACTACTACGAGTACTAGTGAGATACACATCAATAACATGTATATCAGATATACCTTTCTTCTTGATGTTGTCGTTCTTCAAATCCGCCAAGTACTTTGGGCAATTCCGCTTCCAGTGACCTTCTCCCTTGCAGTAAAATCACTCAGTATCAGGCTTAGGTCCAGCCTTGGTCTTCTTCGTCGGTGCGATAACTTTCTTACCACCCTTCTTGAAGTGTCCCTTTTGCTTAGACTTGCCTTTCTTGAATTTGGTGGTCTTATTGACCAACAACACTTGGTGCTCTTTCTTGATGTCCACTTCTGCAGATTTTAACATGGCAAAGAGTTCTGGCAACGTCTTGTTCATGTTCTGCATGTTGTAGTTCATCACAAAGTTCTTGTAACTTGGTGGTAGTGATTGGAGGACACGGTAAATCCCCAAAGCATTAGGAATCACTATACCCAAGCTTTGAAGTTTGTTTGCATGCCCAGCCATCTTAAGCACATGCTCACCGACGGAGCTGCCCTCTTCCATCTTGCAGTTAAAGAACTTTTCAGAAGCCTCATAGCTCTCAGTTGCCGCATGAGTCTCAAAGATCAATTTGAGATCACGGACAATATCATTTGGGTCTGAATTCTCAAACCTTTTCTGAAGCTCCGATTCTAAACCATACAAGATAGCACACTAAACTGTGGAGTACTGAGTCTTCCGAGTGAGGTAAACATTCTTTACTTCATCGGTAGCAGTAGCTGCAGGTGGGTCACCCAGCGGTGCATCCAGCACATAGGTCAAATTACCAGCTGTGAGGACAATCCTCAAATTGTGGAACCAATCCGCGAAGTTGCTTCCATTGTTTTTCAACTTTTCTTTCTCTAGGAACGCATTAAAATTGATGGTAGGGGCTGCCATTGATCTACAACATATTTGCAATAGTTTAGACTAAGTTTATGACAAATTGAGTTCTAATTAATAGTAAAATTAATCTAGGTGAACTCCCACTCAAAACAACATCCCTCACATTGTTTTAGTGATCACACAAACCAAATCCACCATATCAAAACCGATCATCACGAGAGTTGATATAGCTTCAATGGCGAACAATCGACATGTTCATCATATCTACTATATGACTCATGCTTTACCTTTCGGTGATCCGTGTTCCGAGACCATGTCTGTACATGCTAGGATCGTCAAGATCAAACCTTAGCTTCCGCATGAGCAAATCTGGCTTGCTCACGTTGTATACACTTGCGGAATCTAACACACCCGATCATCACGTGGTGCTTCGAAACAACAAGCTTTAGCAACGGTGCTAACTAAGGGTGAACACTTTATGACTTGAAATTTATGTGCATGAGGGATCATCTTATAATGCTACCGTTGTTAACTAAGCAATACAAGATGCATAAAGGATTAACATCACATGCAATTCATAATATGTGATATGATATGGCCTTTCTTCTTTGTGCTTCCGATCTCCATCTTCAAGCACGAACATGATCTCCATCATCACCAACATTGCATCAAGGTCCATGACGCTGCTCCATGGTTGTCGTCCACCGGCTTCAACTATTACAACTACTTTGAATAGACACGCGGGTCTTAACAGAATTTAAAGACAACCATATGGCTCCTGCCGGTTGCCAACTTACAATAAGGAACATTGCATACATCATATATAATCACAATCATGGCCATATCACATCACAGCACACCCCTGCAAAACAAAGTTAGACGCCTCTACTTTCTTTGCATATTTTACGTGGTTTGGGGCTTTCAATAAGTGTCGTTCTAACTTACGAACAAGAACCACAACATTGATACTAGTATTGAAAATCACCCGTTGTAAATTGAATCTTAACTATGCTGGGAGAAACAGGCACCCGCAAAGCCACTTATGCAATACAAGTTGCATGTCAAGCGTGGAGCAAGTCTCATGAACGATGTCATGTAATCGTACTCTTCGGTGATGTAGTCGTACTCTTCCCGATCTCAAGATCGCGTAGACGATCCTTCCGGCGCTGCGTTCCGGCAGCGCTCCCGCAGTCGGTCACACGTTCGGTACTCGACGAAGACCTTCCTCTCCCTTGTTCCAGCAGGTAGCGGAGGTTGTAGCACTCTCCTCGCGATTCCGGCAGCACAACGGCGTGGTACCGGAAGTAGAGGGGAGATCTCGCAGGGCTTCGCCTTAAGCCGGAGCGAGTATGGTGGAGTATGAGAGAGTCCCTCGACGATCTAGGGTTTAGACACGCCGAGGAGGGGTGCTAGGGCCGGCGGCTAGGGCTTGGGGTTGCCCAAGTCGGCGGCTAGGGGAGGAAACCCTAGGTGGCGGCGGCTATGGTGGGCGGCGGCTAGGTTAGGGTTTAGAGGTAGGAACTTGTGTGTCTAGGAGGGGAGCCCTGCCCCTCCTTATATAGGTGGAGGGAGGCGCTCCAGGGGAGGGGAGTCCCTACCCAACTCGGCCAAGGAGGGCCGGCGGTGGAGGGGAGGAACTCCTCCCCAACTCGGATTCCACCTCCCCTCCACTTCCTAAAATAGCCGTTTGACTTTCAAATTGGCGTTTGACTTTTTCAAACTAGGATTTGAATAAACCCTTTATTTTGTTCAGCGATGAGACTTAGTACATGATGCAATCATACCACTTGATATAACACATTCATGTACCCTTCCCCTCCGGAGTGCCGGACATTCCGGAACCTTCTAGAACATTCCCGATGAAATCACCGAAACCATTCTCCAACCCCGAAACAGGACTTTCCTTATATGAATCTTATTCTCCGGACCATTCCGGATCTCCTCGTGATATCCCGGATCCTATCCGAGACTCCGAACAACATTCGGTCTCTTACTCATCATTCCATAACTACTCAAACAACGTCGAATCCTTAAGTGTGTCTCCCTACGGTTCGTGAATTATGCGGACATGATCAAGACACTTCTCCGATCAATAACCAATAGAGGAATCTGGAAATTCATATGGCTCCCACATATTTCTACGATTACTTTGCGATCGAATGAACCACTTACATACGATACCAATTTCCCTTTGTCTCACGATAGTTTACTTATCCAAGGTTATGATCGTCGGGATCTCTGCATACCTAGTTCAACCTCGTTACCGATAAGTACTCTTTTCTCGTTCTCGTGATATGTGATCCCTTGTGAGCCAGTCACATGCTTGCAAGCTAATTGGATGACATTCCACCGAGAGGGCCCAGAGTATATCTATCCGTCATATGGATGGACAAATCCCACTCTTGATCCATGTGTCTCAACCAATACTTTCCGAACACTCAATGCCACCTTTATAGCCACCCAGTTACGGTGTGGTGTTTGATGTCATCAAAGCATCCTTCCGGTGAAGGTGATATGCATGATCTCATGGTCGAAGGAATTAGGTTACTATGTATCAGAAAGCATATAGCAATTGAACTATTAAAATGACTTGATCTTTATGCTACGCTTATCTATAGGAGTATGTCCACCATATCATTCTCCTAACGATATGATCTTGTTGTTAATAACATCTCAATGTTCATGATAGGGAAACCACAATCATTTATTAACCAACAAGCTAGTATTATAAAGAGGCTTTACTAGGGACTCTATTTAGTTTACAAATCACACAAGTATTAATGTTTCCTTGTTAATACTTTTATAGCATGAATGTAAACATTTATCATAAACACAAAGATATAATAATAACTACATTTATTATTGCCTCTAGGGCATATCTCCAACAGGATATAGGGGGAGTGCGGTCCTAATTGATTGGACCATCCCTCCCCCCATTATGCGCAAAGTAAACAAAATCATTCCTCTTAATATCATTTTGTGATATGTGAGCTTAATGATGAGTTTCGGTAATGGACCCAAGATATATCTTCGTGGTGCCAAGCCGAGTATACTCAAATATGTTGGCCTAGGCCACCCCCCCTCTCAATCGAGAGGTTGATGTGCTTACTCGTGTTTGTCACCTTTTTGAATTGGTTTTCACTCATGTTTGTCATCTATTTGAATTGTCTTCACCGTTCTAAGTCTCATGCACTCTACTTTGGTGTTTAGTTTTCTTCCGATTTTTTAGAGTGCATGTGCTTCACATCTCACCTGTCTCAACCTAAGCCTCCTTACTCCTTCTCAAGAACCCTCTCTCTATCCGCACAAGAATCACCTTTGATCCCTGGCTTTGGAATCAGATGGGACCGGTACTACCGGATGTGCGAGCGGTACTACCGGACCTGGTTAGTTCCCAGGTCGTCTCCTGGAAGAACTGCTCTAGGAACGGTACTACCGCCCACATGTCCGGTCCTACCGGTCACCGGTACTACCGGTTGGGGAACCGGTACTACCACTTACAAGCGGTACTACCGCTCCAACAACCGGTACTACCGGTTGACGGTTTCTAGGTATATATTGGACGCGTGGGGAGAGGCACCCCTCAGTGCCTCATTATTCCCCACGCCCTCCACTCAAACCTGCGCCGCCACCGGAGATCTTGAAGCCGCCGGAGCCCTGCCGCGCCCTCCTCTCTCCGGATTCCCCTTGGATTCGGCCTCTTGGCGGGCTCCCACTCCTTTCCACCGCCATGGATACCGGTACAACCGCCCTTTCTTGGTCTCTCCCCGTTTGATTTCCCCATTAGATCTAGGTTTTGGCTTAGATTTGTGGAGAAATTGACATATTGCAAGGTTGTACTGCCATATGCTTCCTTGTTACCGAGTAGAATCATCTATTTACAGTTTAATGCCGTCAATTTGGTCCGTTTCCATCATATCTGACGAACTTGTGCCCGGTACTACCGCTTGCAAGCGGTACTACCGGTCGTCAGGTCCGGTAGTACCGGCCCAAACTGACCACATTTTTCTGCCTAAATTTTGGATTCTCTCGTTTGCTCCTTCTTGATTCTTGTGCCCTTACCTCCTTGCTATCCTCCCTCGTGCTTTCATAGATGCAGGTGGTTCTCGGGGTTCTCGCAAGCGTTCCAAGACTAGCCGTGAGATTGTTGAGGAAGATACGGAGTCTGAGGAAGAAGTTATGCCACAGCCACGACACCGTTCCAAGTTGCCTGCCACTCGAGGTGGTCGTGGGGGGTCATGAGGGGGTTACCAAGCGCTCTGCTGGGCGTGGCAGCGCTCCACCCCCCCGCCCTCCTTCTTCAGGGCGTACCAAGAGTATCAGCTCAGGGCCATCAGGGCCAAAGAAACTGTCAGACATCTCAGATTCAGAGTTTAGGGCTCTCAGGATTGACAATGCATACTCTCGCAACAGGGACGAGGACAGAGCTGACAGCCTTTTCTTCAATGATTTCCAAGAGCGTGTTTATCATGAGGTTCTTTTGACCAATATTCAGATGGTGGTGCCCCAGCAGTGTATAGACATGGAACACATGAACAAGAATCTTGACTACTTTGTAGAGGCTAAGGAAATCTGCTCTCACCTTGGCATGTTCCCCATTATGGAGTTCTAGCATGACTATGAGCCACTCCTGATTGCACAATTTTATGCCACAGCACATTTCTTCGTTGGCCGTTCTCGGAAGATTACCTGGATGACTCAAGGTGCAATCAAGGAGGCCACCCTTGCGGAGTTTGCTGCAATATTGGGGTATGAAGATCGCGGCCGGGACATTCCTTGTGGCTTTCGCTGTCACACGCGGGAGCAGCCCTCCAAGAAGGATGTTCTTACACCTCTATATATCCAGGGCCGCGGTATTGCTGGCAAGATCAAGGATCTTCTCCCCACATATGACATTCTCCATCGCATTTTCCGTGAGACAGTTGCTCCTCGTGCGGGCAACAAGGATGAGATACATGGATTCTCCGTAGACTTGCTGTTCAACACTTTCCTCAACTGTGACTCTGACACTCCTCTTGATGTGGCAGACTATATATGGAATGAGATGGTTGCTGCTGCCTACACTCGGAGGGTTCCCCCATTTGCTCCATATATCATGGCCCTCATTGTGTCAAAGTGCCCTCCCATTGCTAGGACTCTCTCCACTCGCCCTCTCATTGTGCACAGGCCCAAGGCTCTCAAGATCAAGAAACATGCTAAACCCCGCGTTGTGGCGGGTGAGGAGGAAGAGTATGACTCTGAGGATGCTGACAGTGGTCATGAATCTGACTACGTTGTCTCCCGGTGCAAGCATGCTATGCCCACTTGGGCCAAAAGGATGGAGGCCAAGCTCAAGAAGATCTTTTGCTTTCATATGGACAACCAGAAACGCATGTATGAGGCGTATGTGTATGCCAAGAAGGCCAGTGCTCGGCAGAAGGACATAATGGCTGCTCAGGGTTTGACCGTCTCCGCGGGGTCCGAGACCAACATCACTCCAGAAGAACAGTGGATCTCTCAGCACAGCCGTTGGGACGATGATGTCTCTTCCTCGCACCACGCACCACCCCCCTACGACGAGGACCTTGAGGATGAGGAGGAGGAGGAAGAGGAGGATTGATTGTCGGGACGGTAGTCTTGCACTTGTCCCTTGTTGGCGTCTTGATGCCAAAGGAGTCCCCGATCTACTACTTCACCAAAAGAGATCTTCATTTCCCCCTCATTTGTTTGAGGGACCCTTTGCTCTAGTGTTTACTTGGAAACCCTAGTTCTTGTTTTGGTTCTTACAAGCTTGTCTTTGATTGCTTTGACAGCTTGCTTGTATTTGGGAGCCTCCGATTAAGTTGTGGATGTGTGCCCCAAACTTGTAACGGTGTCGGCTTCCACCTTGAAGGTTGCCGATATAGTGGAAGGTGAATCGATCCCGTTGGGGTGAGATTCATCAGAGAATAAGGGAGGCCTCTCGTGGCATTGGTGGTTTGAAACCACCCCCTCTCCAAACGTAGACGTACTTCCCCTCAAAAGGAAGGAACCACGGGAAACAAATCCTTGTGTCTCCGCATCCACTTTTCGGTTACTTCTTTCCTCTACCGCACCTTACTTACTTGTTACTACTTTGTGTTGTGGTAGCCCTTGCATATTTGTCATATAGGTAAATTCACCATAGTTGCATTATCTAGAGAATTTACCTTATTGTCAAACCTTAATTTGAAAAAGGAGAAAATTTGAAGTAGCACCTATTCACCCCCCTCTAGGTGCCCATACGATCCTTTCAACATCCATCTGACATATCTCATAATCATAATATGCAGCGATTGCTAACATAATCCTCACAGACTTTAGCTTCACTACTGGTGAGAAAGTCTCATCATAGTCAACCCCTTGAATTTGTCGAAACCCTTTTGCGACAAGTCGAGCTTTATAGACAGTTACATTACCATCAGCATCTGTTTTCTTCTTGAAAATCCATTTATTTTTGACAGCCTTCTGGCCATATGGTAAGTCCACCAAAGTCCATACTTGGTTTTCGTACATGGATCCAATCTCGGATTTCATGGCTTCTTGCCATTTATTGGAATATGGGCTCATCATCGCTTCCTCATATGTCGCAGGGTCATCGGTGTTGTCCACCAACATGACACTCATAATGGGATCATACCAATCAGGAGTGGTACGAGTTCTCGTTGACCTGCGAGGCTCTGTAGCAACTTCAACCGAAGTTTCATGATCATCATCATTAGCTTCCTCTCTTATTGGTGTAGGCGCCACAGGAACTACTTCCGGTGCTGCGCTACTCGCAAGTTCGAGAGAAGGTTCAACAACCTCGTCGAGTTCTACTTTCCTTCCAGTCACTTCTTTCGAGAGAAATTCCTTCTCTAGAAAGGATCCATTCTTAGCAACGAAGATTTTGCCCTCGGATCTATGATAGAAGGTATACCCAATAGTTTCCTTCGGGTATCCTATGAAGATGCATTTTTCCGCTTTGGGTTCAAGCTTGTCCGGCTGTAACTTCTTTACATAGGCTTCGCAACCCAAACTTTAAGGAACGACAATTTAGGTTTCTTCCCAAACCATAATTCATACGGTGTCGTTTCAACGGATTTAGATGGTGCCCTATTTAAAGTGAATGCGGCTGTTTCTAATGCATAACCCCAAAACGATAGCGGTAAATCTGTAAGTGACATCATAGAACGAACCATATCTAAGAAAATTCAATTACGACGTTCGGACACACCATTACGCTGTGGTGTTCCCAGCGGTGTCAATTGTGAAAGTATTCCACATTTCTTCAAATGTTCGCCAAACTCGTAACTTAGATATTCACCTCCACGATCAGATCGTAGAAATTTAATCTTCTTGTTACGTTGATTCTCTACCTCACTTTGAAATTCCTTAAACTTCTCGAAAGTTTTGGACTTATGTTTCATGAAATAGATATACCCATATCTACTCAAGTCATCCGTGAAGGTAAGAACATAACGATAACCACCGCACGATGCTACACTCATTAGTCCACACACATCGATATGTATGATTTCCAATAAGTCCGTAGCTCGCTCCATCATACCAGAAAATGGAGTCTTAGTCATTTTACCCATCAGACATGCTTCACATCTTTCAAGTGATTCAAGAAGTCCATCGGAATGGAGTTTCTTCATACGTTTCACTCCAATGTGACCAAGACGACAGTGCCACATATAGGTCAAGTTATCGCTCAATTTCAAACGTTTAGCCTCAATGTTATTTATGTGTGTATTACTACAATCGAGATTCAATAAGAATAGACCATCTATCAAAGGTGCATGTGCATAAAACATATTACTCATATAAATCGAACAACCATTATTCTCGGACTTAAACAAGTAACCGTCTCGCAATAAACATGATCCTGATATAATGTTCATGCTCAACGCAGGCACCAAATAACAATTATTTAAGTATAAAACTAATCCCGATGGTAGATGAAGAGGTAGTGTGCCGACCGCGATCACATCAACCTTTGATCCATTTCCAACGCGCATCGTTACCTTGTTCTTCGCTAGCTTCCGTTTATTCTCCAGCACCTGTTTATAGTTACAAATATGAGCAACCGAACCAGTATCAAATACCCAGGCACTACTACGAGTACTAGTGAGATACACATCAATAACATGTATATCAGATATACCTTTCTTCTTGATGTTGCCGTTCTTCAAATCCGCCAAGTACTTTGGGAAATTCCGCTCCCAGTGACCTTCTCCCTTGCAGTAAAAGCACTCAGTATCAGGCTTAGGCCCAGCCTTGGTCTTCTTCGCCGGTGCAGCAACTTTCTTACCGCCCTTCTTGAAGTTTCCCTTTTGCTTAGACTTGCCTTGCTTCTTGAATTTGGTGGTCTTATTGACCAACAACACTTGGTGCTCTTTCTTGATCTCCACTTCTGCAGATTTCAACATGGAGAAGAGTTCTGGCAACGTCTTGTCCATGTTTTGCATATTGTAGTTCATCACAAAGTTCTTGTAACTTGGTGGTAGTGATTGGAGGACACGGTGAATCCCCAAACAATTAGGAATCACTATACCCAAACTTTGGAGTTTGTTTGTGTGCCCAGACATCTTAAGCACATGCTCACTGACGGAGCTGCCCTCTTCCATCTTGCAGTTAAAGAACTTTTCAGAAGCCTCATAACTCTCAACTGCCGCGTGAGCCTCAAATATCATTTTGAGTTCACGGACAATATCATGTGGTTCATGGTTCTCAAACCTTTTTTGAAGCACTGATTCCAAACCATACAAGATAGCACACTGAACTGTGGAGTACTGATTCTTCCGAGTGAGGTAAGCATTCTTTACTTCATCGGTAGCAGTAGCTGCAGGCGGGTCACCCAGCGGTGCATCCAGCACATAGGTCAAATTACCAGCATTGAGGACAATCCTCAAATTGCGGAACCAATCCGCGAAGTTGCTTCCATTTTTTTCAACTTTTCTTTCTCTAGGAATGCATTAAAATTGATGGTAGGGGCCACCATTGATCTACAACATATTTGCAATAGTTTAGACTAAGTTTATGACAAATTGAGTTCTAATTAATAGTTAAATTAATCTAGGTGAACTCCCACTCAAAAAAATATCCCTCACATTGTTTTAGTGATCACACGAACCAAATCCACCACATCAAAACCGATCATCACGAGAGTTGATGTAGCTTCAATGGCAAACAATCAACATGTTCATCATATCTACTATATGATTCATGCTTTACCTTTCGGTGATCCGTGTTCCGAGACCATGTCTGCACATGCTAGGCTCATCAAGATCAAACCTTAGCTTCCGCATGAGCAAATCTGGCTTGCTTACGTTGTATACACTCGCAGAATCTAACACACTCAATCATCACGTGGTGCTTCGAAACAACGAGCTTTAGCAACAGTGCTTACTAAGGAAGAACACTTTAAAACTTGAAATTTGTGTGCTTGAGGGATCATATTATAATGCTATCATCGTGAACTAAGCAATACAAGATGCATAAAGGATTAACATCACATGCAATTCATAATATGTGATATGATATGGCCTTTCTTCTTGTGCTTCCGATATCCATCTTCAAGCACGAACATGATCTCCATCATCACCGGTATAGCGTCAAGGTCAATGGCGCCGTTTTATGGTTGTCGTCCACCAGCTTCAACTATTACAACTACTTTGAATAGACACGTGGGTCTTAACGGAAAGACAACCATATGGCTCCTGTCGGTTGCCAACTTACAATAAGGAACATTGCATACATCAAATATAATCACGATCATGGCCGTATCACATCACAGCACACCCCTGCAAAACAAAGTTAGACGCCTGTAATTTTCTTTGCATATTTTACGTGGTTTGGGGATTTCAATAAGGGTCGTTCTAACTTATGAACAAGAACCACAACGTTGATGCTTGAACTATCAAGTGCCAGTTGTAAATTGGATCTATACTATGATGGGAGAGACAGGCACCCGCAAAGCCACTTATGCAATACAAGTTGCATGATCAGCGTGGAGCAAGTCTCATGAACGATGTCATGTAAGGTTAGCCCGGGCCGCTTCATCCCATCATACCGCAAGATGCAAAGTACACAAGAAGCAATTGGTAATAAAAGCACCACCGCCCACAATGACCATTGTGTTCTACTCGTGCAACAGATCTACATATAGACATAGCTCTGATACCACTATAGGGGTTCGTAGCATGGAAAACAAAAAAATTCTACCGCATGCAAACAAACAAGCCAAGATCTATCTACTAGATTGTAGCAACGAGTCGATAGAGGAACTCACCCTCAAAGATTCCAAAGCGGTTAACGAGAGCAGATTCTCGTGGGTGATGTGGTCGTACTCTTGCCGATCTCAAGATCGCGTAGACGATCCTTCCGGCGCTGTGTTCCGACAACGCTTCTGCAGTCGGTCACACATTCGGTACTCGATGAAGACCTTCCTCTCCCTTGTTCCAGCAGGCAGCGGAGGTTGTAGCACTCTCCTCGCGATTCTGGCAGCATGACGGCGTGGTACCGGAAGTAGAGGGGAGATCTCGCAGGGCTTCGCCTTAAGCCGGAGCGAGTATGGTGGAGTATGAGAGAGGCCTTGGTGATCTAGGGTTTAGAGGGCACCAAGGGGAGGGCTTGGCCGGCGGCTAGGGTTTGGGGAAACCCTAACTAGCCGAGCTAGAGGAGGCCCTAGGCGGCGGCGACTTGGAGGAGGCCGGTGGCTAGGAGGCTAGGGTTTTGGGTGTGAGGGGTAGGGGGCGCCCTACCCCTCCTTATATAGGTGGAGGGTGGCCGGTTGGGAGGAGGGAGTCCTCCCCCAACTCGGCCTCCTTGGCCGGCGGGTGGAGGGAGGGGACTTCCTCCCCAAGTAGGTTTCCTACTCTCCCTCCACCAAGCAAACTTGCCGTTTGACTTTTCAAATTGGCGTTTGACTTTCAAACTTGGATTTGATTTCTCTCTTTATTTTGCCCAGCCAAGTGACCTAGTACATGATGCAACCATTCCATATTGTCATGACACATTGATCTACCCTTCCCCTCTGGAGTGCCGGACCTTCCGGACCCTTCTAGAACATTCTTGGTGAAAACATCGGAATCATTCCCGAACTCCGAAACAGGACTTTCCTTATATGAATCTTATTCTCCGGACCATTCCGGATCTCCTCGTGATATCCCGGATCCCATCCAAGACTCCGAACAACATTCGGTCTCTTACTCATCATTCCATAACTACACAACAACATCGAATCCTTAAGTGTGTCTCCCTACGGTTTGTGAATTATGCGGACATGATTGTGACATTTCTCCGATCAATAACCAATAGAGGAATCTGGAAATTCATATGGCTCCCACATATTTCTACGATTACTTTGCGATCGAATGAACCACTTACATACGATACCAATTTCCCTTTGTCTCATGATAGTTTACTTATCCGAGGTTTTGATCATCGGTATCTCTGCATACCTAGTTCAATCTCGTTACCGATAAGTACTATTTTCTCGTTCCCGTGGTATGTGATCCCTTGTGAGCCAGTCACATGCTTGCAAGCTAATTGTATGAAATTCCACCGAGAGGGCCCAGAGTATATCTATCCGTCATATGGATGGACAAATCTCACTCTTGATTCATGTGTCTCAACCCATACTTTTCGAACGCTCAATGCCATCTTTATATCCACCCAGTTACGGTGTGGTGTTTGATTTCATCAAAGCATCCTTCCGGTGATGGTGATTAGCATGATCTCATGGTCGAAGGAATTAGGTTACTATGTATCAGAAACCTTATAGCAATTGAACTATTAAAATGACTTGATCTTTATGCTACGCTTATCTATAGGAGTATGTCCATCATACCATTCTCCTAATAATATGATCTTGTTGTTAATAACATCTCAATGTTCATGATAGGGAAACCACAATCATCCATTAACCAACAAGCTAGTATTATGAAGAGGCTTTACTAGGGACTCTAATTTAGTTTACAAATCACACAAGTATTAATGTTTCCGGTTAATACTGTTATAACACGAATGTAAACATTTATCATAAACACAAACATATAATAATAACTACATTTATTATTGCTTCTAGGGCATGTCTCCAACACTTTTTGCAAGTGTTAGGTCCTTTTCTCTTTTGTCAAGTTTTGCTAGAGTTCTTATTGCTAAGGGCCTAACTTAAATTTGTACCTGCCATGTTAATTAACCTGCAGCTTCTCGGGTCCTTGATACGTCCAAAACGTATCTACTTTCTCGACCTTCCGAATAAGGCTGTGGTGGATGCGGGTGCAGCGCTGCCAATGCCTATTCTGGTTCCCTCTCTGGCCGGCTGTGGCGGCGGTGGGGAGTCGAGCCAGGCTAGGCGGACTGCAGCGAAGCTCTGCATTGCCGAGTTACTCGTTGGCGCTGTCGGGCGGCGCCAGGAGTTTGCCGTGCTTTCCCCTTCTTACAGCTGCAGTGGTTGGAGCTGCTGGTGGGTGGAGTTGCCATGGCAGCTCGGGCGTAAAGCTCGTTTGCATATTCACGGTGGTGGCGGCGTCTAGCGGCCCTTCTATCTCTCGGCCTGCTGTGGTGGCGAGGGAGAGAAGAAGGCTTGGCTGGGATCGGTTGCTGCCGGTGAAGGTCGTGACCGTCTGGTGTCCCTAGGCGGCGTTGCTGCTTCTTTCTTGGAATCATCCACAGTGATCTGTGTTGCTGCCCGCTCTGGCCGAAGGGCAGCCAAGGGTTTCAACCTCCATCGGAGGCCCTTCTTCGAAGCTCATCGCCGGTGCTCGACGCCTCGTCGTCAGCAAGTGGTTTGTCCCCGCGGGTTGCAAGGTGGTCGGCGGTGTTGTTTCTGCTTCGGATTGTAGAGCGTCACGAGCAAGAGACTCTCATGATCTCGTCGTTGGCTGAAGGTCGCCGGAGTTTGGGGGCGGAGGCCCTCGAGGACCTGATTGTTTTTTATGTTTTAGTCCTAGGGTGCTTTTTGCAAGTGTTAGGCCCTTTTCTGTTTTGTCTAGTTTTGCTAGAGTTCTTATTTCTAAGGGCCTAACTGTAATTTGTACCTACCACGTTAATTAACCTGCAGCTTCTCGGGTCCTTGATTTGTCCAAAACATATCTAATTTCTCGAACACTTTGCTATTGTTTCTTCTCTAAACTTGTGTGATTTGGATACAACTAACACGGACTGACGATGTTTTCAACAAAATTACCTTGGTGTCTTGTTTTTGTGCAGAAAATGAACTATCGGGAAAAATCCCGGAAAATATGCCAAAAACTATTTCTCACCAGAAGATCCATGGAGCGAGAAGGGGAGACAGAGGGGAGGCCTGGGGGGCCAAGACCCACCCCAGGCGCGGGCCCACTAACCCCGCGCCTGGGGGAGGTCTGGTCACCCCAGGCAGCTACTCGGCCTCCCTCCACACCTATAAGTTGCCTTCTGACCTAAAAACAGAGGGGGTTCGATAGTTTTCCAGAAAGAGTTCCGCTCCGCCGCCGTCACCAGAAACCAAGATTCGGATCTAGAAACTCCGTTCTGGCACCCTGCTGGGACGGAGAATTTGGAGAGGATCATCGTCATCGTCATCACCAACGCATCTCCATCAACCACCGATGTTTCCCTCATCTATGAGTGAGTAATCCCCCGCTGTAGGCTTGAGGATGGTAGGGATTGGATGAGTTCCATCATGTAATCGAATACGATTTGTTAGGGCATAGTGCCTAGTATCTCTATTAGTGCTATTTGACTTTGTTAAAACTTGTTGTGCTTAATGCTTGTCACTAGGGCCCGAGTGCCATGATCTCAGATCTGAACTTATTATTGAATCATTATGATAGTATTGTTTGTGATCTTATCTGCAAGTTGTGTACACATATCATTGTCTGGATCCAAAGGCCCCAAAGTGACAATAATTGGGACAACCGGAGGGGATGGCTGTGGTGTGAGGACCACATGTGTTCACAGAGTGTTAATGCTTTGTTCCGGTGCTCTATTAAAAGGAGCACCTTAATTGCCAGTAGTTCCCTAGAGGCCCCGCTGCCACGGGCTGGGGGCTGGCTGGACAGAAGATGTTATGCAAGTTCTCATTGCGAGCACGAATGACTATATTTGGAGCACATGCCTAGGATTGTTTAGTACTTGGATGCTTGTTATTATTTATCTGCAATGCCCTAGACTTTGAAGTTACATGTTTAGACTCGTCCATGCAACGCCCGTCCATCCATCCCTATGCCTACTGCACTCGAATCCTACTATTACCGTTACTGTTACTACTGCTGCTGTTGCTTTGTTGTTGCTACAACAAACTGTTGCTACTGATAAACATCTGTGAGCAAGAACTATTTCCAGGTGCAGCTGAACTGACAACTCAGTTGTTAAGGCTTGCAAGTATTCTTTGGCTCCCCTTGTGTTGAATCAATAAATTAGGTAATACTACCCGCGAAGACTGTTGCGATCCCCTACACTTGTGGGTCACCAAGACTATTTTCTGGTGCTGTTGCCGGAAATCATAGATTTATTTGTAAGTTCACTTGGATATATTATTGTTCACTGCTACTCCTTTCATCATGAGGAAGTCTCGTGATGGAAAGTTCCCTATTTTACCATCCACTACAAGAATAGGTACAGTCCTAAACACCTCTACTGCTCTATTGATTCACCATCTGTTATAAGTAAGCTTGTCACACCACCACCACATGCTCATGCTACACACACTGCTACTACTTCTGAATCTGAAATTGCTTTTGATACTCATGATGTTACTTCTACTGTGCTTGATGCGAGTGGTTCATTAGGTCCTTTTCTAGATGCTACTATGGCTAGTCTAGGAAATACCAAAACTCCTAGTGAATACACTGTTACACCTGCTAGCTAACTTAAGTCTAGTGAGAGTTATGATATTAATGATGGTTACATAGAGCTCACTGATGAATTTGTTGACGAGTGCCGAAACACACATGGTGCTAGTTCTATTAAGAGTCTCCTTGCTAGACGTACTATTATGCCTAAGAAGTCCTATGATCCTAAGTTTTCCACCTCTCCCATAGATATTAAAGATAAAGATTATGATTTCTCTCTTGATTTATCTTATTTAGATATTGTTGAGAAAGAACCTTTTTGTGATACTGAAAATGAGAGTGATGTGGCTCATATGAATGAGCTTTCTACTATGAGTGCTTTGTTCTCTGATGACTTTAAGATGCGCAAGTACTTTGTTGCTAAGATCTTCCCCTTTTTACTAAAAGGAGAAGCTAGGGCTTGGTTTAATAGATTACCTCCTAGTTCCATTGATAGCCCTGATTGCTTGATTGCTTCTTTCTTCCATAAATATTTTCCTCCCAGTGCTACACATGCTGCTTTGTAGAGACTTTTTGATTTAAACAGGGAGAAGAAGAGAAATTGCCTAAGTCATGGAAAAGATTATGTTCCTTGATTCATGCATATCCTGGATGTCCATTACCTAAAAATGAGCTTCTTGATATTTATTATAAGGGACTAACTGACGATTCTAGGACATACCTAGATAGTTTGGCTGACTGTGTTTTCAGGAAAAGGACTCCTACAGATGCTGAAGAACTAATGACCAAGATAAGCAAGAATTATGATGATTGGACTTCAACTGAGCTGAATACACCTGAGCCTATACTCCTGAACCAGTTGTTCCTGAACCAATTCCAACACCAACAACAAAGAAGAGGGGAGTTATTGCATTAAATGATGAAGTGATGAAGGAAGCTAAGAAGTGTCTAAAGGAGAAAGGTATTAGAGTTGAAGATGTGAAGAACCTACCTCATATAGAAGAATTATGTAAGCCAGTTCCCCACTCATCTACTATTGAGGTACACTCTCTCCAATTTAATGAAGGTGCTATTCCTTATGGTAAGCCTCCTGATCAATGCTTAGAGGAACTTGACACATTTATTGTTAAACAAGGTAGTTTTAATAAACAAGTTCAGAATCATTTATTGGAAAACTCTAGAGCTATCCATGAGTTGAAAGATATTGTGGAAAGAACTTCTAATGATACTAAAATGCTTTGTAAACACTTTCAAATGGTTCAAACCCAACTTGATCAACTAGCTAAGGTACAAAAGGATATGCTAGTTAATGCTTCAGGAAATAAACATGCTTATGGAATTAGAACTAGGAGTGGTGTAGCTACTCAAGATCCTTTATATCCTGAAGGACACCCTAAAAGAATAGAGCAGGATTCCCAACAAGGTGAAGATAGTGGTAGTCCTCGTAAGAGGAAGACAAAGAAACATAAAGTAGTTGAGGAACCACTTGAACCTGTTGTAGATCCTAATACTATATTTGTCTTTGATGCTGAAACTGAGAGTGGTAATATTGATGAGTCTCCTGATAAGGAGGAAGGTGAGGAAGAACCTGAGAAGCACACTAAGAACACTAGGTACACAAAGGAGGATTTTATTGCTAATAAACATGGTAAAGAGAGAGAACCTTGGGTGCAGAAACCTATGCCTTTTCCAGGTAAGAAACACAAGTTAAAGGAGGAAGAACACTACAACAAGTTTTGTGAGTGGATGAAACCTTTATTTTTACAAATTCCTTTGACTGATGCTATTAAGTTGCCTCCTTATTCAAAGTATATGAAGGATATTGTCTCTAATAAAAGGAAGATTCCTAATGAGGAGATTTCTACTCTACTTGCTAATTATTCCTTCAATGGTAAGGTTCCAAAGAAACTTGGTGATCCAGGTATACCAACTATTCCCTGCTCTATTAAGAACAATTATGTTAGAACTGCTTTATGTGATTTGGGAGCTGGAGTTAGTGTTATGCCTTTTTATCTCTTCAAGAGACTCCAGCTAGAAAAGTTGATACCAACTGATATATCTTTGCAAATGGCTGATAAGTCAACTATTGTCCCTGTTGGTATATGAGAGGATGTTATTGTTCAAGTTGCTCATAATTGCATGGTTTTAACTGATTTTGTTGTGCCTGAAATGCCTGAAGATGATAATATGTCTATTATTCTTGGGAGACCTTTTCTTAATACTGCATGTGCTGTCATCAATTGCAATCAAAAGAAAAGTAACATTCAATATTAATGACAAAGAGCACACTGTCTATTTCCCTAAGAAGGTTGTTAAGAGCTATTGCATGAATTCCATTGAAAATATTGAGAGTATCAAGGTTGGAGAAATATATTGTCCCATTCCACAATAAAATTTTGAAACTATTATGATTAGGACCATTGCTATCAAGTATGAGTTAACATAATCACCTTGTGGAATACAAAGTTTTGTTTTATATGAGATTGTTTTGGTAACAAGACTTTATGAACCTTGTTAACAAAAGGATTTTAATGAACAAAATAATGTTTTCATAGTGGTTATACTTTCTAACTTTTTTCCTTTCCAATATTTGCTCTTCGTCGTGCCTAACTTAAAGGCGTTAAAGAAAAGTACTTGTTGGGAGATAACCCAAGAGTTTCCTTGAGTCTTGGAAGTTATTACTTCATTAATGACCTCTCTTTATCCTTTTTTGTTTGATTTTTGTGCCAAGAATGACCTCTAATGAGAGGGAAGTAAGATTTGAGGAGTTGCTGTCCTGAAACAGATTTCTGTCCTCCATCATAAAGATTCATGAGGAGTATCTGTAAGTCGGATTGAGCTAAAAAATTACGAATACATCTCCTAGTATGTTAGCTCACTTTCGTTAGTTCAACACTTTTTGATTTGGGCAACAGAAGATTTTCGAAAAAATCGTTTTCTATCTTCTGGTCTGTTTTGACAGATTTCTGCCATTATTTTGCATTTCCTTCTTATTGATTCCTTTTTGAGTTCTCTTTTGGGGAATTGAGCTTTTTAAAGGAGTTTCTACAGTAGCTTGTGTTTTTAGTGAAAAGTTTTGCTGTTTCAAAGCTAAACCCAAAGGTCTATTATCTTTTGAATACACTAATGTTGGTAATGAAGATCGTGTGAAGTTTTGTATGAAGGAAAAATTTCAGGTGTAGAGAGAGAATGATGTAATAAAGATGAAGAATGGACAAAAGCTCAATATTGGGGGGAGTTTCCACCCCGTGTCACCCCAAGAAATATTTAAGAGGTACAAGAGTGAAATCTTGGGGGTGCCCAAGGCATCCCCTTCTTTATCAATAAAAATCTCAGGTCTTTCTAGACACTTCGTTTTTATTATTTTATGCACAGTTGTGTTGTTCTTGGAGCGTCTTAGTTTTTGTTTTTGGTTTTCTTTTGCTTCGTTTGGTTTTGCGTTGGTTGCCTTCTAAAAAAATCGAAAACACCAAAAATATTTGTTGTTCTTCTTTGGTTTTGTGAGTTCTTTGCAGGGTTCAGCCGTCCTCAGTGGGTTTTAGTTTCATGTTAATTATTCAAGTCACACAAGTGAAGGGCAATAATGAAGATTAAGACAACTCGAGGTGTGGTAAGAGGCTGGTAACGAACTCTATTTGTTTTTCATTTTTGTACATATAATCATCATTGTGAGCATGCTTAGCCTGTTTGTGTAAAGTGTATGTCATTATGGATGCTTAGTAGTTCTTGCTTGTCTATGATTAGCTCCAGCTTGCTAATAGTTTGTAGCATGTCATATGAATGTTTGCTTGCATTGTTTTATTCATACTTTGGTATGATATTGTGGTATCCTCCTCTGGCTGTTCATGTGAATCGACTTGGCACATGCTCACGCATGCATATGACTAATCAATAGTCAGTAAGCCTCGATGATTTATTTTGCCTTAGAGTTCTTGTATCACTTTCATGCCATAATTAGTCATGTTTTGTTGCAAGCATGATCATGACAGTTATTGCTCTCTTGTTTGTCGCTCCCTCTCTATTGCTAGCCTTCACTTGCACTGAGTATGTGCTCTACCTATGCTTCCAACTCCCCAAAACCAATATTGCCAGCTATGTCCACCATACCTACCTATCAGCATCATTTGCTATTTCAGTGCATATTCCATATGCCATGTTTTCTTCCAAAATAAAATGTTTGTCTGTTTTGAGAAAGTTAGTTAGTAAAGCTCTCACGAACTTGATGGCACACTTTATTCCTTGCGCTTAATATTCTTGAACCATTGTGACTAGTCCATGAAAGCTATATGCTTGCTTATTATATACTGGGAGTCAGCAGAACCGTGCTATCACGGGGAACGCTTTCAACACCTGTTGGATATCTCATCCAGTTGATTCCTTGCTCTTTTGTTTATGGATGTCGACAATGTGAAATAAAAGGGGAAGTTGTTAGTTCATGTAGTTTATACATTGTGTTAGAGAAACGCCTGGGCCGCTAGCCTAAGCCATGCTTAATCATGATGGAAACTTGCAGCAACACTATAATGAGCATCTATGAAGCGTCCTCAATAAAAAGCTATGCATATGGTAAATAAAAAGATTGCTGAGATGCTCATTGTCTGCTTGCCTTGTCATTTTGGTTATGGGAAAGCTCATGTGCCATATGCAAGGGGTGCCCCGTTGGCGGTTCTCGATGATATGCATGTATTTACAATGACAAGAACTTTCAGGTGACCAAAGTTGAGTAGCATGCGAAGCGACCCTCGTACTCAAGGGACTTGGGATTTTCAGCCTATGGTCTGTCAAGCTAGCATATGATTCAGAGTGGACCTCACTTTCACCTTAAGCACATGAAGATGCCTATGATAGGGGCAAAGAGAGCTCAAAGCTAGTGAGTACCTTCCTTTCAGCATTAGTAAGCCTTGCAAACCTTCACAAAAATCGTTTTCACAATTTTCTTGAGTCACCACTTATTCTTGGAGCACCTTCTTGAGAGCATAGTTGTCATTCTTGTGTTTGTACCAAAACTTGGTTAATTATGTCATGACATTGATGCTTGTATCTCTGATATCTTTATCTCTAGTCTTCATGTGAACTTCAGAGGTGTCTTGGCATTCATATTGTGCTCTTCAAACAAAGGCAAGCGAGATACCACTCTATCATACCTTATTATGAGCATTGCAATGTTGCTTATGTTTATGTTCCATGCTACTTATTATTATTGAGTTGGTTTCTCTTTATAGCTTGCAATGATTATTGAGTAGACTTAGTTGCATACTCTTTATTATGAATTGTCTAAGCATCTACTCCTGTGCCGAGAATATATACATCATATGAAGCAAAGTGTTCGTGAAAGTACTTTTATCGCACTCAGTTTTCAATTGAATTGCTTGAGGACAAGCAATAAGCTAAGCTTCGGGGAGTTGATACGTCCAAAACGTATCTACTTTCTCGAACACTTTGCTATTGTTTCTTCTCTAAACTTGTGTGATTTGGATACAACTAACACGGACTGACGATGTTTTCAAAAAAATTACCTTGGTGTCTTGTTTTTGTGCAGAAAATGAACTATCAGGAAAAATCCCAGAAAATATGCCAAAAACTATTTCTCACCAGAAGATCCATGGAGCGAGAAGGGGAGACAGAGGGGAGGCCTGGGGGGCCAAGACCCACCCCAGGCGCGGGCCCACTAACCCCGCGCCTGGGGGAGGTCTGGTCACCCCAGGCAGCTACTCGGCCTCCCTCCACACCTATAAGTTGCCTTCTGACCTAAAAATAGAGGGGGTTCGATAGTTTTCCAGAAAGAGTTCCGCTCCGCCGCCGTCACCAGAAACCAAGATTCGGATCTAGAAACTCCGTTCTGGCACCCTGCTGGGACGGAGAATTTGGAGAGGATCATCGTCATCGTCATCACCAACGCATCTCCATCAACCACCGATGTTTCCCTCATCTATGAGTGAGTAATCCCCCGCTGTAGGCTTGAGGATGGTAGGGATTGGATGAGTTCCATCATGTAATCGAATACGATTTGTTAGGGCATAGTGCCTAGTATCTCTATTAGTGCTATTTGACTTTGTTAAAACTTGTTGTGCTTAATGCTTGTCACTAGGGCCCGAGTGCCATGATCTCAGATCTGAACTTATTATTGAATCATTATGATAGTATTGTTTGTGATCTTATCTGCAAGTTGTGTACACATATCATTGTCTGGATCCAAAGGCCCCAAAGTGACAATAATTGGGACAACCGGAGGGGATGGCTGTGGTGTGAGGACCACATGTGTTCACATAGTGTTAATGCTTTGTTTCAGTGCTCTATTAAAAGGAGCACCTTAATTGCCAGTAGTTCCCTAGAGGCCCCGCTGCCACGGGCTGGGGGCTGGCTAGACAGAAGATGTTATGCAAGTTCTCATTGCGAGCACGAATGACTATATTTGGAGCACATGCCTAGGATTGTTTAGTACTTGGATGCTTGTTATTATTTATCTGCAATGCCCTAGACTTTGAAGTTACATGTTTAGACTCGTCCATGCAACGCCCGTCCATCCATCCCTATGCCTACCGCACTCGAATCCTACTATTACCGTTACTGTTACTACTGCTGCTGTTTCACTGTTCTGTTGCTTTGTTGTTGCTACAACAAACTGTTTCTACTGATAAACATCTGTGAGCAAGAACTATTTCTAGGTGCAGCTGAACTGAGAACTCAGTTGTTAAGGCTCGCAAGTATTCTTTGGCTCCCGTTGTGTCGAATCAATAAATTGGGTAATACTACCCGCAAAGAATGTTGTGATCCCCTACACTTGTGGGTCATCAGTCCTCTAGACCCTTCTACCGTTCAAAAAACCAAGTCAAAACGGTTTTGACACATAACCACCAACTCAGGGGCTGGCCCCCATCCTCAGCTCCGTCTCCTCTACCCTACCGTAGCTTGTCGCCTTAGTCACTGCGTCGCCACTATAGATCTCTCGTGGCCGCTATCGACGACATGGTTTCCTGGGGCGATGGTGAGGAATCCTCCAATGACAGGAACTCTCTTGGCACCGAGGTTGCTCCGGGTGGGTTGTGGAACTACGCTCATGGGTATGGCCAGGCCGCCTGCATCGGCGGCGGCGGAGGAGGAGGCGATGTCCTAGGATTTGGAGGAGGCATCCCTTGGGCTAGCGCAGACTCGCAAAGGGCCTCGAATGTGCTCGCCATCAGAGGAGGGCCACCATGCTAATCTAGTTGTTGCCGGTGTTCGCCGTGGTGGTAGCATCCCATGCTCCGAAGTTAGTGAGGGGCACCCGCATATCCTCGAGTTCAATTTTCACCATGTGTTCGACGGGATCAAGAAGTGCCAGAAATGGCTGGACACTCTTGTGTTCCTCGACAAGGCCAAGGACACGTCTACAACCCCGAGGCGCCAACCCCAGCTGCCGACAAAGGAAGCCCGGATCACGGCCAGAAGAAGGCCAAGGCGCCGAAGGCCATGGGATCGCCTGCCGAACGGTTTCACGCATCGATCGAGAAGTGCATTGCCAATTCAAAGGCCCATGCCGAGCAGAGGAAAGAGAAGGCCGGAGAGAGGTGGAGCCAGCTGCTCCAGAACCAAGACAAGAAGCTCGGCCTGTTCGAGGCCAACTTCGCCGCGAAGAATAGGATCACAGGCCTGTAATTCCTCATGGACGGCGAAGACACCTTGGCGATGAGCCCTCCCCCCAGGTCAAGTCCTGGTACATGGAGCGATGCAACGCCATTCTCGACGAGGACATCCCCGCTCCCGGCACGCCGAGCTCCGTGCCGACGCTCTCCGCCACCACCGCGTCGCCGAGTTCTGCCTCCACCTCCTCGAACCCATCGACGAGCTCTGCCGTAGGCACTACGGCGGAGGCTTCGCCTACCGCGGAGGAGCCCATCCCTGTCGACAAGTGATCGCCAAATTTTATGATTTTTGTAATAATTTGACGGTGAACATGGGCTGCTTGCCACGCCAAACTATTTTGAACGAGCTTCTGTTAAACTGTTTTGGGCGAGTTTTTTGTGAAACACATTTGAGCGAGGAACGAAAAATTTCCAAACATATCACCGGATTCTAGATTTGGTTGGTAAAGCAACTTGAAAATTGGTCGTTTTTAGGCCGAAAATTTTATCCATCCGACTCTAAATAACGCCGGATTTCGGTTAAAACATTGCGAAAGGAGTTGAGATGCTCTTACAAATCGATGCCGCGCGCACTCACATAACCGAAAGTTGCCCCAAGCTGTAACGGACTACCCATACTCTACTCGATCGCTGCGTCCCTCCCAACACGCAATCCGAGCCTGCGCCTTTTTATCCACTCTTCTTAATTATTAATGAGCCGCGCGCGGCGGGTCGCAGCACCATGCATCAACGATTGATCGATCGATATGCCGTTGCTCTTGTCGTTCGGAGGAACGAAACTTATCCATTCCATCAATCCACTGGCCCAAAAGTGTCCGTCCGGCTGCGCCTATAAATTCCCATGCACACGGCCGGCCATGGCAATCCACACCACAGCTCGATCAAACAGCAGATCAGATCAGAGTAGTAGCAAGCGCAAGAACAACACGTACGTACGGGCAACATGGGGAAGCGTTCGGCCAGCCACCTGCTCTTCCTCTTCGTGCTGCTTTGCTTGGCCTCCTACTTGGCCCAAGCACAGATCCTCTTCCAGGGGTTTAACTGGGAGTCGTGGAAGAAGCAAGGCGGGTGGTACAACTTCCTGGAAGGACACGTGACCGACATCGCCGCTGCCGGGGCAACCCACGTCTGGCTCCCGCCGCCGTCGCACTCCGTGGCGCCGCAGGGGTACATGCCCGGCCGCCTCTATGACCTCAACGCCTCCAAGTACGGCACCGCCGCGGAGCTCAAGTCGCTCATCGCCGCCTTCAACGCCAAGGGCGTCCAGTGCGTCGCCGACATCGTCATCAACCACCGCTGCGCCGACTACAAGGACGGCCGCGGCATCTACTGCGTCTTCGAGGGCGGCACGGCCGACACCCGCCTCGACTGGGGCCCCGACATGGTCTGCAGCGACGACACGCAGTACTCCAACGGCCGCGGCCACCGCGACACCGGCGCGGCCTTCGGCGCCGCCCCGGACATCGACCACCTCAACGCGCGCGTCCAGAAGGAGCTCTCCGACTGGCTCAACTGGCTCAAGTCCGACCTTGGCTTCGCCGGCTGGCGCCTCGACTTCGCCAAGGGATACTCCGCGGACGTCGCCAAGGTGTATGTCCAGAACACTAAGCCCACCTTCGTGGTCGCCGAGATATGGAGCAACATGCGCTACGACGGCAACGGCGAGCCGTCGCGCAACCAGGACGCCGACAGGCAGGAGCTGGTCAACTGGGCGCAGACCGTGGGCGGGCCGGCCTCCGCGTTCGACTTCACCACAAAGGGCGAGCTGCAGGCGGCCGTGCAGGGCGAGTTATGGCGGATGAAGGACGGCAATGGCAAGGCTCCTGGGATGATTGGGTGGATGCCGGAGAGGGCCGTCACCTTCGTCGACAACCACGACACCGGATCCACCCAGAACTCATGGCCATTCCCCTCTGACAAGGTCATGCAGGGCTACGCCTACATCCTAACCCACCCAGGAGTTCCATGCATTGTAAGTGTGCTCTCATCTGACTCCACCATGGCATACCTATGCATGTCAATATCAACCCAACATCCATATTAACATCCACTTTATTTGCCTTCTTTATGTACAGTTCTACGACCACGTCTTCGACTGGAACCTGAAGCAGGAGATCAGCGCACTGGCCGCCGTCAGATCAAGAAATGGGATTCATCCGGGCAGCAAGCTGAACATCCTTGCCGCCGAGGGAGACGTCTACGTGGCGATGATTGATGACAAAGTTATCACCAAGATCGGGTCACGGTACGATCTTGGGAATTTGATCCCGTCAGACTTCCATGTCGTCGCGCATGGGAACAACTACTGCGTCTGGGAGAAGAGCGGACTCAGATTCCCGGCGGGACGGCATCGTAACTAGCTAGCTAGGCCGGCTTCTCGTCGACATTCTTTTCTCAGCTGGACTATTTTATGCCTGGAACAAGAACTTTAAATGAGACTAAATTAAATAACGGGAATATGCATGATTGTAGTACTCCGGTTTTGTACTTCGGCAAATTAAGTAGCACTAAAACCAGATTCACCGTATTTTGTCCGACAGACGAGTGATTTTTGCGTCTTCAAAATGATTGAAACTGACCATACATTGCACAACGTATACTAGCTGAAAACCTTCGGAACAATTACAATATCATCACTAGTCTGGATGGTTAGCAAACATATGGATTTGCAAGAAAGATGCGTGACGGAACTTAGCTTTTCCTAGTGAAAGAAAACAAAATGCTCTTAAGCCTGCGATTCAAAAGGCGGAAACTGAGAAGCAAGTGTTGGTACGTTTTGTATTAATTATTTACTCCCTTTGGAATTAACTGGCTCACATTGGTGTTTAGTGTGTAGATACGTGCGAATTTTGAACTGGAGTATAATATTGATGGGCGTTTAGAATGAGGGTAAGTAGTGAATGGTTCCGGGTACGATCTCTGAGGAGCTCTCGCTTCAAAAAAAAAATTAAGATCGCAATGGTCCCGAATACTCTTAATATATTTTTGAAAGTAAAATATACTAGTCTTCAGGAAAAATGAGTGAAACTGATCATACATTGCATAACGTATACTAGCTGAAAACCTTCTGAACAATTACACTATCATCACTAGTCTTGATGGTAGCAACATATGGATTTGTCAGAAAAATGCGATGCAACTTAGCTTTACTAGTAACATATGGACGCGCCTAGGAGGCTGGTGCCTGCCAATTTTAGTGATCTGGCTGGCGTTCAGATTTGTCGTTGTGTTGCCAGATATTTTGGTTCGCTTCGGCAAGGTGAGCATGGCCACGCCGACGAGGCCCAGATGCAGTGCATGTGCGACTCCGATCAATCTCTCTAACTCAATGAAAATACTCGAATTCAAAATGTTTTATTGCTTAAACCGTTAGTCTGATTAAAATTCCGTTTTTACCGTTAGACTAGTCGTGACGAGATCTTCGAAACTAGATCCTATGTCGATATGTTTCGACAATTTTTTTTCAGATCCAAAAGTTACCCACACTATTGTATGTAAGTTACCCACCATGTATCAAGTAAATAACCCACCCTTTTTAAAGAGTTGTGTGAATGTATTTTTTGCATGTAATACAAAACTACCGCTGACATCTCCATGCCACCCACCCCAAACGACCATCGGAGATCCGTCAGGCCGCCACCACCCCGCATCACCAAAGTGGAGGGGGAGAAGATGGACGCCACCGTCTCCTCGAGTTTCTGCTAACATATGACAGTGCTGACACCGCCGCCTCCTCCTCACCTCACGAGCTTAGCCTGTTGGCGTCCTCGGCGGTGTCAGCGGCAGAGTAGGGAGGTGTGAGGGGGTCAAGATTAGCAGGAAGGGACTCCTAGGGGCTGCGGGGGGCTGCCGCACGGGGAGGGAGGGTTATAGGGAAGGGGCGACTACAGTATTACATACCTCGATATTTAAGAGTTATCCACATGAATATATTAGATAGCTATTCCATATGCTTTATTTACATACGATAATATGTAAAAATTATCCACCTATTAACACTAAAGTTATTCAACTACTGGCCCTAAACTTATTCATTCTAGTATAAGTTACCCATATGTTATTCCTAAAAGTTATCCATCTATTAGCATTGAAGTTACCAATATCTTAGCACTAAACTCACCCCATGCTATAGCAAAAGTAACACATACTAATATATATATATATATATATATATATTACCCACCTATTAGCACTAAAGTTATCCACCCTTAGCACTAAAAGTTACCCCTGTTAACACCAAACTCACGCCCTGCTATAAGAAACAAGTGACCCAGCTAGTAACATTGAAGTCATCCATACGCTATTCCATATGCTCTATTTACATACCGCAGTATGTAAAAGTTATCCACCTGTTAACACTAAAGTTATCCAACTACTGACCCTAAACTTATCTATTCTAGTATAAGTTATCCACATGTTATTCCTAAAAGTTATCCATCTGTTAGCACTAAAGTTACCCATATCTTAGTGCTAAACTCACGCCATGCTATAACAAAAGTAACACATACTAATATGTATAGGTTACCCGCCTATTAATACTAAAGTTATCCACTTGTAAACATTAAAGTTACCCACATATTGGCGCTGAACTTACCATGTGCTATATAATAAAAAAATGGTACATCCTAGTGTGTATTAGTTAACCATCTAGTAGTACTAAAGTTATCCACATGTTAACACTAAAGCTAACTGGTCCAAAGGTTGCCGGGCCCAGAGGTCGCGCCGGAAGATGGCAGAGAGCTCCTCTTCATTTCCCGGATAATACTCGCGCAGCAGCTCCAGCGCCGGGAGATGACACAGAGGTTGGTAGGTAGAGCCGACGGCGACGCAAGCACAGGAGAAACTGGATCGAGCTAAGGGGCGAGGTTGGGAGGGAGCGCCAGTGACAGGCCTCGACGATGTAGGCGGGACGGGCGTCAGCGGCACAGGCAGGGGTTGGGAGAGAGGAAGTGCATAGAGGGGGTGCTCCGCCGAGGAAAGGAGTAAATCGTGGGTGTACCCAGCTGTGTACCACAGGAAGTGCTCGCGGGAGTATACTTTTTGTATGGTCCATCGATCCGGATAGGACGTGCCACCCTGTAAGACGTCTGTCTAAACGCCCGCCGCACAACAAGTACTAATGACATCAGTAGTTTCATACTACATGAAAAAATACATCATACATGTCTCTACTATCTCAAAAAGAGGAAGCAGTTCCGTTTTCTGCCAGGTATCCACTACATCGCATCCTTCATCAATCGTCCCGCCTCCGTCGTCGCGCTTCGGGAAACCCCGCGTCCCTCTAATAATAAGTGCACCGACGTGTTCGCCAGGAATTACTCCCTCTCTCCCGTATATCTCGCGCATTGTTCCAGTGTTCCCCTGTAGGGTTTCGTAGCATGGAAAACAAAAAATTTCTATCGCATACAAACAAACAAGCCAAGATCTAACTACTAGATTGTAGCAACGAGTCGATGGAATAAATCACCCTCGAAGATTCCAAAGTGTTTAACGAGAGCGGATTCTCGTGGGTGATGTAGTCGTACTCTTCCCGATCTCAAGATCGCGTAGACGATCCTTCCGGCGCTGCGTTCCGGCAGCGCTCCCGCAGTCGGTCACACGTTCGGTACTCGACGAAGATCTTCCTCTCCCTTGTTCCAGCAGGCAGCGGAGGTTGTAGCACTCTCCTCGCGATTCCGGCAGCACAACGGCGTGGTACCGGAAGTAGAGGGGAGATCTCGCAGGGCTTCGCCTTAAGCCGGAGCGAGTATGGTGGACTATGAGAGAGCTCCTCGGCGATCTAGGGTTTAGACTCACCAAGGAGGAGGTGCTAGGGCCGGCGGCTAGGGCTTGGAGGTGCCCAAGTCGGCGGCTAGGGGAGAAACCCTAGGCGGCGGCGGCTATGGTGGGCGGCGGCTAGGGTTTAGGTTTAGAGGGGGCAACTTCTGTGCTAGGAGGGGCAGCCATGCCCCTCCTCTTATAGGTGGGAGGCGCCGACCAAGGGGAGGGGAGTCCCTCCCCAACTCGGATCCCAAGTGGGCCGGCGGTGGAGGGGAGGAACTCCTCCCCTACTCGGTTTCCACCTTCCCCTCCACTTCCCAAAATAGCCGTTTGACTTTTCAAATTGGCGTTTGACTTTTCAAACTAGGATTTGATTAAACCCTTTATTTTGTTCAGCGATGACACCTAGTACATCATGCAATCATTCCAACTTGGTATGACACATTCATGTACCCTTCCCCTTCGGAGTGCCGGACATTCCGGAACATTCTAGAACATTCCCGATGAAAACACCAGAACCATTCCCCAACTCCGAAACAGGACTTTCCTTATATGAATCTTATTCTCCGGACCATTCCGGATCTCCTCGTGATATCCCGGATCCCATCCGAGACTCCGAATAACATTCGGTCTCTTACTCATCATTCCATAACTACTCAAACAACGTCGAATCCTTAAGTGTGTCTCCCTACGGTTCGTGAATTATGCGGACATGATCGAGACACTTCTCCGAACAATAACCAATAGAGGAATCTGGAAATTCATATGGCTCCCACATATTTCTACGATTACTTTGCGATCGAATGAACCACTTATATACGATACCAATTTCCCTTTGTCTCACGATAGTTTACTTATCCGAGGTTATGATCGTCGGTATCTCTGCATACCTAGTTCAACCTCGTTACTGATAAGTACTCTTTCCTCGTTCCCGTGATATGTGATCCCTTGTGAGCCAGTCACATGCTTGCAAGCTAATTGGATGACATTTCACTGAGAGGGCCCAGAGTATATCTATCCGTCATATGGATGGACAAATCCCACTCTTGATCCATGTGTCTCAACCAACACTTTCTGAACACTCAATGCCACCTTTATATCCACCCAGTTATGGTGTGGTATTTGATGTCATCAAAGCATCCTTCCGGTAAAGGTGATATGCATGATCTCATGGTCGAAGGAATTAGGTTACTATGTATCAGAAAGCATATAGCAATTGAACTATTAAAATGACTTGATCTTTATGCTACGCTTATCTATAGGAGTATGTCCACCATATCATTCTCCTAACGATATGATCTTGTTGTTAATAACATCTCAATGTTCATGATAGGGAAACCACAATCATTTATTAACCAACAAGCTAGTATTATAAAGAGGCTTTACTAGGGACTCTATTTTAGTTTACAAATCACACAAGTATTAATGTTTCCTTGTTAATACCATTATAGCATGAATGTAAATATTTATCATAAACACAAAGATATAATAATAACTATATTTATTATTGCCTCTAGGGCATATCTCCAACATCCCCTTCCATGCCATCCACACCGCGAGGACGCCCTACCTCCACGCCTCCACACTGCCACCGCCGCATCCGCTCTTCGCCTCACACCTTAGCACTAGGACTCCATCCTCCATCTGCCCATACGACTGGACATGGTTCAGGTAGGAGACCACAACCCGATCCTGCTCGCTCGCCAAGCTTGTTGTCGTTGTCAAGTCCATTATGGGAGAAGGGGTCATCGAGAGGGTCTGCTGCTAGAGGATAGATTGATCTGAGCGCCATCCCTTGCCGTTCATATCCCTTGCAGAGGCATTGTCTTGTCTCTTGATTAATAGAGGGGGGTGGCAAATTTGATCTGATCCTGTTGTAGTCCGAATGGATTCATCATGTAATACAACAACTTCATACTGACGCGTTGTCTCCCGTCCAGATCGCTGCAACCATATCCCCTTCCAAGACTGCGTTGCTAGACCCAGGACAGCGCAGCAGCGTCCTCTGACAATGTAGGAGATCTTCCTCCTTTCATGTTCTTATGGAAAGTCCAATCTCAAGCTTGGTGAGAAAAGCATGGTCTGAATCTCCAGTCTTTCCCCATTTTCCTGTTCTATAAATCTCTCCCTCAACATTGCAAAACACCCAGGTCCACTGTTTTGTTTATTATATGCACACTTAGGTCTCATACTTTCATTGGCATCTTAGATCAAAAAAAGCTTCGCAATGTCATGATGTTAGAAGTGTTCTGTACTACCATATATCATTTGATTTGGAATATTGATCTGCTAGCTATTCTTTATGCAAGTCTTGATGCTAAGTGAATTATTGCATTTTTCAGTATTTATGTTTTCAACATATGTGTTTCCCTTATAAACTGGGTTACTCTCTTCTATCTAATCGGATGGAGGATACGACCACTTTGTCCTAAAAAAAATAGTTATTTAGTTCTTTGCACTATATCTCTACTTCTCTATACTATATATACTATCTCTACTGTCTAAAAAATACGAAGCGGTTCCATTTTCAGCCACTACGTCGCCCCCTTCGTCCGACCTCCGTCGCTTGCACCACGTTCGGTTCGTCGCGCTCGCGGTGGTCACGCCCCTTCCTCTGCCCCCACGCAGAACGAACCGGTGTCTACCTCCTCCCCTACCGCAACCCACCCTCCATTCTCTTCTCCCGCTTCTCCTCCTACTACACCTCGACGACCCCTCTCCCCCGCATACGGCACCCTTCACACAGCGCCTCCTAACACCGGCAGCCAGATTCGGCCGCCACCGCGTGGATCCGTCTTCCACAACCCGGATCTGTCTGTCATCGCCTCCCCCTCGACTATGCCTATCCTTTACCGCACGTCTCCATGGCATGGAAATCCGACATCTAGGCCTCATCAGTCGTGCCCCCTCTGCTGCATCTCTAGATCTGGCAACACCAAAATGACCAAGGAGACAATAGGGTATCCATGGCCTTCTTTTATTTCACATGGTCATTCCACCACCGAATCAACCGCAGCGGCGGGGTCGGCCGCAACGGCCACGAAGGGGAAGGATGAGGAGGAGGCGCTCTCCCTTCGCCTTCAAGGCCTCCGTCCTCCAGCTCAACCAAGGGATTTGTCCACTCATCTTCCCATGTCGATTTTGATCCCCTACTCGCACTTCCTGAATAACTGATGGTGATGTGTTATATGCAGATTGAGAGGTGGCTTCGTGGAGGCGGCGCGCGAGCTCTCAAAGTGGCACCAATGGCACACCTTCTTCGTGCTCGCTGGAACCAAGGCAGGTCTCCTGCAGATCTCTCTCTGTCCGAGTTGTTCCCTATCCGATCCCTTGCTCCGGCCATAGCGCCACAGAGGGTTAGGTTGGTAGGCATACGACAAGAAGGAGGAGCATAGCAGCAGCTACCTATACTTCATGTGTGAGGAAGGCGGAGGAGATGGGGATCGATAGTTCGTGTTGCAGCCACAAGCCCGTCATTCTCTTGGTCGAGGTTCCCATCTCTGCTGCTAACCAAAGCTTGCAGAGGAAAGTTTGAGGTTGCGGGCAACAAGGCTAGCCGCACAGACATGGGCGGCCAGGTGAGATCATTCATTCCTTTTTGATGTCCAATCTTTGAGTCGCTCTAAATAAGATCCATTGTCATTGTCAGGATTAAATGATCCGCGCTGTTTAAATTCTTTGGCCACTTTTTCTCCGATGTGATGGATCATGGATCTGAACTTTGAGTTGTGCTTCCTGATGCAACTAGCTAAGATCTGGTACTCCCTCCGACCCAAATTACTTGACTCAAATTTGTCTAGATTTGGATGTATTAGACTTGTTTTAGTGCTAGATACATTTGAATTTAGATAAAAATAAGTCAACTAATTTGGGCCGGACTGTCGAAGGGAGTACAATATATGCCCATGCCACATGAAGGATAAACAGTCAAGAACATTGTACTTTCTGCTACACAGAAGTTACATCTTAGCGTAAACTCTTATTTCAGCATTTATAGATTCTTGGAGCCATGGAGACTAGATTTGTCATTACTCGCGTAATTCACTAACTTTCACTAGCTGAAAGACTGGATAGAGTGAATATATTGAGAACATGAAAGAATAACTAACTGTTTAGTTGTTCGCGAAGATGTATTCACTAAGTTGTTCCTGTTTTAAGTTTGAAGTACTCAAGCTTACTCTGCATCCATTTTGCCATTGACTATTCAGCTAAGATAATTGGCAATCAAGCACAAGAGTGGAACAAAATGCGTGCAGTTAGTTAATTTGCAGTCTTCTGAAAAAAAATCTTGAGCTACCCCCTTGTCAATAGCCATTGGTACTTGAGAATGAAGATAGATTTTTGTGTTCTTGCATGTAGGAGATACATGATATAGCGAAGTTAAGAAGGATGGAGACAGATAATGGGAATTCCAAATATGCGATTACTCTTAAGATGGAGATGCAAGAATCAAATTGCAGTAGAGAATCTCATACCTTACCAACTAAATCAGAAACTCAGATAATAATTAATGTTTCTGACGGCATGCTAGGTAAGGCTGTACCGACATCAAAGTGATTTAAATATATGCAATGCACTTGTTCAATTTTGATTATTATGTGATATTCATGATATATTTTTAGGTTTTAGAAATGATCTTTGAGAAAAGAGTTTCTGATTATTATGTGCCTTTATTTTGTGATTTAAACACACATATATAAAAAGTAGGAAATCATATCAGTGGAGCTTCAAACAAACAACAGTGTAGGCCAAGCTAGAGCAAAAGCTACTTCTGCAGACATTAGTCAGTACTAGGTACCGGTTGTTCATATTGACTCAGAACATGCAAATATATCTCAAAGAAAATAAACCATAACTTGATCCAATTAACCATCAGGTATATGGAGTTACACACTAGAAAATCAGCTTTCCGACCACTTAATGCCATCTTCATACTTCTAGAATTCACTAATGAGAATTTGAGTTTTGAGACGGTGCCATGAAGTGAAATTCAATGAAAGTAAATTACATGTGTGGGCTTACAGTTGCAGCAAAAAAATGGATAGGAGTCTGTGTGCCATGCACCTTCACTAGTGGTTGGGTTGCCGACTTGCCGCTGCTAGCGCTTAGTTGTGTGCGTTTGGGGTTTGGGGGTTGGGTGCCCTTGGCCGGCCGCCGCTGCTAATCGTTGTTGGAGGCTTTCCCTTAGCCGGATCGATGTTCCTGGTTCAGTGGGGATGAACTTAACCTCTATGCTTCTTCCCTAGACTATGCCATGGTCAGTGAGAGCCTTAGATAACAAACTAAACCAGAATTAGGGGTGCTAAGAGCGGATCGATGCACTGCAGTGCTGCTGGTGGGTTGTGCTTACGCCTAGATAGTTTTAGTTCTTCTCCGAACCTGGGCGGGCCACGGCCCGGTTTTGCCTTCATGTAGCTTCACTAGTGAATCATATACTGATGCAAAGATGATCAAGAAGTAGAGTTTTTTCTAGGCTTTCAAGCATAATCATTGAGGACGTGGTGTGCGTGAACCAGTATGACAGGGAGGTAAATATCTTTCGTGAGGCTGCCGCCAGTGTTTGTTATTCTATACACGAGTTACATGTCCTCTGTTGTTCCGATTGCAAATTTATTTGTTTGAATGGGTGCATAAATTTTGGAATGGAAGAGAACATCTGCATTTGATAGTTCATCTCATCTAGGCAGGTATGCAATATGCATATTCAATATGTGTAGTATTTGTAGTGAACACGTGGAGGACCTTAAGTAGCTAGCATAAGCTTCATTTGTTTTCTTTGCCTCTTTTATTTCTTATTACTTGTACAATATAAAATTATGAAATGTTCTGTATATAGAGTTGTTGAAACAAAGTTAATGAATTTTTTGCTGCCTGGCCTTGGTTTTCATACAAGAAATATCCCATGTGAAATCATGGATTCAAATTTCGCATCTTGGCATAATGCATTCAACCATCATATTAGCATAGCTATTTTTCATCAAATGATACTTCCATATTTGCCATTCAACTTTTTTAGCAAACCATTGGACTGTCTAAAACCTAGGCTCTTTTTCTTGAAGCGATACATTCACTAGATGGGCATTGGACTGGTCATAAGTTAATAAAGTCTTCTTGATTCTCATTTAACGATTGTTGCATACGAAAGTTAAATGTTATCAATATACTGTATGCTTTGTTAACTCTACAAAGTTAAGAAATATCTTGGGGCTCGTATCTATGGCATTAGATCTTCCTATGTTTTTCATATGGATTCGATATGACTGATGCTAGCTTGCTGAATAGATTCTCTTTCTGCACCCATGAGGAAAGTTTATGCACAGAGGCATATTTAGCATAATAAGATATTGTCTTCCCTTGGATGTGTTGCTGGACATAGCATGAAAAATTAATTCATTGTTTTCTCTAATTTATAAGATCAAAAGCAAGAGTATGGATATTTGAAATGCGGGAGATATCCAAAGCATAGGCTAAAAGGGATTATTAAGTTTGCCAACATGCTTTTAGGTGTTGCTATTCCGTGATAGCTGGTATAACACCTGAAAGAGGTAAAAAGAGGAAAAAGAATGACATGTGTAGCAGATAAAGAGAAGTGTGGAAATCTTGGTGGAGCCCCAGACCAAGTGATACACTGCACTCTAACTGTATCCTGGCAAATAGGCATACAATAACATCGAGTCTATGCCCTATTTGCAAAGTGGGTTGTGAGACCAATAAACATGCATTTTTCTGAATGTTCTAGAGCTTTTGAAATCTGCGAAAACTTGGGTCTACAAGGAGCTACCAGAGAGGTGTGCATGGCTGATCGAGAAGGGTCTGCGGTTCTAGAATTTATCCTGAGAAAGGGTGATAGTATGACTTAAGGAATAGGTGATCTAGGCCTCAAGGAACTGATCGTTTTAGCCTGTTGATATATGGTGCGAGAGATGCACAATTTCACGAGAGGATCATGTTCAAAAACCATCTCATAGTACACATGCAATCTTAGCTCTTTCACTGAATTATAATAGAGCTTGTAATAAGAGCCTATGCATCAAACGCCATGGATGGGAAAACCCAGCTGGAGATTTTGTGAAGCTAAATAACCGTCAAATTCTCAGAAGCCACTGGTATTGTTATTAGGGATGATAAAGGTATTTTTATTGTGGGTAGCTACTGTGGTATACCTCAGATTGGTGATGCAGCTTCGGCTGAGCGAGAGCACTTCGAGATGGTTTACTTCTTGCGGGTCAGCTCGGATGTTGCCGGATCAAAGTTAATGGCGACTGTATGGATGTCACTGCATAATGCAAAATGGAGGGAACTCAGTCCGGGGTGCGGGTGCTGTTTATGAAGAATGCTCCTTAGTGTAATTTTGCTCATGTTAAATTTGCGAACTGTCCTAGGGAAAGCAACTTGATAGCTCATACTTTGGCTTGTAATACTGGCGTGAGGATCCACATGATATTTTTTTGAGATTTTAGTAGACGATGTAAGCTTGTTTCCTAATTATTAAAGTTATTGTGATGGTTTAAAAAAAGTGACACACTACTCTCCTTCAGTCTACTATCTATGTTGTTTTTTATTTTTCTTTGTTTATAAATGCTCAAGGGTGTAGAAAATAAGAATGATCAAGGGTGAACACATGTCTAGCTTGTTCTTAAAGTTGTTTCACTCTCTTGAGACAAAATTTAGATGGTTACGGATTTTGTGTTTACTGAACACCTCTTTCTTATGCTTGTTTTATTATACAGCTAGGAGGCATAATGGTAGCATCAAGTTACATATACCTATGATAAAATATATCTAGGAACTCAGATTTCTCATAGTTGGATGGAATTTGTCAGCTTGGTTTATTATAAAAGACTGGAAAGGGGTAGACCCAATGCATCTGGACCACGAATATCTAAATCAACGTATGTCTCTCCCGCTAAAAAAGTACCATAATCATGTACCCATCTGCGATACTACCCGTCATTTCCCACACACGGGATGCAACTTACCTCGCCGCCTCCTCCTTTCTAAACAATGTTGTAACACCACGGTTCTGAAAAGACCGTAGCTTCTATGTGACATGCCAATCCCTGGATCGGTTCATTGGCCCACAATAGAATAAGATGAATAACATAGCATAAAATCCGTGTATCATAAATAACGATGATCCAGAGTACCATTATTACAATAAAATCTTAGCTCAAGGCTAGCTCAAATTATTCAGGTAGCAACATAAATAAAGCAAATCCTCCATTCTTCAAATTGCCCACAAGTGAACAAGTGCCGAGTGGAGTACCGTGGCCTATATCGATTACTCAAAATCGGAATATCCTGCAACATGAAACGTAGCAGCCCCGAACGGTCAATACATGGAATGTATGGCAAGTAGAGCTAGTAAAAGAGACAATAATGCTAACATCTACATGCATATCTGTCAAGTGGAGCTGTGGCTAGCTTGCATTTGCAAATACCTTTGCCCTACTTTCATAAACAGTTTTTGATTTTTTTTGAAAAGATCCCAATTAAGTTAACCCAACAACATTAAAACAATTATGAAATTAGAATGAGCGAGAAACATGTCATGGAATCAATATCAAGCAACTCAGACGTCCATAACCGGGGACACGGCTAATCGATTAGATTATACACCCTGCAGGGGTTAGTACACTTTACCCATGTGACTTGGCCAACCCAGCTCATACCATCACTCTCATTTTGGGTGATGATAGGGAGAATTCCAAGAAGAGACTGTTCGAGAAGTAGCTCCCCAATCCCGACGCGCATAGGTCCAACCTACCAAAATTCTACATCTCTGGATACGCGGGTTCGAGTTACCATAACCTACTAAGTCCAACCAACCGCCCATTCCATGGCACATGGTTGTACATGTAAGCTACAACATAAAGAAGCCAATCATTTTCTCTTGATACCTGGGTGCCTTTCCGCAATGGTACCACCAAAATTTATCAATCCCATCACACCCAGGAGGTTCATAGATTAAGTTGTTTTAGATTTCACAAACCAACACATTTAGAAACAACTTTCAGTGATGTAACCTAGCCCTCGTTTATCATAGCATGGCTAAGCACATCTACCAACGGTGGTTCATCTACCAGGAAATTCCTACCACATAATAGGACATAGCATAGCGATAGTATCATCCTACACATGCATCTACAAAATACACGACAATGCATAGAAAATAGTAGGACGATATCATGAACAAGGTAGCATCTACTTGCCTTGGTTGTAGCGGTCGGAAGAACGAGCAAGCGTTGCACTCGTCACAATCTACACGATACAATTGCAATCATAAATAAACCATCCACAAGCATATGCAAACAAGGATGATGCAAGATGCATGCATAACAAGTGGATTGATGCTACAGTAGCACCACATAATTTTATTCAGTAAAGCTACTGAAGGCATGCATGGAAAATAATTTTAGCGCAAGGAAAACTATTATGCATTTTATAATGCTCAAAACTAGAGCTTGAACCCAAATAAATCACTACAGTTAACATACTATTTGTAAAATCTTGGGAAAATTCTACTGTATAGGCATTACTGAATAGGAACAATACCAATTGGAATTTCTCGAAAAGGAATTATAAAACTCCCTGAGTAATTAAAATACTGCAGAAAGCCACTAAATAGTTTCTGCAAAAGTTTTTACTGTAAGCCTACCTTTTTAATTCACTTTGAGATTTCCCTTGTTTTACTGAATCCAGGGACATATTATTTGCAATTTTTGGAGTTACAGATCTTTTTCTATGAATTAATTACTCCAAAAAGGGCATTAACTCATTTAATTAATCTAGACAAAATCTTGCTGCAAAAGTGTAAAACAATGGTACAGCAAGAATCTACACGACTTACTGAATCTACATATATTTTATTTGGAATTTTTGGCCTAGTAGAACTCAAGATATGGATTTTACAAGATTATACAAGTTTCTGCCATTTAATTCAATTAAGGAAAATACCCAGTCAACTTTGACTGTTGAATGGCCCACGTGGCGGCTGACGTGGCACGCTGACTGGCAGTTGACCAGTCAGCTGCCCGTGTTGACTGTTCAACGGCCGATCTGGGCCGTTCGTGGCAGATCGTGCGGCCAGGGAGGGGTGGCGGCGAGGTGGATCACCGGAGTGGCGGCGGCGAGGTTCCGGCGGCGGCGGGGTCGTCGGCCGTCGGCGCGGAGAGGAGGCGGGCGGTCGTCGGCGCGAAGGGGAGGCGGCTGGCGCGCAGGGTGGCCGGCGGCGGCCTCGGTCTCGGGCGGCGGCGGAGCGGTCCTGGGCGGTGGCGGCGACCTCGGGGGGCGGTGGCGAGGCTCCTGCGGGGAGAGAAGAGAGAGGGAGTCAGGAGCGAGGCGAGGTCGCGGGGCGGCGAGCTTGCGGGGAGAGAGAGAGAGAAAGGCGCGGCGGCGGAATCGGGAGGCGGCGGCGGCTCGCGATGGGGGAGGTGGCGGCGCGATAGGGGGAGGCAGGGGGCGCGTGCGCGGGGCTAAGAAGGGGGGTCCACGCGGTGCTCGAGGCGGAAACGGCGGCGGCGGTTGCGGAGTCCGTTCCGGAAGCGGCGGCGGTGGCGATGTCGGCGCCGACAGGTGGGCCCCACCTGTCGGTGGCCGGGCGCGGGCGGCGGCGGATAGCTTCCTGCCGCGCGGGCGGTAGCAGCTGCGGCGCGCGCGCGCGGGGCTGGCTGCTGCGCTGGCTGGGCCGGCGCGGCCCAGCAGGCTGGCGCGGCTGCGCTGCCCCTTTTTTTTGTTCTTTTCTTTTTCCAATTTCCGTTTTAGTTTTTCCACCGTAACTCCTTCATACGAACTCCGAATTGGGCAAAATTTGTCTCTAAATTTTTGTAAAAACTAGAGGATCATCATAGGATCCTTTGTATCAACACCACTAGATTCCAAAGGGGTTGGAAAAACAAACCTAGTATACCCTCTTGTAGGAGCATTATAGCAAATCAAAGTAGGGTTAGCAATTATCGTTTCGCCGGAAACTTTTCAAACCGAAGTTTTGTATGGAAGACCATGATGCAATGACATGAATGATATGCAGAACCAAATCTAAAATTTGGGATGTGACAAGACTAACCCCCTTAAGATGAATCTCGTCCCCGAGATTCGGCGCGGCTAGCAAATAGGTGTGGGTAGTCCTCTCGGATGCCATCCTCACGCTCCCAAGTGACTTCCTCTTCGGTGTGGTGGCTCCATTGCACCTTGCAAAACCTGGTCGTCTTGGTACGGGTAATCCTCTCCGCTGTTTCCAGAATCTTGACCGGCTTCTCCTCATAGGTCAGGTCATTCTCAAGCTGAACCTCCTCTAGTGGCACAGTGTCTCTCAATGGTGTATCCACCATCTCTGGATGGCACTTCTTCAGCTGGGACACGTGGAACACGCTATGAACAGCGGACAGAGCCTCTGGCAACTCCAACTGATAAGCAACTTCTCCTTTGCGTGCTAAGACCCGATATGGTCCAATAATTCGAGGTGCCATCTTACCCTTAATTCCAAATCTCTTGATTCCACGAAGTGGCGACACTCTGAGGTATGCTCTATCGCCTATCTCATACACCACTTCCTTGCGCTTGGCGTCAGCGTAGCTCTTCTGCCTTGATTGTGCTACCTTCAGCCTGTCCCTAATCAAGGCGACCTTCTCCTCAGCGTCCTTGATCAAATCAGGCCCAAACAACTGTCGTTCTCCTACTCCATCCCATAGCAATGGTGTCCGGCACCGTTTCCCATACAGTACATCGAACGGTGACGTCTTGATGCTGGTTTGATAGCTGTTGTTGTAGGAAAACTCAGCATACGGCAAATTCTCATCCCAACTAGAACCATGAGCCAAAGCGCAAGCTCTCAGCATGTCTTCCAAAATCTGATTCACCCTCTCGGTCTGTCCATCAGTCTGTGGGTGAAACGCTGTGCTAAACTCCAATCTAGTCCCAAGTGACTCGTGCAACTGGCGCCAGAAGTGTGAGGTAAATTGGGTGCCTCTATCAGATACTATACTCTTGGGAACTCCATGTAGGCACACAATCCTGTCCATGTAAATCTTGGCCAACTTTGCACTCGTGTAGGTCGTCTTCACTGGTATAAAGTGGGCTACCTTGGTCAAATGGTCGACCACTACCCAAATGGAGTCATATCCTGATCTGGTCCTGGGCAATCCTGTGATAAAATCCATTCCCACTCTATCCCACTTCCAATCCGGCACGGGTAATGGCTGTAGCAGTCCTGCTGGCTTCTGGTGTTCCACCTTCACTCGGCTACATACATCACATAGGGCAATATGCTTGGCGATGTCACCCTTCATGTTATTCCACCAAAATCTGCTCTTCAAATCCATATACATCTTTGTATTGTCCGGATGTATGGAGTATGGCGAGTTATGAGCTTTCTGCAGAATCAACTCTCTTATCTCCGGGTCGCTGGGCACACACAGACGATCCCCATACCACAAGGTACCATCCTCATCCTCGCGAATATCCTTTTCTCGATTTTCCTTCATCTTTTCCTTTATCTCTTCTATCTCCTTATCTCCTACTTGAGCCTTCCTGATTCTGTCCTGTAGCGTTGGTTGGACTTCCATTGCTACCAAATATCCTTCAGACACTACCTCCAGTCTAAGGGCCTTGAATTGCTTGCACAAATCCTCGGGCAATTCCCCAGTTGTCAATCCATTGACATAAACCTTTCGGCTCAGAGCATCTGCTACTACATTGGCCTTTCCTGGATGGTATTGCAGATTCATATCATAGTCTTTGATAAGTTCCAACCATCTCCTTTGCCTCATATTCAGTTCCTTCTGTGTAAATATGTACTTCAGGCTCTTGTGGTCGGTGTACACATCACAGTGTTTTCCCATCAAGTAGTGCCTCCATACTTTGAGCGCATGCACAACTGATGCTAACTCCAAGTCGTGTGTGGGATAATTCCTCTCATGGTGTTTAAGTTGCCGCGAGGCATATGACACCACTCTCCCATTCTGCATCAGCACACTCCCAAGTCCCTGTCGAGAAGCATCACAGTACACTTGGAAATCCTTCTGAAGATCTGGTAAACACAGAACAGGTGCAGTCACTAGTCGACGCTTCAGTTCCTAAAAGCTAGCTTCACACCCATCCGTCCATTCAAACTTCCTCTCCTTCTTCAGAAGTTATGTCATTGGCTTAGCAATCTTGGAGAAGTTTTCAATGAATCTCCTGTAATATCCAGCAAGTCCTAAAAAGCTTCGAATCTCTCCCGCATTCTTGGTCGCTTCCCACTCAGTCACTGCAGTCACTTTGCTTGGATCAACAGCGACTCCTTCTCCTAACACCACGTGTCCAAGAAATCCAACAGTGTTAAGTCAGAATTCACACTTGCTGAATTTCGCGTACAGCTTGTGTTCCCTCAGCTTCTCCATAATCAGTCGCAGATGTTTCTCATGCTCAGCATCATCCTTGCAATATATCAGTATGTCATCAATAAACACCACCACGAACTTGTCCAAGTACTCCATGAATACCTTGTTCATCATGGTCATGAAATATGCCGGGGCATTCGTTAGTCCAAAAGACATAACTGTATACTCATATAAGCCATACCTAGTAGTGAAAGCGGTTTTTGGTATGTCCTCCTCCCGGATCTTCAATTGGAAGTATCCTGATCGTAGATCAATCTTGCTAAACACCTTTGCTCCTTCCAATTGATCAAACAAATCATTTATGTTCGGCAGGGGGTATTTGTTCTTGATGGTCACCTCATTCAGCGAGCGATAGTCCACCACTGATCTCTTGCTGTTGTCTTTCTTCTCCACAAACAGAACAGGTGCATCCCATGACGACGAACTAGGCTGAATGAATCCCTTGTCCAACTGCTCTTTCAGCTGCTTCTTCAATTCCTTCAGCTCATCCACATCCATCTTATATGGTCTCTTTGCTATAGGTCCTGTTTTCGGCATCAGGTCGATGAGAAACTCCACTTCCCTGTCAGGTGGCATCCCTGGCAACTCTTCCAGAAACACGTCGGGGTAATCCTTAATCACAGGCACAGTATCCATGCTAACCCCCTTAAGAGAATTCAGCTTACACCTTCCTGGTTGCACAACCGACTTGAACCTAATTCTCTTACCATCCGGGGTTTTGAGTGAAACAGCTCGCTGTGCACAATCTATGTGTCCCCCATGCATAGACATCCAATCCATACCCAGAATCACATCTAACCCTTGTGATTCCAACACTACCAGATGTGCAATGAAATTGTGTGTTCCAATCCTCACAGTTAAGTCGCGGCATCCCGCGCTAGCTATCATATCTCCTCCAGGTGAGCTTACTCTAATAGACTCTTTCATAGACTCTGTAGGTAACTTATACTTATCCACAAATGCCCTTGATATGAATGAATGTGATGCACCAGTATCGAAAAGTATAAGTGCAGGGTGAGCCTTGATTGGAAACTTACCAATCACAAGGTCAGGCTCATCTAGGATCTCCTCCACATTCATGTGGTTCACTGTGGCCTTCTGGTTGTTGGTTGGCTTCAGTCCCTTCTTCTCCGGGCAGTTGTCAGCATAATGTCCCTTCTGGCCACACTTGAAGCATGTCACCTCACTCAGATCCTTCTTCACAAAGTTGCGATCACGGTTGCGGTCATGTCCACCATGTCCTCCAGAATGGTGAGAGTGTCCTCCCTTGTGGCTGTGGTGGCTGCTCTTGTGGTTGTCATGGCGATGTCCATCGCCACCATGGTGGTGGCGGTCATGGCTCCCATGGTGCCCATGGTCACTCCCTCCATGCTTGGAGTATCCATCATAAGAAGTGCGAGACTTGTGGTGAGAACCAGAGTGGTGATTGCTGCTCTTTCTCTTGCGGTTTTCCACCTTCTTGTGCTTCCCTTCCAAGATTCTGGCCTTGTCCATAAGCTCCTGGAAAGTGGGGCAATAAACCACCAGTAGCTGCACTGAAAGCTCATCACTGAGGCCATCCAGGAATCTCTCCCTCCTTTTTGCATCAGTGTCAACATCCTCAGGTGCATAACGGGACAGGTTGTTGAACTCCTCAATGTACTCAGCCACAGTGCGGTTGGTTTGGCGCAAGTTGCGGAACTCCTTACTCTTCAGGCTCAGAACTCCTGAAGACACGTGGTTGGTCCTGAAACCTTCCTCAAACATTGCCCAAGTCACAGTATCCAGCGGGTGGGTGATCTGAAAAGTGTCCCACCAAGAAGCGGGTGGTCCCTCCAGTAGGTGAGCGGCAAACCTCACCTTCTCAGCATCAGTGCATCCAACAGTTACCAGATCCTTGTTGACTGAACGCAACCAGTCGAGAGCAACCATTGGTTCCGTTGCAGTAGAGAACTTAGTTGGCCTTAGCCTCAGAAACCTGGTGAGAGCATCTCCCTGGGGCTGGTTGTTCCCGTTGTTGTTGTTGTTGTTCTGAGCTTCCATGAACTGGGTCATAACTTGGGTCAGCTGTGCCTGAGCTGCCATGAGCTGCTCCAACTCAGTGGGTTGACGGCGGGGAGGCATCTGCGGTTCAGCACAGGTAAGCTTAGAAAGAATCAACTACGAAAACCAGATTCCACCCATGCATTATGATCAAACAACAACAAAACAATAGCAGACAATCTCAAGCAAACAACACATCAACAAACAAGTGATCCAGCAACATCCCAGGGGTTATCCTAGCAGTATATATCTACTGAAATAGTTTTAGAAGAGTTGGCAATGGTTAACTAAACAGTTGATCAATAAAGCAACAAAACAGCAATCTGCCAGAACAGTCCAGCAGTGTTCACGAATTTTTCTACCTGACTTAGACTCGTCAGGAATTTTAGCTGATTTTTGCACATACAGTACAGAAAGTTTCGCACCAGCCCTATTTTTTCAGATTTTCCCCCAGATACCAGTAAAATATGAAAAATCATACAGTACTGCTGTATCAGCAGAAAACTGCAGCAGGAATACCATAGATATTAACCAAACTTGCCACAGCTCTTCCATAAAATTCGCACAAATAATCTTGGGATATTGGAGTACACAAATAAGCAACTAAACACTCTTAACAGTAATTAAGTTTTACATCGATCGATACTAATCCTAACGATTTTACCTAACGAGGACTAATTGGTGGACTTCTATCTACTTCTTGAAGAGGTTGCGGTAGGTCCTTGCACTCATGCGTTGGCATTTCTGTCCACGAACCAACCATGGCGGCGGAGTGTACACCTTTCCTGAGTCATCACTTGAAATCTCAAACTCCACCTCTTCTGGATCCTCCTCTTCTCCTTCACTCTCTGCTGTAACTGCAACAGCTTCATCTCCTCCACCATCATCGTCTCCATCATCATCATCCTCGTCCTCATCATCATCATCGTTTCCACTGTCATCATCATCATCATTGTTGCCACCATCTCCATTGTCATCATCAGAGGGTGGATTCAGTTGTGCTTGGAGTGCGGCAGTCTGGGTTGTCATAGCTTCAATAGTTTGATCCCTTTCTTGGATGGTTCCTTGCAACTGTTGTATGGTCTGGGTGTTATCCTGCACCGTCCCATTAAGATGAGCTATGGTTGCATACCTGCCTATCAGGGCATTTTCCAGAACTCCCACAGATTCATGCAAGGTGTCAATCTCCTGTCCTTGGACCACCATACCATTGCTGGCAAAATCTGCAATCTCCTTTACCATCATCACCATCTCAGCTAGAGCTCCATTCTCCCTTTCCATGTCCTCTATGTGCCTCCGACGGGGCGGCATGTTGTTCCTGTCGCCCGGGGTAACCACAATGTGCCCATCTTCATCACGCCTCCCATAGTCACGGTAGGGTGAATCTGCTGGCAGTAGGTGTCTGACAAGATGGCACTGGCGAGACAGGGCTTCATGTATGGCCAAGTTAATTCCAAGTCCCCACTTGCAGTATGTCTTGGTGTAGATCAGATGCACAGGGTTTGGCAAGGCGGCATCCCTGAAAATGAAGTTGGTGATTTCCCATGCATCCTCACCATATCCATAAGTGTACAACATTCTTCCCTTGAACATGGGCAGTGGCAATCCCAATGACTGCGAGAGCTGTGCTAACTGTCTAGCAAAGGGCCTTGGTGACTCCATGGTTGCATACTCAGTCCTGACTTCTCCTATCTATCAATTGAAAGAGGAAAGTGTGAGAATAGCATATGGTAAGAATTTTTACGAGAGTGAAAGGCATAAGATGAAAGACAGAGTTAATATAAGCTTTAATAATTCTATGGCTTCCTAATCCAATCCTAGGTCACGATCCTACAGTCGACACACGGGCTCTGATACCATCTTGTAACACCACGGTTCTGAAAATACCGTAGCTTCTATGTGACATGCCAATCCCTGGATCGGTTCATTGGCCTATAATAGAATAAGATAAATAACATAGCATAAAATCCGTGTATCATAAATAACGATGATCCAAAGTACCATTATTATAATAAAAGCTTAGCTCAAGGCTAGCTCAAATTATTCAGGTAGCAACATAAATAAAGCAAATCCTCCATTCTTCAAATTTCCCACAAGTGAACAAGTGCCGAGTGGAGTACCGTGGCCTATATCGATTACTCAGAATCGGAATATCCTGCAACATGAAACGTAGCAGCCCCGAAGGGTCAATACATGGAATGTATGACAAGTAGAGCTAGTAAAAGAGACAATAATGCTAACATCTACATGCATATCTGGCAAGTGGAGCTGTGGCTAGCTTGCATTTGCAAATACCTTTGTCCTACTTTCATAAACAGTTTTTGATTTTCTTTGAAAAGATCCCAATTAAGTTAACCCAACAATATTAAAGCAATTATGAAATTAGAATGAGCGAGAAACATGTCATGGAATCAATATCAAGCAACTCAGACGTCCATAACCGGGGACACGGCTAATCGATTAGATTATACACCCTGCAGGGGTTAGTACACTTTACCCATGTGACTTGGCCAGCCCAGCTCGTACCATCACTCTCATTTTGGGTGATGATAGGGAGAAGTCCAAGAAGAGACTGTTCGGGAAGTAGCTCCCCAATCCCGACGCGCACCGGTCCAACCTACCAAAAGTCTACATCTCTGGATACGCGGGTTCGAGTTACCACAACCTACTAAGTTCAACCAACCGCCCATTCCATTATTGGCACATGGTTGTACAGGTAAGCTACAACATAAAGAAGCCAATCATTTTCTCTTGATACCTGGGTGCCTTTTCGCAATGGTACCACCAAAATTTATCAATCCCATCACACCCAGGAGATTCATTGATTAAGTTGTTTTAGATTTCGCAAACCAACACATTTAGAAACAACTTTCAGTGATGTAATCCAACCCTCGTTTATCATAGCATGGCTAAGCACATCTACCAACGGTGGTTCATCTACCAGGAAATCCCTACCACATAATAGGACATAACATAGCGATAATATCATCCTACACATGCATCTACAAAATATATGACAATGCATAGAAAATAGTATGACGATATCATGAACAAGGTAGCATCTACTTGCCTTGGTTGTAGCGGTCGGAAGAACAATCCACACACGAGCAAGCGTTGCACTCGTCACAATCTACACGATACAATTGCAATCATAAACAAACCATCCACAAGCATATGCAAACAAGGATGATGCAAGATGCATGCATGACAAGTGGATTGATGCTACAACAGCACCACATAGTTTTATTCAGTAAAGCTACTGAAGGCATGCATGGAAAATAATTTTAGCGCAAGGAAAACTATTATGCATTTTATAATGCTCAAAACTAGAGCTAGAACCCAAATAAATCACTACAGTTAACATACTATTTGTAAAATCTTGGGAAAATTCTACTGTGTAGGCATTACTGAATAGGAACAATACCAATTGGAATTTCTCGAAAAGGAATTATAAAACTCCCTGAGTAATTAAAATACTGCAGAAAGCCACTAAATAGTTTCTGCAAAAGTTTTTACTGTAAGCCGATCTTTTTAATTCACTTTGAGATTCTGCTTGTTCTACTGAATCCAGGGACATATTATTTGCAATTTTTGGAGTTACGGATCTTTTTCTACGAATTAATTACTCCAAAAAGGGCATTAGCTCATTTAATTAATCTGGACAAAATCTTGCTTCAAAAGTGTAAAACAATGGTACAGCAAGCATCTACACGACTTACTGAATCTACACATATTTTATTTGCAATTTTTGGCCTAGTAGAACTCAAGATATGGATTTTACAAGATTATACAAGTTTCTGCCATTTAATTCAATTAAGGAAAATACCCAGTCAACTTTAACTGTTGACTGGCCCACGTGGCGGCTGACGTGGCACGCTGACTGGCAGTTGACCAGTCAGCTGCCCGCGTTGACTGTTTAACGGCCGATCTGGGCCGTTCGTGGCAGATCGTGCGACCAGGGAGGGGTGGCGGCGAGGTGGCTCACCGGAGCGGCGGCGGCGAGGTTCCGGCGGCGGCGGGGTCGTCGGCCGTCAGCGCGGAGAGGAGGCGGGCGGTCGTCGGCGCGTAGGGGACGCGGCTGGCGCGCAGGGTGGCCGGCGGCGACCTCGGTCTCGGGCGGCGGCGGAGCGGTCCTGGGCGGTGGCGGCGACCTCGGGCGGCGGCGGCGAGGCTCCTACGGGGAGAGAAGAGAGAGGGATTCAGGGGCGAGGCGAGGTCGCGGGGCGGCGAGCTTGCGGGGAGAGAGAGAGAAAGGCGCGGCGGCGGCGGGCGGCGGAATCGAGAGGCGGCGGCTCGCGATGGGGGAGGTGGCGACGCGATAGGGGGAGGCAAGGGGCGCGTGCGCGGGGCTAAGAAGGGGGGTCCACGCGGTGCCCGAGGCAGAAACGGCGGCGGCGGTTGCGGAGTCCGTTCCGGACGCGGCGGCGGTGACGATGTCGGCGCCGATAGGTGGGCCCCACCTGTCGGTGGCCGGGCGCGGGCGGCAGCGGATAGCTTCCTGCCGCGCGGGCGGTAGCAGCTGCGGCGCGCGCGCGGGGCTGGCTGGTGCGCTGGCTGGGCCGGCGCGGCCCAGCAGGCTGGCGCGGTTGCGCTGCCCCTTTTTTTTGTTCTTTTCTTTTTCCAATTTTTGTTTTAGTTTTTCCACCGTAACTCCTTCATACGAACTCCGAATTGGACGAAATTTGTCTCTAAATTTTTGTTAAAACCAGAGGATCATCATAGGATCCTTTGTATCTACACCACTAGCTTCCAAAGGGGGTGGAAAAACAAACCTAGTATACCCTCTTGTAGGAGCATTATAGCAAATCAAAGTAGGGTTAGCAATTATCGTTTCGCCGGAAACTTTTCAAACCGAAGTTTTGTATGGAAGACCATGATGCAATGGCATGAATGATATGAGAACCAAATCTAAAATTTAGGATGTGACAAATGTGTATTCGAATAATATACCATGTGGATCTACGTTTAGCAGCAGAGGAATTTCAAAAAAATCTCTAAGTTGAGTTCAATACAATTACTTCGTCTGGTCCATATTAATGACCTTAACTTTATTTAGATTCGTATGTACCAAGTTAAATATTTAGACCAGATTCATTCGTATCTATGCAAAGTTTAGAACATTAATATAAACTTGAGGAAGTATTAAAATTTGTATATCCCGTTGCAACGCACGGACATGTTTCCTATCTACTTAAAAAGAAGGGTTATTTACCTGTTACGTCGTGGGTAACGTACGTATAACAGGATGGGTAATTTTTAGGTCTGAAAAAAGTTGTCGAAACATATCAGTATGGGATCTAGTTTCCAAAATCTCGTCGCAAGTAGTCCAATGATGAAAACGAATTTTTAATCGGATAAATGGTTTAAGCTACAAAACTTTTTAAATTCAAACTTTTGTATTGAGATGGCTGCCGATCGGACTGATCGGTACGTGCCTTGCTAGCGTACGCATGTATCGCTCGCATATCTTACCCGCCAAAGACAGCAAACTAGTAGGCGCCTGCTATGTAAAAAAACCGAGTATAATATTTGTGGGCATTTAGGATGAGGGTAAGTAGTCAATGGTTTCGGGTACGATCTCTTACGAGCTTTCGCGTAAAAAAAATTAAGATCGCAATGCTCCCGAGTACCCTTAATATCTTTTTGAAAGTAAAATATACTAGTCTTCAGGAAAAATGAGTGAAACTGATCATACATTGCATAACGTATATTAGCTGAAAACATTCTGAACAATTACACTATCATCACTAGTCTTGATGGTAGCAACATGTGGATTTGTAAGAAAAATGCGATGCAACTTAGCTTTCCTAGTTAAAAAAAGCTCTTAAGCCTGCGATTCAAAAATCGGAAATTGAGAAATGTGGGTACGTTTTGTATCCTTCTGAAAGTAAACGTTATTAGTGTGAATATCCAAATTTTGTGTAGCCTATCCAACATGCCCTCAGTTATGAGAGTAAAATGGATAAAAATGGTGTAAAACAGCCATGTCATGACTATAAGCTTAAAGAAGTCTCATTACCATCCTAGGCTATATGCATAGGATAAGGAAACACATCTGGAAACTAAGCTGTGTAGATAAACAAGCTTGAGCATGGACTACATCCAGAAGGCTTGAAAGGGTTGCACATCATAATCACGATCATAACGCGAATGGTAGCTCGGTGCCTTGTAGAAGCGAGCAGGCCAGTGAGCCACGATCCTAATCTCCCCGTCTTCAGCACACTTGATAACGAACACGTCAAGCGAATCACATAATTCATCACATAATTCATCATGTCTGCTCCTTTAGGTAAGATGTGCTCCACAAGGCAGTACTTGCTACCCTCACCCGTGTGAATGAGCTTCGCATCCAGATGTTTCCAATGCGGGTGATTCATAAAAAGGTTCTCCGCGCCTATTTTCCACTTGGGCGGCTACCAGCCAGGCATGACGCGACACACAGGGGCGAATCTACCAGACAGGCTTCGTTAGGCTCCAGCCTACCCTCCATTTTCTTGTGATACTTCAATCTAGGGCTGCGACAACCATAGTTTTTGAGGTGAGAGCTTTCTCAGATCTGTAGCAGCTAGCAGAAATGAAGAAGCTTCCTGTTGCATGTGTTGGGAACGAAGGGGTACGCAGCACGTAAGTGGGCCTTGCTAATCTTTCGACTGTGGCCCAAGTAGGGAAATTATATTTACCTACGGGAAAAAAACGACAAGGGGTGTCTCGCAGAATAGTTCATGCTCCCCTATAAAAGAAGTTAATGCAAACCTGCCAGTGCCAAACTGTCAAAAAACCTGCATTATTAATTCCTGAGTCAAAAAACGTGCCCGTGCCAAACTGTCGGTGCAAGCATCTGCATTATTAATTCATGAGTCTAGTCCGTATTTATCCTCCATGTCCTGGTTCGAGCCATAGATACCATTACCATATACTTAGTCCGTTTAGAAATATAAGTTTTTTTAGATTTATAAAGTAAATGTATTTAGACAATTTATAATATATAGGTTTAAATAAATCTACATACTAAAAAATGTCTACATACATTTACTTCACAAATGTAAAACATCTTATATTTCAAACGGACGGAGTAATACTCTATATACCGTAATGTTACAACTTGCTAATTTATATAGTATGAGTTATCTAATATTATGGCGCAGATAGAGTAGTCCTTTTTAGTAGGCGTTTCTCTTGATATTCTCGGTTAATCTTACTAACATTCGTTTTGAACAGGCTAACTTTACTAACATAGTGCTTTGAGCCCACCCTCCATTTCGATCCTAGATTCGCCACTGGCGACACACACAAAGGTACCGATCTGAATGATGGTCATGGTAAGCAGAGCGACGGTGGAGGCCAACCCATGCCCCTAGCACATCATCGTAGGGCGCATGGCCTTTGAATGGCATCATCCAATCACCCGGCAGCTTCCACTGGCCACTACCGTCGGTCTATCTTTTTTCAAGTTTTTTTTATTTTTTTATTTTTGTTTTGTTAATCTCATAATTATTTTTTAATTGTTTGACTCGTTATTCTCATAAACATTTTTTAACTCTAAGTATAATTAATTTCTAGTTAAATTATACTCATGGTCAAACTTTTTGATCGGTCACTCATCCTAACACTACTCCAGCCCTAGCACGCTTAAATTCTATATTCCTTTCGGATGAACTTTTAATAAGGAAATTAGACATTACTAATAATATTACCATATCAATCCTATTAACCTTTGAACGATGGTATCACACGCCTTTATTTTTTAAATTTCAAACAATTATTTAAGTACACAACAATGAATAAGTAATAATAATCTTGAATTCAAATTAAAACAAAATAAAATTAATTTATTTTGCCTTTTTTCATTTAATATTGAATAATTCATATCTACAAATCTGTAAATTGTAATTCGACAAATAATATATCCAAATCGATCAGAAAAATGAGAGTAATCCAAATATGACATCCATATCATCTATTTAATTATGCATCGTATCTTTTTAACAGTAGACCAACCAAAACTATGTTAGGATTCATGAAACACCCCCTTTTTACACTTGGAAAAAATAAAATGGCTTTTTTGGTGCTACGAAAAGGAAAACTTGAAGTGGATCTCTAATGAAATATAATGTTGTGAGTCTAAAAATGATTTTTACAAAAAATCATGAGCATCAGATAATGTACATGTAGTTCAAATCTCACCCACTTTCTACCGATTCGGCAGAAATTTGTCTTTTTCACCATGGGTTGACGGAAAGGTTTGAACTCTCTCGGTTGGGACATTGTCCATGTAAGGTGGTTTAGTGTTTTTGAAAAATAGGATGGTAGCATTTTAAATTAGTCATTTGGTTGTTGTTTTACTAAACGCCCTATTTTTGGCGCTCGAAAAATGGAAAGTGGCTTTTCCGTGCGACAAAAAGGAAAACTTACTACCATGATGCACATACATGCACAATATGGCACATTATCGCAAACTATTTCGTGATTCTAGCCATAACATTGGTCATTTGACCTGAAAGCCAGGAAACCTCGATTGAGATAGGTCATTTTGTGAAAGTTTTTTTAATACGCAATCAATATAGCATGTTTAATATTTTTTCTTGCAACTATGTCATATAATATGACACCACGTGAAGGTTTTGCATTATTTCTATTGTTTTTAAGTTTTTTATGCCTCTTTCAAACTATCGTCAAACTTTCTAAAACGACGGGCATGAAGATTCATAGCTCGAGACTAAGCCTCGCTAAAATTGCATTGGAACTCTAATAAAATAGCATATTGTGAGTATAAAAATGACTTTTGCAAAAAAATCATGAGCATCTGATCATGTACATGTAGTTTAAATCTGACTCACTTCCTACTGATTCGGCAAGAATTTGTCTTTTTCACGAGGGGTGGACGGAAAGGTTTAAGGTAACCCAGTTGTGATATTGTCCATGTAAGGTGGTGTACTGTTTTTTTAAAATGGGGTGGTACCATTTTTAAAGTTTTATTTGGTGGTAGCTTCACAAAACACTCTATTTTGGACACTCGGAAAATGGAAAATATGTTATACAAAAGTATTTATAATATATTTATATTTTTTCAACAAAAATATGTAATATTTAAGTTTAGGTAGATAGATCTTATTTTCTATAAAATTTGATATATTATGTGTATTTTCTGAATTAAGATGATTTAGTTACGATTTTTCTAAGATTAATATGGCAAAAAGAAAAACGGCTACGCCGATGGCTTGACACCGTCGCATCGCCGTCACGGGTAATCACCTATGCCAACGACCTGGTCTATGCCGACGACTGCCATCGGCCTCATACCCCGACGACAAGGCTAGCCCGACGGCTGTGTTACCTGGCTGCCGAGCCTATCCACCTACGACGACGGCCTCGACCTTTTGCCGTCGGCTTTTGACTTTATTCCTGTAGTGATAGTGGGCATTGCCTTTGAATGGGAGCATCCAATCACCACGGCGCATCCACTGGCCACTGCCTCTCGTGCCGTAGGAATATGTACCCCAACTCTGATGCATAAGCCCATAAGCTGACGCAAAGATGTTGCCCGTCCGCGGGTGCACGACATGCCCGGTGATGCTCTTGGGTTCAAACGGGAAATCGGGTGGGAAGTTATTCCAACTCCGGGTGTGTTCGGTTCCAAAACGAGAGGAAACGGAACGGAGTGAGTTCATTTCGAGGGCATGGGATGGTTTCGATCATGTGTTCGGTTTGGAAAAGAACGAGAAACGGAATGGTCCCATATTGTGTTCGGTTGAAAGAATTAGGACCGGAACGGAATAGCTATAATGATACTTAAAATTCTAATAATTTGAGCTTAAATTTAACAATTGTAATTAACGGTAGCAAATATTTTTTTGTCTTAAAATCTTTGCTAAAAGTACCAAATCATAGAAATCTTTTTGTTTCAAAATCTTTGCAAAATATACTCAAATTAGAGGGCCGCTTGTTTTTGTAAGATTTTGTCACTAATCATCTCAGCTAATCATCACCACGGCTAAAAATCCCCGCTGATTCGGTAACTAATCATCTTAGCTAAGTTAGTTCGTCGAGCCGTTTCACGCGATCCGATCGATTCGGTCGGACGACCCCGTTCCACATATTAGAGGAATATGCCGTTTTAAAGAACTACCTGGTTCCGTTTATTTCTTCCAACTAAACACACGAACGGACGCTAGGCACGAAACAGACCGGTTCCGTTTCACCGAATTCTAGAACCGAACACATCCCAAGAGAACGGCGAGGAATTGGACAAGGGCTGCCAAGTCCAGCCCATGTAATGGATGTGCAGCGAGGCAGTGTAAAGCTCCACGATAATATTGTCCGATACAGCCGTCGTTCTTGTCCATATATGATTCAAACACATATAATCGTTTCCTGTCAGTTATGGCTACGTTGTATTTGGATACGTATGAGCCATTCGGTAGGATATTTGAGGAATCAATCTTAGCTGTCTTGGTGTCGTAGGCGAGGATAACGGAGGGTATGCGCCTTGGTGGAATTGCTATTCTGAAGGGACATGTGGCAATGATGTTGCTGCCGAGAGCGGCAAACTGTGCTTGTTTCCAATTGCGGAGCCGTAGCCGACGTTCAGGTCGTAGTTATCTATGTCCAGCTTGTGGAGGTTGAATCCGTCTTTGCGGTCATTAAGTACTCCACAAGCTGTTGCTGCTTGTGGAGTACCAGGTACAAATGCCGCTTCACGGCCTGCTGTTGCTGCTGGTTGGCTGCGCAACACGGCCTGCTGTTGCTGCTGGTTGGCTGCGCTAAACTGGCGAGCCTGACCCATGGGAAGCTCTGACATTCCCATGCTGCCTGCCGCCGCCATCTTCCTACCGGTGCCGATGGAGATAGGGACGCCTGACGTCGAGACGATGAAAAGGTTAGAGATGTAGGCTCGGGCGCCCCCATGACACCGCATCCATCGTCGTCTGTGCGGGCTGAGACCGGGAGGAGTAGGCGCCGGATATCTGAGTAAGGCGCCGGGAGGAGTAGACGCCGGATATCTGAGTAAGGCGCCGGAGATCTGAAAGAGAAGCCGGTCGCTGGCAAATCCACCGGGTTGCCGCGCCGACTTCATCGCCACTTGTGCCGCCGCCTTCATCGCCAGCAGAAGAATATGAGAGGGGTTAGAGATCTGGATGGAGACGGCGTCGGCGTGTTTACGGTGGCAATGACGGCGCGTGGCCGGTTTGGTTTTGTTATCGACTGGTTGCAAACCAAAGCAAAACGAAGGAACGATTCGGCGCGGTGGCGTCCACGCCGCACGGACTAGTGGGCCGTTTAGGGGGATAATAATCCTGGCCCACTTACCTCTGAAAGCTAGCCATGGCTTTGCTTTTTTTTTGAGAAACACGTAACAATCGTAGACGCTCACAACACGTACATGCACTCATCCCTATGAACGCACACACATACATCCTATCCCTATGAGCATCTCCGAGAGATCGAGTCTTGAGATTGACGAAGTCACCACGGGCGCCTCGCTATCGACGGGAACGTCGCCTCCCACTGAAAGAATATTCCGCCTTTTATGCAACACACAGTATCAAACCTGGGGTTTGAACTCTGGTGGGCTGGGGGTACAACCACCCTCCTAGCCACCCAACGCGTAGTGGGTTGAAGACGATCACTCCTTCCGAACCGGGGTAGGCAAATCAGCCCTGAATTTTACTTTTGTAGAAGATGCGCGCGCGACTTAACTAACAGAGGAGATCTATATGTACTGTCAAAGTTGTGATGTAGCTATACTGCTGCAATTGGGCCGAAACATATCATATCCCTGCTTCTCATCATCCTACACTCATTACATCTCAAGACTTCTTCCAACACGTGATGTACTGTAGTTGTTATTATTCATCAATTATTTATGCATACTCCTAAATCATGGCATTGAGGAGTATGCATAGGGGTCAGAGTTAATGATTTTGAGAGTGATTTTTTTCTGACTGGGAAAGGTCTTAGACAGGGTGATCCCATTGTCCCTCTGCTTTTTAACATCATGATTGATGTTTTCTCTAGAATGTTAGCTAATGGCTCCGTTTGTGGAGCTATAGTGGGTCTTTGTCCTAATTTTGTGCCTGGGGGTGTTAGCTGCTTGCAGTATGCAGATGACACTCTACTTTTCCTAAAACCTGATAGAGTTGGTGCCATTAATCTCAAATGGATCCTTACTTGTTTTGAGCATATTTCTAAAATGAGGATTAACTACCATAAAAGTGAACTCATTCCAATCAACTTAGATGATGATGAGGTTAGATCTTTTCTAGACATTTTTGAGTGTGTTAAAGGTAGTTTCCCTGTTAAATATTTAGGAATCCCTCTGCATTTTGATAAGTTGAGAAGAGAGGATCTTCAGCCTCTTATAGAAAACCTTCTTAAAAGGATCACTGGCTGGAGGGGTAAACTCCTTTCTTATGCTGCTAAAAGAGTCTTGATTCAGGCTTGCTTATCAAGCATCCCTGTTTATTTGCTTTCTTTCTTTAAATTCCCTAAATGGGCCATTAAACTACTAGATTCTCATATGGCTAATTTTTTCTAGAATGATGAAGATGATAGACATAAAATCCACCTTGCTAATTGGCCCTCAGTCTGTATGAAAAAAGAGTTTGGAGGTCTGGGGATTCCAAATTTGCTAAACCTTAATCTGTGTCTACTAGGATCTTGGATTAAAAGATATATTGAGGGTGAAGGGACACTCTGGAAGAAAATTATAGATGCTAAATATAGAACTAAAAATCCTAATATTCTCTGTTGTCATGATGTTCATCCTTATACATTTTGGAAAGGTGTGATGTGGGCTTCTAGAGATGTAGAAGTAGGTTATAAGTGGCAAGTAGGTAATGGTAAATCTATCAAATTTTGGAAGGATGTCTGGTTTGGTAATTCTACTCTAGCTACCCAATATTGGGAAGTTTATTTAGTTTCCAACCAGCAAACCAAAACTATAGTTGATCTTTGGGATGGTAGTAATCTTAGATGTGACTTTAGAAAAACTTTCACTGACCAGATGATGGTCTAGTGGCAGGAAATTTTAGGCATTCCCCAATCTGTCTCTTTGACAGATGAAGAGGATCAACTTATCTGGCAGTATGAATCTAAGGGGGTTTACTCTTCTAGCTCTATGTATGCTTTGGTGAACTTTAGAGGGTTGACTCCTCTTTATTTGCCTGCGGTTTGGAAGCTCAAAGTTCCCCCTAGGATTCAGATTTTTCTTTGGCTTTTCTCTCAAAATAAAATTCTTACTAGAGATAACCTTAGAGTCAGAGGTATCCCAAAACCGATGGAGTGTACTCTTTGTAAAGAATTTGAATCTGTTAAGCATTTATTTTTTGAATGTGTGGTTTCCAAGATGATCTGGGCTGAGGTTCAGGACATTTTTGGAATTCTAGTTGTTAATTTTGAATCCATTGCTTCGAGATGGCCTGCTAGTAAGAAACATTACAGTTTAATGTGGTTTCTGCTGCAGTGTTTTGGAGCATCTGGAATAATAGGAATAACATAGTCTTTAACCATACTACTTAGATTAACATGAAACATGTGTGGCGTCTCGTTCTATCATATCTAAGGAATTGGAAGGTCCCATTCAAAGAGCTGGAGGGGGATGATCACTCTGTTCATGGAACGGATGATAAGCAGGTTGAAGAACCCAATGGAGCTCATGGCAACCTGATTTGCAATGGCTTTGAGTGGATCTCTACTTGGAAAACCACTGCATTGTCGAGCTACGGGGGGCGCGCTACTCTGGCGTTCCTGGAGGCACACCCTGAGTCTGCTGATGAGGTCCACGTGGTTATTTGAGTAAGAGATTTGTTTTTGCCTGGCCTGTTGTCCCTCGTCCTTCTCTGTTTGAATGTAATCCTACGTTTCTGAGACTAGTTCCTAGCTCTCTTTTGTGTTTCTGGGTCTCCCCTTCTGGGTGCCGGAAATAGTAGCTTTTTGTTTAGCATCTAGTTTGCCCTCTGCTTTTTTTAGTTTCTTGCTGTATCTGAACCTGGAACGTGGGCTGTTTGGTTTCATTTCTTGAAATGGAACCGGGGATGAATCCCTGTTGATCTAAAAAAAATCATGGCATTCAGAGCTACCCTTTTCTTGACTGTAACTTCGGCAGCTAGAAGAAAATAACAAAATTCAGAAATCTGTTAGCAAAAGTTCTTTCTTGGGAAATACTTCTGAATGCAGAGTTCTGTTGGGAGATTCAGTAGTATTTTACTACTTCCGGTTGCATTTGCTCTGTTTGATGTTTTCAGTTTGAAAGAACATTTCTTAATCCCTAGTGTTTTGTGTGTTAGATAACAATACCAAGGATCATTTAATGTGTGTTGAAGTGTTGCAGCTCTATTTGAGAATAAAGGGGAAAAGAACTCTGCCTTTGGGGGCGGATAATCCGGCCCCACCAGGGGCGGATAATCCGCCCCTCCTTTTGCCCAAGCAGGCACAAGCCCCAGAAGGGGGGTGGAATGTTGGCCGGATTTTCCGGCCCCTCAGGGGGGCCGGATAATCCGCCCCCCTGCTCATCGCCAAGGCGCTAGCCCCAGAGAGGGGGCGGAGTTTTGCCCGGACTTTCCGGTCTGGCCGGATATTCCGCCCCTCAGGGGGGCCGGATTATCCGCCCCCCAAGAACTTCACCAAGCTTCACCAAGGCGCAAGCCCCAGAGAGGGGGCGGAGTTTCCCCCGGAGAATCCACCCTTGGGGCGGAGTTTTCCCAGGGGGCGGATAATCCGCCCCAAGTGGGGGGCGGATAATCCGCCCCCAAAGTTGTGCAACGACCACATCTGGGGAGGGGGTATTTAAGCCAGCCATCCCCCTCCTGCCAGAACTCTTGATTCATCTCGAAAAGAACAGATCAGATCTGAAAGCTTCATCCAAGAGTGCTCCACCTAGATCCACCCAAAGGCCCCATCCCTTGGGGAATCGAAGGAGGAGAACTCGATCTTCATCATCAGCAATCAAGTGCTTCATCTCCTCTCCATTCATTTGGAGAACCTCCGATCTAGTATTTCTTGCAAATATCTAGATCCTCGTTTTTGTTTATATTGATAAACCTTGTTCTTGTGGCAGCTTGTTGTCATCTCGGGAGCCCCCAATTCGGTTGTGGGTGTGTGCCCCGATAGTGTTGTAAAAGGCACCGGTTCCCGCCTCGAAGGGATCCAATAGTGGAGAAGGTGGATCAGGCCTCTCGTGGCGAGATCCATCGGAGAATAGGGTGAGGCCTATTGTGGCGTGGTGGTCTTAGAACCGCCCACCCCTCCAACGCAGATGTACTTCCCTTAACAAGGAAGGAACTGCGGTAAAACAAATCCCTGTGTCTCCGCGTGCTCCACTACGGTTTCCTCGCTCCTCTTTTACGTGCTTAGTAGTTAGGGTTACATATAGGGAAATTCTCGTAGTTGCATATCTAGAGAATTTACTTTGTGTCAAACCTAAAATTGAAAAAGTATTAAAAATTGGTTAGCACCTATTCACCCCCCCCCTCTAGGTGCCCATACGATCCATTTCAATTGGTATCAGAGCCTCGGCTCTTATTTCGGGCTTAACCGCCTAAGAGAAGTATGGGTTCCAAGGGAGATGGGAGTGATGCTCCGGAGGTAGTCACCATGAACGATCTCAAGACGTTGGAAACAACCTTGGTGAGTTCAATGGAGGCTAAGATGGAAGAGATGCGTCAATTGATAATGCGTCTCTCCACATCCGCAGCATCACCTCCATCTAACTCCGAGGATACCACTCCGCAATCCAAGGAAACGGGTAAAACTGTTTCCAAAGATAACGAAGTGGTAGGTGATGATACTAGCAAGAGCTCCTCCTCGAAAAAGGATAGCGGTAAGGATGGATACAATGAGGTTTCTCATGTGTATTCCCCTGATCCGCCTATTCCTCACCCACATATACATAATAGGGGTGATCACCCAAACTTTCTGCATCTACTTTCTCTCAATGGCATTTTTTGATGAAATCTCATGTGTGCAGTTCCTCCATAGAGTTGTGGAAGATCATCGAAAATGGTCTTCATGTTGGAAATCCTAACAATCTCACAAGAAGAGAAGTGGTCGATAGCCAACTCAATGCTACAGCTCTACACATGATACAGCTTGGTGTGGGTGAAAAAGACATGCCACACATTCAGCATCTTAGCACAGCTAAAGAAGCTTGGGATTCTCTCACCGAGCTCTTCATCGGAAATGAAAGTATGAGAAGGAATAGATATGATGCCTTGAGCAATGAAGCTGAAGGATTTTATATGCTGGATGGAGAAGACCACGTGGACATGTATAGGAGGCTCAAGGCAATAGCCACAACCTTCAGAAACCACGGTGCAGCTCATGTTGATGATGCTTGGATCAAGCGCAAGTATGTCAGTGCTCTTATGCCATTTGAGCCCACAGATTTGAAAAGTCTCCAAGGTAGGCATAACTATCACCTCATGTCATCCAATGAGGTAATGCAAGAAATGGCCGCCTTCAAAGTGGCTGACAAGAATGCCAAAGATGCTCGTGCTCGAGCTATGGGGATGCAAAAGGGGGTCAACATGGCCTTAAAGACTAGTGTGATTGATCATGATGAATATGCGGTAGAAGGTCTAGACTGTCCCAAAATATAAAAAGGATCCACGGACAATACTTGGCTCTTTATGCAAGAAACTTTTGGAAAGATCCAGCCAAGGCTAAAGCTGAACTAGATCGCAAGAGTGGAGCCTATGGAAGAAAAGAAAATGGTCCCAAGCTGAGAACATGCTTTAATTGTGGTGACCGGCTGCACTTCGTAGCTGAGTGTCCATATCAAAGTAGAGAGGATAATGGAGGAAGACTCATTTTCAAGGACAAATCAAAAGCTCCACGTAAGAAACAGTTTGTAAAGAAGAATGCTCCTTTCAAGAAGCAACCAAAGATTGTTCTAGTGGCTCAAGAAGAATATTCATCGGGGAGTGAAGATGAGGACGAGGACGATAGCTCTCAAGAGGTGGCTGCTATAGCCACCACATCTACATCAACATCTCTCTTCGACTCTCCGAACGAAAACATCATCAACAAGAATGCTACTTGCCTCATGGCAAGAAGCTCCGAGGTAACTTCTTCTAACTCTTCTTTTCCCAAGGCTATGATAGACATGGATGATCCTGCTAGTCTTAAGGTTAAAGAAGAGATTATTGCTTTGGATTATTTCTATACTAACCTGCAAGGTGAGCACAAAGTTCGTTTTGAGGCTCTTATGGATCAGCTGGCCCAAAACGAAGCACTCCTCGAAGAAAAGGGCAGAATTGAAAGGGAGGATGCAATGGAAATTGCATCCCTAAAAAATGCTCTTGAAGAAGAAGAAGCTCGGGTCTCTCTTGAAGAGAGGCTTGAGTCTATGGAAGAGTCACATGAAGAAATTGTGACTAAACTTGTTAAGGAACGTGACAATGCTGTCACCAAGGCAAAGAAGTTAAAGAAGGAAAGGATTGACTTTGGGGCTGCTCATGATAGACTCTCCGAGGAATTGGAGAAACTTGACAATGCTCACAAGGCGTTGAAAAACAAGTTCTCTATTCTCAATGAGTCACATGATCAGCTTCAAAGTCAATTGGCCAAATATGATACTCCTAGCTTGTCCAACTCAACATATAGTAACAAGAAAAATGCTAGTGTGGAAAAAGAAGTGATCAAGGACATCACTACAAAGGACAAAGGTGTGCTTGATGAAGTCCTTGGCAAGCAAAGGTCAAATCATGGTAAAGAGGGACTTGGGTATGTCACCAAGTCCAAGAAGAAGAAAACCAAGAAGAACAAGACCAAGAATGTACAATTAAAGACAAGCATTGCTGAGAAGGTTGTCACAAAAGACAAGACTAATGATATTGGTTTTGCAGGGTCTCACAATCCAAATTATGAACTCTTTTGTGATGACTATGGCGATGTTTATGCTTATTATGTTGGTCCTTTTGATGAATATATTGCTTGGTCTATTTGGGTCCCAAAGACCCTTGTTACTAACATGAAAGGACCCATTGAAAAATGGGTACCTAAAACCAAGAAGTAATTTTCTTGCAGGGCTATGCTTCCGGTGGGTCGAAATGGGTGCTGGATAGTGGTTGCACTAGTCATATGATCGGAAGCAAGGAGATCATCACGGAGATGCATCCAAATCTTGATAATATCACAGTCTCCTTTGGTGATAAGTCTAAATCTCAGGTATTGGGTCTTGGCAAGGTTGTGGTTGCCCACGATATCTCTCTCGTGGACGTCATGCTTGTTGAGACCCTTGGCTACAATCTTCTTTCTGTTCGTGCCCTTGGCAAGATGGGTTTTGCTGTTTTTATCGATGATGATTTGGTGGTACTCTTATGGAGCAAGTCTCTAAAGGTCGCTTTCGTTGGATACGTCGAAAATGACCTGTATGTGGTGGACTTCTCGGGGAAAACCACTTCGGGTCCGATGTGTCTATTCGGAAAGGCCGACGTGGGCTGGCTATGGCATCGCCGTTTAGCTCATGTCAACATGAGAACTTTGCAAAGTCTCCAAAAGGGTGGCCACATCCTTGGACTAAAAGACAATGTCTCTTTTGCCAAAGATCGTGTTTGCAGGGCTTGTGTTGAAGGAAAAATGCATGATTCTCCCCACAAGAGGAAGACTATTGTGTCATCAAAGAGGATCTAGGAATTACTTCATGTGGATTTATTTGGTCCTCCTTCTCATGCAAGTCTTGGTGGGAAGAAATATTGCTTGGTCATCGTCGATGATTACTCAAGATATACATGGGTATATTTCTTCAAGCTGAAAAGTGAGACTCAACAAACTGTCATCGACTTTGCCAATGAAGTTCAACGTCAACACAATGTTCCCATCTTGGCAATTAGAAGTGACAACGGCACAGAATTCAAGAACTACACTTTAAACGAGTTTCTTAGTGAAGAGGGGATTAGACACCAATATTCCGCTGCGTACACCCCTCAACAAAATGGTGTAGCCGAGAGGAAGAACCGGACTTTGATGGATATGGCAAGATCTATGCTAGCTGAATTCAAGTCTCCTTATAATTTTTGGGCTGAAGCCATATCCACTGCTTGTCACTCATCAAACCGGCTCTACCTTCGGAAGATCTTGGACAAGACCCCATATGAAATACTTACCGGTAACAAACCCAACATCTCATACTTCAGGGTATTCGGGTGTAAGTGTTTCTTTCTTATTAAAGGTGTCCGTTTGTCAAACTTTGAATCCAAGGCTTTAGAAGGTATTTTTGTTGGTTACGGTGCCGAATCCCACACTTATAGAGTCTACAACAAGCTCACTGGGATTGTTGTAGAATCTTGTAGTGTGGAGTTCGATGAAAATAACGGCTCCTTTGTAGGGCAAGTTGATGTTTGTGATGCAGATGTTGAAATACCCCAAGATGCCATAAGAAGAATGGGCGTGGGATTTTTCTGCCCCATTGAGGAACCCCTTGTGGCGGATCGGGAAGGACAATGCTCCACACATGTGGAGCCCTCATCTACACAAGATCAACAAGCTCCTACTGTTGGAGATAATCCTGCACCAACACCACAATCTGCTGAAGACCATCTGTCCACTGGACAAGCTGATAGTCCCAGGTCGGACTATCCGCCCCCTCCAAGGGGCGGACAATCCGCCCCTGGCACTCCAACTCGTTCCAGGGGATCCGAAGGAGAAATCAACATCTCTGAAGCTCCCAGGCCGGATTCTCCGGCCCCCAGGGGCAGAGTATCCGGCCCTGGGTCTCCAACTCCAGTCAGGCTTTCTCAGGAAGATGGTTCTGGTACTTCACCTCCCAGGCCGAATAGTCCGGCCCCTCCAAGGGGCGGATTATCCGGGCCTGAAGAAAATGTTCAGCAACAATCTTCTGGCAGTAACGGTGACCAAGATCAAGGGCAAGGCAGTAATCAAGACAAGGATACAACAATTGAATCCACTCCTCCTAGAAACAATAAGGACATTGAGGCTCGTCGCAAGGCTCGTGCTGATCGCAACCTTGAACTAAGAGGTCACACTCTTGACAAGGTTGTTGGTGATCTACGACGAAGGGTATCCACTAGAAGAGAGCTTGCAAGCTTCTGTGATCATCAAGCTCACATTTCCATGGTTGAACCAAAGAAGGTTTTTGATTCTCTTGAAGACCCCGATTGGGTTGTTGCAATGCATGAAGAATTAAACAACTTCGAACGCAACAAAGTTTGGAAGCTCGTAGAAAAGCCAAAGGATTGCCGCAATGTTATCGGCACCAAGTGGATCTTCAAGAACAAACAGGATGAAAATGGCATTGTTGTGAGGAATAAAGCACGACTCGTGGCTCAAGGATTCTCTCAAGTAGAAGGAATTGATTTTGGCGAGACCTACGCTCCTGTGGCTCGCCTTGAGTCCATCCGTATCCTTCTTGCATATGCAGCCCATCATAATTTTAAATTACAACAAATGGATGTTAAGAGCGCTTTCCTTAATGGTCCTCTACATGAGTTAGTATACGTCAAGCATCCCCCGGGGTTTGAGGACCCCAAATTTCCGAACCATGTCTACAAACTCGATAAGGCGCTCTATGGCCTTAAACAAGCCCCACGTGCGTGGTATGAGCACCTTAAAGAGCTTTTGCTAGACCGTGGATTCGAAGTTGGGCAAATCGATCCCACTCTTTTTACTAAGAAGGTTAATGGGGAGCTTTTTGTATGCCAACTTTATGTAGATGACATTATTTTTGGCTCTACTAACCAAGCTTTTAACGATGAATTTTCGAAGCTTATGACTGACAGGTTTGAGATGTCCATGATGGGTGAGCTCAGGTTCTTTCTTGGATTTGAGATCAAACAACTTAGAGAGGGAACCTTTATTAATCAAGCTAAATACATCCAAGACATGCTTAAAAGGTTCAAGATGACGGATCTCAATGGCGTTGCTACCCCAATGCAAACAAAGTGTCATCTTGAGCTCAATCCCAAGGGTAAAGACGTGGATCAAAAGGTATACCGATCCATGATCGGCTCTCTCCTCTACCTTTGCGCATCTAGGCCCGATATCGTGTTAAGTGTAGGAGTGTGTGCAAGGTACCAAGCCGCTCCTAAAGAAAGCCACTTAGTGGCAGTCAAGCGAATCTTCCGATATTTGGTTCATTCCCCAAATTTTGGGTTATGGTATCCCAAGGGTTCAAGTTTCTCTCTATGTGGTTACACTGATTCAGATTGGGCTGGTGACAAAGATGATAGGAAATCAACCTCTGGTGCATGCCAATTCTTGGGCAGGTCTCTAGTGTGTTGGTCATCAAAGAAACAGAATTGTATCTCACTCTCAACCGCCGAAGCTGAATATGTTGTTGCTGCAAGTGCTTGTACTCAATTGTTATGGATGAGGCAAACTTTAAAGGAATATGGTGTCAATTGTGACAAAGTGCCTCTTTTATGCGACAATGAAAGTGCTATCAAAATTGCTTACAATCCCGTGCAACATACAAGAACAAAACATATAGAGATTCGCAACCACTTTATTCGGGATCATGTTGCTCGTGGAGATATTGCTCTATCCTTTGTGAGCACGAAGAACCAACTTGCTGATATTTTCACGAAGCCCCTTGATGAAGCAAGATTTTGTTATTTGAGGAATGAGCTAAATATCATAGATTCAAGGAGCTTGGCTTGACTACCCTTGCACACTCACTTGCGCTTATTCATGTATTTGGTTTAGATGCGGGCATAGACATAGGGGGAGTGTGGTCCTAATTGATTGGGCCAACCCTCCCCCCATAATGCCGAAAGCAAGTAAAATCATTTCCCTTAATATCATTTTGTGATATGTGGGTCATCGATGAGCATTGGTTTTGAACTCAAGATACATCTTCGCGGTGTCATGCCATGCGCTCCAACATGGTGGCCTCGGCCACCGCCCTCTTCCTTGAGAAGAGTTTGTTTTTCATGGGTCCCGTTGGATTTTCTTGCATATCTCTTGTTCTTATGGAAAACACACTCAAATTTGGCTTTTGATTGATTTGATTCTTGCAAATTTGGGTGTGTAGTACCATCTCAGTTTGTTGCTTAGGGGCGTTAGCATCGCTTTTCTTCCTTTTTGGCGTTTCGATGCCAAAGGGGGAGAAATAGTTCTATTAGGTCTCGTGGATTTGCAAGGGTCGGGCACAAGCTCTTCGATTTTAGTCGTTTTTATTTGCTTGCTTGTGCCTTTTCTAGCGTGAACTTGTTTGCTATTTGTGGTTGTTTGTGTAAGACTATGTCGTACTCCACAGTTTGGTACTATGTTTGGTATTCTTGGCTTTCTGGATTTATCTATTGTGGACCTCATGGATTTCTGGAATTGTGGAGCATATTTGATGGCATATGGATTCATGGGATTATCTATGTATGCTTTGGCTATATTCTCATCCCGGTGGTATGACCTTATTTCCCAAACCTTAAAGTAGTGTTCTCCCTAGTGTGTGTATTTGTATTCAAATGCAAATCTTTAATATGCACACATCTAGGGGGAGCTTCTTTCATTATTTAAGGTGGCATTTGCCGGTTTTATTGCAAATCCTAGTATTGTCATCTAACACCAAAAAGGGGGAGATTGAAAGAACATTTCTTAATCCCTAGTGTTTTGTGTGTTAGATAACAATACCAAGGATCATTTAATGTGTGTTGAAGTGTTGCAGCTCTATTTGAGAATAAAGGGGAAAAGAACTCTGCCTTTGGGGCGGATAATCCGGCCCCACCAAGGGCGGATAATCCGCCCCTCCTTTTGCCCAAGCAGGCGCAAGCCCCAGAAGGGGGGCGGAATGTTGGCCGGATTTTCCGGCCCCGCCGGATAATCCGCCCCTCAGGAGGGCCGGATAATCCGCCCCCCTGCTCATCGCCAAGGCGCTAGCCCCAGAGAGGGGGCGGAGTTTTGCCCGGACTTTCCGGTCTGGACGGATATTCCGCCCCTCAGGAGGGCCAGATTATCCGCCCCCCAAGAACTTCACCAAGCTTCACCAAGGCGCAAGCCCCAGAGAAGGGGCGGAGTTTCCCCCGGAGAATCCGCCCTTGGGGCGGAGTTTTCCCAGGGGGCGGATAATCCGCCCCAAGTGGGGGGCGGATAATCCGCCCCCAAAGTTGTGCAACGGCCAGATCTGGGGAGGGGGTATTTAAGCCAGCCATCCCCCTGCTGCCAGAACTCTTGATTCATCTCGAAAAGAACAGATCAGATCTGAAAGCTTTATCCAAGAGTGCTCCACCTAGATCCACCCAAAGGCCCCATCCCTTGGGGAATCGAAGGAGGAGAACTCGATCTTCATCATCAGCAATCAAGCGGTTCATCTCCTCTCCATTCATTTGGAGATCCTCCGATCTAGTATTTCTTGCAAATATCTAGATCCTCGTTTTTGTTTATATTGATAAACCTTGTTCTTGTGGCAGCTTGTTGTCATCTCGGGAGCCCCCAATTCGGTTGTGGGTGTGTGCCCTAATAGTGTTGTAAAAGGCACCGGTTCCCGCCTCGAAGGGATCCAATAGTGGAGAAGGTGGATCAGGCCTCTCGTGGCGAGATACGTCGGAGAATAGGGTGAGGCCTATTGTGGCGTGGTGGTCTTAGAACCGCCCACCCCTCCAACACAGATGTACTTCCCTTAACAAGGAAGGAACTGCGGTAAAATAAATCCCTGTGTCTCCGCGTGCTCCACTACGGTTTCCTCGCTCCTCTTTTACATGCTTAGTAGTTAGGGTTACATATAGGGAAATTCTCGTAGTTGCATATCTAGAGAATTTACTTTGTGTCAAGCCTAAAATTGAAAAATATTAAAAATTGGTTAACACCTATTCACCCCCCTCTAGGTGCCCATACGATCCATTTCACAGTTGCGCAATTCAGCTCATGTTGCCGGTTCTATATTATTTGGTTGGTGTTTTGACTGGGTAATTCAATTAATTTTCAAATAGAATATTCAGCCCAAATCACTTTTCTTTGTTCGTTTCGTGGTTCTGGATGCTTTTTTTCTCTACTCAGTTACTCTCTCCGTTTCAAAATATAAGATGTTTTACGTTTGTAAAGAAAATATATCTAGCCTTCTTTTAGTGTCTAGATTCACTCTAAACCGGAGTGAACCACATACAAAAACAAGTCTAGATACATTTGCTTCACAAAGCTAAAATATCTTATATTTTAAATCAGAGGGAGTAGAAAGATGTTAGCTGGTCACGTACTTAGGCCTGTCCACAGGTAATCAAATTTTAAAATGTTCAAATTCAAAACATGTTCAAAATCAAAAAAGTTTATATATAAACTGTTCAAATTCGAAAACTATTCATATTCCTAAAATGTTCCAAATCGAAAAAGATCATATATAAAAACAGTTCACATTCGAAAACTGTTCATACTAAAAAATTGTTCATATCGACGAAATGTTCGAATTCAAAAATTGTTCATATACAAAAACTGTTCAGATTCGAAAACTGCTCAGAAAACAGAAAAAAAAAGAGAAAAGAAAAAAGAAAACAGAAAGTAAAAAGGAGAAAAGAGATACAGAAAGAAGAGAGAAAAACCACTATATGGGCCGGCCCAACACGGGCGTCCGCGTGAGCGGAGCCTATTAACACGCATGTTGGGCGGAAAATAGCATTTACAGATTCGGCGTGGTCGCGTGACTAGTGGGCCATTCCATTAGGACGATAATAATCCTTGCTCAACTTACCTCTGAAAGCTAGCGATGTCTTTGCTTCGAATCACGGAGTGGGTTGAAGACGATCACTCCTTCCGAACCGGGATAGGCGAATCAGCCCTGAATTTTACTTTTGCAGAAGATGCGCACGCAACTTGACTAGTAGAGATCTATATGTACTGTCAAAGTTGTGATGTAGCTATACTGCTGCAATTGGGCATATCCCTGCTTCTCATAATCCTACACTCATTACATCTCAAGACTTCTTCCAACGCGTGATGTACTGTAATTGTTATTATTCAGCAATTATTCATGCACACTCCTGATTCTTGCATGGTCTGAGCAACAGCGCTGAAAATTCCCTGAAACACCAGAACACATGGCATTCAGAGCTACCCTTTTCTTGACCGTAACTTCGGCGGCTATTAGAAGAACTTTGAAGAAAATAACGAAATTCAAAAATCTGTTTGCAAAAGTTCTTTCTTGGGAAATACTTCAGAACGCAGAGTTTTGTTGGGAGATTCAGTAGTATTTTACTACTTCCGGTTGCATTTGCTCGGTTTGATGTTTTCAGTTGCGCAATTCAGCTTATGCTGCCGGTTCTATATTATTTGGTTGGTGTTTTGACTGGGTAATTCAATTGTTTTTCAAATAGAATCTTGGTGGGTAGTCAGGATGAGGATCGCTTAGTCAATGGAAACATTGGAGTGGATACAATTAAAGACTAATTCCCTTTCGGTTTAACACAATAAAAAATAAAAATGAAGACCCTGGTGATCTCAAGTGCCCATAATATAATATTTTCGTGAAAGTAAAACATATTACTGGGAACAAATGCATTTTGTGTAGCCTCTCCCACACGCAGTATATCCACCTACAATTTTCAGAAAAAAATGAATAAAGGTGTAAATCAGCCATGTCATGAAAGTAAGCTTTAAAAGTCTGATTAGCATCCTAGGCTATATGTACTACTCCCCAAAAGGCACCAGAAGGTGTTTCATCAGATGATGATTGAACGGAACTAAATCGCGGATCCAAATCTTGCATAAAAAAACCTATAAACATCAAACAGAATTACTGAATTCCTCAGCTCCACATCGACGATCCCAAATTATGTGGTTATTTCTTGGAATTTCCAATTTTGTATTTCCACAATATATTTATATTTTCTTCCATTTTCCTTTTCCATTTAGAGGAAATTCTCATAATCCAAAAAAAATTATAGAGTATGGCGTTTTTTTGTGTCATGCATATTTGTGTCTTCCTTCCTTTTTTCGCTAGCCACACTACCGTTTGAGTAGGGTCCCCCGACTGGCCTTGGTAGCATCAGAGCGGTGGGGAACCCAATCTATGAGTTGAATTTTTAATAAAAGTAGTGTTTTTCATTGATTAGATTAGGGTTTTTGTAGTCGTCTTCTTTTGGCTTTTGCCTCAATGGAGATGAGATCGTGTATAATAAGTGATCGTCGATCCTTCATTTGATGACGAGATCGTCTACAATGGTGATATTGGAAGATTAAATTTTTCTATGGATTGGCCTTCAGATCTTACTTCGCCAGATCGATTTTGAAAAAAAATTCTCATAGTTGCCACGAGAAGGATTTTTCTCTTGACGTTTTGTCCCTGATGTTATTTCCCTGACAATGGTGATTCATACTCTCGTCTCTCCAGTCTCCAGTGATGCCGACGAAGTTGTTTGGTTGTTTTTCCTTCAAATACTCGTGATAGTACTTTTGCCGATGTTTATTGACTACTCTAATTGATACACACGTACACGCAATCTTGATACTGTGATTCAAATTAAACTTATGGAAGAAATCTCGTAGATATTCACGGGTCTACTTTTGGTATCCATATCTTATTTTTTCGGCTGGCTTCAGAATAATATGTATTGTATATGTGAAGAAGTGTTTGAGTACCTAGATGTTTTGCACGTTTATTTTAGAGTTCGTTTTCTTGTATCTTTACCATGTACTATCCATTATTTATAAAGTAATGTGGTATTGATTAGTGAGGTAGCCGATAATGGTAGACCCGATGAGAAGCTACGGCCTACCGTAGTGTGCACGATATCCCTATACAAAGAACAAGCTGGGACACATCAACCGTACCAACTTGCAGAAAAGTCGGTGGCAGATTGATGGCGAGCCCCGACCAATCTCTATCGTGCTATCGGCAGCATGCATCGGGCCATCACCTGACGAGCACAACCCGCGCGAGAAGAGCCATATTTCGTGGCCGTGCATCATGTGGCCTGCACCGCGACGGGCACGGCCGGCGTCACGGGGAACACACGTACGCGGACGGCGACGGGACAGGCCCAAGCGGCGCTCCGGCCACCGACATCGACCGGCGCGGTTCCGTGGGCCAGAACCCTTGACTCGGTCGGTGGACCGTAGCGCCGCCGCAGCCACCTTGCGCTTCCCAAGCTGCAAGTTGCAGACCGGTGGGGATAACGCCCCCTCGACGCGCGATCGCCACGCATGCTGATGCAGCGAGCGATGGCTACCCGGCGGTAAGCTTCTGGCGTGGTCGCGGTCGTTCATGTGCTCCCGCCGACGGCGCGGTCTGGTTGCCCAACCCGCGGCCGATGCCATGCCGACCAGGGCGTTCACCGGCGCGCGCCACGACATGCGGTTGTTCGGGGACTCCACGCCGGCCGCACAATCCACGATCGAAATATTATTACGGACACGCACAGATCGATCGAGCAAGGACGGCCGGTTCTAGAGCAACCTGGAACGGCCCGACCTGGCGGATCTCCGGGACAGCGACGCCGGCGTTGAAACTACTGGCCCAGAAGGGCAAGACGACGCAGGTGCAGAGATCCAGCCTATCGCGCTACAGGGTGGCCCGTACGAGCTCAACTGTCCGAAAGGGCCACCACGGACGGGGCTCGCCCGATGGGTCAGCGTGAGGCGGCACGGCGGATCACGCCCGTACCGGGTCGAGATCCAAGGCACTGTGCACTCGCTGAGCCTTCCGGAGAAAGTAAAGCACTGTTGGTTGATTTCCTCTCCGTCTCGGTTGACATTTACGCACATTGGCTCCCAGATTGATCTCGATCACTTTGTCCTGCTAGTTCCAGAGATAGCAAAGGACGACGCCGCTGTCTAATGACTAGTAACGGGACGAGAGAATGGTCTAGAATCAGATCCAGTCTGTGGTAGACGTTCTTTACTCGTATCTTTCGCTTTACAGAATTGAAGCATGCAGAACCTTTCGACATTTATATATGCAGCAATATGTCGATGAATGCCACTTACATGGAGATTTAAACATGTAAGAATAGTTCGGCCCCTCAATCAATCGATCAATGCCGTCCTTTGAAGATTTATTTTGTGATAGGGGATGGGTTTAATGACCCCGCTTTGTTCTTGTGGTGATGCCGCACAAACGTAATAGTAGAACTGAAGAAACATGCAGGGATACAGATAATGCAGAGCATGCTTTATTGACTTCGATTCTGGATCTCAAGTAATCTACGTGCTGGAACCAGATATCTAACACGTTCTCACGTCCTTCTAGTACTGTTCTACTCTAATCTAGCAAATGGAACAAATATGTGAGTTTAACTATTCCTTTGTTGACTAGACTGTTTTCTCTCCAAGGAGTATATACAAGAGTGGCCAAACCAGTTATTCTGTCGAATGTGCATGATTAATCTCGAAGAACAGCCAGCTCTTATAGTAGTTTAATGCCCAGAAGTTCATTAGAAGAGTCTAGAACTAAGCGGAAGTTGGCGGCAATGCAGCCTGAACAACGGCGGTAATTGCAAGTCTGAACCAAACTAACTAGGAACAGTAAGTGGGCAACTGGGCTTCGTGTAAGAAGCAAAATAGGTGAATATCTTTTTTCTTCCAGTTTCCTTCAATGAGTGGTGCAAGTGATTGATCACCATGGGGAGTTTTCTTTTTTCCTTTTCTAGCTGTGTGTGTCTTGATGTCTTCGAACATCTTGTTAGGTGTTGCATCTTCATGATATTAATAAACTCTCTTTATTAAAAGAATGTAACAAATAAAAACCAAGTAAACAACAAAAAATGGTGAAAACAAGGAAAAGTATTGTCTTTTGGAAAACCCATTTGAACAATGAATTGTATGAAACAGTAGTACAATATCACTATTGATGTATAGTTCTTTTACTTACCTTCCAAAAATAATATGAGTTTTTGCACACAAAAATGAGTCAGCTTAAAATTTCACATGCACATAGAACATATTCTCATGGCGTGCCCTCTCCCCCCTTCCGAACCATATCCTCCATTTAGAATGAATCCTTCATTGAACCTTCAACATATATAAAACTTAATCTCCTCCCCTTAAATCGAGGCCACATGTCAAACCCACAAACCAGTATCACAGATGACAAGTGGTGGCATTTTTCCGAGAAGGATGTTAAAAAACTGCCATCTGCATAAAAATGATGCACACCACCTCTTTTATTATATTACTCCAAAAATAATATAACAATGCACGTGGGCATTGGAGGTTATAAACGCCGAGCCATTCACCTAATCATTGTGCTCGCTCTTAGGCAACAAAAAAATCTGTCATGAATAATATACCGTGGGAAGAACTTTTTTTCGGGTGGCACATCGCATTCGCCTTGCGCTATGCTTAGCGGCACCAAGCGGATGTGCCTCCATACATTAAAAGACAATGCAATTTTAGTGTCGTGTACACATATGGTGCGGCCTAATATTTTTCCATGTTAGGTAGATCCATTATCATGCAGAAATTAATCATAATTTAGTAAAAATATCATGTTGTCTATTTTTCCATTCAGGACATATTTTTTATTTCATTGAGATAGAACAATCAATTTTATTGCATCGTATTACATTTCAACCACTTTTTTTAAGGATTTAATCCTTGTGCTCAATTTCTATTCTAACAAGGGAAATCTTCTTACTAATATATAGAGAAAAAAATAGAAACTATCTACAGCCTCTCTATTTCGTGCACTTGCCCATTCTCAACGTCAGGTGCCTCCACTAACATCTTGAGGATCTGCGCCATGCAAGTGACCTCTCCATGGATCCCTCCATCCTCCATGCGTCAGTACACTTATGACCTCATCGTGGATCTGAAAGAAATAACACCGATCTGATCGATTACACAAAGAAGGAGATGATATAGGATCTATAGATGACATGAAAACACACATGTGGGAGGAATCGGACGCGGCTTGAGAGAATCCGCCAAATCGGGGGATATTAGCCGACGTCTTCAGCTTATGTGTCATCTCCTTAGGAAGAGCACTATTGTGAGGGTGATTACTAACAGAGATGGGAGTTGGTGTGATCTAGGTTAATTCTTTGGAACGACGATGTTTAGATCTGGGGTTTAGCTTGGCTAGTGGGAGTGACTAACATGGAATGCATCGGCCTATGGAGTGAGCGGCCAGCGGGCAATAAGGGTTCCATATATCATATAGCAAGCGTGGTTGTGAAATGGATGTTAGGGTTTTCTTTAAGGGTGCAAAAAAATTGTGGCAACTATATGTGCCACATTTGCACAAAGAGCACATACGTGGATGAAGAGATATAGAGGCCGGACTCAGCAGTAGTGAGTCACACTAATAGCAAGACAATACCGAGCAGTCAGCGGGACATGTTTGACCACTCTCTAGCATTGTCCCAACTTTTAATGCCATTCCGAATGAACACCATAATAATTAATGTGTTTGTTGTCCAACCGTGACATAAATAGCATCGCTCTTGCGTGCCACCTCGGCACAATTATCTAGCGGTATATAGTTATCCGCCCCTCTTGCTAGGCACCGAAGAAAGATCATCCGCTGGGTAAAAAACTTGTGCTTGTACTTTTCTTTTATACCGTCCAAAAAAAGGTGTTAGGTATTGGGGCCCATTTTGTAGTGAAAACCTTAAAAAATAATACATAAATCAACACAGAGCCACCTTCTTGGCGAGATGTGTTGCTACACCTAGAAGCGTGATGATGGGGTGGACATGATTGGGGATGTGTGCCTTGACCTTAGACATACACACATCATCTAAATCTGGAGTCCTCATCGGGATATCGGCAAGTCAGGAGCACAAACTGGTCCAACAAACCCTTATTGTGCACTTGCCTTAGCTTTTATCAAATCGCATGCTCCAGCAGTTGCCTCCACCGTCTTTCGCGAACCCATCTTTAGGACAGGGTTCGTCTCATTGACCTTGCTAGACCTGTCATCAACGCCAGCACGATGCCAGACAACGCCACCGCCCTATGCGTTTCCTAAACATACACAAGTGTAAAGGAAGGAGGTGCAGTGGAGGAGATGTTTGTATTCATTTTTTTACCAAATAGGAAGATTTAAAGGAGTTAAGCATAATAAGAAAGAAAAATACATTAGACATGTCTAGCTAAGGCATTGACTTGCGTCCAAATATATTGTCCAATGGATGCCATGGTTAAACTCTGAAATTTGACGTTGAATTGATGTTGTGTAGATAAAATTAACAATTTTGCTAATCTTAAATTTTCTGAGGTTCTAAAAAATGTACAAGATCATGCAAATTTCACTTTTCACTATATTGAAGTTTCAATCTCGATAATGGAATCGATTTTAGACATGTAAATGAAGGTGGCCCCAAAATATTAAATTTGATTTTAACTATTCCATGGTGCTACAAATAGTTATAGTACTATGTACTTTCAATTTATCAAGTACGCGGGCTAATACTTCTGGAAGACAAAATATAACAGCTCCTTCTGGAAGCGGGGAATTAGTTTTGACTATAAACTAACAAGGAAGAAATTTGAGGTGAACAACATAGACGAAGCGCCCCTCTGAGAGCTCGCTACAGTACCTCTCCCAGATCTCGCGAGACTGGGCCGATCCTGAGCCCCTTGGCGGCCATGGCGGCCAGAGGGGAAGCGCCGGAGTAGTTTTAGGAGTAGTTCTAGGGTTGGCGATTGTTGTTCCAGTAGTTGTGGAGTAGGGTGTCGACGCCGAGGGTCGGGCTTGGCACATCCGCTGGTGGAGGTTGGGCGTGGCGTGCTCCGACGGCCAGAGTTGGCGTGCCTCGTCTCTGGAACCGAGATCTCCGTAATAAGACATGCCGCTCCGCTCCGCTTCGAGCTCATAGTGGCTCTTCTCTCCCACTCCTGGACAGCCGTGGTGGCGGGGGGAGAGGGGATTGGCAGAGCGAGCCCTCCTCGGCTTGATCTGGAGATGGTAGGGGCTCCTCTTGGTGCTCTAGCGCGGCGCCAATGTTTTCCCCAGTCGGCATCCACTTAGATCAATGGTGGATCCAAGCCGGAGGTCTACTGGTGGCAAACCCTTCCATAAGGCGCCTAGGAGCTGGCGCCTGGCGTGAGATCTGTTGCCTCTTCGCTCTCCTCGGTCGGCCTTGGTGGCGAGGGAGGTTGGCGTGGAGGCGGCCGCGTGGTTTTGCCCGATTCCTAGCTGGCCGTGGTGGCGAGGGGGTTCGAGTGGCCGCGTCGCCCTTTTCTTCTTCGTCCAGAAGCTAGTGTTGTCCATGCCGCGGTGGGCTTCCCCTCCTGTCTACTCCAGCGCCCATGGTGGTCACTTTGAGTGTGCAGTCTGGGAGCCTGCAGCGGCGGTTTTTTTAGGAGCTCCTCTCCGGTGTTTTATGGCGGCTTCTTCCCATCTTGGCACCAGACCGAATGGCAGTAGGGCTGCCGCTCCACCGCTGCTCTGCTCCGTCCATCGGAATCCATCTGCGCCCCGTCTCCAAGTGGCGCGTCCTCGGAGTCGCCGTTGCAGCCCGGCGCCAGAGCTCTGTGTTCCGAAGGAGGAAGAGGACTGAGGACTTGATCGCTTTCCAAGTTTTCCCCAAGGTCCTTTGTGCTTATTTTAGGACCCCTGTGTAATTTTCTGTTCTTTTTGGATCCCCGTGCTCCAGACTTTTAATAGCAGCATTTGTCGGGTGGGTTCCACCTGTTGACAGTTCAAAAAATACTATAAACTAACAAGTTGCCTCCTACGTTGAGCCACTCTTGGATTCATTCTATATCCAGAAAAAAACAAGCTTTCCTTTCGCCGTGTGATGTCTATTGTACTAGTAAACCTCCCAAATTATGAAAAAGGAATTGTAAGGGCAACCGGCAACGGCCTGTGACTGTGAGCTGGGCGATTTGGCCCGTTGCAGACGTGCGTCCTCTGTCTCTCCTTGCAAAGGGCTGCTGAGCTCACTCGTGCACGAGCGCGCCACGGGCCAGCGAGCAGATTCTACAGATTATCATGAGCACTGGACAGCGCATCTGCACTCGATAACACAAGAAACAAAGAACTTTCGATCAAAATACATGATAATGGCTTGTTTGATTCAAAGAATTTGTAAGATGTAGGAATAGAATGACATGACATTTAGAATTCTATAGGAATGAAAAATGCGGAAATCGATAAGATAAGCTGTTTGATTGCACCGCAAAAAAAAATATAAATTTTTTATAGGGTTTAGGTATATATCATAGTTGTTATAGATACAAAGCAATTTTTCCAAGAGATCTCATCTCTTTTTAGAAATTCTATAGGATTGTAGTGTATGAAAGCCATGCATAGGAATTTTAAAGAATTTATTTTTTAAAACAAAACAAAAATTCTACAGATAGAAATCCTATAGAATTATTTTGAAAATCTTTTGAATCAAACAGGCCTTAAGGGGACTAACAAGTCTTTTTTAGATCAGGAATTCAGGATGCATGGTACAGCGTTCTACTAGCTACTAGTACTGCTCTGGCGGTCGATCCGTTCATGCGTGGCATCCGGGACAGGACGCAGTTTTCGTGGCGCGCCCGGTAAGACCGATGCCGTCCGCGCGCGGCGGCGTCGACGCAACTTGCACGGCGCGTCCACTGGCAGTCGGCGGCGGTGCGGTGTGGACGGCCTCGCCCGGAGGCAACCGTGCAGTACCACGACGTCCGGCGACCGGCGAGGATGTGGCCCAGAGCCGTCTGGAAGCCGCGACGCGACGCGTGTGACCCCCGTCCGTCGTCCGAGCTGGCCGCGACGGCGACGCGAACCAGATCCGCGGGACCCCCGTCGTCGGCCCGGAGCGGCCAACACCTGGCGAAACCGATCTCGCGCGGATATCGTACGACGGGCTGCCGCTGACGTTGAGGATCCTGTGGAGAGGAACACCGGCCGAATTGTGCGACTTTTGGCTGGCTTCATCATTTGTGGCCCCCAAGTCAGCGACCCACCAGCTGGCTTCACCCAGCTGGCGCCCGGAGGGCACCCGGGGCCGTGCGTACGGCAAGGGCCACGGCCTCACGTGTCCCTTCACGGACGGCTGCTTGCCCAGGGCATATATTATTACAGTACTCGCCCCCGTGACTTTGATTCATCTAAATTTAAAAAAAGTCAAATCAATTAATTTGAATCAGTGGGAGTATCAAATTTGGGCTGGGTCGATTTAATTCTTATAATTGAAATTTGCTGAATTTTGTCCGTATACTTGTCAATTGGGCTCGATTTAGTCCTAACTCATATTTGACATCAAAATTGAGCTGATTCGAACGAGTAAAATCTTCCAGGAACACACTCCCACATCTAGAATGCTTCTTTTCACTACCAGATATTTACACGTACACCCTCCCCATCAAATCCATTATGCAGGGCTCCCATGCTGTTACAGATCCTTTTAGCCCAAAGAATTCTGTTCGAGGGAGGAAAAAAGAAGGACTTGGCGGAGGAGGAGGAGACAGAGGCGAAGGCGGCGGACATGCGGCGGAGGCGGAGGCGACGGGCATGCGACGGAGGTGGCGATCGCTGGACCAGAAGATGGAGCGTCATATTTACAATGGAAGGTTAACTAACGGTAATAGAGTAACGCGAGAGGGGCTAACTACGAATTTCAAGTCCATCTTCGCTCCTGCAAGCGGGACACTCCTCCACGTGGTCGAGTCAATGCAATTTTGATACCAAACATGTATTAGGGCTGAATCGAGCTTAATTCACAAGTATACATGCAAAATTTAGCAAATTCCGAGTACAAGAACTAAATCGAGCCAGCCCGACACATAAGAGGCTTTTAGTGTATTTAACTATTATTATTTTGAGATAATTAGGTGTGAGTTGATGAACGAATGCATATACGTGGTGGCTCAATGTGTGTGAGCACAGAATAATGTTTCACCCCTAAATCCCTAATCCATTAAGTTTCTAAAACACCCCCTTAAGTTTCTAAAACACTCAAATCAAAGCTCAACCTAGTTTTCATGAGAAATTGCTACTGAGGAACAATCGGACGAAGAACCATAGCTCTCTTGTTCCGATACATAGCTATCACAATGGAATCCAGTTCATCTTGCTTGTTCTAGGCAATATCCTAAACCCCTACTACAACACTTCCATATCCTATCGGAGGATCGCCCCCTTTGTGTCCAACACAAGAAACGGTAAGTGTATTTGGTGTACACTAGCATAATCATATGGGTTTATGAGGTTTTGCAGTGTTGTTAGTTGATTTACATAGAACCTTTATTGTTCTCTCCCCTTATTTTATTCTCTACACTGTCATTATCTGGCATATGTGGCAAACATTACCAATAGCTATCATTGATGCTCTTAGAACAAAAAATAACTAGGGTTGTTTTGAGACTAAGGCACACAATTTCTAGGAATTTCCTTGAACCAAAAAATAATGCCCCTTCCTAAATTATAAGACACTTCTCATCCTAAAAACAACACATCATCTAGGTAAAAACTCAAATTTTGGGCTCATTTTTCGCCACATGTCGACCGTGAATAGGTCCATATATGAATGACATATATGACAAGAGATCGTTATTAATTCAATCGCCTAGAAAAAGTATATGCTTGTACAACACCAATGGTAATCAATTTATCCTATCACACTTTACAAAATCTAGGTTGTGACTCCTTCCGAAAATCTATGTCAATTTTATTTGTCCATTGGATCTAGCTATGATATGCTTATGTGTATCGCTCTTGTTTCAATGCAACTGATATAAAAATGAGACAAACACCTAACAAAACAATTACTTATAAATAGACAAGCCCCATAAAAAATATATATGTTTTTATTACTTTGTATATAGAAGAGATATCTTGTTTTTTCACTGCTAAACTAACTAGTGAGATGAGAATTATAGAGATGTTTCATGAAGAGACCATCTTCGGCTATGGAAGAGTGTATGCCCCAAAAAATAAACTTATCATGTTAGCTTCTAATGAATAAAATACCCTCAGTAATCGACAAACATTGGTCATGTTATGATGGAAATCTAAAATTAAAATATACCATGGTGACATGGCCCATGCGTTTGTTTAGAGAAAATCCTATAACACACAGAACCACCAAAATTACTATAGTTACAACTATTCTTGAATACATTCTTAAGAGATCACTAAAGATAGAATTTTGAAAATATTATAGAAAAAATATTTGATAAAAATAGTCTTAGAATTTGACTATCATATTAGCTTGGCTAAATTATTGGAAAGTATTTTATATTATAGTATTGTAACCTAGGTAATACTGTACATTTAAAGTTAATATTTCCATTGTTTTAAATACACATAATATTGTAAGATTGTAATACAAGTAAACAAATATTAACATGACATTATATGTAATTCTGCTGGCACGAGACTTAGCTACACAAGTTTGGATGTTAATTTTAACAATACCCACATGACAATGTAAGTTGAATAATGACAACCAACTACATGTAGAATAATAAAATAAAGGCTAACGTACCATTATTTAATAGATCTAAATCTAACTCATGTTGTTATTCGATGAAAATAGCAGTGAATGATGAAAATAGCAGTGAATGTATGTAACGTACGATAGCACTGTTCTAAAATAATCATAATTGGATGTTGACTTTTCAAATAGATTATAACTCTCAAAACATTATAGTTTCTTAATTAAAATTTATAATTTTTCCATGCAAAAGAGTGTGAAAATGAATCAGATACACGTGGTATCTCTACTGGCCTACCTTTGGAATAGATAATCTATGCCTAGACCAATGCACTGCATTTGGAGTTTCTTAGGTAATAAAAATGTTCTCAAATATCATCTTTGAACTTATGGGGTAGAATTTAAGATCAACACAATGAATGAAATGTCACGTGTGAATTTTGCGTTCCCGTGAATGGCACATGCTTAATCACCAAAGTTCTCATCTTTCCAAAGTTTAATATATGACTCGCTTGGGGACTCAACACTGGCTCTCGCACCAACACCGATGGAGCCAAGCCACTATGGTGATAAGGTTCATGAGACAGGTGCCTTGACACATAGCTCTGAGGATCTCTCTGCCAGAGAGATCTTTGACTTACTCGTCAGTTTTGAGATGGCTAGCCCCGGATCTGCAAGAAGATTGCTTGACCCAAAATTCAGCCGGCGAAGCAGTATCTCAGGATCAAAAGCAAGAAGATTGACTCCACAAGGAATGCATCCGCAACATCCTTGATGGATGGTTCTCGTCATTTTGAGTTGTCGTCTTCGATTTTCTTGTTCATTCATTTGTAGTGGGTTTTCCGTTGTGGTTTGATGATCATCATGTCGAGAGTTCGTGTGTTTGAGAGTTTCGTGCTTTGGGAGTACGTAGTCCGCCGCATGTTGTGTCATTGTAATGGTTTTTCCCCCAATTAACTGATAGATTAGGATAAAGCTTTTGCTCTTTTTCGGAGACAAAGTTGAATTTGATGACTGAAATAGTAGCTGCAATGTTGTCCGTGTACGTGTGTATGTGTTCGACATACCGATAGTAGTGGTTCTAACTAATCGCTTGTTGTGCGTTGGCGTGGGCGATGGCTCTTTTTTTGCACGGTGGAAGAAGCCTGTTTCCCCCATGCATGCTGGTGCTGAACTTGTAATGCAATTTGACTTTGGGTTTTCGGTAGGTTCCCATGCATGTAACGTGTCTGCACATGCATGTTTTACCCTCCTTCACTTGGACATTTCACACTGAGAGGTGCCAGCGCAGCGGCCCACGAGCTTCTCTTTCCGGCCGGGCCCTCTATAAATACCACCCAAGGCCTTCCCACGCTCTCCACCATTCAAAAGATCCATCCATCACAGATTTTTCTGCTCGATCTCTCCTCCCTCTCCTCAACCTCACACCTCTGTCACTCTCCTCTCCTAGCGGCAACATATATAACCCAGGTTTGTAGACACCAAGCAAGAAGCTCTGTCGAAACAACCTTAGTGGTCTAGGTGATCCTTCTCAAGGATCATTTGGATGGCCGCCTACTTCATCCCTCTATGCATCTTCATTATTGCTCTAGCCGCCCTTTCCTACTACGCAAGCCGGCAGAAGAAGAATCGCCATGAGCAAGAAGCGGCTCTGAAGCTGCCCCCTGGGTCCATGGGCCTGCCTTACATCGGCGAGACCCTCCAGCTCTACTCCCAGGACCCCGGCGTCTTCTTCTCCTCCAAGCAGAAGCGGTACGGCGAGATCTTCAAGACGCACCTCCTGGGATGCCCCTGCGTGATGCTGGCGAGCCCCGAGGCGGCGCGGTTCGTGCTGGTGTCGCGGGCGCACCTGTTCAGGCCCACGTACCCGCGCAGCAAGGAGCGTTTGATCGGCCCGTCGGCGCTCTTCTTCCACCAGGGCGACTACCACCTCCGCCTGCGCAGGCTCGTCCAGGGCCCGCTCGGCCCCGAGGCGCTGCGCAGGCTCGTGCCGGACGTCGAGGCTGCCGTGCGGTCCGCCCTCGCGTCCTGGGCGGCGCACGGCGACGCCGCCAGCACTTTCCACGCCATGAAGAGGGTAAGCTCGCTCATGAGCTAGCTAGCTGCTGCGCCGTGTACGTAGTTGCCGTGCACGTGCAAGGAATTCCATCATCAGATATTAATTGATTGTTATTTATTTCGTCAGCTGTCGTTCGACGTCGGCATCGTGACGATCTTCGGCGGGCGGCTGGACGAGCGGCGCAAGGAGGAGCTGAGGCGCAACTACGCCGTGGTGGAGAAAGGCTACAACTCCTTCCCCAACAGCTTCCCCGGGACGCTCTACTACAAGGCAATCCAGGTAATTACTACAAGCAACGCAACCAACAGCCAGGCACGTGTGGCGTCCGGCCGGCCCATACGCACACTGCTCTGACCGATTCACTGCATATGCATGTAGGCGAGGCGTCGGCTGAACGGCGTGCTGAGCGACATCGTGCGCGAGCGGAGGGCGCAAGGCGAGCCGGGAACGGACCTGCTCGGCTGCCTGATGCAGTCCCGGGCCGGCGATCGCGACGGCGACGGCGACGGCGCGCTCCTGACGGACGAGCAGGTCGCCGACAACGTGATCGGCGTGCTGTTCGCGGCGCAGGACACGACGGCCAGCGTGCTCACCTGGATCGTCAAGTACCTCCACGACCAGCCCAAGCTCCTGGAGGCCGTGAGGGCGGAGCAGGCGGCCATCCGCGAGGCCAACGACGGCGGGAGGCGGCCGCTGACGTGGGCGCAGACGAGGAGCATGACGCTGACGCACAGGGTATGTGCGTGCGTGCGTGCGTGACGCGCGTCATTCTATCCACTTAATTACCGTTTGTTTTCTTTTCTTCTCGATCGCGTGGTTACTGATGGCGCCGTCGTCCGTCCAGGTGATTTTGGAGAGCTTGAGGATGGCGAGCATCATCTCCTTCACGTTCAGGGAGGCCGTGGCTGACGTCGAGTACAAAGGTACGGTAGACGTATAAGTACATATACGTGGTGATACGAAAACGTAGAGATCCATTTTCTTACCGTCGTCGGGTTTTATAATTCCCGATCGATCGACGATGCAAAAATGTGATGCGACCTGTAATTAAATTTTCTCTGGCGTGCAATAAACAGGTTTCCTTATCCCCAAGGGGTGGAAGGTGATGCCGCTGTTCAGGAACATCCATCACAGCCCGGACTACTTCCAGGATCCACACAAGTTCGACCCTTCCAGATTCGAGGTATGTACGTACGTACGTGTCTCCCTCTCTCCCTCGCCCGACTGCAATGCATGATGTGGATGTGTCTGGAGAAACTGAATAAAAATTGTGGCCTTCAAAAAAAGCGAAAAACTGAAAAAATTATGGCCTTCAGAAATAGGATGCACCTATACAGTAGCACCTATATATAATACAGTTCAAACAAATTGTGAACTGAAATACTATTACTGTTCCTTTCGATGCATTAAATTCCCTTTCGTTGGTCAGCAAGCTCAATTCAGTAAAGGGATACTAGGTGCTACTGTTCAGGATGCACCTATACAGTAGCACCTAGTATTATGCAGTAACCTCTGAATGATTTTGTTAACTGTACTCCTGACTTAAATCATGATGCATGTAGCACCTAGCTTGTTCTTTTTTACTGACTCTAATTTTCTCTGGTTGTGTGTGGAAATATGCAGGTGGCGCCGCGGCCGAACACCTTCACGCCGTTCGGGAGCGGGGTGCACGCGTGCCCCGGCAACGAGCTGGCCAAGCTCGAGATGCTGGTCCTCATCCACCACCTGGTCACCGGCTACAGGTGCGTGCGTGCGTGCGTGCCCCTATCCACATATGTAGATCTTTCACTATATTCCTTTTTGTCCTTGTGGTGCCACTTCATTGGACCTGCTTTCACTATACAACACGCCGATCATGCCATAAAACCCCAATTAGGTGGTCCTTGGTCACCACCCCGTCCCTTGCACGTAGGCTGATCACAGCTGTGTAGTAGTAGAGTCTTGAATCCTGTGATGATTGATGTGTGTTGGTGCTTGATTTTGCAGGTGGGAGACTGTTGGATCGAGCGACGAGGTCGAGTACAGCCCATTCCCTATTCCTCGGCATGGCCTGCTCGCCAAATTGCTTGATGGCGAAGTAATAGCATGATTAGTCCTTAACGTAGATAGAACATACAGAACTCTTTTATTTTGTTCTTCTTCTCTAGTAAAGTCTATGGAGGAGATTTTTTTTTGTACATTTTTAGGATAATGATGATGATGATAATAATGAAAATGTATCATATTGTTAACCTATTCAATGATGTACTATCATTCATAGTTGATACACAGAAAAGAATGAGAACCATTTCTTAGAGAAACCTATTGCCATTTCTCATTTTTTTAAAGAATAATAACCACCATCCTCTTCCAAATAACACAGTGACATAAGAAATAGGCGCAAATCTATGAACACATAGTGTGTATCCATATTTCATATCAACATGAATAACCAGCCTCAACTAGTGCACAATATCGACTTAATGACCACCATCCATATGGTAAATAAATCATTCGGCAACAGACGCCAAACATAGACCACTCTTTCTCATCTGCTCCATGTTCACCCTTTGTTGAAGCATACAACATAATTACAACCAATTGGTGCGTAAGAAAATAACCTGCAGTTGAGTAGGAAATTTCTTTTCATCAAATCTATATCATTTCATCTTCTCATTCGCCTCCAAAAAAATTGCAAGAAAAGGGCAAAATGATTGTGGGCCGCGTGATGATTTCAATAGGAACTATGTGACAAATAGAGCAAAGTTAAGATAGGTTGAGGACATAAAAATAAGTAAGCGACTCAAGAGAGGAAGTGGTGATAATTGGTGTTTGGCTCACAAACTTTAACATGGAATAGAATTGCATGTTATGATGTCTTAAATTACTAATACTTTCGTGGGTGTAGAAATAGTTTTATCCTGAAATGTCAAACAAAAATTAGTTTTTGATCGTGTTTCTCATAATTGGATGAAATTTGGTTGACATCATTTCAAGTAAAGAAAATTAACGAACATGTGATATACACGATCAAAGTAAATAATTTCACGTATCAATACAAATGACCACCATCCATATGGAAAAGTAAATTATCTAGCCACGAACGCCAAACACAAACAACACTTTCTCATCTTCCCCATATTCTCCTTTATTGAAGCATAGACCACAATTACAACCAATTGAATCACATGAATATGACATGCAGCTGAGTTGGAGATTTCATTTTGTCAAATCAATATCATTTCAAAATTGTGAGTTTCAAAAAAAGAGGAACTAGAAATTTTGTTCCTTTATTTCAATGCATTAAATTCTGTTTATGTTGGTCAAGATGCTCAAATTTATGTGATAGTGTGAATTACTTGCTCTGTGTTAATATATGCTCCGGCCATCAAGCAGATGACCCCTAATATTGGTTTGTGGTGACGATGGATATCTAGTGCTAGGTTTTTACTTACTCAAAAGTTGATCTCAAGTTCACGAGGTATAGTAGTCAACTTAATGTATTCATGAATTTTTTGCTTAGTGAATGAATTTGATAAGAACAAATTATATGTATCATTTAATTACTATAGTTGTAGAATTGATAAGAATGGAATTGCTACACTTGGTTTAGTAGTATGTTCACTTCCTTAGAAATCATTTTTATATGTGTAGTGCTTTAGTGCACCCCTTTTGTCACGCTCTAGTTGATTGCTACATTCGTTTTCATATATGGTGCAAAAACTTGCTATAGGTGAGAATATGTTCTCTATTTGTTTCTGCAGTGGTTATACTTTTTTTTACCTTATATGAATTGGAATGAACCAAAACTGGGAGAGAGTGTTCTCTGGTTTCTGATCCATGATTTGCTTGCGCTTATATGAATTGGACTATCCGATTATTTAGTTGATTGGTTTTAACTAAAAAAATTGATATCGGGTTTTAGCTGAATACTCGGGAGGTGAAAATGCCCCTCACTACTTTCAACCTCCATGGTTTTTAAGGCCTTGTTGTTATACACATTCCTAATTGTTTAGAACAAGAAAATTTTGTTTGGTTTTTCTGAAATGACTTTTATTCAAGTCGGAGGTTTCCTTAATATATGTTTTACTCATTTTCATTTCGTTTCAATCTGATAAGAATAATTGTGCTATAGAAATATTAGTACTTGTACAACTAGACGACTTGTCCAGTTTCTAGCATAAATCTAACTGGGAAATTTCTAGAAAGAAACAACACTTGGTTTTGTTCAATCCTAGGAATAAATCCATATGTTAAGCACATCGGACCATCCACACCATCAAACCAGAGAAATCGGTGAAATCGACCGGTTTTTCATGAAAACCAGCATATCAACGGTTAGTAGTGAACTAGACGGTTCATTGCCATTCTAGAAAATGTGCAGTGTTGTTGACTATCAATGATGAGTCGGGTCCAGGTTCTAGAAATCGTGAATTTTGATCATCGTTGAGTTATTTTAATGAAATTTTTAGTTAGTATGGTTCTTCTCCCATGCTTTTGCATATTATTTATCTATTGATTGCTATGTTTATCAGTAAATATATAGTATATTATGCATTAAAAACCAACAAGCGAACTAGTAAACCGTTGGTCCAACCAGGCGGAGCCACCGGTTCCATCATCGGTTTCGCATTTGAATTATGTCTGCAACCAAATGAAATCAACACCTGCATCTGTCTTAGTTAGAATGAAGAAATCAAGGCAACTAAGCACTCTTCTCATGTGAGAAAGTACGTTCAGGCAACCAAACAAAATAAAGTGGAGAATATGGGAGGTGGCAATTCAGCTCAATGGTGCAAATTCACCCATTGTGAGAAAACACATTTTGAAAGGTCAAAAAAAATGAAAATGAAATTCTACATTACATCGAACATTTTATGTTGGTTCACAAGTTTCCGGAATAAAAGAACATTTTATGTATTGTGTATAAAAAGACAAAAAATATCATGTGAATAGTCGTATTCCCGTAACACATCTTGTCTTTTTTATACACGACACAAAAAATATTCTTTCATCTCGAAAACTTGTGAACCCACATAAAATATTCTAATATATATGCAGATTTTTTTAATTTTTTTTTTTGATATTTCAAAATATATTTTCTCACAATAGGTGCATTTGCACTTGCGAGCCGAAGTGAATATCCAGAGAATATGGCCCAGGTAATAGCTTTTGCAAGGCCATGTTGGTGGGCGATATTCAAGGGAACTCAAAATTATCTACAGGATACCAATCATGCCCCTAGTTGTTTTCATGAATATACAATGAGTCCCATCCAAACTCCCATACCTTGCCATCCCAAAATTGATATGTGTCACAGTAGACAACTGAACTTTTCATAGGTTCGAAATCAATAGAATGTGTCGAACTAGTACTCCATTCGCTCATAATTACCCCGCTTTCTGAGTTTATTCAAAATTAGACTTTATAAAATTTAGAAAATATATAGAAAATAATATCAACACCTAGAATATAAATTTAGGATAACTAGAACCATCATAAAATGTATTTTCATATTATATAAATTTAGTATTATGAATATTAGTTTGTTTGCCACATTCTTGGTCAAACTTTATAATGTTTGACTTTGACAAACCGAGAATGCAGCGTAAATTATAATGGGAGAGAGTATATATTACTCATTCCCCCACACAAAAAAAGCTAGTAACACACATTTCTCAATCTAAATCTAAAAAAGGGAAAGACAAGAAAATCATCCATCTTAAGCCGTTGTTATGTCATTTGCATTACAGGAACCGTACACGTATCACCCTCTTTTAGAAGATGTATGGACGCGTTTCGTAGCCTACAACACCTCAGGCAGGCTCGTTTGCAATAAAATCGGGTTGTTTGGATGTGTGCATGCTCTCATGGACTGCATGAGCGGACTTTAAAGCAACCACATGTAACCAAGCAATGCTAGGGAGGGCATTCTTGCACGCAATAGCTTCTCTCCTTGAAACAGCATTTAGCCCAACTATATAAATATAGCAACAGTTTGAGATCGTTGCTGGGCCAGACAACACAACGCTCAAAAGATAAAACAAAAAGAATAAAAAAAATAAGAGAAAACAAAGCCGATAACAGAGGCTTGACGTAAACAAGGATGACCCGCAACCGCTGCGCCCTCCGGAAGATTACCACCATGCTCCTAGCGCTTCGAAGCATCGCGTACCAAGCATCACCTCCAAGAAGGAAAGCGACGACAACGACGCTGCTGCCCGGAGAGGTCCTAGGGTTTCCCCGATACGCTATGGGAGGTGGGGAAGAGATACACCCGACGCCCTTCAGGAAGGACGGCGACACCCGCAGGCGTCACCGTGTCGATGTCTAGACGACAGGGATTTCTCCCGACCTCTCAAAAAACCACACTCCCGGACGCTTCGAATTGCTCCACCACGTCGGCCGCCCACCAACACACGCCACTACGGTCTTGTAGTCACCCCCGTCGTATCACCGCGAGCCACAGTGTGAGACTAGTATGACCGAAAGGGAGGAACTTCGGCGGGAGTCAGCGGTACAGTCCCACGAGGGAGGGGACTACCTCCACCGCCGGAGGGCGATAGCCGACCGGATGTAGCAGCAGGGGCAAACCAGGCCCTCACTGGCCCGGCCGTGCCCAAGAGGGCTCATGAAGCCCCGTCGCCACACTGCAGCAAGGGTGTCACCGTCGCCGCCAACCCGAGCGTTAGTTCCTACTTCTCCGTACACCAAAGAACCCGCTGCCACCGCAAATCCCCGCCGCCAAGCAGCAGCGTCATCGCCACCGAGTTCACCCGGACTTGCAGCCGGCCCGCCATCGGTCTGAGGAAGATCACCAGAGCGCCCGCCACCGCCATGACAGGACCAACGCGAGAGAAGAGAGAGGCCTACACAAGCCTGCCCGCAACAACAGAAGGTCGAAGAAATGGCCACCACGGCACCTCCGCGCCGCCATACATCCCGACCTTGCAGATCCCATCCTGGACCTTCCCGGCGGCCACCAGATCCTTGCCCGCCGGCCAGGTTCCAGCGCCTCGGCCACACAACCGTGGAGAGGGCCTACCATCCCCAACAGGGAGGAACAGCCACAGCCCGGCCGGCCCAGATCGGGCCCTCCCTGGCCTAGATCGGGCCCGCGCTGCTAGGCTGCTGCTGAGCCCGCCGTCGCCGCTGCTCCTCGCCGCCGCGGAGAACCTCCCTCCTCACCGCGACCAGTCTGTCCGCACGGCAGCAACCGCCCCGCATCACCATCAACACCGCACCTCCGCCGTCGGGGGCCCCGCGCCTCCCTTCAAGCAGACGGGTAAAGGCCCGCCACGCCACCGGCATCGCGCGAGCTTAGCTCGGCGGATCGGCCGACGGCGGCGGCGCGGGAGGAGGTGAGGGAGGGCTCGGGAGAGGGAGGGAGGATCTCGCCCCGTCGCCCGCGGGGGCGAGCGGAGCAGAGTGGGGACAAGAGGAAGATCGTTTTCCGTCAATAGCTTCTCTCTCTCTCTCCTCCCTTAAGTGTTCATCTCAACCACTTGAAACTAATAGAATAAACTCCGATTCAAAACAGGCCCTATATGAAAAAAATGTATTAACGATGGCATTTTATTCTGACCATCGGCACCTAGCATCTCTTGAGCTGTATCTTCTTAGATTTGTGGTCAAACTTTGAGATTTTTGGGAGAATTTCATCATATTCGTCACACACAATCAACCGTTCAAATTTTCCTTTGAGGACTAACTTGATCTCGCTATTCTCGAAAACTCTTGCGTTCCAAGATTTTCGTTTTGGTGGAGGTAGAGAAATCCGTCCGTAAATTCTCAACTTGTACTCATGAGGTTGAAAATAAGGTTGAGGAAGAAGGCCTCTACTCGATGTCTGGGCCATGTAGTTAGAGTAACACCAAGGTCGTCGCCACCGTCGACTATGGCTGCGACAGCACAGTGCTCCCTTCGTCGCACATGTTCAAGGTGTTTCAACTTGCCGTGTTCCAACTCGAGTTCCTGTATGCTGCGGGCAAGGACACCGACATGGCGAGTAAGATCGAGTGGTTTCTAGTCATGTTGGCCGTCTAATGGTTCCTACTTTGACGCTACTATGACGGGCCGTGTTTGTGTCCTCCGACGCCACCCTCCACCGCACCCGCAGTTGTAGGGGTTCATAGCATGGAAAACAAAAAAATTCTACCGCATGCACACAAACAAGCCAAGATCTATCTACTAGATTGTAGCAATGAGTCGATAGAAGCACTCACCCTCGAAGATTCCAAAGCGGTTAACGAGAGCAGATTCTCGTGGGTGATGTAGTCGTACACTTGCCGATCTCAAGATCACATAGACGATACTTCCGGCGCTGCGTTCCGGCAGCGCTTCCGCAGTCGGTCACACGTTCGGTACTCGATGAAGACCTTCCTCTCCCTTGTTCCAGCAGGCAGCGGAGGTTGTAGTTCTCCCCTCGTGATTCCGGCAGCACGACGACGTGGTGTCGGAAGTAGAGGGAGGATCCTGCAGGGCTTCGCCTAAGCCGGAGCGAGTATGGTGGATCTAGGGTTTCCCGGTGATCTAGGGTTTAGAAGACCGGGAGGAGGAGGAGGTGTCGGCTACGGCTAGGGCAGCGGCGCGGCGGCGGCGGCTCGGGTGTGGGGAGGGCTTGGATCTTGTGGTGTTGGGGCAGCCCTCCCCCTCTATTTATGAGAGGGGGCAGCCTTGGGAGGGGTGGGTTTGAATCCAAACCCAAACCCAAGTTGGATTAAGAGAAGGACTTGTTTCTTCTTCCACTAGGAAACCATTGTTCCAGTTTGACTTTTCAAACTTCCCGTTTGACTTTCAATTTAGAGCTTTAATTCTCTCTTGCAGATGCCCACACCAAGTGACCTAGGATATGATCCAATCATTCCACTTATCCATGACACATTCATGGAACATTCCCCTTCCGGTCCGGTGAACCTTCTAGACCCTTCTAGAAACTCTCCGATGAAAACATCGGAATCTTTCCCGAACTCCGGAATCGGACTTTCCTTATATGAATCTTATTCTACGGACCATTCCGGATCTCCTCGTGATATCCCGGATCCCATCCGAGACTCCGAAAAACATTCGGTATCCCTACTAACATTCCATATCTACTAAACAACATCGAATCCTTAAGTGTGTCTTCCTATGGTTCGTGAATTATGCGGACATGACCAAGACACTTCTCCGATCAATAACCAATAGAGGAATCTGGAAATTCATATGGATCCCACATATTTCTACGATTACTTTGCGATCGAATGAACTACTTACATACAATACCAATTTCCATTTGTCTCATGATAGTTTACTTATCCGAGGTTTTGATCGTCGGTATCTCTGTATACCTAGTTCAACCTCGTTACCGATAAGTACTCTTTTCTCGTTCCCGTGATATGTGATCCCTTGTGAGCCAGTCACATGCTTGCAAGCCAACTGGATGACGTTCCACCGAGAGGGCCCAGAGTATATATATACGTCATATGGATGGAAAAATCCCACTCTTGATCCATGTGCCTCAACCCATACTTTCTGAACACTCAATGCCACCTTTATAGCCACCCAGTTACAGTGTGGTGTTTGATGTCATCAAAGCATCCTTCCGGTGATGGTGATTAGCATGATCTCATGGTCGAAGGAATTAGGTTACTATGTATCAGAAAGCTTATAGCAAACAAACTATTGAAATGACTTGATCTTAATGCTACGCTTATCTATAGGAGTATGTCCATCGTACCATTCTCCTAATGATATGATCTTGTTATTAACAACATCTCAATGTTCATGATCAGGAAACCATGATCATCTATTAACCAACAAGCTAGTATTTTAAAGAGGCTTTACTAGGGACTCTTAATTTAGTTTACAAATCACACAAATATTAATGTTTCCTGTTTAATACTGTTATAGCATGAATGTAAACATTTATCATAAACACAAAGATATAATAATAACCACTTTTATTATTGCCTCTAGGGCATATCTCCAACAGCAGTAGTTGTCGCTTCTGAAGCATGGACGAAGGCAGAAAAAATAATCGATGGGATCATCTCTATGGTACTAGGGTGATTTTCTACAAATGAGTAGCAATTAGTACCAAGATAGTGAAGGAATTCCTGAATCCACTGGGGTTAGCTGACCCAGTAGCTACAAGGCAGCTCCGTCCCTGACTCTGATGTTGTCCTAGCCCGCATAGAAAGAACACTGCTAATGACAGTTTAGGTGTGTATGTTAATGTGACGGCTAACAATTGAGAGAACCGAACAATACACTTGTGGTTCTGTCCTCATAAAAAACGGAATAAGCTACGTCACAGCTAGGTCTGTTGTCGTTGGATGGTTTTCTCCAAGATTCGCGCAGGTGGATTTACGTCTCGCGTTGTGTCTCGTTGGTTCGCGTTGTGCTGGCGTTGTCTCGTGTTTGTTTTGCGTTGTCCTGGTGTTGTGTGGCGTTGTTTTGTTGTCAGCCCAAGCACATGTGCGGTAGCGGTAGCTGGAGTTTGGTTTTTTATTGGGCCAGACCTAGCTGGTTGGGTTGTTCTGTTGGTTTGTGTTGTATTGGGTTGTTGTTGCGTTTTTTTGTTTAGTGAACGTAGCAGGTTTCAGTGTTAATTATTGGTTGAGTTGTTAATTATTTTCTCAAGGTATTAGCTGATTTCCTATTTATAGTCAACACTAAATATAGTTGTGTGGTTGTGGTTGTTTCTTTGACTGATGCGAGAATGATTCTTGTTTCTTCAGCCACTTATAATTCTTGTGGTTGTCGTTTGTTTTTATTTTTGGTGTCTACTATTTTTAGTGTTGCATAGGGTCCTATATAATTCGTATGGTTCATGTTGGAATGGCAGACTAAACGCTCAAGTTGCTCTTTGTAGAGGTTGGGAAAGGAAGAGTTGCATTTTTAGTGTTCCGTAGAGGCTCAAGTTGCATGTCGCTATTTGTAGTTTACTACAAAGACATGAGCAATGCAAGGAGTTCATATGATGTGTGTCATCAACCACCTCGGATGTGCGAAAGAGCACCCCGTAGTCTGTATAAGTTTCGTGTCAAGATGGTTGATGAAGATTATGAGGAATTAGTTGTAAGTTTGATTTTTATATTTTTTTGAGTATTATTTTTTATTAATTTATTGTTTGTCTTTTTTATTTTAGGTTGTGCCATGTTGTTTTAGTGATCAAATAGTAATTTTATGTCCTAACAATTGGATGAGAGTTTTGGCTGAATTGCCAAATCATGGTTTAGAGAATCCAATCCCGAAAAGTGATCACCACATCTTTTTAGATAGGGTTGGCAGTAAAATATACATGTGTGGACCATATTGGAATTCATTGATTGAGGCATTTGATATAGATGAAGATGATGTTATTTCATTTGAATGTAATACATCCATTGAGTGTTTTGAAGTAAGAGTTATTTCAAGTGAAGGATATAGAAAGAACTGGGCTCATTTCCCAAGTAAGTTATGTTATATCTTTTTATATATCATTATTTTTATTTTTTGTTTGATGACTAATGTGTTTTTCATTGTGTTTTTGGTTTTTATAGAGGTTTCTGATATACCTATTGGTTGTGATTCATATTTGTTCAACACATATTTTGATTCATATTTGTTCAACACATATTTTGACGATATACACGATGTTACACAAAATGAAATGAATGGGATTGTTGCTACAATGCAAGTTATGAAGATGGAGTCCGTGGATGATGACATCATTCCTAAATTCTATGTGTATAGGCTTGATGCTAGTGATATGTATCGCTTGGTTAGTAGTTTTATTTTTTGTTTTTTTGTTTATTATGTTCTTATAATTTATTATGTAAATAATTAATTTTTTATATTCTTTGTTTATATAGGAAGTACCTACTGAGATTTTCCCTAATGCAACTGAAATCCCAGATCGAGGTGAAGCACGTTATGTGTGGGGTGACAGAGATATACCTGGATCATACAAAAAATTTGGAGGATGTATTAGGTTCTGTTATAATTGGGCAGATTTTACTAGTGATGCAAATTTAAAAGTAAATGATCTTATCCATGTTATTGTTGATGTAAAAGAAGGATTCCTGATACTCGAAGTGCACAAGAGCGAAGCATAGTAGAACAAATTTTTAGTGTTGGTGAAGAAAGTAGATGTAGTTTTATGATATAATGTTTTTTTTGTTTTGAATTTTTTCAATAATTATGTATTGCTTTCATATGTAATTGAGAAATTTTTATTAATTGTTATTTTTATTCATTTGTGATACTTGTTATTCAAAAAGAACTTGTGGAGATGCAAGTGTAATGTTGACTTGCATATTTCTTGTTTTATATGAGGACGGGTTGACTTGCATGTTGGCAAGCAAGTAGGAATTTTTAAATTTTTTATTAATTTTTTGAGTTGCATGTAGAGTTGAAACTGGCTTTTTAAATTTTTTATTTTGGAAGAAGTGGCATGTTGACATGTAGTTACAATTTGTTTGAATTTTTAAAATATTAATATGAGCTAACTTGCATGTTGACATGCAACTAGGTCCTTTTTAAATTTTTGAAATGTTTTGAGTTGCATGTGGAGATGCAACTGGCATGTTGACTTGCATATTTCTTGTTTTATAAGAGGACAGGTTGACTTACATGTTGGCATGCAACTAGGAATTTTTAAAAAAAATTGTAATATTTTTGAGTTGCATCTAGAGTTGAAACTGGCTTTTTAAATTTTTTATATGAAGAAGGGCATGATTACTTGCATGCTGACATGCAATTATAAATTGTTTGAATTTTTAAAATATTAATATGAGCTGACTTGCATGTTGACATGCAACTAGGTCCTTTTTTGATTTTTGAAATGTTTTTGAGTTGCATGTGGAGATGTAGCTAGCATGTTGACTTGCATATTTTTTGTTTTATATGAGGACGGGTTGACTTGCATATTGGCATGCAACTAGGAATTTTTAAATTTTTTTTGTAATATTTTTTGAGTTGCATCTAGAGTTGAAACTGGCTTTTTAAATTTTTTATATGAAGAAGGGCATGATTACTTGCATGCTAACATGCAATTATAAATTGTTTGAATTTTTAAAAATATTAATATGAGCTGACTTGCATGTTGACATGCAACTAGGTTCTTTTTTAATTTTTAAATGTTTTGAGTTGCATGTGAAGATGCAACTGGCATGTTGACTTGCATATTTTTGTTTTATATGAGGACAGGTTGACTTGCATGTTGCATGCAACTAGAAATTTTTAATTTTTTTTTGTAATATTTTTGAGTTGCATATAGAGTTGAAACTGGCTTTTTAAATTTTTTATATGAAGAAGGGCATGATTAGTTGCATGCTGACATGCAATTAGAAATTGTTTGAATTTTTAAAATATTAATATGAGCTGACTTGCATGTTGACATGCAACTAGGTCTCTTTTTCATTTTTGAAATGTTTTGAGTTGCATGTGGAGATACAGCTGGCATGTTGACTTGCATATGTATTGTTTTATATGAGGACGGGTTGACTTGCATATTGGCATGCAACTAAGAATTTTTAAATTTTTTTGTAATATTTTTTTGAGTTGCATCTAGAGTTGAAAGTGGCTTTTTAAATTTTTTATATGAAGAAGGGCATGATTACTTGCATGTTGACATGCAATTAGAAATTGTTTGAACTTTTAAAATATGAATTGCATATGCAGTTGAAATTGGTTTTTAATTTTTGTTTTTATATTATTATGAGCTGACTTGCATGTTGACATGCATCTAGGTCCTTTTGAAATTTTTTAAATGTTTGAGTTGCATGTGGAGATGAAACTAGCTTCATTAAAAAAATTAAATTTTTTAATAATGTGAGTTGCATCTATAGTTGAAATATGATTGCCATCTTAAGAAAAACAATTTAAAAATAAAATGAAGAAGTTGTCACTACCATGTGAAGACAAACAATTTTATATTTATTATATTTTTTGAATTGTTATAAAATGATATTCATGTGTGTTTTGCAAAGTTACTGTGATGTACCAAACAAACAAGAACACATACACAATTGCTACCCAATTAAGTCACTGTAAAGTGGGACCAGTATCAGTTTGCCGTTAGTAGCTCCACATTCCCCGTTAAGTTGTCTGTTTCTTTTTCCCTCGCCGTACGTGGCCCTTTTAGAAGAGCTCGAGCAGATATTTGAACAGTGGTCCTGGATTATCGGTGCTGGAGGAAAAGCGGAGCCTTTGGTTCGCAGGGGAGGGGTGGGGAGGAGATCATGAGGACGAATACGGCGGAGGTGTGCTCGAAGCAGCGCAGCGCTCGATCCAGCGAAGCGCTCAGTGCGACGGAGCGCTCTTAGTTGTAGAGCTGTCGACGCGGATCTCTGGACGCGGCGGAGCTCTGGACGCGATGAAGCTCTGGACGCGGAGTCTTCTAACCTCTACCACCCCGACGGTACTAGCTACAAATTGATTTGATCTTCAGTTTTTGCTGTCTCCTGTTGTCAATTTTGCATGTGAGGAACAAGCTTGTGAGCAAGTATCCTTCATTTCGTTTGTGAAGGTCCTGTCGCGGAAGTGGTTTGTTTCGGTTGAGGGGTCCTTTGTGTCAAGGATCTGCATATTTTGGAGTAAAGGTGTACTCGATTTGTCTGCCAGAATAAGGTACAAGCATGACTGAACCTGAATCTTATGTTTGACATGCTCGAATGTGAACCTGAACCATTTTTGTATGTGAACCAGAACCTGAATCTGAACCTCAACCTGAACCTGAATCTGAAGATGAACCTGTATCATTTTTTAGATGTATTGCCTTTTTTCTTCATAGAAATGTTTGTTGTGTGTGATTGATTTAGAATGTGTATATACCTTCTAAAATTCTTTTTTGTACAGGCTGATTTCAAAAATTATTTCATATCTATAAGTTATATTTATACCATTTCTGTCTGTTTCAGCTACAAGGTTGTGAGGAAATGTATCACATGTGTTCTATGTGCCTGCTTTAGTTGTTTAGCAGGTTTAGTTTTTCAGATATGTTGTGTGATTGAATGATGGTCTCACTTATACTAATTATTGTATCCCATGTGTTCTATTGTGTTTATTGGATTTACAAGCGAGAATGAACGGTTTTTTGTGCAGAGTGTTTTTATGAACAATTGTTTAAGTAATAACAGAAGTTTATGTACTAAATGAGAGAAGTTTATACCCTCTATATAATCATTATCTGTAAGCATATTGGTTGTGTTTATGTAAGGATTATCTGTATAATTTTAATTTTTAAAGTCTAAGAACATAATATGAATTAGTGTTTTGTTTTTCATCTTTGAGTTGTATAGTGAAGATGGAACAAGATGGATATAACACAGATGTTGCACATCAACAAATTAAACTGAATGACAAGGATATTTCTCTCACTGCTAATGAGATACCAGAAGAACTTTTGAGACTGGTTTGTGATTTTTGGTTTTTGTTACTTCATTATATGTTTTCTGTGTTTTACTAATATGAAATATTGTTATACTTTTTTTATTGAATTTTTAGCATGAGTAATATCTTATATCTATATTTCAGTTTAGGCTTTAATTTAAATATGAACTCATTTGATTCATGTTCAAATTTTGTTAATGCTTAGTCACACATGAATATAAGTTTTTATATAGTAGTATGTATACAAGTTTAATCAAACACTTGATTATGTGTTAGATTTTACTAAGAAGTATGTTAATGATGTATTTTTTAATTACCTTTTGGATTTTGATGTTGTAGATTATTAGAAGTGTGCAGAAAATAGAGAGGCACAAAAGTGCTAAAAATTTCAAAAGAAAGGTTAGTTACAATGTTTTTACAATTTAACTGTTGTGTTCTTTTTTGTGTGTTAAATGTTTTCTGTCATTTTTAAGGTTTATCCTAATTATATTACATTTTTAGCAGAGGACAGTAAAACAGAACAATGAGGCTAACGGTGAAGAGGCTGACGATGAGTGGAAAGCATACAGCAGATGCAGCATTGCATTCCTATTCCAAGTGCTGTAGAGGATTCGTTCTTGTGAACAGTATGTGAAGCTTGTTAAATTGATGGGTTTTGAAGAAATACTCCAGCTAGATGACTGCTGCATTCTGAGGTGTTTTGTCAAATGGATAGCAGACAATGTATCCACTGAAGAAGAAGAAATAAGAATTGGATCCAAATCAATCAAGTTGTTTCCTCATTCTGTAACTGAAACATTTGGTACCCCAGAAGGTCATCAATCTGTTGACTATGATGAAATAGTTGGGAAAGCTGAATTTCTTGAGCTTTTTGGTCTGTCTGATGTTCTTTGGCAAAAACATCTTAGCAAAAGAAATTCTACCAGATGATTTCTGTCGCTGTTTCATGGCAGTGTCATTAGGAACCTTATTCTGGCCAAACTCAAGTACAAAGATAAGTACTAAATACATGGGTTCTTTAGTTGTTGTTGATCTAATTAAAGATAGAAACTGGTCCAAGTTTATTCACGAATGGACAATGATATACATCAAGAAGTATCTGAAAGAACCAACAAATGCAAATCAATTGACTCTGACTTTGGGTGATTGCATTTATCACTTGGTTGTAAGTAATTTTTGCGTTTTACTTTTTTATAATATCTGTAGTTTTTAATTTTTTGTTTATGAAGTCTACTTTTTAAAATTTTCAATTCTTCTATTTGGTAATTTTAATTATGTTTTGATGTTTTAAACAGGTTCGGTGTCTTGACTTCATTGACTTTGGTCCAATCCATATGCCAACAACATTACTAAGAATAAGAGTCTGGAAAGGAAAGCTTATTAAAGTTTTAAGTGATATGTATATGGATACTAATGGCAAATATGGGGATTATCCAGTAAGTTTTACATATTATATTAGGTTATTGAAATTTTGTTATTTGTAATATTCATTTTATAATTTAGGGCATATAACAAATAATGATTAATAGTTGCTGAGTTCCTATGGTATCATCAGTAATGCTTGAGTAATTTTTTGTTTTTTGTTGGTAGGTAAAGGATTTTTCAAAAACTTGTTACTGCTTGAGTAATGCTAATTTGAACAAGGCAGAAGCAACAGATGACGCAAATCTCAAACAGGCAATTGAAAGAGCTATTGGTGATGTTGTTGGGTTGAAGGTATCATAATTACAAATCTTGAAGTTAAAACATTATTATAAATGAAGTCTCTGTTGTTTTTTTGTTTTTGTACTTATTGATCATATTCGTCTTTATTTCTTGCTACTAGATAAAGGACAATATAGCTGCATGCTATGCAAATATGATGAAAGATGAAGAAAGCAGAATTTGTTTGAAAGTGAAAGATCTTGTTGTTCAAGTAGTTGAAGCTTTTTTGACCAACCAGAACAGATCAGATACTTTGAAATTATCTAGTTCTCATGAAACTTCTTACAAAACTGCATTCAACTCTGGAAGCACTGTTAAATTGCATGAAGAACAAGAAGATGAGTGTGATAGTAAGTGTTTTAATTGTCTGGGTATTTTTTATTTCTGTACTTTTTTTATTCTATTCTCTTATGCTAGTTGTAGATTAGAAATAATTGATAATTATATAATAATTGACTTCTGCATTTTTTACAAAACAGAGGATATCTTAATTCAAACCAGAAAAACATGTATAGAGCAAATTCTGAAAGCACTGAGAAATTAGATGATCAAGACGAACAAACATGTAACACTACTAATTTTTTTTTTGCTGTTGGATTGCATTATATTACAAATCATTATAATAACTAGAAGTTGTAACATCCTTTTTATTATTTTAATAAAACAGATGATCCATCAATTCTAAAGAAAAGAACACTGAAACAAATTAACTTTGCAATTGTTGAGAAGTTGTCTGATGGAGGAGAAAACACAATTGACAATAAGGATATTGTTGTTTTGCTTATAAACATTTTAAATTGTAGTACTAGTATATTTGCTATATATGTTCTAAGGGAATTTTTTATTTTTTATTGCAAACATATGATGCTTTAATTCAAAGAAAAAGAAGAAGGACACAAGAAAAATGCAGTTCATAGAATTCAGTTGAATCTAATAACAAAATCAAAAGAATACCAGGGAACAATGATGTTGGACTTACACAATCTGCAGTTGGTCAGGAATCATCAACATACTTGTATGTTTTATTTGATTTTTATTTTTATAGCACTTGTGTGTTTTGATCTTTTTTGAAGGAATTTATTGATTTCTGCCATCTTTTTAAAAACAGGATAATAAAGAAATACATGATTCATTATCTCAGGGTATGCAATCAGCAAGCCTTAATCATATGGTCCCTTCAAATTGTTTCTCACAGAAAGGAAAACAAATTGTCCATCTATGTTCTGAAGTGCAAGTTCTACTAGAAACTAATGATGAAACTAAAGAAGGTAAAATGATCTTTTATTTTTCTCTCTCTGGATTGTTTTTGTTTTTTTATGTTTTCTGGTGTTACTAAATTTTTTCTTGTTTTTTTGTAGTTACTGATTCTCTTATGGATCTTAACATAAAATGTATTGAAGAAGATAATGGAGATTTTTGTGGTTTCCAGTCAGCTGTTGTGAATGAAATGAAAAGTAATCTGAATAAGTTTGAAAACAATGAGGTGTTTTTTTTTCGATGAACAAGTTATCAACCAGGTAAAAGCAATTTGTATGGTTGTTTGGATTGTACTTGATTGCAACAAAGAATTATAAAACATTTTACTGTTTTTGTAGGATAACAATCAGGCTAAAATAGTACTGGATCAAACTTTGCCAAACAACAATCAGTCTGCAACAACAGGAACTGAAATAATTGGTATGAGTATAAACTAGGTCATGTTATAATTCTTATGTTATAAACTAAATTAATTTTAGTGTTGATGCTTATTATCTTATGTTTTTCATTTTTCATAGTTAAAGAAATTTCTCAAATGAAGAGAAGTGAGCAACTTCAGCTAGCAAGAAGTAAATATTTTTTCAATGATGAAGGCACACCTTCTTTCCGTCCCATGGAATGTGTTGATGATAACGGCAAAACTATTGAAGAACCTGAATTTTATCGCCCACTAGAGATGGACGACTTCTCATACAATGAAAAGTGTGAGGTACTTTATACAAATATGACTTTGTTTTTATTTGTAATCAGTATGTTTATAATTGTTAGATTTGATAATATATTTTGTGGTTTTTATTATTTTATTGATTGTTTATATTCTGTTTTACAGTTGGCAATTTCAATGTGCAAGGAATCAGAAATGGATTGTCCAAGTAAAGAACATTCAAAATTGAATTCAAGTCCAAACAAAAACACAAACAACAATTTTTCAAATGACAAATTCAACACTGTAAGTACTCCAAACATGTGTGTTGTGTTTTTAGTTTTTCTATTTGTTGTTGTTTTGGTATAATTTTATTAATTGTTTTTTTGGTTCTTATATTTGTAATATGAAGGAGAGCACTAACAATGAATATGAAACAACAATACAATGCGCCCAAAGAGAGCCAAGCCATACTGGTCTTACATTTTCACAACCAAGAGCAATCATACAGACTAAAGCTTTTGTAGATCTTGTAAGTTGTTTTGTTTGCTATTGTTGTTATGGAGTTTTTTTACTTGCTGTTAGTATTGTGTTTTAAGTTTTTGGTCTTTATATATTATATTTTTCTTTATTTTTTAGGTATCCCCAGAAGTAACAATCCAAACACAAAGTCACACGAAATTTAAGAAATCTAGCAGCAGTGTTTAAGCAACTCCAGTAAGTTTTACAGATTTCTAAATTTTTTCTGCATAAGTTAATATAATATGTACTATTTTTCAGAAGTGTTGTATCCTTTTTGTGTGTTTTCAGAGTTATGGCAAAGCTGTAATTGTTGGCCAGAGACTTTTTAAAGGCAACGATGAAGACTATAATGAATCAAATTCAAAGAACAAATCACCAATAAGAGAACTATTGAACAACTTTGTTGATGTAAGTTTTAAAGAAAATGTGACAAGATTACTTATTTTTTCTCTACTATGTTAAAAGAGATCTATTTTTATGTGATATCAACTATTTGAATATGTTTTGAAATATTTATTATTTTTAAAACATTATAATTGATAACAAGTGGTTTTAATTGTTATTTTTAAGTTTTTGTAGGTGTCATCTCCTGATGTTCAAGTGCTTGGAGAAAAATCATTCAGATACAATTGCAATAACATGACTGAAGAAGCAGATCAGCTATACAATACTAGTTTGTCACTTGGAAGTTCTAACCGTAGTCATGGCAAATAAAATGTGTTACCTCAACGAATCCCTCAAAGAAGTAGATATCCGAGTTCACCTTTTGACGTGATTCCATCTATTAATCTTTTAGTCCAACCAATAGAGCAGAAAATTTGGGAAGCTATCACAAGACGTGAGATAATTTTTAACCTACTTGCTTTGTAATATGCTTTTTTATTTGTGCTAGAAATATTGAATATTTTGTTGTTGTTTAATTTTCTGTTCTTGTTTTCAACATGCATAAAAAGTGATTGGGCTGTTTACATAGACAATGTTAGAGTTACAATGGAGCAACTAGGGAGTTCAATGAAAATTAATGGCAAGGTAGAGGCTTGGCTTATGAATGCATTATTTTGGAAACTTTTTAGAGATAACCATCCAAGATTTACACAGAAACACTTCTTCTTTAACACTATTTCTATAAGTATTTTTGCTGGTTTTTGGGTTTTTCTAATGTTTTACATAAGTTATAGTTATGTTTTTCATTTTTTGGTGACTGTATTTGGATAATAAATTAATTAGTCAACTATGACTTATTTTTATTTTACTATAAACAGGATTACTTTCTTGAGAAATGGAAGAATGAAGATGCAAAAGCTTTCATGAAGAAGAGAGCCATTGACTCACTTTGTGGTGCAAATAAAGCGAGGCAATTGCATCTATCAGATGGGGTATGAAATTATGTCAAGTTATATATGTTCTTTCAAATTAATAATTTAAGTTAGAAAAGAAAAATAATTGTTATTTTTGTTATAACAGCTATATTTTCCTTCTATCTGTGATGACCATTGGTTTATCTTTTTGGTTGATATGAAGTACCGAATCTTCATTTTTCTTGATTCATGGTATGGGAAAGACAATACCTACCATAAGAAAATACCATCCTTGATGGTAAATATATTTTATCTTTTTTTAATTTGGTGTAACTCTTGTTGCTGTATTTTTATAAAGGAGAAGACAAGTAACTAATGTTCATTATGAAACAGATTAAAAATTTCAGGGACACATGGAATGATGCAGGTCTAAAAAAAGTATTGTTTGAGAATTTTGGAACAACATATCCTAATGTTCCAAAGCAAAATCCTGGGTAACTTTGTTATGTATATTTTATTTTTTTGGTTTTAATTTTTATGATTGTTTTGTTAGAATATTAATTTCTGTTTTGTTTGGTTGATTCTATTACCAATAGAAATGATTGTGGCATTTATTGTATGAAGTACATGGAATTATACATTGAAGGAACCCAGCTCAGTGTGCTTTTTCATACATCGATATCCCTACATTTCGAATCAGATATGCGCACGATATTCTTTTGAGTGATCACAATGACAAGTATGAAGCAAGACTTTTAGCTACAGAATTCAAACATTAAGGTAATGCATAAAAATTTCTAATTTTTTTATGTCTATAAAACAAATATATTTTCCTTATATTGTAAATTATTTTCTATCTTCATTCTTTTTTGTTTTTAATAGATACATCAGGTGATTATGACAAGATAACAATCTGAATTGTAACAAGGGAACAACAAAAGAAGAGCAACCTGTCACTCACAGTGAAGAAAATATTGATATGTTTAGTGTGTCACTTATAGTGCAAAGAAGCAAAAAAGTTGTTATAGTCGTTGTTGTTTCTGTTCATCAATTAGTGTACTTCTCTGAACTGTTTTTAGTGTGTTTGAAACATGTTCAGTTGTACTTATTGTAAGTTTTGTCTTGCGTGTTTTCTTTCATATGCGGTGGAACTTTAGAATATACTTTCATATACGCTACCACCTCGTACTTACGCTATATAAATAAAAATGAATGCATATGACTGTCTTTTTTGTATGTTTTTTGGATGTGTTCTATTGAGAAAATCTGGAGTTTAATATTTGAAAGTCAGGGCATAAATGTTATTAGCCAGAGATGGAAGTTAGTTGCAGGTATGTTTATGTAGTAATTATATCTTGAGTTTTTTTTCATGTTTTTGTTTTGGTTTTAGTGTTCCAGTATTTTTATTGTTATTTTATATAACATGACAGCAGGTACAGTACAGAACAAGTGATTTTTCAGTATCAAATCAAATGCACGGAACTTCAAGCAAATGTAGAAGGTATACATAAAAAATGATCTACTTTCAATCGTTATATAACTGTCACTCTTGTTTTATAAATTATGCAACGATCCAAAGATTACAAAATGTTAAGTACATACACAGTGATCACAAAGATCCACATTTTGAAGATTGTTCTTTGGTCTTCCTTGTTTTTTTTGCTTGATCACTAGCTGTTCTTGGCTTCCTTGTTTCCTTTGTTGATTGAGGAGTAGCAACTAAAAAACATACATAAGAAAATCAACTAATTAGATAACTTTTGATTGGATATTAATGATACTACTAGAAAGAAATATATATTTTCTGTTAAATATACCAGTTGTTTTCCTTTTGCCTTTTGTAGTCTTTTTCTGAGGAGTTGCTTTTGGTAAATGCTTGTTCGTACATGTAGCAATGTTGTGTGCATTTGATCCACAGTGACTACATGTTATCTTGTTTCTTGAAAACAGCTCCTCCATAAATGTCTTCTGTCTCTTAGAACTTTTCGGACGACCTTTCGAAGGTGCTACATCTGGATCCTGTAGAAAATCACTATAACCATCATCTTGTTGTTGCCTTATTACTGGTTGTTTGCCTTTACTTCTTTTTTGTTTTCCTCAACTTCATCCTCTATTGTCATATCATCTAATTTCTCTTCTATCCTTTTGATCTCTTGTGTCAGAAACAAGTACTTTCGAACAGTTTCTGAACCTTCTGACGCGAGGTTGGTTAGTCTTCTAGAAAGCACACTGTATCTCAAATATTTATTGCTTGTTGTGAGATCAATAGGAATATTGAATTTGTTGTCCCTCAAGTACTTTCTTTCCTTTGGCCTCCACCTGCTTATGTAGTATTTTTCTGGTAACTCTGATATGTTTAGATGAACAAGAACTCTCAAAATATGAGCATAGACAATACCATATTTTTCAAACTTGCAACAGATGCACACAAAATCTTGTGTTGCAAGATTAACAGACACAATATATCTGCGTGGTCCGATCTCTTGCATTTGAAGCATAGCTATTTTGTAGGCCTCATATCTGATAAACCGTTCAACCTCATCAACATGGAGTTTTGCTGAAAACTTTATTTGTTTTGGAAATCTATAGAATATTTTTCTGTTGTACATGCGGCTTGCTTGTAACTCAAGCTCACTGTGCAAGCAAAAGCTAGGTTCTGTTGTCCTTGTTACTGTATCTTGTTCTTCCAATTCTTCTATGTTTTCTGCTATCTTTTGGTACTCACCCAAGAAGCTTATAACACTAAATGTAGAACCCACATTATCTTTGAATATTGCATTTGTGCCTTCACTTCTAGCTGTTGAGTGAACAAAAGGACAGAAGTTCCTTTTGAAGTATACAGGGACAAATCTAGTCCTGTTTTCCCACATTATTCTCAAGTACTTTAGGTGTCCAACGTTGTATCTTTCAATCACTTCCGGCCACAAAGCCTCAAATTCAGCAATGGTCAAAGAGTTGCGAAGGATATCAGTGAAGTCAATATGGAAGTTTGGTATCCTACCAAAGCTGCCTCCATACTTCTCTTTAGCCTTTTTCTTTACATGGAAAAAATAGTTTCGGTGACAAGTATTGGGGAAAACTGCATCTATTCCATTCTTAATATCCATATCTTGATCTGTTATAATTGTAACTGGATCTTTCCCTCCGTGGCAACGCTTGAATGCGCGAAACAACCACTTGAAAGTTTCTCCTTGTTCGTTGTTTATTATCGCGCATCCAAACAAACAGTTATGACCATGACCAGTAACACCAACAAATGGTGCAAATGGAAGGTTGTATTTGTTTGTTTTGAATGTTGTGTCAAAACTGATAACATCACCATACAACTCATACATTTGCCTTGAAAAACCATCTGCCTAGAATATGCATAGAACTTTATTGCCCTCACTTAGCTCAAATTCATAATGGAATCTAGGATCCTCATCCTTCCTTTGCCTAAAATAATCAAGCACCTTCATCATATCATTCCTATTGTCTTCTTGCCATATTGCTGTCATAACATTGCTCACGTCTTTTTTGTGTATGGAACATTCTTTGGTTTTCCTCCTCTCAAATAAGTCAGGATTGCCATAATTTTTCTCGTTCCCAACTTCACAGATGTGAAAGTCCGGATGAACAGCTTCTCTTGGTTTGTCATATTTTTATGAGAGCGTAGGAACTTGCTTTCATCTACTGGGCATAACTCATGATTGTGGTGCAGTTCCAAGTTTGTAATCTTCCACTTTGTGTCTTTCAAAGAAACAACCATTTTGGCTTTGCATCCAGTAAATTCAGTGACATTTCTTCTTCTTTTCTTGCTGTTATCAGCTGGATCTTTTCCAGTCCTTGCTTGATCCCTCTCCTGCCTTCTCAATTTTCTGTTCTCTAAAACATCAGGCGCAAAAAATTTGCCAAACTTGTGGCACGTGTAAGTTCGCCTTGAACCAATTTCATCTCATGTATTCTTGTCCTTGTAGTTGCTTGCTCTTCGAACAGAGAATCCACAGATCGAAGTATATTCATTGTAGAGTTTGTAAGCTTCTTCTTCCGTGTCAAATATCATGTTTATATGAGGAACATGGTGACCAATTGCTTCTTCACTCCAAGTACGAGCTGCTGTAACACTTTCGCTTTCAAGGAAGAGACGAATATCTTCAGGAGTTAACTGTTCTACACCTTCAGGCATTTCCATTTCTGTTGCTGCATATTTATCTTTATCGTCATCTGAGATGTTCAACATTTATTCATTGTTTGTTTCCTTATTAGGAGATTGATTACTGTGTTGTCCATAATCATCATCCCACTGCCAGTTGTAAAATCTGTCTGTTTCATTGTCTTGAACTGCATCATTATCTCTAAACTGATTTTGTTGTTCATCGTTATCATATTGTTCTTGTTCATCTTCATCCACTTCATCATGATCTCCAAACTGAGGCTGTTGTTCTGGCTCTCCATCTTCATCAAGGAACAGTGTCTGTGAACTTCCATCTCTTCTAGTAATCATAAAAGTCTTGTTCTACATGTAAAATTAAATAAAGACACGAGAGTTTTTTAATTGGTGGTATTTGTGCTTGTTTATTAGATTTTTTTTGTACCTTAGATCCCATTGGTTCAACATTCCAGCTGCTATTGTCATTAAAGTAACTCTGAAACAATATAAACTGAAGTGAAAACTAAAATTACATGTAAAAATCTAATTTATTGACTTTTGATTTATATTTTTTTACCTGAGAATTTCCTGGGGCTTCAACAGACAACAACATCTGTGTGAAAGTCATGTTCATGCTATCTGCCGTTAACTTCATATTCTGTAAGATAATATGAATTCAAGTAAGAACAAGATATAATGTAAATTGTATTTTTAATTGTTTATACTTGTGACAACTTACTGAATACTGATCTTTATAACAAGGTCCTGAAATGTGCCCATATGCAGTCGAAGTAATATTCTACATAAAATTTAAAAAACAAGGAAATGATAAGATATAAATTATGCATATTAAGGAATAAATAAATATTTTAAATTGTGTTGATCTTTTTATTTTCTTACAGGTACATATAACAAATGGACATTACTACCTGGGAGTAAATTTTGGACATTATTAGTAGGTGTAAGTTACTTGTTACCTACTGACCTACCAGTAATAAATGCTACCTACTTACTTCTACCACTAAATATATTTTGTGTCCTGTGTCTTCTCTCCCTTGCCGACAGTACACATCCATCCCTCTTCCTCCTTCTTCCTCAACCACCACTCTCTATCTCAGGTGTACTTCTTTCTTTTTGCCGGTGACAGGAGGTAGGATCAAGGAGGTCCTACCATGTCTTCAAGCCAGGTAGGAACAAGGAGGCCCCCTCCATATGTTGTTGTCTTTTTGTTGGTGGGAAGTGTTTTTCTGTTGTTTTTCCGTTTGTCCAACGTGTTGGCACATTCTTGGCCCAAAAGTACACTTTTTTTTGTTTTCTTTGTTTCTTTTCTGCTTATTTTCCCTTTGACTGAGAGATTTTTAAATCCAACTAATATGTAGTATGATAGTGTTCTAGACATAACAGATCTAACATTTAGCAGATGTAAAACTAGAATATCAGATTTGTTTTCTAGGGCTTCAACGGACAAGAACATATATGACAAAACTTATCAGATTTATTTTTCCAAGTACATATATGTTTTAGTCTATTTTTAACAAGTAGTGCATGTATTATTCTAGGCATAACAGATCTAGCATTCTTGGTCAAAAGTAAACTTGTTTAATTTCTTCTAGTTTTTAACAAGCAGTACATGTAGTGTATTTTAGTTGCTTAAATAAATAAGGTAGTTATTAGCCAATAGTAGTTGTGGATTTTTAATTTTATTTCTTGTTCTTATAATAGGAAAAGTGTGGGATTTGTGGGCACAAATCTGGTGCCTACAACAACATGAAGCTCTCCAAAAGCTACTTCCATATCCACTTGCGCAGCAACTTTAAAGATTATCTGGTAAGTTTTTTTTCTATCACTGTAATTGTTTTATTCTGTTTTTGTTGGAGTTCTTTTTAATATGTTTTTGTACTCATTTTATTCCTATTTTTTCATATATGTGTACAGAATGTGCCTTGCTTTGCAAGGGAAACTTTCAATTCAGTGACTAGTGATGTTCTGTATGTTGAGACTGAAGGAAAAGAACTGTACACTTTCAATCTTGTGAAAAAAACTCACAAGACCAGAATTTGTGGTTGAGTACATGAAGTTTCTGGATGACTACAACATGAAACATGGAGAGCAAATTAGGCTAAGCATGAACAACCCACCACCTTTTCTTCGTATCAGGGCACTTGATGAAAATGGTTATCTGAAGGATAGGGTAGAAGGTAGTTATCTTTTTTTGTGTTGCTAATTTTGATTCAATATTGTTTTAGAATTGCTAGTGTAATGTATTGCTCATTTATATCCTTTTTTTCAGAAGAATTTGCATTCAATGGTGAAGCTAAAGCAGTTGTGTTTTCAAAAGGCATGGAACCAACAGCATCTGAGACAGCAAGGATTAACATGTATGTAGGCTTGCATGGAATTGGTATGGGAGCTGTGTTCGTTCATCAAATGACTAAAACAGATATATCAAAGAATGCACTGGTAAATTGTTTTTTTGTATTTTTGTAATTTTCATTGTGTATTTTTGTTGTATATGTAATTTGAATTTTTTGTTCATTCTTTTGCTGTAGCACATTCCAAAGTTCACTGGATCAGTGCTGGACATGCCACCAACTGGAACCGTTCTTCTGGTATATGGCATACCTGATGGTAACAACATGCCTGCAAAATACTACACATCAACCGACGGAAGAATCCGTTTTAGTAATGGGTGGAAGGAGTTTGCTGAGGCAAATGACTTTAAAGAAGGACATGTTGCTCTTTTCATGTTCCATGCAACAACAACTGGATTTGAGATAACTGTTGACCCAATTCGTGACTAATGCAATGGAACATCAAGACCAGCTATGTTATGGTGCTGTTTCAACACAACACCAGCTGCTACTATATATGTTCTCTATGTTAAAGACTATGATCGTTCTTCCAAGAGTGTAATAATTATGTTCAAGACTATGTTTATTTCCTAAGTATGTGTTCAAGACTATGTTTAAGTGTTGCGTGTATGTTTTATTTGTAAGACTTATGCTACTGAATGTTATTACTTCAAGTTTTATGAGGCATGTTATTGTTTTTGTTATCTGTTTATGGATGTTTTTGTTATCACAGAATGGATCCAAAGTGTTACAGCAGCTAAAAAACAAGAAAGGATAGAATCCAAAGTGGTAATAGTTCTTGTTAAATATTTACAAACCTGATATGTGTCTTGTTGTTTTTCCTTATTACTTCTGCTTGTTTCAATTTGCAGATTCTTGAACATATCTGTCTTGGAAGTTTGTAACTGCATCAAAAAAGGTAAATATCATTACAACTAATTCTTTTTCTTCTGGTTATGCCTTGTATTTTTCATGTATACTTTTGCATTTTGATGACTGAAAAAATATAGATATTTAATGTTGTATCTGAACCTGATTATTGGCATGTTGATCATGTAGATATTTACTTGGTGGTACTTGTAACAGAAAATTAAAATTGCAAATATTATATGAGTTTCCTATGTCATCTCAATTCAGTAACTTGATTAAGTTTTGTTTGACAACTTAGCAAGGCAAATTTTTGAACCTGAGTTCCTATAATATCATCAGAAAAATTTGCTGAATCTGCAAACAAAAGAACATCTGTTAATGCAAGATTTTTGTGTGATCCAGGTTTTTACATGATTGCTTGAATACTACTTTATGAATCACAACAAAGGCTAGACAGAGAATAGAGGAAGAGAGAAGAAAGGAATCATCAAAAAAAAATCATCTCAATTTATGGATTTTTTTACCGTGGTCTGTGTAGTGGCCTGAATCCATTAAAAGCTTCTTTGAAGAATCTACCCTCTGCATCTGTGAATCCATTGGTTTCCTCTTCAGATTTGTTTGTACATCCTGCTTCAATTTTGTGTTATCCTCGATGGGGAATAGGGGAGGAAGAGGGGAAAGAGAAAGAGAGATGTTTCCAGATTGAGGTCGAGCTGGTAGTTGTTAGGAGCTGAGTTTTACTCTGTTTTTTGTCTTTGTCTAGATCATAAAGTGGTTTTTGTCCTATTTAGACCATAAAGTGGTTTTTGTCATGTCTAAGATAATAAAGTGGTTTTTGTCTTCACATAGCTGTACCAGCCCAGAAACTACATAACACAATAAAAAAACCCGCCAAAAGACAAACACAAATATAGCCCGACAACAAGCCCAACAAACAAACAACCACAAAAAAAATCCGGGTGTCAAGGGTTTCTGCGGGCTCAGTGCTCCTGTTGATTTTAGGGTGACGTCATCTGACTGTGACAGCTGCGTGTTAGAGACACCCCATAAAAAAGGCTCCATACAGCTATCAAACGAAGCGCATAAGGTGGCCTTTTTTCTGTACATGCTTTGGCACACCCTACATGAACCGTCACGCGCGGCGAATTCTGCCAGCATTTCTGGGCCCAATGTAGCATGCCATGCAACATGCAGACACGCAAGACGCAACGAACAAACACCCGATGGTGTGCCAAACAAAAACACTCCTATTAGTATATAGATGCGCGTGCAGGTCTTTTGTTTACCTGCAAGAAGCAGAAGCCGGTCGAGGCGCACGTACGCCGGCCGATGCTGGCAGCTGGCTGCAGAGTTGGACACCAGCAAGAGCAGAGAATACCAAAACAAAACTGGGCGCACGCGCACGGCGGTACCAGTGTACCGTTGTTCCTCCTTCTCCCTTCGTCCGAACGCCACGCACTGTACCTGCCATGTCCCCTCGCCCTCGGCCCGGCTGGACACCACAGCGCGAACAGAGAAAACCAAAACAAAACTGGGCGCGCGCGCGTCGGCGGGCGGCGTGTCACACGGCACCAACCCCGTCGCGGCGGGTAGTTCCGGTACGTCGCCGCTGTGGAGCCATGTCGAGTTGGCGTTCGTCCACGCGTCCCCCGCTCTCTCCCGGCCACGACAAGCCGTTGGAGTCCAGCTCACGCGTGGTCAATCACGGTACACGGCCGGTACGTCCGATCCGTCGCCGACGATGGCGCGCAATGGCACACATCGGACGCACGAGGAAGGAAGGAGAGGGGTTGTTCGGCTTCCGCTTTCGGCCACGTTGCCGTCCCTAGGTACGTACGTCGCGCTGGCCGGCCGGCCGGCAAGATCGAGCGGCATGATGCGCAGGCTGCAGCTACCTGCATCGTGCCAAGGCGGCCGGTCGATTGAGAGAGAGCGCGCGCGCGCGGACGGCGACACGTCGAGCGGGACGATATTTTGTTTCGTGTGTCCGTGCGAGCGCAAGGGCCGGTCGAGGGGAAGAAGAGACACCGCTGATGGGCTCCAACGACAGCTAGCGCAAACAAGATGCAAGGAAGGTTACTGTACTGGTGCGGATGCATGGACGATTCCTGTGGGGTGCTCCATCGCACGGGTGACAAACCATCTTCCGTCGCCATGTCAGTGGGGATACTGTCCTGCAGCCCATCTATCTATTATCTATTATCTATTACTACTAGTAAGTAGCACGTGCTTTGCACGATACGACATATATTATTTTCAATTATATTTTCATATTTTATTTATTTAGTATGCCAGATGTTGAATCTTTTTTGTTGCCAAAATTAGACTTAGAGAGCAAAGTTTGGCTTTTTAAATCTAATACACCCTATAAGAAGGAATGGAAAGAGTTATAACATGTGATCATTACAATTAATTTTTTAATACATATGAAACATAAGTATAACCTACTACGAAGTCAAACTACTTTTTATGGACAATTTATTATGATTATGTATAATTTTGTTGTTAGGTGTTGAAGAAATATTTAGGCCTCCTTTGTTTCATAGGATTTGCTCATGATTACTATAGGATTGGGACCTGCTTGTGGATTTTTTTTTCTTCCGGAGCTGTTTGATTCATGGAAACTAATCTTGTAGGAACTCTGCTGGAGTGTAATTTTACAGGAAAAACTGCATGAAATCACAAACCATAGAAAAATCATTTGCTACAAATCTGCAGTCTTGTGTCATAGCATCCATGGGCAGGGCATTCTAATCCTTTGTACCTAACCTGATCACGGTAAGATTTACGTTGAAACGGATCCATTGATATCGCACCGCTTAGTTGAACTATATGATGATTTTGATCTACAATGTTAACATTTGAGACACATAAGAAGAATAGGAACAACATTAATTGATTACGTGTAGTAAAAAAACAAAACCAGATAGACAGATATACTATATTTTCCTTTGGATGAAAACAAAAAAATGTAAACAACATGGAAGTTCAAAAATAGCTGCAGTCATTTATTACGGCAAAAACATTGAATCATTAGTTCAATGTATGCGTAAGTTAAAGCTTACGGGTCACTTTTTTTTGTCAAAAGTTAAAAAAAATACTGTATTTAACTGTTCTAAAGAGGTAACAATGATGAACAATTATTTTTTAATTGTACGTCCTTCTATAAAATAAATATAGAAATATAACTGAAGCATAATTAAAAAACATTCAAGAATAGAACGAAATCTCTTTCCCTTGCACACTTATCCCAATACTTGGTGGATTTGTGTAGTTCACCTCAAGGATCTGGAACTGAAATTGTACTGGACAGAAAGCCAAACACCTAGTGTGCAACAAAAATAACGAAGGTAACACTTAGAGGATGACCAACAACTTTTACTGACAGAACTAACAAGAAGCTTCGTATGTGCAACAATCTGACGTTGATGATTGTGCAAACACGTAACCATCATAGTAAAAGTAACAAAGAGAGAGGGAGCGACTCACATATCACATATGGTTTCAACCATGCGGTGTTGGCTTTCCACACCAGTAAGGTTTGTTGACTTGCGTATGTACACGACGGCTCCGCCGGAGAGAACCAAGAGGCACCATGTGCAATGCTACAGACGGAGATTCAGCCAAAAGGATGACACTTTAGCTCAGCCAAAACCTGTGACCTAGCAAGCAAGACCGTTGAAAAATGGAGGCACGGTGGCAGAGTTGTAGTCGTATGTGGGCGGCAAGACACAGACGATGTTAGCCTGTGGTGTGTTGTGCGCGGGCCGCGGGGCGAAGGAATCAACTCTATCTAGTACAGGATCGCGGCCAGCCAGCAATAGTTTCCGGTTTTTTAAATAAAATATCCAAGCGTAGAGGGATGTGGAGCTACCGGGAAGGGTCCAGGAGCTTCCAAAAACATGCGCGCAGAGAGCGGGAAAGCAGAAGTGGCGAATCCGAACGGATTACAGCCGTTCGATCTGACACAAAAACCCATGAAATTAGTGGTCAAAAGTAGTTCTTCGTTGCCTGGCGGGAACCAAGACCAGATAGAAATTTAAATTCAAAACTGGTGCATTCTAGTAGTAGAGATATACTAAAAACAATATAAGTGTGTTTTTTGAGGCACTAGGTTAACCCACATCATCCAAATTTATTTTGATAGTTGGATCTATAATATGAGGCTAGGATCTAATAAAAGATTTTAATTATGTAATCATGTAGGTCTGTTTGTCACGTCGCATATCTATATACATACTTTTGGTACGTGTCCATTTTTTTTCTTTGCAACATGGACTCACGTAATAATTAACTAAGTTGTGCAAAGTTTTTTCCTTTTTTGCAGGGAATACCCCATCCCTTAGGAATAGCCCATGAGTCCGCCCAGAAATAAAACGTGAGTCCGCTTGAAAGTAAAAAAGTAGAGTCCAGTAAAAGTAAAAGAGTATTGGACAAGGACACGGTCCTAATTATTTTTCAATTGAAAGTTGAGTTCAGGATGCACTAGTGCAGGCCCCCCTCTAACACCGGTTGGGAGGGCCCTCTAACAGCGGTTCTACAATCGCTGTTGAGGGTTCGGTGTTAGAGAGGGCCCCCTTTAACACCGGTTCTTATACAAGCCGGTGTTAAAGGGTGGCGCACGTGGGGCTGTCGCAGGGCTCAGCCCCCCTGCCGTGGCAGCCTCTGTCCCGTTCTGGGCGTATTTCTGCGGAAGGGGGAGGGGAAATCGATCGGGAGCGGTATACACATACATCGTCATCGGTACATACGAATACATGAATAATTAAGCAACTATTATTATACACAAACATCGTCATCGGCACATACATCGTCATCGGCACATACATCGTCATCGTTCATTTTGGTGGATATCTAAAGAGTTCTCCGCCAGGCGTGACGACCTCATCAAGTATGAACCCCGTCAGTTCCTCTTGAATGGCTCGTATGCGGTCAAATGGTAGGAGTTGGTCCCGCATCCGTTCGATCTGAATATATATGAAGAATGGGGTCAATATATATAAGAATAAAACTCAACACAATTGATGGTAATAAAATAATGTTGTGTACTTTGTTTACTTACTCTAAGTTGTTCTAGTGCGGCTTGGCCAGTCGCACATATCGTGTTGCGAATAAACTCGCAAACATAGTATCCACATAAGTTATTGCCGGGTCCCTGATACGCGCACTTTACGAGAATAGAGAGTTCAATCAAAATAATAATCAATAAAGCATGATATAATGGAATTGGAAGCAGAATCAAAGAGATACGCAGACCTAGCTAGCTAGTATTACTTACATTTTGGTCTATAAATTTTAGTTCTTCTGACCATTCACCCACGGCCCTGCCCGTGAACCTTTTCCAAACCCTGTCCGGCAAAGAAAATGGATAAATGAGTAATTAATTACTTGTTGTCACGAAAGTTGCCGATCTAGTGCGATAATATGATTGAAATTACCTCTGGAGCATCTCTGTAAAGTCTGCCCGTATCTCTTTTTCTTTTCGTAACGAGTCCATGACAAGGACTTTTCCTGAGTCGGGTTGAATGACTAGCAGAATAAAGTGGAACCTACGCACGCATAACTCATCATCAGTTACACTTAACATCGAGTAAGCCGAAACAGAATGTGTACAAGAGAGAGGATAACAGTACTCACGAGAAGTTGTAAGGCAATAGTATTTCCCTTTTGGTTTGTTGTTTCAGTAAAGATCTTAGCAAGTAATCTTCTGTTTGCCCGGGTTTGGTTCTTACCACTTCTTCATGAACTCTATTTGGGTCAACGAACCCAATGTCAAAAGGGCCTCCTTTCCTGCATTCCATAACCTTTTTCCTGCATAATAGCATATACATATATGGTGAGCATATATATATACATTCAATTAATGAAGTGAATGAGATGAGATATAAATTACAGAAATAGTACTTACACACAATAAAGGCTGATGGCAGCTTTGTCGAGTTCCTTCTGATTGAATAGAAAATGCAAGTCTTGAATGTTGAAGTCGATCCCGTCGTCTCTGCACAAGAAAATCTCATCTCTTATATGCGCCGTGATCCATTCTTCTTTTCCCGTCTTGCGGAAATCAAGGTACCACTTGTGCAATTTTCGCATCTTTGTTGGTAGATTCTTGAGCTCCTCTTTCTTGACGAGATTCTTCCCATACTTCCATGGCTGTATGGGGTTGGCATCGCATTTGGGCAAGTTGTCTCTCATGATGTTAAAGTATGAAATGTAAGTCATCCCCATCTCATTGGCCTTTCTTTGTAGCTCTGCCTCGTAATCATTTACGGGAGGAGCGTCCCGTGTGTCGAACATTTGGAGCGGGGCGCATGATTGGTTTTCCTGCTCTCCGAGCATGGGAACTATTTTCTGGGGTGCCTCACGACTGCTACTTTCAGTCTCCCTACGGCGCCTTGCATCCGCCTTCAAAATCTGGCGCTCGTAGTCCGGCACAAGTGGGGTTTCAGGTTTCAAAAGATTTTTGTAAAACTTCTCCACCACCGCCAGATTTATTTTCTCCTTTGGCTCGGCCCGTCTAGGTGCAAAGAATTTCTTGACCTCTTCTTCCGAGATCCTATTGGTCTCCTCGTCGCTGCGATTCCACGGTAAAACCGGCAATGGCTTGGCGGAAGGCTGCGGGACGTAGTTTTTAACTCTTTGGCGTACGGTTTCCTGCGGATTTCTTTGTGGCAGTGCTAGTGATGCTCTTCGTGGCAGTGCTCTTCCTCTTACGCTGAGGAGATGGCTGAAGCACCAGAGATGGCTGACGGGCTGGAGATGGCTGGCGCGCCGGAGATGGCTGCCGCGCAGGAGATGGCTGAAGCGCCGGAGATGGCTGCCGCGCAGGAGATAGCTGAAGCGGCTCAGACTGCTGACGCTGCGAAGACGGCGGGGGTGCCAGTGGCCTCCAATTTGGAAGCACGATGTGTTCCTTCTTCAAAGAATGGTTGTTTTCACTGCAAATTTGAGTTGAGTTTCCCCTTCACCTGTAGCATGGTCAAGCTGTGCTTCCTCATATTCCTTCACAACTTCATCCACCCCGACAATAGCATAGCCATCTGGAATCGGTCGGCAGTGGTAAGTTCCACCAGCTACAGGAGGTAAGGCATAGCCGACAACCACCTTAATGGATAAGCCCATTAATCTCACATGAAGCTCAGCGTGTTCGCTCTCCGTGATCTCATCCACGGAGTATCGAGGACCCGCCATTTCAAGCGTGGGCTGCACGTTCTCCGTGGAAGCCACGCTGCTTTTCCGCGCAGAGTCTGGGCCGCCGGCAGCTTCTAATGCAGGCTCTTCGTGCCACTGAGATGGGCCGGTAGCTTGATGGCTCTGTTGTGCATTCACTTGCGCCTGCAGCGCCACAAGTGCATGTTCTATCTGTGTCATCCGCTCTGTACGCTCTTTTTCTTTTCTGCCGCGCCATCTGTAAAAGTCGCTCCACTCGGCAAACCCATCCTTCCACGTCATACCCCCTGTGCCTCGTGCATGTCCAGGGTGTTCTTTTTTACCGATGGCGCGTGTGAGCTGGTCATTCTCTCTGTCGGGATGGAAGGTCCTGGCGGATGTTTCCTCGTATGCCGTGATGAGTTCAATGATGGGTTTGGTAAGGAGGGTTGGGAAGATACACAATCCTGTTTCTGGGTCCAACCTTGCCCCGATTCCGTAGAACCAAGTCTTTGCACGTAGGTCCCACCCATCTAGCGCGCAGGGCCTTCTCAACTTCCTCCCACTTAGGCCTCTGAGATATGTAGCCACCTGACCCCATCCTCTGGTGATATTCCTTCTTCTGGGCATTAAGCGTATTGGTTTCTGACCTCTTTTTAGCTATAGCACCTTTTTTATATGTCACAAATTCGGGCCAGTGAGGTCTTATCTTCGCAAAATATGCGTCTTCGAAATTTGGAGTCTCGCCAGCTTTGACAAATTTGTTCAATTTTGTCTTCCAGTTGAGGAAAGCGTCAGCCATCTTCTTTAGAGTCCACTCTTTGACCTTTTCCTTTATAACCGGGTTGTTTTAATCCTCCTCTGGCGGAAGGGTGAAATTTACCAACAACGAATTTCAAAGCATTTCTTTGGATCTTTCATCGACAAAGGTACCGTCGCCCTTCTTTGGCTTATTCCAATTTCAATTATGATTGGGATTTGGTCCCTAACAAGAACTCTAGCCTGACGTACAAATTTGTCTGTGGCCTTCTTGGGCTCCATCGGCCTGCCATCAACACGGACTGTTTCGATCATGAACTTTGCACGATCTTTCAACCGATGGCTCGCGCCTCGCTTGCTCTTTTTCGTAGAAGAAGATGGTTGCTGGTTGGTCGATCCAGAGGGCTAAAAGAAGAAAGAAGTGTTAATTAATACATGTAGAAGAAGATTGTTGGTGGAAGTCAGCAGAGGCTTAATCAATGCATATACCTCGCCGGACTTTGTAATCACTAAATTGCGTTCACCGGAGTCTTCATCTTCTCCATGACTACTTGAGCTGTCATCATGTCCCTCCAAGTTTAGATATTGTGAGGTGTCCTCATCAATAATGTTCTCCATTATTTCTTCTTCTTCAAGGTTTCTACTAAGTGGATCCATAGTTTGTAAAACAATAATATTATCTAGAGTAAGAGTGTAAACATTCAAGTGAACTTGTATTCATACACAAATATACATATTATTCATACAAAAATACACAAATAAATACACAAATGAAATTAAAACCCTAAGGATGCTTGATCATTTTAAACGAGTTCCGAGGGGTCCAAACCCTAATCAGGATGAGTCAGAGCTCCACAACGACACCCCCAAGAGGGTAACGTTGGCAGGATGCAAGTTTGTATACAAGTGGGGTGGGTTTGCGGACAATTATTTAGTCTCAGACAGCTACACCTACACGCAGTCCAATTTGTATACAAGTTTTAATCTATGCATGTAGTACAATTTATATTAGCCGGTGAAACTATGTTGCCCGCGAACCCGCCCTGCTTGACACCCTATCTATACTACTACTCCCTCCATAATTACATGCCATCTTAGTTTCGAGTTTCCCGATTTTGACCATCAAGTTCACCACCAACACTAAGTAAACAATATTATCGATGTTACAACATCAGAAACTTTACTCAAATATGAACACACGACTATATCTTTTATACATCACACATATTCCCCACATTGTTCACCAAATGATGGTCAATATTTGTGGGCGGATGGAGTACAAATGTAGTATTTGAGATAAATATATGCCCATGGTTTATTTCTGTATTTCTAATCGGATTGATTCAAAGTCTATTCATCTTGTTTTAATGTCATTTCTTTCTACAAAGTTTCACTACAAATAATTAACAAAGACCTGTAAAAAAAAACAGAGAGACCCGCCCGTGCGGCCGCGCCAGGCCGCACCGGGGCGCCGACGACGACTGTCGGCCGCCTGCTTCCACTGAGTGCCGCCGACGACTGCCGGACGCAGAGGCGTGGACGGAGTGGCGCCACCGCGAGCTCCACTGAGTGCCAGCCGGCGATGCCACCGCGCGCGTGAGCTCCACACCGCCGCCAAAGGAGGAAACAGAGAGGGAGGAAACAGAGGAAACAGAGCTCCTCACCACGAGCACGACGGCGTCGGTGGGGTTCTTGTAGGCGCCGACGTCGGCGGCGGCTTCGGTGGCGCGCGCGCGGTGGCGGTCTTGGCGCGCGCGAGGGCGATGGCGGCTCCGACGGCGAGGGCGAGGGCGGCGGCTCAGACGTTGAGGGCTGGACGCGGTGCCGGCGCGGCTGGTCTCTGCTCTCTGTTTTGCTCTTTGTGCGCGGCGGCGGGCGGTTCGATCTGGCTCTGGGGGGAAGAAAGGAGGGGGAAGGCGCATTTAATACCCCCCTTTAACACCGGTTCGGGGCTGGAACCCGTGTTAAAGGGGGGAATTCGTTCCGCGCGCGCATTTAACACCCACCCCTCCTTTAACACCGGTTCCAGCCACGAACCGGTGTTAAAGGGGGGGGGTGCGGTGTTAAAGGAGGGGGGCATTTATTTCATGCATTAAAGGGGCATTTTTAATTCAAAAAATATGATATGAATTTAGAAAATTCATATCTTTTTCATTTCAACTCAGAAAAATATGAATAATATATCATAATTTTTAGAAAAATAATATCTATCCATTCATGTAAAAACATTTTATATTTACTTTACATGAAATTTTTTAAAATGATTAAAACACTTACATATAAATTTTGATTATTCAATTCAAACAAAAATAAATTGTCAAATCCTAAAACTTTGAACATAAGAAATATTAAGCATCTAAAAAGGAATCTAACCCTATTTTATTAGAGCAAATCATATTTTAATGCCGCATCTTTTGTATTAACATTTTTGAATTGATTGGATATTTAAATGCCGCATCTTTTGTATACACTTGAATCTGACCAAGCCTCGCTCAACTTGCATTGTTTTTTTGATAAAATAGCATATTGTGAACCTAAAAATGATTTTTGTAAAAAATCATGAGCATCGTATCATGTACCTGTAGTTCATATCTGACCCACTTCCTGCCGATTCGGTAGGAATTTGTCTTTTTCACCAGAGGTGGACGGAAAGGTTTCAGATCCCCCTGTTGGTACATTGTCTATATAAGGTGGTCTAGTATTTTTGTAAAATGTGTTGGTGGTTTTTTGAATTAGCCATTTGGCGTTTGCTTCACAAAACCGTCCGTTTTTTATGCTAGGAAAATGGAAAATGCCTTTTTGGTGCGATAAAAAGGAAAACTTCCTCTTGCAACATTGTTTGCCATGCCATGATGCACATGTATGCACAATATGGCCATATTATCACAAACTATGCCTTGATTCTAGCCATAACATTGGTCATTTGACCCAAAAGCTAAGAAACCTCGAACGAGATAGGTCATTTTGTGAAGGTTTTTTTGAGACATAATCAATATACCAAGTTTGAGATTTTTCCTTCTAACTATGTCACATAATATAACACCACGCGAAGGTTTTGCACTGTTTCGATCTTTTTTTATTTTTTTATCCCCGTTTTAAACTATCGACAAACTTTGTCGAACAACGGGCATGATGATTCTTATCTCGGGGCCAAGCCTCGCTCAACTTGCATTGTTTTTTTTAATAAAATAGCATATTGTGAACCTAAAAATGATTTTTGTAAAAAATCATGAGCATCGTATCATGTACCTGTAGTTCATATCTGACCCACTTCCTGCCGATTCGGCAGGAATTTGTCTTTTTCACCAGAGGTGGACGAAAAGGTTTCAGATCCCCCTGTTGGTACATTGTCCATATAAGGTGGTCTAATATTTTTGTAAAATGTGTTGGTGGTTTTTTGAATTAGCCATTTGGTGGTTGCTTCACAAAACCGTCCGTTTTTATGCTCGGAAAATGGAAAATGCCTTTTTGGTGCGATAAAAAGGAAAACTTCCTCTTGCAACATTGTTTGCCATGCCATGATGCACATGTATGCACAATATGGCCATATTATCACAAACTATGCCTTGATTCTAGCCATAACAAAGCCAAGAAACCTCGAATGAGATAGGTCATTTTGTGAAGGTTTTTTGAGACATAATCAATATACCAAGTTTGAGATTTTTCCTTCTAACTATGTCACATAATATAACACCACGCGAAGGTTTCGCACTGTTTTGATCTTTTTTTATTTTTTATCCCTGTTTTAAACTATCGACAAACTTTGTCGAACAACGGGCATGATGATTCTTAGCTCGGGGCCAAGCCTCGCTCAACTTGCATTGTTTTTTTGATAAAATAGCATATTGTGAACCTAAAAATGATTTTTGTAAAAAATCATGAGCATGCCGACGGTTGGAGACACCAACCGGGACACCAACCTTTAGTCCCAGTTGGAGACACCAACCGGGACAAAACACGAGTCAGCACTTATAATAGGGGTGAGTGTTGACATGATTTCGTAAGTGTCGACACTATGTCGAGCTGCTTGTACTATAAATAGGCATCCTTGTGAGTCCAGTCCTCCAGCCAGTTTGAGGCATCTCCAAGATGGTTTTCGAGAGCAGGGACACCACTACGGCCAGTTTCAGGGAGATACCGACGGAGCCCAGTCCTCCGGTATCTCTGAGAAACTGGTCATAGAGGCACTCCCTAATATGTGAAATTAGTTAGCTCCCAGGTGTATTGATCTAGTTAGAGAAGTTACAAAGCTGCAAGATGGTTTTCGAGAGCAGGGACACCACTACGGCCAGTTTCAGGGAGATGCCGACGAAGCCCAGTCCTCCGGCATCTCCAAGAAACTGGTTATAGAGGCACTCCCTAATATGTGACCGCGCGCGTTTGGAGATCAGATCTTAATGGTAAGTACGAATTGGGACAACTTCTTCTCATAGTCCTGGTCCATCCACAAAACAAGACTAACACTCAAGACATGTATTAATATTAAAAACATGAACTAGAGTTACATAATATGAGCATGAACTTCTTGGCATATGTCCTTCCTTATGATCGCTTCAGACATAACCATGGAGCATCTTCTTTACTTAACGGAATGCTTGGGTCAGTTTTCACTGTGAAGGGCGGAATTTCATCAAACTTATTATAATCTTCTGACATGTCTGTCTTGTCCTCGATTCCCACGATGTTTCTTTTCCCTGAAAGAACTATGTGATGCTTTGGCTCATCATATGATGTATTCATTTGCATATTTTTCTTTTTTTTGGTCTGGAGGACATGTCCTTCACATAGAAAACCTGAGCCATATCATTGGCTAGGACGAATGGTTCGTCTAAGTACTTGTATACCTTCATAAGATTGTTGAGATCCACCGTTGTCATTCCGTACTTCTTGTCTACCTCAACCCCTCCTCTTGTTAGCTTGACCCATTTGCATCGAAACAAGGGGACCTTAAAATTAGGTCCATAGTCAAGTTCCCATATCTCCTCTATGAACCCATAATACGTGGTCTTCTGCCCATTGTCTTCTGCTGCATCGAAGCGGACACCACTATTTTGGTTGGTGCTCTTTTTATCTTGTCCTATCGTGTAAAATGTATTCCCATTCATCTCGTACCCTTGGAAAGTACATACAGTCGAAGATGGTGTCCTGGCCAACAAGTACAGCTGATCCCCAACAGTGGTGTTATTCGTGAGAAGTCTTTGCAGCCAGCCACCAAAACTCGCCATGTGTTCACTTATAATCCATTCATCAGACTGTCCTGGGTGTTTGAGGCGTATTAAATTCTTGTGTTCATTGATATACGGGGCAACCAAGATAGATCTTTGTAAAACCGTGTAGTGTGCTTGATTGAGAGAATGCCCGTCCCTACATATCATTGCTTTACATCCTAGGGTGCCTTTTCCACGCAGTCTCCCCTCATGTCGTGATTCTGGAACACCAATCGCCTTAAGGTCAGGAATAAAATCAACACAGAACTCAATGACCTCCTCTGTTACATAGCCCTTGGAGATGCTTCCTTCTGGCCTAGCACGATTATGAACATATTTCTTTAAGACTCCCATGTACCTCTCAAAGGGGAACATATTGTGTAGAAATACAGGACCGAGAATGGCAGTCTCATCTACTAGGTGAACCAGGAGATGCGTCATAATATTGAAGAAGGATGGTGGGAACACCAACTCAAAGCTGACAAGACATTGGGCCACATCTGTTTGTAACCCTGGTAGGCTTTCTGGATCGATTACCTTCTGAGATATTGCATTGAGGAATGCACATAGCTTCACAATGGGTACTCGAACATTTTCAGGTAGAAGCCCCCTCAATGCAATCGGAAGCAATTGTGTCATAATCACGTGGCCGTCATGAGACTTCAGGTTTTGGAATTTTTTCTCTGCCATATTTATTATTCCCTTTATATTCGAGGAGAAGCCAGACGGGACCTTGATACTGCTCAGACATTCAAAAAAGATTTCCTTCTCTGCTTTGGTAAGAGCGTAGCTAGCAGGAGTTAAGTGGCATCGTTTACCCTTCTCGTTCTTAGGATGCATAGTCTCTTCAGGGGCTTTCAGACGTTGCTGGTCCTGCCGTGCTTCCGGTGTATCTTTTGTCTTCCCATACACTCCTAGAAAGCCTAGCAGGTTCACGCAAACATTCTTCGTCACGTGCATCACGTCGATTGAAGAGCGGACCTCTAAGACTTTCCAATAGGGTAGGTCCCAAAATATAGATTGCTTCTTCCACATGGGCGCGTGTCCGGCATCGTCATTCGGAACATATAGACTGCCAGGACCTTTTCCAAAGATTACTTCTAGGTCCTTGACCATACCAAATACCTCCTCACCGGTACGGAGGACAGGCTTCCTCCGGGGTTCTGCCAGACGTTTGAAATGCTTGCCTTTCTTTCTTATTGGATGCAGGTTCGGAAGAAATCAGCGATACCCTAGGTACACAACCTTCTTACATTTATTCAAATATACACTTTCAGTCTCATCTAAACAGTGTGTGCATGCATTGTATCCCTTGTTTGTCTGTTCTGAAATGTTACTAAGAGCAGGCCAATCATTGATGGTTACGAAAAGCAATGCTCGTAGGTCAAATGGCTCCCCTTTGTGCTCATCCCACATACGTACACCTGGTTTGGCCCACAGCTGTAAAAGTTCTTCAACTAATGGCCTTAGGTACACATCAATGTCGTTGCCGGGTTGCCTCGGGCCTTGGATGAGCACTGGCATCATAATGAACTTCCTCTTCATACACAACCAAGGAGGAAGGTTATAGATACATAGAGTCACAGGCCAGGTGCTGTGACTGCAGCTCTGCTCACCAAAAGGATTCATGCCACCTGTACTTAGACCAAACCTTAAGTTTCTTGCGTCACGTGCGAAGTCCGGGTACTCTCGCTCAACTTTTCTCCACTGTGACCCATCAGCAGGGTGTCTCAACATCGCGTCTTTCTTACGGTATTCCATGTGCCATCGCAACAACTTGGCATGCTCTTTATTTCTGAAGAGACGTTTTAACCGTGGTATTATAGGAGCATACCACATAACCTTGGCGAGAACCTTCTTCCTAGGGGCCTCGCCCTCAACATCGCCAGGATCGTCTCGTCTGATCTTATACCGCAGTGTAGTGCATACCGGGCATGCATCCAAATTCTCGTACTTCTCACCGCGGTAGAGGATGCAGTCATTAATGCAGACATGTATCTTCTGCACGTCTAATCCTAGAGGGCAAACAACCTTCTTTGCTTGGTATGTACTGTCGGGCAACTCATTATTTCTTGGAAGAAGATTCTTCATTTTTACCAACAACTTTGAAAATGCGCTGTCAGTCACACCGTTCTCTGCCTTCCATTGCAGCAAATCCAGTGTGGTACCTAGCTTTTTATGGCCATCTTCGCAAGTTGGATACAACAATGTTTTGTGATCCTTTAACATCTGCTCCAGCTTCTCCTTCACCTTTTCAGTTTCACATTCTTCCTTTGCATCAGTAATGGCCCGACCAAGATCGTCATCAGTGGGCCCATCTGCTCCCTCTTGATCTTCATTATCTACCCCCGTTGCAGTATCATCATATTCAGGATACATATTATGATAGTTGTCATCATCCTCTTCTTCTTCGTTGTCTTCCATCACAACCCCTTTTTCTCCGTGCTTGGTCCAACAATTATAGCTGGGCATGAAACCGGATCGAAGCAGGTGGGCGTGAATGGTTCTGGTATTTGAGTAGTCTTTCTTGTTCTGACAGTGAACACACGGACAACACATAAAACCATTGTGACCATGGTTTGCATTACCCCCAACGATGAAATTTTAGAGGCCCGTAATGTACTCGGAAGTGCGGCGGTCACCGTACATACATTGCCGGTTCATCTGCATTAATATGTAGTATATATCAAAAATTAATAGGGAGATGACCATTTATATATATAGTACATCAATGACACATGAAAGGATAGTTGCCGACCTCGACCGAGAAGGAAAGAGCAACGAGAAAACTTATTTTGAGCTCTCGGGCATTTCACCGAACACCTCTTGTGCATATGAAAAAAACACAAAGTAGCACTCTTCACACCCTCTTGCTAGGCTCCAAAATGAGATAGTGAAAAAATGGAAGAGTGGGGTGTGTGGGCTGCGGTGGTGTCTTATATAGCCCCCCCTTTAACACCGATTCATGCCACGAACCGGTGTTAAAGGGGGGGCTGCGCGGGCCACTGTTGCAGGGTCCTTTAACACCGGTTCGTGGCACGAACCGGTGTTGAAGGGGCTCCTTTTTTGCCGCAGGGGCCACGCTGGTACGGCCCCCCTTTAACACCTGTTCGAACCGGTGTTAAAGCCCTTTTCCAAGATCAACGAAAAGCCTCGTTTCCACTAGTGATGAATATGAACGTAAAGTTTCGGACCAATACAAACGTCCAAACAAAAGTGCATCTCCAGAAGTCAAGATATGCACTCGAAAGGGTGATACATTTAGACATGACAGCTGATTGTAGGATCCATGTGCATTTGAAGGCAAATATATGTTCAGGCAACTGAATTAGCGTGTGACACGGAAAGGATCTTTTTAAAAATCTATTTCCTGAAATATTCAGCTCAATTTGCATGCAATTCTTTTATTACGTTTTTCGAAAACGATCTTGCTTTACCATTGAAAGAAAAATGTAATGTCTCTATCTTTGTCCGTCAATACATTTCGTTCAAAAACTCATCCATTTTTTCCTTACTATAGTTATGTAGTAGGTTTCACAAAGCTTTTTTGAAAAAATCTCCCTCCGTCTACATGCACTTCCTATTGTTCTCTGGCTTTATTGATGAACAGAAAAAACTCCATATCTGTAAGTCGAAAAAAATCTCCATATCTCTAAGTGAAAAAATCGAACTTATATTACATTAACATTTAACTTATTTAAAAATGTCCACGTTGCTAAATGAAATTAGTATATACTTTTATTTTCCTAAAAACATATATAAATATTATATTTTAGTTTTAACACGGTTTCCATATAGATATCAAAAGTAATTAGCTTCCAAATTTGTGTGTTGGAAAACCATTCAAAATGACATGTATTGACATGCAAAGTGATCACACTGCCGATTTGAATAACAATAACGAAGGTCTTTGACTAAACTAGAAGATGGAAGGCTCAAAAGGAGAAAAGGATAAGCATAGTAACAAATGTCAAAACCCGCAATAGCTGGACTAATCTCCCGAATTTGGAAAGAGGTGGGTTTGCATGCCCCGAGGTGTGGGACCTTGATATTGTCCAATGCACTTCGGAAAGGGAATCACCCCTTCAAGTTCAGGTTACCGAAGTGATGCTTTATCACTGAATTATAGAGGACAAAAGCATGAAATGAGGAAAGAGTACAACTGGTCCTATATGAAAAACTATGACTATGATCCTGTGAATACATTGGAGTCAGAGAACCTTATTTCGCACAATACCATCTCGACCACTTGGACATATGTCGTAAGAAGAAAATATGAACCCAAGAAAGTAGATACCTAAATTTCAAGAGGTTTGGCCTCATTCATTGAAGATGAGGGAAAGGAAGGTGGAACAGTAGTCGACTATATTCACAACCGCTTTGATTTATGGGAGGCAAGTTTTAAGGCCCCCAAAGATAATTTCAAAAGATATACCTGATTATCTATTTTCTAAAGTTAAGACTCTAGCCATACCATTGCATCCTCGACACTTCCATTTTTATTTGTCTTAGCAAAAGATCTAAGATATTATCTATTCATCCACCATAGTCTATAAATCTCCGGATCAATAAATTATGTAATAAAATCATAACAAGATAATAAGGGCTAAACTAGAAATGCTTAAAAAGTAAAATATATGGTTATTAAGTTATTGTAGCCTATTTTTATTGTATTTTTGAAAAGTAGAGCTTCAAGTCCGCCTAAAGACCAAGAATCATTAGATGGCCATAAATCATCTAATATTACAAATGGTACTGTATTTTAAAAGTATAACATTTATAAGGTGGCTCTAGATATATACTATTTGCTATCACAGAATGAGAATATCCAAGCAAATATGAATCTATGTCTCTTCATTTTGTATTAAAAATGATCCCTCGCATTTGCGAGGGCTACCACGCTAGTTATATACTAAAAGTAATATAAGGATGTTTTTCGAGGCACCACGTCGATCCACATCATCAAAATTATTTTGACCGCTAGATCTATTATTTATGGCTATGATTTAACCAAACATAGTAAACTTACATAACGCGACCATTGTGACGTGTCATAATATGTACCACGTTTGACGCGTAACAAACTGTGTAAATCACAGACCATGCAACCAAATCCAGGTAACGTCCAGCCGGACCTGACTTTAACATACACGCACACACCATGTCCATCTCTCCCACGTCTGCAAACAACAACCCATCCACATCATTTTAATTGTCCTCGCTATTAAATCTAATTAGTCATGGCCATGATTTTAATGAAAATAGTATACGAGAATAGTTCTGGGCTGCTCTCCTCTCAATCACGGTGCAGCCGCTGGCCTCCATAGCCTGGACAGTCCTTCATAGTTCTCTTTGGACAGCCGGACCGCCGATCTTCTTCATTTCGAGCTGCCCTCCGGTCGCATGTCTCGGCCATTGGCCTGATGCCCTTTGTTGACTGGCCCTCTTATCATATTTGCCATGCATGTAGAATGGTATGTGAATTCAGTCTTGCCTCACGTCTATAGCCAGGTGAGATTGATCTGATATTCCCCTAATGTATAGGCGCATGTGATTTAAGGATGGCGATGGAACGGGTTTGGACGAATATACCAAAACCAAATCCACATACAATTCCATGAATCTCACTTTAGCCTGAAGATATCCATGGGAATGAATGTCGCCCCAGATCCAAACTCGCCGGGTATCCATGTATCCACGGATATCCATTGCTTCACACACTATATACATAATCATAACAACATTCAGCATAATGCCATATTATAGAAAAATTCGATAGCATTTCAGCAAATATTATATGAACAATACATAGGAATATCTAAGTAACAATATTTCAACCACATATTACTTAAAACATGTCAAATTTTGCACGATAACACCAGAAAGTACACAGTTGTAACATAACAATCTCAGTGAACATAGACAATGCTTTTTATTACAAGTTTTCGACACAACATCTCATGTATTCAATAGATATAGCAATAGATGTGGGTCCCACTTTGGTGGGCCTTTGGGCCTGGGGCTTGGAAGTTGGATCAGGCCTTTTAGTGAGTAATATGGCACATGTAAAAAATAATATCTCATTGATATGTGGGTCCTACGTGTCAGCCGGGTATCCGTTGGATATCCATGGAGCAAAACCACTATCCATGCCCGCTCCATGAATTAGCGGATATCCGTTCCATAAAATCCATGGGCGTAATTAGTCCTCCATACCCTCACCCATTGGGTTGGATGTCAGTGAAAACCTGGATCCGTGGATAAAATTGTCATCCTTAATGTGATCGGTATATTTAGTTTTAGGCTTCCTTTGATTTATAGGGTAGGAAAACCAAAGGAATAGGAAGTGCAAAGGATTGGATTGCCCTGCCCAATGGAATCCTATGGACACATGAATCTCGCAAAGGATTTTTCCATAAGGTTGTACATCATGCTAATTTTCCTGCGAGAATACACTTGGTAGTTCCTATGAGATCAATTCCTACAGGATGCAATCCTGTGAATCAAACATCTTCGGAAGGAAAAGATCCTTAGGCACTGAATCCTGTACAAATCCTGAGGGAATCTTTCAAATCAAACGAGGCCTTACACTATTTCGTCTCTTGAGTTCTCCATAATACAACATGCAATCTACGGGACCAAACTGGGCTGATCAATCCAATTCTCGATGGCTTTGCATATTTTCCAGCGGGGGACACATAAACATGGTTTGCAATACAACAATTCATGAGGCTTTCTCCAAGTGATCCTTATGAAGGATCTATAAAAAAGGTTTATAGTTTGGAGAACATGTTGATTAGTTTGGTATCGAGCATATTTAACTACTAACACAGAAGGTTGCACATATTCTTTTCATTTGCTAATGCAAAGATAATTCATACAATTAAGAGTTTTTTTGAAAAGGGTACAATTAAGACTATATAACTGATTTGTTGGATCCAAAGAAGAGGACATTCATGTTACCCACTAACGCGATCATCCAGCTGGAGGGGAACTGCAAATTATGTGAGTATTTGTTCAGCAAAAACAAGTTTGAGCTTCCTGATTACTACCCTAGGAGTGCCAGTCCAGTACCTTCTTTAGAAACATATGGCGCAATCAGCATGTTACTGCTACACTAGATACATTGGAAAATAATCAATGTTTATAATATACATGTGCATCTCAATTTGAAATAATAAGGAGGGTCCCAAAGGAGTCTATAATTCGGTTTGGATGCTAAAAGTTTACTATAGGATCGTTCGTATAATATGTGGGCCAAAATGTACAAGGGTGTACATCATGAATGGAAAATGAGGCGGCCCCATGCTGAGTGGAACTATATAATTTCCACGATATTTATCATTATCATTGTGTTATCCCATAAAACTAAGTTAAATAATAATTATGTGTATATTAATCAGAACTACCTTCTTCACATCATAACCGTTGTGTTAAGTCATGCATCGTGTTATCGACTTTACAATACTTTTCAGCTCGATCTGTAACCACAAATCAAATAATATGCCGACAATCAGAAAAGATTCACCAAATGAAGCTGGTCAGAGAACACATATCCTTGATTCCTCCTACGTATTTTTATGTCATTCTTGATTAGGGCATATTTAGATATTTCTAGCCAAGTCGAAGAACATATTTCATCTTTGACTTACTTGAAGAGGAACATATATTTTAGGAAAGGAGCAAGAGATAGGAGATGGGTCAGGGTCATTTTTGAGCTTTGAATTGGTATGGTCGTTGCGATCAAGATAGGGAAAGATAATTACACAAATGTACACCATTCTCCTCCATGGAGTTTTATTAAATTAGAATATTCTTGGGAGTATAGATCAAAAAACAGAACAATAGAGTTTCAATGTCTTTAAGGTCTACTATTCGTCCACTATTCTGAGAAAAAACAAATATTATCTTATTCTACAAGTGAGTCGGATGAACTTTGTTGCACATTCATGAGCGAAGGATAAAAGATGATTATATACACCCATGATAAAGAATAATACAAATGTAGAAAAATATGAAATTTTATTCAGTAAACTCAATCACCTGAATTTTGTTGGCGACTTTAAATAAGTTTTAGTGTACAACCAGGTGGATGAGTCAGGTACAATACGGGCACTTTTGTTTACACAAGATGATCCAATTGTAAACACAAGTAATAATCTTAAAACAAGCCTATGTTTTCTTCTGTGTGATATATTAACATACAAGCCAAATTAATCTCTATAATTATGTAAAATGAAGGCAGGGAGAATAGAGTTTCTAATCTCCACTAGCGAGTACAAGACAACTGATGTAACATGCTTCCACATGCATGGCTGCTTAGTTATAATGGTGCCCTTGGAACTCCACATCTTAACTATAAGTAGACCTTGAGAAAATAGGTTTCAATATCTAGATGCTTCTAGAACATATTAGTTTTTTTTGTAGCAAAGTAATCATATACAAAATGAATGTCAAAGTAACAACTTGAAAAAAAATATGTTCACACCAAAACACTATGTGTTTTACAATGAAGAATGTGTTAAAAGGATGGAAATATATGCACATATTATGGTGCTTCACACTAGAGATGGTGCCCTCGCATTTGCGAGGGACACTGTGCTAGTTGGCTATATAAATGTGGGTACTCGGCTATATAAATGTGGGTACTCGGCCATATATTACAGATGGCATGTCAACGTGTAGGCACGCAGCTTACTCCATCCGTCCACAAAAGAGCATACTTCAATATTTTTTTGAAGAGTCAATTTTTTTAAATTTGAGTGTATTTGCATAAAAGGGCACACACACGCTTTATGCCATAAAATCAGTATTATTAGATTCATGAGAACTTCTTAAGTTTCAGTCACCTCTTTTACCGTTTGTTTTACCTCGTGATTCGTGCAGAGTGAAAGTTATAAATGAGTTGCAACTAGGGCGTAACTGAAAATTTAATGAGTTGCAACTAGATTGCAACTAAGAATTAGTAAAAATCTTATGAGTTGCAACCAGGTTGCAACTGAGAATTATAAGAAATATTAGAATGACATCAGCGACTTAAACATAAGAAGTTCTCAGGCGCCTGATATTTAGACACTATAGTTATTTGGTTTGACAAATATTGTTTCATTTTTGTGCAAACTCGGTCAAAACTTATAAAAGTTTGACTCTCTGAGAGAGTTGGATGGATGGAGTATATGTCGGGGTTCAAGCATGTAGGATTCGCAGCATAGAAAACAAAAAAAATTCTACGATGTGAACTATGTACCAAGATCTATCTATTAGATACAAACAACGGGCGGATGTATATCCGTAGAGAAAATACCCTTGAAAACCGACAAAGCTTAACGAGTTCAACTCGTGGTTGATGTAGACGATCTCTTGCCAATCTCAAGATCGAGAGGAAGTCCTAGCGCCGCAAATCAGCAGTGCATCCGTGCTCGCACACACGTTCGAGGCACCGAGCAACCTCCGCCTCCTCACTCCAGCGATGCAGCGGAAGAACAACTCTTTCTTGCCGAATAGCCACCGGGAACATGTATCTCGCTAGTCCGAGACCATGGGGGATAAATTCTAGAGGGGGAGAGAGATCCTTCACGAGGAGGTGTGAGTGAGAAGTGAGGAGAGGGGTGCCTTTTATAGGAGGAGGGGGACCCCAAGGGGGTGTCCGGCGCATGGGGCTTCCCCCTTGCCCTCCCCTCTTCATGTGGGTGGACACTCCACTCACAAAATTCCTTTAAATTCCCTCCACTCAAAATCCCACTCAAACATGCCATTAAATTTCCTCCAAATTTAATGCAAACTCTCATTAAATAAAACTCTTTTATTTTATTCAGAATTTTATCAATTACTTTAGTGACAAGCATTCACAAATAACCCCTTGCTAGAATTCTATTTCATATGCATAACCACTTTATGCAATTTCACCCGAAAACCTGTTTCGATATCTAGTGAAATAAATTCCTGCGCTTGTTCATTCTTTCGGCATGAAACTTTTGCTCCAATTGGATGTCGGTGTCTCTTAAGTGTGTCACCCTACGGTTCGTGACTAATGCGGACATGATCGAGACCCCTCTCGGATCAATAATCAGAAGCGGGATCTAGAGACCCATACTGACTCCCACACATTCAACGATGACTTTCTTGTGATCGTCGGAACCTTTTACGCTAGTATCTTAATCCTTTTGTTTCACGATATATTACATATCCGAGATTCGATCATTGGTATCTCCATACCTAGTTTATCTCGTTACTGACATGCACTCTTTTCTCGTTCCCGTGATATAACATTCTAGTGATCAAATCACTTGCTTGCAAGCTAATCAATGTGATATCACCGAGAGGGCCCAGAGTATATCTATCCGTCATCGGGATGAACAAATTCCACTCTCGATCCATGAGACTCAGCATAACACTTTATTAGTTCTGAATCCATCTTTATAATCACCCTGTTACGGTGTGACGTTTGATGTTATCAAGAAACTCTTCCGGTGTTAGTGATTGACATGATCTCATGGTCTAAGGATTAGGATCACTTCGTAAGTTGTTATAGGAATATAAACTCAATGAATTTGATCGTAATGCTATACTTCGGATGAATGTTCATCACACCATTACACTAATGTTGTGATCCCGTTATTAACAACATCCAATGTCCATGATCAGGAAACCTTGATCATCTTGTTAATCAACGAGCTAGTTTATGAGAGAGGCATAACTAGGAACTTTCTGTTTGTTTATTAAACACACATGTATTAATGTTTCCGTATTAATACAATTATAGCATACAAAGTAAACATCTATCATATACTTGGAATACACATAATAAACACTTTATTATTGCCTCTTAGGGCATATTCCCTTCAGTCTCCCACTTCCACTAGAGACAATAATCTAGTTACATAGTGATAAATATAACACCCATCGAGTTCTGGTGTTGATTATGTTTTGCTCTAGGGAGAGTTTTAGTCAACGGATCTGCTACATTGAGATCCGTATGTACTTTACAAATCTTTATATCTCCATCCTTGACATGCTCGCGGATGGAGTGAAACTGGAGCTTAATATGCTTGGAATGCTTGTGAGACCTTGGCTCTTTGGCATTGGCAATGGCACCATTGTTGTCACAATAGATCACCATTGGGTCCAACGCGTTTGCAACCACTCCTAGTTCGGATATGAACTCCTTCATCCAAACTGCTTCCTGAGACGCTTCTGAAGCAGCAACATATTCGGCCTCCGTTGTTGATCCCGCCACCACAGGTTGTTTGGAGCTCCTCCAACTAACCGCTCCGCCATTCATGAGAAATACGTATCCGGATTGAGACTTAGAGTCATCCGGATCGGTGTCAAAGCTAGCGTCAACATAACACTTAGCGACGAGCTCTTCTTCACCTCCGTATACAAGAAACATATCCTTAGTTCTTCGTAAGTACTTAAGAATATTCTTGACCGCTATCCAGTATTCCGAACCTAGATCCGATTGGTACCTACTAGTCAAACTAATAGCATGTGCCACATACGGTCTTGTACATAGCATGGCGTATATTATAGAGCCTATGGCTGAAGCATAGGGGACCTTGTCCATTATCTCTCTTTCTTCCGCCGAAGCCGGACTTTGAGTCTTACTCAATGTCTTGCCTTGCAACATAGGTAATAACCCCTTCTTACTTCCGTCCATTTTAAACTTCTTTAAAATCTTATCAAGGTATGTACATTGCGATAGCCCTATTAGGCGTATAGATCTATATCTATAGATCTTTATGCCTAATATGTATGACGCTTCACCTAGGTCCTGCATTAAAAATTTGCTGTTTAGATAACTTTTTACACTGTTTAAAAGATCTATATCATTTCCGATCAATAATATATCATCCACATATAATATCAGAAATGCCACATTGCTCCCACTCACTTTCTTGTAAATACAAGCTTCTCCATAAGTTTGGACAAATCCAAACTCTTTGATCACCTCATCAAAGCGGAGATTCCAACTTCGTGATGCTTGCTTCAATCCATAGATGGATCGCTGAAGCTTGCACACCTTGTTAGCATCCTTAGGATCGACAAAACCCTTTGGTTGTATCATATACAACTCTTCTTCAATATTACCATTGAGAAACGCGGTTTTGACATCCATCTGTCATATCTCATAATCGAAATATGCAGCAATTGCTAACATAATCCTAACTGTATTTAGCATTGCTACGGGAGAAAATGTCTCATCGTAGTCAACTCCTTGAATTTGTCAAAACCCCTTTGCGACAAGTCGAGCTTTATAGACGGTCACATTACCATCAACATCAGTTTTCCTTCTAAAAATCCATTTGTTCTCCACGGCCTTTCGGTCGTGAGGTAATTCCACCAAGTTCCAAACTTGATTTTCATACATGGATTCCATCTCAGATTTCATGGCTTCTAACCATTTGTTGGAATCTGGGCTCATCATCGCTTCTTCATACGTCGCAGGGTCATCATTTTCATCAACCATGAAATTCATGACAGGATTTCCGTACAGCTCGGGAGCTGCACGCGTCCTGCTAGACCTGCGAGGTTTGGTAGTACTCTCTTTCGGAGTTTCATGATCATTATCATTAGTTCCTTCTTCAACAGGTGAAGCCAACTCCGGAACAACTTCCGGCGCTGCGCTACTCGCCATACTTTGAAGAGAAGGTTCAGTAACCTCTTCGAGTTCTACCTTCCGACTACTCACACCTTTCGCGAGAAACTCTTTCTCTAGAAAGGATCCATTCTTGGCAATAAAAACCTTGCCCTCGGATCTGTGATAGAAGGAATACCCAATAGTTTCCTTAGGGTATCCTATGGAGATGCATTTTTCCGCTTTGGGTTCAAGTTTATCCGGTTGAAGTTTCTTCACATAAACATCGCATCCCCAAACTTTAAGAAATGACAGCTTAGGTTTGTTTCCAAACCACAATTCATACGGTGTCTTTTCAGTGGATTTAGATGGTGCCCGATTTAAAGTGAATGCAGCAGTTTCTAGTGCATAACCCCAAAATGACAACGGCAAGTCCGTCAGAGACATCATAGATCGAACCATATCTAATAAAGTACGATTACGACGTTCCGACACACCATTTCGCTGTGGTGTTCCGGCAGGTGTGAGTTGTGAAACAATTCCACACTATTTCATGTGAGTGCTAAACTCGTAACTTAGATACTCACCTCCACGGTCGGACCGTAGAAATTTGATCTTTCTATTACGATGATTTTCCACTTCATTCTGAAATTCCTTGAACTTTTTTCAAAGGTTTCAGACTTGTGTTTCATCAAGTAGATATAACCGTACCTACTCAAATCATCCGTGAAATTAACAAAATAACGATATCCACCTCGCGCCGACACACTCATTGGACCACATACATCAGAATGTATGATTTCCAATAAATCGGTCGCCTGTTCCATTGAACCGGAAAACGGCGTTCTAGTCATCTTGCCCATAAGGCATGGCTCACATGTATCAAATGATTCAAAATCAAGTGATTCCAAAAGTCCATCTGAATGGAGCTTCTTCATGCGTTTAACGCTAATATGACCTAGACGGCAGTGCCACATATATGCAGTTATATCATCATTAAGTTTAATCCTTTTAGCATCAACATTATGCATATGTGTAACATTATCATCGAGATCTAATAGAAATAAACCATTCATCATCGGTGCATGATCATAAAAGATTTCATTCATATAAATAGAACAACCATTGTTCTCGGATTTAAATGAATAACCACTTCGCATCAAACACGATCCAGATACAATGTTCATGATTAGTGCAGGCACCAGATAACAATTATTTAAGTTTATAACTAATCCCGACGGCAAATGGAGAGGCAGTGTTCCGACGGCGATCACATCAACGCTTGATCCATTGCCGACACGCATCTTGACCTCACTCCTTGCTAGCGGTCGCTTGTTTCGCAGCCCCTGATTCGAGTTACAAATATTAGCAACTGAACCGATATCAAATACCCAGGTGCTAATGCGAGCACTAGTCAAGTACACATCAATAACATGTATATCATATATACCTTTGTTTGCCTTGCCGGCCTTCTTGTCTGCCAAATACTTGGGGCAGTTGCGCTTCCAGTGGACAGTCCCCTTACAATAGTAGCACTCGGTATCAGACTTAGGTCCAACTCGGGGTTTCTTTTCAGGCACGGCAACCGGCTTGCTGCCCTTACTTCCCTTCCGTTTTCCCTTCTTGTTTTTCTTGAAACCAGTGTTCATATTGATCATCAACACTTGATGTTCCTTTTTTTTATCTCCACTTCTGCAGTTTTAAGCATTGACAGAAGCTCGGGAGAGACTTCTTCATGCCTTGCATATTATAGTTCATCACAAAGCTCTTACAGCTAGGTGGCAGAGACTGCAGAACATGATGGATGCCTAAGTCAATGGGAATCGTTATTCCCAAGGACACAAGCTTATCGGCGTAACCCGACATCTTGAGTACATGCTCACTAATGGAGCTGTGCTCTTCCATCATGCGGCTAAAGAACTTTTCTGAAGCGTTGTAGCTCTCTACAGCAGCATGTGTGTCAAAAATCATTTTCAACTCACCCATTGTATCAAAAGCATTGCCGTTTTTGAAACGCTTTCGAAGTTCCGGCTCCAGCCCATACAATATGCCGCAATGAACTAAGTTCTGGTCCTCCTGACGAGTCTGATAGACATTTTTCTCCTCGTCAGGGGCATCCTCAAAAGGTGGGGGGCCTAGTGGCGCTTCTAGCATGTATTGCTTTTGTGCAGCAGAGAGGAGAATTCTCAAATTAATGGCCCATTAGGTAAAGTTGCTACCATTCGTTGCAAGTTTCTCTTTCTCCATGAACACATTGAAATTAAAAGCAGGTGGTGCCATCTACAACAAAATTTGTAAAGTTTAGACTAAGTGTATGATAGATTGAGTTCAACTAATCTATATTACGAATGAACTCCCACTCAAAAACGACATCCCTCGTGCCTTTTTGGTGATTACATGAACCAAATCCACTATACCAAGTCCGATCATCACGTGAGTCGGTATAGCTTCAAAGGCGAGCATCAAATGGGCATCATATCTACTATATGACTCATGCTTAACCTTTCGGTCCGTGTTCCGAGGCCATGTCTTTACATGCTAGGCTCGCCAAGTTAGAACCTTAGTATTCGCGTGTGTAACTGTTTTACACCCCGAAATATGGTCGTGGATCCAAGAACACTCGATCATCACGTGATGTCTTGGAGCGACGAAAAAATAATCGGTGCATACTAAAGGAAGAACACATTCTTATCTTGATATTTAAATGAGGGATCATCTTATTGTGCTAACAAAGCGCTAAACAAGCAATATAAGATGCTATCAAACATCACATGTTTATTAGTGAAATGATATGGTTCCCGCATATGATCTCTATCATGTGCATCGTGGTATGATCACTATCATACCTATATGTGTAAGTCCAAGGTCTATGGACATTACACGTTATGTATGTTGTAAGAGTATCATCTCATACTTCTACTTACAACATCAACATATCATAACACTAGCCCAGCAACAATCTAAACTAGACGCCTCTAATTTATCCATTGCAAGTTTCGTGGCTTAGGGCTTTCGAGTAGAACCGTTCTTACCTATGAACATGAACCACAACGAGGATAACCAAATTGTTGACAACTCGTTGCAAAATAGATATTGACTATAGTAGGAGAGACAGACACCCGCTAGCCACTTATGCAAACTAGTTGCATGTCAAGCGTGGAACAGGTCTCATGTGCGAGGACATGTAAAGTTTGTCCGGGCCGCTTCATCCCACTATGCCACCAATATCCAAAATTACAACTAAGGAGTAACAACATGATCATCATCGCCCACATAGTCATATGTGTACTACCCGTGTAAAGCATCTACGCATAGATCCGGCTCTGATACCACTGTAGGGTTCGCAGCATAGAAAACAAAAAATTTCCTACGATGTGAACTATGTACCAAGATCTATCTATTAGATACAAACAACGGGAGGATGTATATCCGTAGAGAACATACCCTTGAAGACCGACAAAGCTTAACGAGTTTAACTCGTGGTTGATGTAGACGATCTCTTGCCGATCTCAAGATCGAGAGGAAGTCCTAGCGCCACAAATCAGCAGCGCATCCGTGCTCGCACACACGTTCGAGGCACCGAGCAACCTCCGCCTCCTCACTCCAGCGATGCAGCGGAAGCACAACTCTTTCTTGCCGAATAGCCACCAGGAACATGTATCTCGCTAGTCCGAGACCATGGAACATGTAACATGCCATTAAATTTCCTCCAAATTTAATGCAAACTCTCATTAAATAAAACTCTTTTATTTTATTCAGAATTTTATCAATTACTTTAGTGACAAGCATTCACAAATAACCCCTTGCTAGAATTCTATTTCATATGCATAACCACTTTATGCAATTTCACCCGAAAACCTGTTTCGATATCTAGTGAAATAAATTCCTGCGCTTGTTCATTCTTTCGGCATGAAACTTTTGCTCCAATTGGATGTCGGTGTCTCTTAAGTGTGTCACCCTACGGTTCGTGACTAATGCGGACATGATCGAGACCCCTCTCGGATCAATAATCAGAAGCGGGATCTAGAGACCCATACTGACTCCCACACATTCAACGATGACTTTCTTGTGATCGTCGGAACCTTTTACGCTAGTATCTTAATCCTTTTGTTTCACGATATATTACATATCCGAGATTCGATCATTGGTATCTCCATACCTAGTTTATCTCGTTACTGACATGCACTCTTTTCTCGTTCCCGTGATATAACATTCTAGTGATCAAATCACTTGCTTGCAAGCTAATCAATGTGATATCACCGAGAGGGCCCAGAGTATATCTATCCGTCATCGGGATGAACAAATTCCACTCTCGATCCATGAGACTCAGCATAACACTTTATTAGTTCTGAATCCATCTTTATAATCACCCTGTTACGGTGTGACGTTTGATGTTATCAAGAAACTCTTCCGGTGTTAGTGATTGACATGATCTCATGGTCTAAGGATTAGGATCACTTCGTAAGTTGTTATAGGAATATAAACTCAATGAATTTGATCGTAATGCTATACTTCGGATGAATGTTCATCACACCATTACACTAATGTTGTGATCCCGTTATTAACAACATCCAATGTCCATGATCAGGAAACCTTGATCATCTTGTTAATCAACGAGCTAGTTTATGAGAGAGGCATAACTAGGAACTTTCTGTTTGTTTATTAAACACACATGTATTAATGTTTCCGTATTAATACAATTATAGCATGCAAAATAAACATCTATCATATACTTGGAATACACATAATAAACACTTTATTATTGCCTCTCAGGGCATATTCCCTTCAAAGCATGCAAAACAATATTTTTTCTTCCTACAGGAACAACCAAGATTTATCCATGAAGACACTAAGTGATTAGATCTAGATAACATATCGACGTTGATGCGGAAGAGGACGTCGATCGATGTAGATGTTGAAGACGAGCGAGTCGATTCCTGCGGCTAGGTGTTTCCCTCCTAACCGCAAGGAGAGTGTCCACTCGATGCTATGAACAAACGGACGATCCCTCCGTGGATTGCACGCGCCCGATCCAGCGATCCATCATCGTTTCGCTGTGCAGAGCTCGACTTCAACGGTGCTTGCCCCGTGGCCTCCCGAGATCACTACTATGGTAGAGAGAGAGAGGAGCTATCGTTGTGTGTATGTAGAGGAGAGCCCCAGATCATTTCCTTCCCCATACAGAATATCCCAACCTTGACAATCAAGAAAATATCATCATATTCCTTATTTACAAGATATGATCAAAACCTTCCATATTTGGAGATTCAATTAGATACCTTCCTATCTATGCAATGCATCAAAAAAGGAAAGTCGAGGTGGCACCCTTGGGCCCATGATCCAGCGCTAGGAGGTATGGATGACGGCCATGGGTGGGTCGTGGTGGGCCTGCCCCATCTTATCCACTACGACCACCGGAACCCCTTTCGACACTCAGATTCACCTCTAGTTTCTCTAAGATGAACCCGGTACCTCGATCCTATATATATATTCCGGAACCGTTGAAAAATATCTCCAACATATCCATCGTCTCAGGATGATTACGATCCAAAAAAGTCAGAATCATCATCGACGACTTCGGAACAACTTTCCTAAATAAGGTTATGTCACCGGAACTATTCCGTTTCCACTCTGAGGTGTCTCAGCAAATACCCGGAACTATTCTGGTGTGTCCAGATACCACTCCGGGCACCTCTCTCATTTACCTATCTAGTAGGTGACAAGCACAACTTGATCATTAGACCTTAAACATGTGATTCGTTTGGGTTCGGTAGTAAGTAGACATGATACCGAAGACCATCGGATCAATAACCAACAACGGAGCCTGAACACCCATGATGGATCCAACTTCACTATGTGAAGATCGCATCGAGTGAGTCCATTTATTATACATATCCTAATCCTTCCGCTTTGCAACATGTGTATGACAGTACGAGGCGAGATATTGGTATCCTCGTGAGTAAACGCATGATCACTATATCGGTTATCCTTGTTCTGATTTTACTCACTTTAACTTTTATTTATATTCCGATGTCCTTTATATTGTGTGTGCCTAGAATATTGGGTGACATCGTAATACCGAGTGGGCCTAGAGAATATCTATCCATCGTCAGGAGGAGCGAGAGCCCACTTGTTGAACTATCCAAGTTCTCAGACATACTTTTGTGCTTATCTCAAAATCGTCGGTATGGGGTTTAGTATTTCGTATTTGTTTTAAGGATGCATCATATTTTAGAAATTGCTACTTACACGAAAGCATATGAAGATGGTATGATTTAACATGATGTTATTGTTTCCATGTAAACTAAAGAATTGAAATATTGTAAAGAAATTATGTTGTATGCATTTGCATTTATTTTGGATCCTAGGGAAAAACTTGCATTGTTTGATAATGTTCTCGCACTCTTAGGTGAGGTCATAAATGTAGATCCATGATAGGCTACGACGCGACAATGCTTCAATAGAACTTTCGATATACATGTGCAACATTATTTGTCTGTGCAATGCAGTGATACAACAATAAATTTCACCAAAAAGGATAAAAATGTTAAATTTTGATCTAGGGCACAAAGAAACATAAAAATAATCATCAAATTTATTCAACTTGATCTAAATAAATTGCCAGACATCTGTTAAACATAATTTGACCAAAATTAATTTGCTAGACATAGCTTTGGCACTTCATGGACATCACAGGACAAACCAAAACTAACAACAATTCCATATTCATCTAGTATCTCACATTGATCATCCTAGATTTGACATCTATGAGCTTGACATCCAAACAAAAAATTGACAGTTGACAAGATATAAAAGAGTTTAAGCTTCATCTCATGTCTTCCTCCTGTATTGAAAAAAATAACGAAGGACTTAAGATTTTGTCACAAGATATAAACAATGTATTTTACAAGTCATGAAATAATATACAAAAACAAACATATTATCTCTAACGCCACATCAGTAAAAAGGGAACCGGAAAAATAAACCAAGAAGGTAAAACAAATATACCAAGGCATAATGGTGTCAGCTTAGACTTTAAATCCCGAGTGAGCTAATTTCATACTAAAAGTTTGTATGCATGCATTCAGGCTACTATTTTGATATATATACATCATATACTTGTCTATAGAAAATTAGAGAATGGCATAGCAGTTAATATTGTTCATCTAGTGTACCTTGCAAGCACAACGGTATATGCTGACCCATATGACAACAAGGTCACAAAGAAAGTTCCAGCTTGGGTCCAAAGGGTGAAAGGTGGACATGATATGTAACCAAAAAGTATGTCTTTACATCTTATATCCAAGAAAATGAAACTCTTGCTCTTATAAACAAGTAAAAACTAGCTTATCTCAACAATATAAAGTGACACTTAGAGGAAGCAATACATGAAACATAACAGAAACAAACTTCTACTAGAACCAGTACTAGAAAGTGACACTTAGAGGAAGCAATATATAATAGCATGTAAGATATTATATGAAATACCAGTACATATGTTTCCTCTAGGAAATAACTAAAATCAGCAATGAATATGGGGACATTCTGAGAAAGGGCATAACAATTACTTGGGTAGAATACCAGTACATCCATTCATATACTTGTGTAGAAAATTCAGACAAGGGCATAAAACTTACTTGTTAATGTTAATTCAGATAAAGATTATGCATACCTTTAAAGTTTATCCACTTTTCCTCTCAGCCAAAGTTTACTCAACACCTTCAATTCTTTACAATCATCTTCCCTTTTTCTCTTTGGCGAGTATTTACAATCCTCCCTTTAGTAAAAGGCCCACAACCATAGCACATATGAAGCGACCAGTCATCTTGTTCAATATAAGCACAGAAGCTACGAAACCTACCGCTAACGGTGCCACCGGAAAGACAACATGAGGAGTATTCCGGCGAAATCAGAGGGTAGGATCGAGCCTATCGAAGCATACTAGATAGATTCTCCCCCGCCCCCATCTACTCGCGCCATTTTCCACCATGTTTCTACAAGATCTCGGATTTGACCAAGACCTTATCTGAACCCTAGCTAGGAGGTGGAAGGATGAGAAGCAGGAAGGGAATACTGGGGAGAACGTCCTTGACGGAGGAGCAAGCCCGTGGTGGAGAAGTGGTCGCGCGTGCCGGTCGTCGTCGCCACGCCGGCGCCCGATCCCCGCGCTACCGCCCCGTCCTCGCTAGTCGTGTGCCCTCTCTCTCTCTTGGATAATTTCCATGGGTCAGGTGGAGAGAGTTTTTTTCGATAAAGGGCACCTTTATTACTTAAAAGTAACTTACACCCGGCCTCTGCATAACTAGATGCACACAGCCGTCACCAATCCACACGGTCTAACATAAAAGAAAAGATACAGGCGAATTACATATGAAGCTGAGCAAATGCAATAGCGCCTAGGGTGCATAGGGCAAGTCTATCCGAAGATTATGATGCCATCCATGTCTGGTAAAAAGATCATGTGCCGTATCCTCCAGCCTCGTACACACCTCTATGAAGAGATCGCGATATTCCGCACGATGCAAAGTCGACCAAGCCCGAAGGGTATGAGTACACCTGTAAGGAACCTGCAGAACAGAACAATTTATATTATTAAAAACCTTATTATTTCTACATAGCCATAGCGACCATATAATGGCTATCGCTCCGACCCTAAGAAGATTTTTGTACTTGTTATCAATACCACGTAACCAGTTCCCAAAAATGTTGGCAATACTACGTGGTGGATACAAGCCTGAAGCTGCTTGGGTGATCGACCATATAGACCGGGCAAAACTACATTGGAAAAATAGGTGTTTGATTGTCTCATCATGGTGACAGAACACACACCCAGGATTTCCATGCCAATTCCGCTTAATAAGGTTGTCTTTTTTAAGGATAATCCCACGACGAAGATACCAAACAAAGATTTTGTTTTTAAGTGTTATCTTCATCTTCCAGATCATCCTATTATCTACCACTAGAATAGCTGGCTGGATTAAAGCATTATACAAAGAGCTAACAGAAAAGGACCCGTTCTTAGTTAGGTTCCATCGAAATTCATCTGGCTCTTCCGACAATTATACATGTGCCAGACGTTGTAGCAACATGATGCAAGAGTCAAGTCTAAAACCAATTAAATCCCTTCTGAACGTTATATTTGGCGGGAATGATTCAAACACTATGGCAACCGTTTCCTCCTTATAACGGACAATGGAATATAACGAAGGATATTGTTCTCGAAGGGTAGCATTATCTAGCCATTTATCCTCACAGAACCTTATCTACGTCCCATTATTAATAGAGAAAGTCCTGAAGCGTAAAAAATGTTTTTTTGATGCCATCAGACCAGCCCAAAAGTGATAGTCACCAGGTTTCCAAACCATTTGGGACAAAGCCTTTGAACCAATATACTTTCTCTTAACAATAGTTTGCCAAATCCCTTCCTCATTTAATAACTTGTAGAGCCATTTACTAAGGAGGCCTGTATTCTTCACCTATAGATCATGAATATCGAGCCCACCCTGTTCTTTGGGTCTACACAAAACACTCCATTTAGCCAGCCTATACTTCTTTTTCTCATTATCTCCCTGCCAAAAGAATCTTGATCGGAAGTAATCCAACCTTTTTAAGACACCTTTTGGTAGTTGAAAAAAAGAAAGCATATACAAAACCATATTACTAAGGACTGAGTGGATGAGCACCAATCTTCCCCCTATAGAGAGAAGTTTGCCTTTCCAACTACTCAAACGTATGTGTAATCTTTCCTCGAAAATTTTCCACTCTGCATTTGTAAGCCTTCGGTAGTGTACCGGAATGCCCAAATGTCTGATCGGAAAAGTGCCGTGATAACAGCCGAAGAGTTCAGTATAAAGACCAACCTCCATCTGGGCCTCGCCGAAACAAAACAATTCACTTTTATGGAAATTAATTTTTAATCCAGAAAGCTGCTCAAAAGCCGAAAGTATGAGTTTTAGATTCTTGGCTTTTTCAAGATCATGCTCCATAAAAAGAATTGTATCGTCTGCATATTGAAGTATAGATAACCCCCCATCTACAAGGTGGGGGATCACACCTTCAATTTGGCCATCAGACTTAGCCCGCTCAATCAAAATGGATAACATATCAGCTACTATATTGAAAAGCATGGGCGATAATGGGTCTCCTTGTCTTAGCCCTTTCTTAGTCTGAAAGTAGTTGCCAACATTGTTGTTGAATTTGATGGCAACACTACCTCCGACTACAAAGCTTTCAATCAAGAAACACCATTCCGCTGAGAAACCTTTCATTCTAAGAGCTTGTTGTAGAAAAGACCAATTAACTTTGTCATAAGCTTTCTCAAAATCAATTTGAGAATTACCCCATTCAATTTATTTCTATGGAGTTTATGAACCGTTTTATGCAAGGTAGCCACACCGTCCAAAATGTTTCTACCTTGCATGAAGGCAGCTTGTGAAGGCCTAACAACATGATCAACCACAGAGTTCAACTTGATAGTGGCAACCTTGGTAAAAATCTTGAAGCTAACATTAAGAAGACAGATCCGTCTATATTATTGAATCCATTCTGCTTCATTAAGTTTAGGCAGTAAGATGATTTCACCAAAGTTCAACCGAAATAGATCTAGTTGACCCTCATGTAAAGCACTAAACATGTTCAAGAGATCAGGTTTGATTACATCCCAATAAGTTTGATAGAACTCAGCGGGGAAACCATCCGGACCAGGTGCCTTATTATGCTCCATTTGGAAAAGAACTAATTTGACTTCTTCCTCAGAATAAGGAGCAATCATATAGTTGTTTTCCTCCACAGAAACTTGGGGTACATCATTAATTTGGGATTCATCCATTGAGAAAGTGCCTTCCTTCGGATCCCCAAACAAACCCTCATAATAATTCGTAATGTAAGACTTTAGATGCCCGTGTTCTTCAATCAACTCGTCATTATGCCTTAAGGAATGAATACGTTTCTTCTTGTGTCTGCCATTGGCTACACTATGGAAGTATCTAGTATTTGAATCCCCATGCAAAATAAATTGTGATTTAGAACGCTGATACCACTTGAGTTCCTCCTCGTGTAGTAACCGGGCAATCTCCGCATTTGATTGGCTTTTTAGCTCAATTTCCCGTGGAGTAAGAAACCGGGTCTCTGCTAAAGCTTCGAGATCATCAATAGTAGCTGAAAGTCTAAGTTTTTCTTTTTTGAGAATACCAGCAGTGTGACGCGCCCAACCCCCGAGATGTTTCCGTGTCAAACGCACTTTATTATTCCATCTCTTGATTGGGTTATCACCAGCAACCAGCCTTTTCCAAACTGCTTTCACCATATCGTGGAAACCATCACGAAGCAGCCGTCCAAGCTCAAATTTGAAAGGATGGCCATAACGTGGTGATGGCAAACCAGTGGTTAGCAAAATAGGAGCATGATCAGACAGAGCCTCAATATGTTCTAGAGCGCGTACCGAAACTAGAAGGAAGTAGGCTTCCCAATCTGAGTCCATCAGTACATGATCAAGTTTTTTGTATGTTGGTTCTGATAAAGAATTAGCCCAAATAAATTGTCTACCAATCATGTTTACTTCCTTCAAGTCAAGACTATCAATGACAGCGTTAAAAAGGAAGGGCCAATTATCATCGAAGCGGCCTTTGCTCTTCTCAAATGGGAACCAAAGCAAGTTAAAATCCCCCTATAAGAATAGGGTACGAATTATCTTTTGCTAAGTTCACCAATTCTCGAAGGAAATCGGCCTTGAAAGCCTCTTGATCCGCACCATACACAGCAACCAGACCCCACACAAAATTATCAGCTTTGTTACGGATGTGTAGTTTAATATGAAACTCCCCTTCCGCAACAACTAATATATCCATGGTGTCTGCCCGCACGCCGAGTAAAATGCCCCCAGACCGTCCCCTGGGTGGATGAGAATGCCACACAAAATCTATACCACCTGATAGGCGATCTAGTATAGTTTGTGAAAATTCTCGTCTTCCTGTTTCGGAGATAGCCACAAAATCCAAATTGTGTTCCCTAGAACATAATGCAATGTGTAATTGTTTAGCCAAGTCTCGAAGACCTCTGCTATTCAAAAACATGCCATTCATTGGGAAACAATAATAGATTCAGGCGCAAGATCTCGTTTGCGAGATTTGTTACATTTTTTTCCAGAAGTTGATTTACTACCAGAAGCAGTTAGCTCATAGATTGAGCTTAACCTATCCTCGTCCAAACCAACTTTAAAAACTTCACCTACTAGATGAGATAGAATATGACCATCTGTTGAGATGTCTGTATCATCATCATCATCAGAGTAGGTGGGAATATAAGAGGCCGAGGCTTTTGGAACAACTGTTAACCGGTCAAATTCCGTCCGCTTCAAGACCTTAGCAGAAATAGAAACATCACTTATATTCTTTCCTAAACTAATTCCAATAGAATTAAGCTTAGAATTAATGCAAGTTGATGAAAAAGGAATAAAAGACTTGGAAGAAGAGGGATTACCAGTCGTGTCGAGATTCTTCTCTGCCTTCCTGCGCATGGCCTTCTTCAAAGAGTCCATATCCGTAGCCGAAGCACCGTCGGTGCTCACCGGATGCCATGCACTCCTACACAGCACCGGCACTGCAGAGACCTTCGCCGCAGTGACCTGCTCCACAGCTGAATCCGCCAGCGAACCTAGCTCGACTAGTGTCATATCCGCCGTCGAAATACGCCGACCGCCCTGGCCATGCTGTGGCCCAAGACCATTGGCATCCTGGCCCATCGCCGAACACACTCCTGAGGGGGTGACGCCCGCCCAGCAGATGGCGAAGAAGACCTAGCCGCAGTCGACGAGGCCTGGTGGGTCGAAGTAGGCGAGGCTGACCGGCCCGCGACAGACGAGGCCGTGAGCGTCACCGCACCCAAAAGCGAAGATGCGTCGGAGATGCCTGGTAAAGAGGGTTTCACCGCATTTGGTGTAGAAGAGGAGGCCAGCAAAAGAGACTCATCAGAACCGGACGCTACAACGTCGCCAGCCAGACCACCCAAGGCCAAAGATGCAGCAGTAGAGATCAAACCAGACCGCTGAAAGTAAGAGCGAGAGCACCATGCAGAAGCAACAATGGCTTTACCCCTTGGAGTCTGAGGACTAGGATTGAAAGGTGTGACCACAAACATTGGCATAGTAGAAACCTTGTTGACCTGAGGACCTCCCACAGCTGGCTGGGAACCCGCATTATCAATCTTCATCTGATTCCCCTGAGTCCGAGTGGTGGTATCATCAGTAGAGGGGTCCCTCCCCTTCTGTCCATTACCATTGTCCTCACCTGAATCATCTCCCTTACGACTCCAGAACATAGGGATGAAAGTAGGATCAGGGGAGAAGTCCCGGGACTCCGGGCGAAAAGTAATGTCATAGCCCTTCAACTTCAGAGTAGCAGTAGTACCAATGTAAGGACCTCTAGCATCCACACATTTCTGCAGCGCATTTGGATTCATCATTGCCACACAAATACGCACCATATTGCGACTATACAGCATCGGCAAATCCACATCCACTGTCGTACCCAGAAGAGAGCCAACCGCCCACAAGCCATGGAAGTGTCGGATGGTATGAGGAACACCCTCCACATGAATCCACACCTGAGGCAGAGCAAACTCCGGCTGAATATCCTGCATCTCCCAAACACTGATAAAAATCCGAGCATTGTGAGAAGGGACCAATATCTGAATGCCATCGACACGCTGTAAATCCACGAAAGAAGGGAAGCATACAAGAAAGGAATCATCACCATGCGGAAGGGGCTCCCATTTCCACTGATTACTGAGAGGGCAAATCCGTGTCATCTGAGACTCAATTACAGCCGCAGGCACCACCGCACCCACCATAGTCACCTTAGCCGTTGGTGTACACTTTGGAGCCAACTCTGCCTTGAAAATGCTATCAGGCAACTGATTGAAAGATTATCTTCCGTCCCATTCCCTGCCACGGTCATCGTAGGCTTGGGCAATTTCAGCGTTGGACACTTGGCGGTGGGATGAGCAGAATTGTTACAAACTAAGCAGTAATGTTGAACCGGGCAGTTTTTGGAAGCATGAGTATCTCCGGAACATTTTCAGCACTTCACCATCTTCTTTGTCTTGGTCGGATCAGTCTGACCAGAAGAATCCACTACAGCAACTGCGGGTGTTGAGACAGCAGAAAACAGCGGCGCTGGCATACTCACGGTAGGAGGCACAAACATCATGCCCGGTACCTGGGGCATCTGCGGAGGCTGAAACTGAGGCTGAAAAAGCTGCTGCGGAGGCACCGCCGGTGGTTGCGACTGAGGTACCTGCACATTCTTCTTCTTCTTTCGCTTATTCCGAGTCACCACCGGATCAGAAACAGCAGCGAGAGGTTGCACAAATTGCGGGAACATCTGTGCATATTGCTGAGGCGGAATTAAAGGCGGGTAGACATGCCTATTGAAGTTCATCGTTGGCTGGAGGAACTGCCCCGGAGGCTGTGCCGCGAACCCCGAAGGACCTTTGTCTGAACGGGGGCTGAAGAGGCCTGAACGGGATTGGATTAACCATCCCCGGCTGAGCACCTCCTGGCAGAGAAGACGCCGGCTGCTGCAACGGAGGAACAGGTGCAGGAACAACAGGCCCTCCTCCCACCGGAGCAGCGGCCGACGCAGCGCCTCCTTATCCCGCCGTTGCTGAAGGCTGGGGTAAACCAGCCATGACAGCGCGAGCGAACGATCCCGACGACCAGGGGCAGTGGGTGATTGACGCGTAGATCGATAAGGGAGACAGCGGCGTAGAAACAGGGACCGAAGGCTAGATGAGCGATGACGAACGAGGAGCAGAAGTGTCGAAGGGAATAGGTCTCCGCAGGCGCGCCGCACATCTACGAGCCGAACCCGGCCCCGTTAGGTCTCCTGCACGGACCCGGCAACCGCCAGAGGTAGATCGATCTGTGGACTCCTGGGATCTCGCAACAGAGGGCCCACCCGCCTCCGCCGAATCCGCCGCGATCGAGGGAAGGAAAGCCGCGAGCACAGGCGGCATCGTGATCCGCTTTCTCGGCAACGGACCACGCCAGGGCCCCATGCGTGGCTTGTGCGACAGCCTCAAACCCGTCGGCGACGACGACGAGCACCGCTGGTCCCCCACCGCAACGGCAGACGCCGGAGGTGAGAGCGATCTTGCGCTAGCCACCTCCACAAACCCCGACGACCGACTCCGAGGGAGAGAACCGGCCCCAGACGGCCGCTGCCCCTTCTAGGCAGAGAGAGAGTTTTTTTTTGAAACATTTTTTCTAGGCCTTGTTAGTGCAAGCTGGATGGATTGGTTGGGCGATTTTTTCCGTCCGGGTATATACGAACGGCAAATTTCGGTGGGCTGGAAAAAAAATATGGTCGGCCTGGAAAACCCAGGATTATGCCACAATCCAGCTCAATCCATGTCCTCCATGGACTAAACGAACGGGGCCTAAGGGCGTACTTTCACACCTCTTAAGATTCAGTACTCATAACATGAGTTCTCCATACATTTTTGTTCTGGAGGCAGCTGCATAGCTTCGATCAGCATGCGCTCCATCTCGCAACCTTCCTACATTCTTTCATGTTTCAGGTCTGCCTACTTCTACAGCATACCCCAATTAGTTTTTACACGCTTAATAACTTTGGACCTGAGTGTCCTTAGTCTGCTTTTCTTGATGTTGCCTAAGCACAGCGTACGTTGACGGGTCCATTCTGGCCATCAACGTAGCCAATGCTGCCCATGTGCGCATGCAACAGCACGCGAACCCACCGGCAGACGCGGTGCAGGGCGCATCAGTTCTCCCCGCCGCACCGCGCCGGACCCGAGGACGGCACGCCGACCCAGGGCTCACCGGTCCTCATCATCTTGATCGACCGCTCGCTGGCTGCTGCCTCGTCGCACCGCGCCCTCTTCCGGCAGGTGGGCGCGTCCTTGAGGAGCACGCCGAACAGCTTCACCTTCTTCTCCTCATGGTCGTGCTCTTGTTCCGCCGCGCGGGCGCGGTCCCGCTCGCCGCCGGCACCGCCTTGCACGTCCTCGTCCATCAGCAGACGCAGGTCAAGCTGCGAGACGTCCAGGAAGCGCGAGAGGAAGCCCAGGAGCTCCTCGCAGTGCCGCCGCGCCAGAGCCAGCTCCGATGCCAGCGTGTGGTTGTCTTTCCTGAGCTGCTCGTTCTCGCCGGTGAGGTCCAGACGCGGTGGCGAGGACGCCGATGAGGAGCTGTGGTCGTTTCCGGCGCCGGACGTGCTGGCCGACGCGGGAGGCAGAGGGGGCCGCGGTGGAGGGAACACAACGTTGACGCCACTGCCGGAGGATTTGGAGGACTGTGGAGTCGTCGTCGTGGCCTTCCGGCGACGGATGCCAGTTAGGAGGCTTTGCTCGCCTCGACGGAAATTCTCGTTTGCGAACTCCCATCGGTCCGGCACCACCTTCCGAAAACCCTGCACATCCATTTATATTAGCAGGGCGAATACATTTGAAATTTAGCCTTTAGGAGAGCACATAGCAAATTCTACATCTTCTAACAAATATTAATTCTTTGCTATCCAACATCATCTCTCTTTTGAATGAGATGTTCAAAAAATTCCACAGATTCAATCTATTTGTCTTCATGGACAGCTACCTCCACAACAGTTTAGGTGTCAACATCCACTCTCTGTTGTCGGAAGTAGACATCATATCTACCTGGGTTGTCATTACTATCCCATCAGAGAGGTATGTTGTTCTTAATGTTGCTCCACTAATTGGTACATGAGGTGGTAGGGTATCTTCGGTGCATACTGTACTCATGGCATAATGATACGAAGGTTTTATGGGTCAATGTGTTACGTGACCTAGGACCAGAACAGAACATTTTAGAAAAAAAAAAGGAAAGAATAACATAAGAGTCATAGAACATCAATGGCCTCGCCAAAACACAAAACTCATTTTTCCTGCGACTCTAATTTTGAGATAGCTGACCACACAATGTGTCCCAAAATGTAAAGTTTTTTTCTAAAAAAAGAGTGTCATGAAAATAATATAGCCGTCTCAACAGGATATATTCTGATCGCTTTTGTACTTTCATGAATCTCATGTTCAGATCAGATAGCTTTTAATGGTGATTTAGAAATAGTTATTTCTCAATGCGTGAGAGATAGCAAGGCCAGAAAAATAAAATGCCATAGTTTCTTTACTTTTTGCAGATATCAAAACCACATGAGTTGCCCAAAAGAGTGTACTTGTATTGCAAAAAGTTGAGTGCGTGCATAGAAACTATCAAAAGATTGATGAGATTGAGCTCTCATTTGTGTTTAACCAAAACTTGTGAGAAAAATAGTATGCTAGTGTAGGTTCTTTTCATGGGATCACATAACCCAAAACCCCTTAGATTGGTCACACTGAGGTTCTAGTCTATGTTGTTATCACCATAGTGGATAGTATGCGTCGTAATATATAAAAACTCATTTATTACCTTGTAGGCTCATTTTACCTTAGGAACCACTATATGATGATAACATATTAGGTTGCAGTCATGTCATCAAAATGCATAGTTGGTACTCCATCCACGTGCCACATAGTCTTAGATACTCTCTTAGATCTGACACATTGAGAAATAACTAAGACTACCATTAAGAAATATTTTTTAATGGTAGTCACATAGTTTTAGGAAATAACTAAGAATATATCTCTTAGATACTCTCACGCATTGAGATACACATGTGGGTAGAGTGAATCTCATTGAGATAGCTTTTAATGGTGATTTAGAAATAGTTTTAGGAACCACTATATATTACTCCAACTATGGGTAGTCTTAGATACTCTCTTTGTTTTTTAATAGATCGCGTTCTAGGATTTACTAAGGTCAAACTTTATCAACTTTCACCAAAAAATATAGAAAAGAATATTAATATTCATAATATCAAATGTATATACTATGAAAAATATACTATATAACGATTCTAATACTATAGGTTTTATATTTTAGATATTTTTATGTCTTGTTGCTAAATAATTGGTCAACGTTTAAAAAGTTTGGCTTTGACTAAACCTAGAACAAGATCAAATTGTAAACAGAGGGAGTATATGTTATTCAAACAAGGAGTATCGGCTTCCATTTCTTGGGAAATGCTGGGTGCGATTTCTTAATTTTCAATCAAAACGAACCACTTTTTGTGACCGTCACCTCCAGATAACGGGCCGTGGAACCACTAAACCTAGTCAAACAAGGAAAAGCAGAGGACCGGAGTGTAGTTGGTAACCGGAGCATCTCTGCGTTCAACGTTTCTCACCCACCATCTTCCGCCTCGATCGATCTTTCCCTCCATTTTCTCAAAGCGGACAGGTGTCCGTACGTAGTCTCAGCGTGGGAAACTGAACTAGCTAGTTTATTGACTTAATTACGGGATGACACACGCATATGCGCAGGCACACGTAGCAAACTTGTTACCCACCTTTTCAATGGTCAGCACACACATGCTCTATAAAGTCGCATGCGATGACATGACACGACACGACAAGGAAAACGCTTTGCTCGTTTTCTACGTTTTAGGTCGACCAGAAAGTCTTTGTCAGTGTCATATCTTCTTCGAGACTTTTTTATTCTGCCTTAGTCGCTAATCCTGATTAGTCCGATCCAACAAATACTCTATTTATTCTATACAAGTATAATTAACTAGCTAGCTAGCTCGAGATGTTTCAACCATGCATATTCACTCTGTTGCATAGTTCAAACGCGCTTTATTACAAGGACCCCACCGCGCACAGTGGAACATGTGCCGCAAGCAGATTAGCTTGGACGACCGATCAAGACAGCAAAGTCCATCGATTCCCAACCAGAAACATCCTTCCGTGCATGGCACGTGCCTTAGCTCCGTCCGTGACAGTGCTTCTAGCTTTTTACTGGCGACCGATCGATATGATCTGAAAAGGAGGAGAAGAATGTACGTACAGGCCAGCTGTGCTCTGTGCACCCCATACTAGCAGCGACGACTACGTACGTGATTTGGTTTGGTTGTCGTGTGGACAACAAAAGCATGACAAGCTTTTCGGTGGACACGTCATGGGCGTGTCTGGAAGCTGCCGGGCGTATCTCATCTGATCGATCTCTTCCCGTACAAGCTAGCTAGGCTCGCTCAACCACAGTTCTGGATCAGCTAGCATCTCTAGGACTCTAGCTAGCTAGCGAAAGAGCTTGCTGAAACTAGCTGCCAACAACTAATTAATTGACTGCTCAGTCCAAAACGCAGATTAAAGTAAGAAGCACCTCGACGTGCAACGTACGGCGAGCTTAAGCTGCTTGTGGATCATCGATTCGAGCTCGGCCGGGCAAACACAAATAATCAGAAACCAAGCTAATTAATCTAAGGAGTACGATTAGTAATCTGGTATGGAGTGTGGATGGAGTATGAACGTACGTAGGTGTTGAGCTGGCGGACGAAGGAGGAGAAGTTGCAGTGCTTGAAGTGGAGCGGGAGGAGGTCGCGGGCGAGCTCCACGGGCTTCCACACCACGACCGACCGCCCATGCTCCCCCCACGAGATCACATCGTCCGTCCTGCGTTCCTCCACCATCTGGTGGGTCTTCGTCAGGAACGGCGCCGGCCCACCGACACCCTTCTGCTGCTGCTGCACCATAGCCGCCGCCGCAGCCGTCGATCACCTACTACTTACTTAGCTAACTCTCTCTCTACCTCTACTGATCACTCTGTGTTTATGTATGTATAAGTGGTTGTAGACTATTACTGACTGTGTAATCAAGGAGCTAGTAGGAGGCGGCGGCGGAGAAGAGGAGGAGGGCGGTGAGGAACTCCCAGCCCCAGACGTAGAACCCGGTCACGACCGCCCTCCGACCGCGGACTCCCGCCTCTACTCCCATGTAACCCGGCACGATGGTGTGTGGCTTCAGCTGGTTTGTCCTCGCGATCGATGCCTCTCCTTCTTCGCTTCTCTTCTACCTCCGACGATGATGCCTCTCCTTCTCTTCTACCTCCGACGACGATGCCTCTCCTTCTCTTCTAGTTCTACCTCAGGTAGCCTCGCTCGCCCCTGCAGCCGCGCGCGCGCGGGGCTTATAAAGGAGACGGGAGGAGCGAGCTCGGGCCTCGGGTCGTCAGTCGCGCACGCCGTCGCAGGCTCGGCGGTTGCTTTCGGGGCTTTGGTGATGGCTCTGGTTCCGATCGGGTCAGTGTGTCTCTGCGCGCGCCGGTCTAAATAAGAAGCTTCCTCTCCTCTCCCCTCCGCTCTAGCTGGTCAGTGTCGTGGGAGCTGCGTGCTCTGCTCACGTCCGTGGACTGGGCGCGTGGGCTCGCCGCGCGACAGTTGTGCCGTGCGCACAAGGTTTACGGTGGGACGTGTGTAGGGAGGACCTCATGCGATGCAAGGACGAATCGGGTGTCCTTTCGTCAACGCCTGGGCCTTCGAGAGATTTCGGGACAGGAATTTCTTCCTCTTTCCGTCAGGCTCTTTTTCTTCTATCTTCGGCCGCGCGGGAAAGTGTGTGAACCACCCAAAGGCGCGCGGGTGGAAAAGCGACGCAACGGCAATGAAGCGGAATTTCGTGGCGGCTTTGTTTGGCGTGTTGCATCGCCCGTAGATCTATTTGTACCGAGGATATATTAATATCACGATGACAGGGTTTATCCATTTTGCATCCAAGTGTATTTTGAGGTTTGCGTATACTAGGGTTCATTGTAATGCTAAAGACCAACAATAGAATCTTCTGAATGCTAAGGATGGAAAAGAAGATCCAACGGCTACCAATGTTTTGGATTTGCCAGTCTTGATCGACGGTCAATGTTCAAAGTTATCTGTACACTATAGTATAAAATGGTACGGTATTGTAAGGAATAAGACAAGATTAAGATTAGATAAAAAGTACTACTGCAAATGGCTGGTCTTTTGAATAATATTTCCCTCTCGATGTTTGGGAAGCAAGTGAAAATTTCTAAACCGGAAAAGTTTGATTTTTTTGCCGCCAAGGACCAAAGCGGTTTCCTTCCTATGTACTCCTACTCCACACAAAGGCGGCTGCCGAACACGTCAGAAAAATAAAGCCGTCCTCTAAAAAAACAGAGCCGACGTACTAAGGCACACGTGCGCAGCGCCACGCTGTGGACGAGTGAGAGATCAGCCGGGCCGGTGCGCGAGGGGAGAGGGTGGGGAGATATAAGAGGCAGCGAAGGAGTGAGAAAACACACAATTTTTTTGTGTGCATAGGTCCTTAAATTTACTACTAGTGGAGGAGTACCTCATGTCAGGAATCTATCATAACTTTGCTCTGACATCGAATCGCCTCCTCCTCTTCGCTGCTCTCACGCTGCCTATTTTTTTTTTTCAAAAAAAAGCTCACTGCCTTCCTTGTGTTCCCTTATGTAGCTCAAATTTGACCAAATTTTATTAAATTGTCAAGATATAAAATCTTATAGTGGCGATCATTTAAACATTTTGTCCATACTTTCGTTGGCGCACGTGTGTCGATCTTCCACCAAGTAGAAAGAAACATCAACTGAGGGTGGAAGGTTGGGAAGAGGATACATGGGGAAGTTTGGCACGTCAGAGGTGGCTGATGTCGTGAGTTTTGTGCGCTCCAACGAAGGAGCGAGCATGCGTTGCTTGCAAGGTCATTTTTTACTATTCGCATGACCAAATTATAGAGAAATATCCATGTAACTTCATGTTTTATTTGGACTATTTCATCAATTTCTTATCCTTTTCAATTTTGAAAATTATGGTTTTTAATGTTTCATAATATATTGCATTAAGGAACATAGTGAAACATTACAAAGCTTTGATTAATAGAATTGGAAGGAATCATGCTTAGGTTCTCAAAACTAAGATAGTATGGTTAGAGCTCAAGGAGCGACGACCATGCTTTGGTATCGCCCCACTGTTCAAGAAGAGAGCTTTGGTGCTGGTGCGGAAGTTTATATCTAGGGATCTCTTCCTCGGTCCTCGCATCGTCTCCTTGTGACACTGCTCAGGTGGAAAACCTAAAACCGTCATCGCTGCCCCCTCCTCCACCTCACTATTCTCCGTCGCCGGCACACAGCGTCGGGCAAAGAAGGCCGGCGGCTGGCGACAGCGGGACCGGTTTTCTGGCGTGCTACGGCGCGCCCCCACCCCCGCATGCCCTACTCCCCTAAGATCCAAATCCAGCCCATCTGACCCTCTCCATCCTGGGCTTCTGGCTACTTGGCAGTGCCCATGCCTCTGCCAATGTCCGCCCCTACTAGACTCTGCGCCGGAGGTGAGCTCCCGGCTCTAGGTCGGGTTGTGCATGGCTGAAGCCCCCGCCTGTTGCCGACGCTGCAGGTCAAGTATGCAGGCCCTGGGTCCAGACCCTTCCCTCTCTGATGCGCTATGGTGTGGTTCCACCGGCGGTCCCTCACCCTGCTTTGTCGGTGGCCCTGCAGCTACTTTCCTTCAGGCGGTTTGCATCCTCTCGGCTGGGCTTGTGGTGGTGCTGTCATACCTCCAATCGCATGGTGGACAACTTCAAAAATGAGGTGTGCTACAATGAGAAATCCTTGCTCCAGTTTGTACCAGAGCCAACCATGATGGCGCTTGATTAGCATCGTTTTACCTCGTTGAGGGCATGGTCTTGGTGAAGCACCCCATGTTAGCTCCTCTCTATAGTTCCAAGCAAAAGCTCCACAATAACAATGCATGCGGGTGTCGTTTTACCTTGTTGAAGGCGTGACAAGGGAACCTCGTGTTGCTTGTCTAGCCCACTCTTGTTGGTTGTGCAAGCTTGACTAAATCTGATGGTGATGGTAATGGTCGTGAGTTTCGTGTTACTGTTGCGGTCTCGGTTGATCAGCCCCCTTTGACAAGGCAGGTCCCCTCCCCCTCGCAAAGTGCGTGGGGATGTCCCTTTGGCTGAGTCTGTGGTCAAGGTTTGTGAATTTGGTGGAATCTCGGTCTTGTGATGCCCTTAGATTGTGTTGGCAGAAACTCCTCACAGTTCTGGCACTCAATTAGATGGCGAGCTTTGTTCTGCATCATTCTCTTGGCGGAATAAGGCCCTTCGACTATACTAGCTTCACTTGTTGGTCCCCAGCTACTGCTTCGCCTCCTAGTGGATAGTCACCACGCAATAAGTTGGTGGCGCTGCAATCTGCAAGGTCTCGGGATTGTGATGCCCTTCGGTGGCATTAGTGGCACTTCTCTATGCACAGCATTTGCATGTCTTCCTGGTGATGGTCATCATGCAAGCACGCCAATTGTGATTCTCAAGTGCACCTTTCACCCATACCCCTTACCCTTGTTGTGTGTGTGTGTGTGTTGGTGTGTGTTATTTTTGTTTTGTCTTCCCTACAGTTCCTCCCTATAAAATCCGGTTCATTCAAGCCCTTTTTTAATAGGCTGCAAAGCCTTATAGACAAAAAAAAGTGAATACGATTCAGCTGGAGGGTCTTCTCCCTCCGACGGTGACCATTCAAGAAATAGAAGCGATGACAAAAGATTGCAGATGGAGCGACAATAATACCTTAACCGTTGACAACACATTCTCAAAGATATTGCATCCACTGGGTCCTTTGTCTCCATACGAGTTCACATCCCACCGGTGGTTCTCCATACAATTTTTATGTCTTATACACTTCAGGTTTCAAGAAATTGAGTTCTAGAAATTGTTGATCCATCACTGAGCCCAATCTCAAGGTGGCCCCAATGTTAAATCTGGGGTCTAGTATTGGACACATTGTCATCCATCTCTAACGGTTCAACATGAACATCAAGAAGTTTGTATTCTCACCATGATCATCAACAAACATAGAAAAGCTTGTCTGACCACTACTCGTGAGGTAGTCTTGGATTTGAAATTCGTTCAGAAAATAGGATATGTTCGTTTGGCTATAGGTGGTTTCGAAACTTTGATCAAGGCATACAATAAAAACCTCATGGAAGCAACAAGCATCACATTCAATATGTGGTCATCACTATCAATAAGTAGAGAGAATCATCTCCGAAACTGTTGGTTGGGGATGTTTTCACCAAGTACCATCCCTGAAATTGTGCCACCTTCCTTGATAGAAGGAGAATACCTAGTGTGACATACAAGCATCAACTGCCAACACCATTAGCATTTGAGGAGATAGAAGAATCAACCTTGACGCGAGCATCATATTAGAATTAGATTGAGAAGGACCACAACATAGCACGATTTACACCTCAAGACTCCCCCGGCGCTGTATTTTCTGAAAACCTCCAACAGGAAAGCTCGAAGTGGATGGTCCTCTCGTAGGTCTTGTCCACCTTCTAGAGGCCGTCGAAACTAGACATGAAAACGCACACCGCCATACAACTCAAACGTGTGTGCCATAGAGGCTTCTCCTTGTGGGACTGTCTTAGGAACAACTCATTGTAGATGATGTACTCTGATACGTCATAAACGTATCTATAATTTTTTATGCTCCATGATTGTTTAGTATCAATTTTGTTATGTTTTTTCTACACTTTGAGGTATTTTTATACGTTTTACGGAACTAACCTATTAACAAGATGCCGCAGTGCCAGTTGGCTGTTTTCTGCTGTTTTTGGTTTTAGAAAAGCTAGTAAGAAAATATTCTCGAAATTGGACGGGACAAAAGCCAAAGTCAATATTTTACTGAAGAGAACACAGAGTCCGAAGGGGGGGCCACGAGGTGGCCACACCCTAGGGCGGCACGACCTAGGGGGGCGCGCCGCCACTAAGCGTGGGCCCCTCAGGCACCCACCGACCTTGCCCTTTGCCTATAAAATCACCTCGATGCAAAAACCCTAAGTACCCGATCAAATCTCCACGAAACAGTCTATAGCCTCCACCATCTCCATCCCTAGATCGGGGGGATCTGAAGCTCTTCCCGGCACCCTGTCGGAGGGGAGAGATCATCCCGGAGGCCTTCTTCATCACCATGCCAGCCTTCGGAGTGATGCGTGAGTAGTTCACCCTTGGACTATGGGTCCATATAGTAGCTAGATGGTTGTTTCTCCTCTTTTGTGCTATCATGTTTAGATCTTGTGAGCTCCGTTCATGATCAATATCATCTATTTGTAATCATACATGTTGTGTTTGTGGGGATCCGATGGATATTGAGATACTATGTCAGAAAGATTATTGATTCTATCATATATATATGTTATTTGTGATCTTGCATGCTCTCCGTTGTTAGTAGATATCTTGGCCATGTAGATGCTTGCAACTCCAAGAGAGAGTATTTATGCTCGATAGTAGGTTCATGCCTCTAGTAATCTGGGGAAGTGACAGAAATCTCTAAGGTTGTAGATGTGTTGTTTCTACTAGAGAGAAATCAACAATCTTTTGTTCATGTAATAATTGTATTGTTTACTTTACACACATTGCTTAATGCAATTATCTATTGCTTCCAACTTAATACTGGAAAGGGTTCGGATGATAACCTGAAGGTGGATTATTAGTCATAGATGTAGTTGGATTACGGTCTATTATGTTGTAATTCCCAATCAAATCTCATAAGAGTCAAGATGTCTAGTATATGCATTGTTATGCTTTCTCAATCTGTCAATTGCCCCGCTGTAATTTGTTCACCCAACATGTTATCTATCTTAAGGAGAATACCTCTAGTGAACTGTGGACCCCGGTCCAATCTTTATTATTGATATTCCATCTAATGTTACCTTTTACCTTTTACAAGCAACTACTATCTTCCACATTATACGTTTAATCCTTTGTTTTCAGCAAACCAGTGAGATTGACAACCTCACTGTAAGTTGGGACAAAGTTTTGAATTTGTGTTGTGCAGGTTCGAAGTTGTTAGCAATACCTTCGAGTTGTTTCCTTACTACTACTGGTTCGATAACCTTGGTTTCATAACTGATGGAAAACTTGCTGTTGTGTTCATCACACCTTTCTCTTGGGGTTCCCAACAAGGCTCTACAGTTAACTGAGCCGCATCATACTCTAGGCCTCAAGCCCCACGAAACCGAGACAAAACCGCATGTCCTTGTTGAGGTTCTCGTAGAAGGGAAGTACCTCAAGCGACTCGTCTGCTGGATTTGCATGTTGGGGACTGTTGCTTATCTGAGAGATCCACAATGGTGGTGGCACTAAGTCCCTCTGCCTCTCAATTTCTCGCCTGCCATGGATGAGCCAAAGCTGAGAGAGGAAACCCCAAAGATCTCGATCTAGATTTATTGGACTAGAAAAGCAGCCTTACACCTCCAAGTAAATATGAAAACATGGAAGGAGGCGGAACCGAGTGATGCCACATTGTAACTTGAATTGGAAACAAATACCGAAACAACAAAAGCAAATATGATAACTTATACAGACGAAATATGGTACAAAATAGATACGGAAGTGGGTGTTCGCATGGAGTAAGGTAACTTCAGGATCATGCAAAAGGATACAACCAAATTTACCTTGTGCAATAGGTTGTGCCTATGCAGTTCCTGCTCCTTTAAACAACCAAGGGGATGGTCATGGAAGTTTTCACCTAGAGGGTAGTCGCCACGGAAGTAGTCTCAACGGCGTTGCACATTTGGTCAACTCAAACGATCATGTAATTTATATTCATGAATAGAAAAAACAATTGTAAAGAATGGATTTCATTGAATCTCGAAACAGGCTATTCGTCTCGTTTTATAAATAAAGAAATATCAGCCAGGCATACAACAATATCGACGCTAACTGCGCCAAAAGGGAAAAGAAGAAAAGGAGGCAACGCTGGGGCCTCAGCACATCATAGCGCAAGAAAAAACCAAAATAAAGAGACATAGCCACCACCGAGACCGGGACGAAGCAGACCCCATGAAGGAGGAGTAGGGGCCACGAAGAGGCCCGCCTGTCCACGCAACTACTCGAGAGTGTCGTCCAGTTGCTTCCGGTCCTTCCGTCTAGCTAGTGGGGACCACTGCTAAAAAAGACAAGAAAATTTAAAACGAAGTCAGACGCCCGTCGCGGGTATACGTACTCAATCACCATTTTATTACGGATGTTTTACACGGTCTAGATCAGGACCGCAAACATTAGCAAGAAGAGACGACATCTTCCTTCGACATGGTTCGCCTCCGCTTTCAAGAACTTCCCTTGGAATCTATCATAACAGACAATAAATTATAATAATATTTCTTGGAATTATCGTAAGGTATGGATTTTTTATAAATATAATGCGTTAGAGTGGACCGCTCGTGGTTGCACGTGCCTTGAGTACTGTTTTTGAGGATGCCTCAAATAGGGTTCATATTTAGAGCAAGTGCAATAAAATATAGTTAGCTCATTATAAGAAAAATAAAATATTAAAATTTTGATGATGTGGAGGAGAGATAAGAGGGACGAGAATATAAGTGAGCTGTAAGTTACAGGCAGACTCTAGCAGTCTAGCACCTGCTCTCACACAGTTTGTGAGAGTAAAATATGGATCATATATTAATTAAATACCACTCTTTTATAAATAACCATTATACTATATGACTGACTATAGATAACATGGCATTTGACAACAGTCAGCTATTGAACTTGCTCTTATCTATCGACCATTGATTATTTCGAACGTACAAGAAGAGTGGCGACAAAGTCCGTCCGTGAGCTGGATCGTTTAATCGTCAGATCACGCCGCCACTGCTTTCGTTACGATGGAACGAAATGACACGACAGCAAACGAATTAGTCACATTGATCAAGGACTGTCAGTTAACCAGGTTCACTTTTCCTCGCAGCAGCACGAAACGGACGCGACGAGCCGTCGGCCGGGCAGACGCGAAACGGCACACCACCATGCTAGCAATCCTCGGCCTGCACGATCGAACGCGAACCTTCCAATCCCTGTACGGGCAACACGCCGTGCTCTCGTTGGCCCAGTGAGAACCCGTCTTGAATATAGTAAACCTTCCCGACGAGGCCCATTCGGTGTGGTCTCTACCAGGCTAGGGTTAACAGGGTATCCTATCTCCCTTAGTCTATAAATAGTGGAGCAATCGTTGTATGTGACTTTATCAGAGACATATCAATAAAGCTTCTCTCTGTTCCTTGTGTCAATTTCTTGTGTAATCTTGTGTGCCTTCGACTTTAGTCTTCTTCCTCGGTTGTGGAGCAGCCTCAGGACCGGCCAGCCGACAGGGGTTGTTCAACACGTTATCAGCACGCGTCTCCCCGTCGAGCCTCTGTCAAGCCACCGTCGAGCATGCATCATGCAGGCTTTCGTTGAAGCTAATCCGAAATTGATCGCAAAAATGGATTCGTTGTTCGATTTCCTTTTAATTTTTGCATTTAGTTCGTAGATCAGATCTTATCTATGGTACGGATTTTCCTTCCGGGAGTCGAGCTGACCTGCTGTCGCCGACCAATGTCGATTTAATCACTCTCGGATCAGGAACTTGTACTGTATTATAGGGATACGGTACACATGATTCGGCTGATCACAATACCGCCGCGAGCACCGGCTGTGTAGATCGCGCTGATTTTTAGCAGATCGGATATACCAAGTTTTTTTTTCCGTTTGTTTTCTGTTCCATGCAAATGCCATGACCACTGCTCGAGTTGGGCACAGCGGCCGCAGCCCCGCTGGCCGCGCGCTGGGCCGCCGCCGACTCGCTGGCCGCGCGCTGGGCCGCCGCTGCCCCGTCGGCCCCGCTGGCCACGCGCGCCCGCGCCGAGCCGCCGCTGGCCACCGCGCGTCACTGCTGGCCGCCGCGCGTCGCTGCCGGCCACGCCGTGCCACGTCCGCGTCGGCCCCGCTGGCCGCTGACCGCGTCGCGTCGTGCTGCGTGTGCTGCTGCTGAGCCCTGCTGGCCGCCGCGCTCGCATGCACGCGCCGTGTCTGCGCCGCACCTTGCCACCCACGACGCGCGCCGCCGTCGGCGCGCCCTAGCCGCACGCTGTTGTGCCGAATGTGCCGCGCCGCCCGCGCCTGCACGCTCTGCTCGCCGCGCCGCGCGCACTTGCGAGCTCCGCTGGCCGCGCCGCGCGCGCTCGCGAGCCCGGCTAGCCGCGCCCGCCCACTCTGCTCACCGCGCCGCGCGCGCTTGCGAAGCTCGGATGGCCGCGCCCGCCCGCTCTGCTCGCCGCGCGCGCCGCGGCCCCGTCCCAGCTGTAGTATGCGCCGCCGGTCCGGCCTGCTGCCGGCGTCGCCACCCCAGCCGAGAGCTAGTAGAGCTAGCTCTGTTCCCCCGCTAGACGGGCCGGGACGGTCTGGAGTGGGCCGGCCGCGCAGAGGCAAAAGTGGCTGGGCCGTTTTCTGGCTTGCGAAAGAAAAAGAAAAAAACAGCGGGGCGTGGGAGCACGCGATCGCTGGGCGGTTGGCCCGTTTTTGGTCTTGTTTTCGGACTGTTTTTCACAAGCTTTCGTACTATGTTTTACTACAGTTATTAATTATCGCATGATTTTAATACTTTGTATCTCATAGTTAGCTTGTACCGTTTTTAATTTAAATTTTGGAATGCCGTCATATTAAAATAATTGTATCGATTATCGCATTTATGCAACCGATTACCTGCTGTAATCTTACACACTTTGCATAAAGATGACCGGAATCGTCATCCGCGAGTTTCCGGAGTTGATCCAGGATGGGCTTAACTATCTGACTTGGGCCTCGGACATTGAGATCGTCCTCGAGGGCCGATGCATCAAGGATGCGCTGATTGCGGGGACCCCGACGGCCCCCAGCACCACCATCCCGGTGGACAACGCCAAAGCCCTGCATTTCCTCCGCCATCACACGTGTGAGACTCTCAAAAACGAGTACATGACAGAACGGAGTGCTTCTGCCCTTTGGACCTCCCTCAACAAGCGGTTCTCTAGGCTTAAGTACACCATTCAGCCACAGGCGGAGGCAGATTGGATTCGTTTGAGGTTTGCGGACTTCAAGACTGTGGGAGAGTACAAATCCAGGTTACACCGGATTTGTACCATTCTTCAGCAGTGTGGAACCAGTACCACAAATCAGCAGAAGATAGACAAAACTCTCTCCACATTCCACCCGGACAACATCCAGTCCTCGCGAAACTTTCGCCAGGAAGGATTCATGAAATATGCAGCGCTTATTGATGCTCTCTAGGTGACCAAGGCGCAGGATAATGTTCTCAAAAAGAACTTCTCCGCGCAACCCTTCGCGGGGGGCCCAAGTTATGAGGCCAATATCGGCGCCTACAAGGTGCGCAAGCCCATCCACAAGAAACGAGGCAAGAAGGGCCCCAACTCCTCCAACCCGGCCAAGCAACGCAAGGCGGGCAAGGGGGAGGCAAGGCCCCAGGACTGCTTCCGCTATGGCTCCAAGACTCACTTCTCCAGACAGTGTTTGACCCCTAAGCACGTCGTGGACACATTCAAGGCCAACAAGAAGGCGCGCAAGACGCACCTCGTCCAGGTTGAGGCACCACTGGCGCCCGGAGCGGCTCCCGTGCACAACGTCGCGCCCGTAGTGGCGCAGGACGTAGCACAAGTGGCAGCACCTTCGGCGGTTCCCACGAACGCCACCGTGCCCATGGAGGTTGAGCACGTCGTGCCCCCCCCCACCCCAGCTAGACATTTCTACTGCCTCGATGATGATAGCCAACGAAGAGAAGCTCAACGATCTTGAGATACAGGCTGAGATTGATGGTTTCTTTGCATAATCCACCTGAGCTCCTTTTTGTTGTTATGATTTATTTCCGCAAATAATCTGATACAATTCTTCGATATGGTTGTAAGCTCTATGAGAGCATAACATTTATTTGTTTTTGGCGATTGGATGATATTTATTTTATTCATTTATTCCATTATTTGGTTGTGTGATGTTCTGAAATGTTTATGTGTTTTACTTACTTGATGTAGCATCTTCCTCGCTCCATTATATTAATTAGGCACTATATTTTAGAACACGTGTGATGTCCAAATGGAGGAAACGTGCCTTGCTGATAGCGGCACCATAAATACCATCTTGAGAGAAACAAAGTACTTTGAGTCTATTACCAAAAACCCCGGTAACATAATGACGATTGCCGGCTGCGGTCCGAATGTAGTTGGCTCCGGAAGAGCAACTATCATACTCCCAAATGGAACAACTCTGATCATTGAAGAGGCATTGTTGTATCCGGAGTCGACTCGTACTCTCTTGAGTTTTAGAGACATCCGCGCAAATGGTTTCCATGTAGAAACTGATGATGATGAGAATGAAAAGGAGTTCCTACTCATTACCAAGCGCGACGAAAATGGTAAACATGTTGTCGAAAGACTCTCTTCATTAGCTACTGGGTTGTACTACACTAAGATAGTAGCACCACCTATTTACACTACCCTTAAGACTGTCTTTATAAGCTCTGAACTATTCTGCCTTTGGCATGATAGGTTAGGCCACCCCGGTCTTAGGATGATGAGAAATATAATTAACAACTCGAATGGTCATAATGTTAATGTGAAAAATTTCCCGAATCCCGATGATTTCGTGTGCTCCGCATGCGCTACGGGGAAATTGATCATTAGACCGTCCCCCCTAAAGGTGAAGGATAAACTCCCCGCGTTCTTGGAACGTATAGAAGGGGATATATGTGGTCCAATTCAACCCCTCTCAGGGCCATTTCGGTACTTCATGGTGCTCATCGATGCTTCCTCTAAATGGTCCAATGTTTGCCTGCTATCAACAAGGAACCATGCTTTTGTAAAGTTGATCTCTCAGATCATACAAATAAGGAATAAATTCCCTGATTATCGCTTAAAGTCTATTCGAATGGACAATGCCGGAGAATTTACTTCAAATGCATTCGATGATTATTGCATGGCAACATGAATCAAACTTAAGCACTCTGTACCGCATGTTCACACTCAAAATGGACTTGCTGAGGCATTGATCAAAAGAATTAAATTCATTGCCCGACCACTCCTTCAGGGTTGTAATTTGCCAACTACATGTTTAGGACACGCGGTGTTACACGTTGCTAATCTCATCAACTTTCGACCATCGGCCTACAATATCCACTCTCCTGTTCAACTTGCGCAAGGGTCGGCACTGAAAATTTCCCACCTACATAGGTTCGGCTACCAGGTATATGTACCTATACCACCACCCCAGCGATCAGCAATGGGACCGCTCTGTAAGTCGGGGATATACGTTGGTTATGAGACTGTGTCCATAATCAGGTTCTTGGACCCCTTGACAGGTGACTGTCACACGACCCATTTTGCTGACTGCATCTTTAACGAGGATCTTTTTCCGACTTTGGGGGGAGGTAATCAACCCCTGGATGACAAAAGTCGAGAAATCACGTGGAAAGCCACGGGGATCCACGCTCATGACCCGCGCATTGTTGAGTCTAATAGAGAAGTCCAAAAGATACTAGATTTGCACTCCCTAGCGAATCAACTGACTGATCATTTTAGTGATTTAAAGACTGTGACAAAGTCGCATGTGCATGCACGCAATGCACTGGAAATGGTTGAAATACCGAAAAAAATGATGGTATACCCGCTCCTGTTCCAAGGCCTAAGAGGACGCGGAATCCGGTTTCTCAAATCCCAAGTACCCGGGGACGCCCGAAGAAAAATAATAAGAGAGATTTATTACAGTCTGCACCTGTTGAGGGGAGCCAGTTGAGACGTGGCACAAGTATGGATATTTTAGTGCACGAAATTCCGGACTTGAATTTTCCTATATCGAAAATACCCAGCGAAATTGTGTGCGCACACATCGGAGCAGGAAAGCTAAATGACCTAGCCCCTGGATTGGGAAATCCGGTAGAGCAAGAGGATGTGCCTGATGCACTCCATGACGAAATGGCCATATGTTAATTCAGGCGAGTCATGCAACCGAGTCATGGCAAATGTCGACGTTAATTTTGCCAAGAAAATTGCCTCAATCATAGATCTTGACCCTAAGCCTAAGACGCTCGCTGATTGCAAGAAAATGTCGGATTATAAAGATTGGCAAAAGGCAATCACTGCTGAATTATTATTGTTAAACAAAAGAGAGGTATTTGGACCTGTTTGTCTAACTCCTCCCCACATTCGCCCCGTTGGCCATAAGTGGGTTTTTGTTCGAAAGAGAAACGAGAATAATGAAGTAGTAAGGTACAAAGCAAGGCTCGTTGCTCAAGGTTTCACTCAGCGACCAGGTGTCGACTTTGAGGAAACTTACTCCCCGGTCATGGATGGAATTACCTTTAGATACTTGATCTCAATGGCAGTAAACATGGACTTAAAAATAAAACTGATGGATGTTGTCACCGCTTACCTATATGGTAATCTGGATTCGGACATATACATGAAAGTACCAGAAGATATCCCTGTCCCGAACCAGGATAGAGCAAACAAGAGCTTATACAGTGTTCAGCTTAAGAAGTCATTGTATGGACTAAAACAGTCAGGTCAGATGTGGTATAATCGTTTAAGCGATTTTCTTCATCAGAAGGGCTACGCGAGCAATGAAGATTACCCATATGTTTTTATACGGAGATCCCAAGATGGTTTCTGTATTATCTCGGTGTACGTGGACGATTTGAATATAATCGGTACACCTGATGATATTGAGGAAGCGAGTTCCTACCTGATGTCGGAATTCGAGATGACAGACTTAGGCAAAACCAAGTTTTGCCTGGGTCTGCAACTTGAGCATTCCCCTGCTGGGATTTTAGTTCACCAGTCGGCCTACACCTAGAAAGTGTTGGAACGATTTGGGTTTGAAAAGGCATATCCTTCTAAGACCCCGATGGTCGGAAGATCTTTGCAGCAAGACAAGGACCCGTTCAGGCCTAAAGAAGAGGGGGAGGAAATTCTGGGACCGGAATTCCCCTACTTAAATGCAGTTGGCGCATTTATGTACCTCGCAAATTGTACACGGCCGGATATTGCATTCGCCGTTAATCTGCTTGTTAGGTATAGTTCTAAGCCTACCAAGAGGCATTGGAAAGGCGTTAAGGACATCTTTAAATACATACAAGGGACCAAGGACCTTGGCTTATTTTACCAAAAGAACCAAGACCTATATGTTGTAGGCTATGCAGATGCTGGGTACCTTTCAGACCCGCACACATCCAAGTCGCAGATTGAATATGTTTTCCTTTGTGGTGGAACAACGATTTCCTGGAAATCGTCTAAGCAAACTCTTGTGTCAACTTCGACGAACCACTCTAAAATCATAGCATTATATGAAGCATCACGAGAATGTGTATGGTTTCGACGAGTAGTCAACCACATCCAGATGTCATGTGGACTGAACACCGTACAAACCCCAACAATTATCTATGAAGATAATGCTGCTTGTGTTGCACAAGTCCAGACGGGTTACGTGAAGAGTAATCTCACAAAGCATATAAACCCCAAGTTCTTCTATGCACATGAACTGCAAAAGTTGAACGAAGTGAAAGTCTTGCATACTAAGTCGTGTAAAAATCTCGCTGATTTGTTCAGTAAATCATTGCCAACATCTTCTTTCGAGAGATGTGTCCGTGGAATCGGCATGATGAGACTTAGGGAGATGCAAGGTTCAGAGGGAGAATCTTCACAAACTCATCGCTGAAATCTTGATCCCGATGATTAAGTGCTTAACTTTATAGTTAAGTGAATTGTACTCTTTTTCTCTTAGTGAGTTTTTATGAAGTTTCTCGCATGAGGTTTTTAATGAGACAATTCGTGCAACATAGCAAGAGGTATACCATGTGCGTTTCTCCATATTTTCCCACTGGGTTTTCGGAGTTTTGAGTCATGGTTATACAGATAAGATACCCAAGGGAAGTGTTGGAAAACTGGGCCGGTAGAGGCCCATTCGGTGTGGCCTCTACTCGGTGTGGCCTCTACCAGGCTAGGGTTAGCCCATGTGGGTATCCTATCCCCTTAGTCTATAAATAGATGAGCAATCATTGTACGTAACTTTACCAGATACATATCAATAAAGCTTCTCCCTGTTTTATGTGTCAATTTCTTGTATAATCTTGTGTACCTTCGACTCTAGTCTTCTTTCTCGATTGTAGAGCAGCCTCGGAACCGGCCAACCGACAGGGTTTGTTCAACACATATGTGCACAGTACTATTACGTGGACGGTGTTGGTACACCAACCCCCGCGGACGGAGGCGTTCCCGTCGACATCGCTCTCCTGGCAGACCAGGAACTAGGAAGAAGATTCCACGAGGAGAACCAGCTGATATCTATCTACATTTGTCTATTCCAAAGTCATGGCTCCCGTTCGGAACTTGATCTGCTGGCCGGCCGGACGACTGGACCGTACTACGTCTGGCTGACTGAAAGAATGCACCGGCTAGCTGCAGTGCACCCTACTCAACATCACGCGCAGATCGGTAGACCCGGGCCACGCTTGGACTGGTGTAGTAGTAGTGTTTTTTTTTTGCCAAATCTGATATTTTTTGAAAAATTTCAACCGAATTTGATTCCTTTCCAAAACTAATTCGAAATCTGATCACTCGGATCGACGTTATTTTAAACGGAGCCAAAGTTATACAGGTCGATGTCAACACGAGACAACAGGGGCAACCTAAGAAGATTGGCTCCATTTTAAACGGAGCCGATCTTTTTCTGTTTGGTTTTCTGATATGTGCGCGCCGACCTGTACAAATTTGGCGTCATTTAAATTACACTGACCCCAAATTTCAAATTAGTTTCAAGTAGGTTTAGATTCGGTCGAAGTTTCAGATTTGATAAAAAATACTACTCGGACCCGGGGGTGTGCGGTGTTTTTCTTCGCCGGGGGTTGGCTGATAATGGTTGGTTGCTGGTTGCTTGTCCGACCCGGCGATGGATCGCCTCACCAACTGAAACAAAAGCGGCGTCGAGAAAGAGAAAGGGGAAGGTGGAGTGGTTCTTGCTGACCGACGATATGATCGACGATGCTGAGGAAGACTTTCGGGGTGCCAAATCCGCACGACTTCTCCGTCCGGGTACATACGTGCACGTACGGTGATGGGCTCCGGACTTCCGGAGGGTGGGTCAGTCAAAGATAGCCTGGTCCCTTTCGATTTGCTGACTGATTTCACCCGGTTAATTAGTACACGAGTGAGACGGAGATGCCGGGAGAAGATTCTGTCCGCTTTGCTTTCCTTTGCGTCGCCTGACCGCTTAGCTGTAATAAAGGCGTGCTAATCTCCGCTCTCTATCAGGAAAAAAATGTGCTAATCTTGGTAAGTAGGTTAGTTTGCGTGCTGGATGGTCCACAATGGTGGCACCGTGTGTGCTTCATCCAAGGATTCGCATACGTCATCTCACTGACGTTTGGAGATTATGTATGGGTATGTCGTTGCAACACAGGGTTTATTTACTTATCACCCCCTCTATTTCTAACATGTACTGCACACATTTTAGTTGGTTGTGGATAAAAATAATTGAACAATGAAAAAAAAAAGGTTCGCCAATTTCGTTGGTTCATTATTAATTAAAAAGCGTTTAGTACCAACAAGTATAAAGATCAAAAAAAAAAACTACTCCCTAGGAAAGATAGAACAAAGATTTTTTAAAGTTAGCTTCATGCGAAGTAGCGCTGATGTTAGCATGACTTTCGCCACGTGCTGCCCAGAAAAACTGAAATATTTGTAAAACTTTTTAAAAACTTATAATTTTTTTACTGTTCACGGACTGTTTCAATAATATTTGGTCGGTTTTAACTCTGTTTCAATTAGTGACGTCGGCATATGACGTTATCTATGTACGGACTGAAAAAACTAGACAAATACACCAATCTCAACACAGAAAGGGACGATAGATGGAACTCCTTCACGTTAAGTTAACTGATTTTCCGAGGTAAGATAGCACTCAACTCAACCGCTTCGCACCGGCGATGGCCCAAAGGCTACCCTCCTCTTTGATGTTGCCCAAGACTAGCGGCAGCATGGTGGAGGCATAAAGAAAGCACTACAGGAATGGTCAGATGCGCCGACGGCCGTCCGCTACGCCGATGGCCAAACGTCGGGGCCGTCGGCGTAGCACCGCACCAGGCCAGCCCAACAGGCCAGCCCTCGGCGTAGCCCATTCGTCGGCGTAGTGTGCACTACACCGACGGTCACCCTCGGCATAGCGGAGGCCCTCGGTGTAGTATGCACATGCCGGCCAGCACGGACGGCGCGCTAACGGTGCCGTCGGTTAGGCCGACGGCGACCCCCGGCATAGCATACGCCGACGGCCACCCTCGGCGTACCATCAAAGTACGCCGACGGTCACCCTCGGCGTAGCCTTATGTATTTTTCATTTATTTTGTATTTGTATCAATTATTTATATTTTTTTTTATTAATTGGATAATTTCGTACCCTCTGAATAGCAGTCTACACGTCCACATGAAATGTCGTTGCGAATCTTCTCACACCCCGAGAAATTTCTATATGTTTGTAAGTGTTATTATCACATGTGGTTCTCAATAGCACTCACCACGACCACATGAAGTGCTTGCATGTGTCCCCCCTCGCATGCATGCGCTCTAACCTAGAGGCGAAGGTTCCGTACCCGTATAAGGGAGGAATCTCCCCGTTTAGGTGAAACCGGGTAGGATAGTGCCCCAACTTGTGAACCGACATGGTTTTATATCACCCTATGACCTAAACAAACACAAAACAAGAGAGAGCTACGCCGGGCTACCCCTGTCAGACGAACGTCTAGGGGGTAGACGATCCGAGTGTGCACAGAGATCAGGGTTTCGCTGGAGGAAGACCACGAGAACATCGGAATCAGACGAGAACTTGCATGTGTCCCTAGCATATGTGTGTGAGTGTGGTGAGAGGTTGGTATAGGTTCTTGCATGTGTCCCTCCTCGCATGCATGCGCTCTAACCTAGAGGCGAAGGTTCCGTACCCGTATAAGGGGGGAATCTCCCCGTTTAGGTGAAACCGGGTAGGATAGTGCCCCAACTTGTGAACCAACATGGTTTTACATCACCCTATGACCTAAACAAACACAAAACAAGAGAGATCTACGCCAGGCTACCCCTGTCAGAGGAACGTCTAGGGGGCTAGACGATCCGAGTGTGCACAGAGATCAGGGTTTCGCCGGAGGAAGACCACGAGAACATCGGAATCAGACGTGAACTTGCATGTGTCCCTAGCATATGTGTGTGAGTGTGGTGAGAGGTTGGTATAGGTGCTTGCATGTGTCCCCCCTCGCTGCATGCGCTCTAACCTAGAGGCGAAGGTTCCGTACCCGTATAAGGTGGGAATCTCCCCGTTTAGGTGAAACCGGGTAGGATAGTGCCCCAACTTGTGAACCAACATGGTTTTACATCACCCTATGACCTAAACAAACACAAAACAAGAGAGATCTACGCCGGGCTACCCCTGTCAGAGGAACGTCAAGGGGGGTAGACGATCCGAGTGTGCACAGAAATCTGGGTTTCGCCGGAGGAAGACCACGAGAACATCGGAATCAGACGAGAACTTGCATGTGTCCCTAGCATATGTGTGTGAGTGTGGTGAGACGTTGGTATAGGTGCTTGCATGTGTCCCCCCTAGCGTGCATTCGCTCTAACCTAGAGGCGAAGGTTCCGTACCCGTATAAGGGGGGAATCTCCCCGTTTAGGTGAAACCGGGTAGGATAGTGCCCCAACTTGTGAACCAACATGGTTTTACATCACCCTATGACCTAAACAAACACAAAACAAGAGATAGATACGCCGGGCTACCCCTGTCAGAGGAACCTCTAGGGGGGTAGACGTTCCGAGTGTGCACAGAGATCAGGGTTTTGCCGGAGGAAGACCACGAGAACATCGGAATCAGACGAGAACTTGCATGTGTCCCTAGCATATGTGTGTGAGTGTGGTGAGAGGTTGGTATAGGTGCTTGCATGTGTCCCCCCTCGCATGCATGCGCTCTAACCTAGAGGCGAAGGTTCCGTACCCGTATAAGGGGGGAATCTCCCCATTTAGGTGAAACCGGGTAGGATAGTGCCCCAACTTGTGAACCAACATGGTTTTACATCACCCTATGACCTAAAAAAACACAAAACAAGAGAGATCTACGCCGGGCTACCCCTGTCAGAGGAACGTCAAGGGGGGTAGACGATCCGAGTGTGCACAGAAATCTGGGTTTCGCCGGAGGAAGACCACGAGAACATCGGAATCAGATGAGTACTTGCATGTGTCCCTAGAATATGTGTGTGAGTGTGGTGAGAGGTTGGTATAGGTGCTTGCATGTGTCCCCCCTCGCATGCATGCGCTCTAACCTAGAGGCGAAGGTTCTGTACCCGTATAAGGGGGGAATCTCCCCGTTTAGGTGAAACCGGGTAGGATAGTGCCCCAACTTGTGAACCAACATGGTTTTACATCACCCTATGACCTAAACAAACACAAAACAAGAGAGAGCTACGCCGGGCTTCCCCTGTCAAAGGAACGTCTAGGGGGGTAGACGATCCGAGTGTGCACAGAGATCAGGGTTTCGCCGGAGGAAGACCACGAGAACATCGGAATCAGACGAGTACTTGCATGTGTCCCTAGCATATGTGTGTGAGTGTGGTGAGAGGTTGGTATAGGTGCTTTCATGTGTCCCCCCTCGCATGCATGCGCTCTAACCTAGAGGCGAAGGTTCCGTACCCGTATAAGGGGGGAATCTCCCCGTTTAGGTGAAACCGGGTAGGATAGTGCCCCAACTTGTGAACCAACATGGTTTTACATCACCCTATGACCTAAACAAACACAAAACAAGAGAGAGCTACGCCAGGCTACTCCTGTCAGAGGAACGTCTAGGGGGGTAGACGATCCGAGTGTGCACAGAGATCAGGGTTTCGCCGGAGGAAGACCACGAGAACATCGGAATCAGACGAGAACTTGCATGTGTCCCTAGAATATGTGTGTGAGTGTGGTGAGAGGTTGGTATAGGTGCTTGCATGTGTCCCCCCTCGCATGCATGCACTCTAACCTAGAGGCGAAGGTTCCGTACCCGTATAAGGGGGGAATCTCCCCGTTTAGGTGAAACCGGGTAGGATAGTGCCCCAACTTGTGAACCAACATGGTTTTACATTACCCTATGACCTAAACAAACACAAAACAAGAGAGAGCTACGCCGGGCTACCCCTGTCAGAGGAACGTCTAGGGGGGTAGACGATCCGAGTGTGCACAGAGATCAGGGTTTCGCCGGAGGAAGACCACGAGAACATCGGAATCAGACGAGAACTTGCATGTGTCCCTAGCATATGTGTGTGAGTGTGGTGAGAGGTTGGTGCATGTGTCCCCCCTCGCATGCATGCGCTCTAACCTAGAGGCGAAGGTTCCGTACCCGTATAAGGGGGGAATCTCCCCGTTTAGGTGAAACCGGGTAGGATAGTGCCCCAACTTGTGAACCAACATGGTTTTACATCACCCTATGACCTAAACAAACACAAAACAAGAGATAGCTACGCCGGGCTACCCCTGTCAGAGGAACGTCTAGGGGGGTAGACGATCCGAGTGTGCACAGAGATCAGGGTTTCGCCGGAGGAAGACCACGAGAACATCGGAATCAGACGAGAACTTGCATGTGTCCCTAGCATATGTGTGTGAGTGTGGCGAGAGGTTGGTGCATGTTTTCCCCCTCCCATGCATCTGCTCTAACCTAGAGGCGAAGGTTCCGTACCCGTATAAGGGGGGAATCTCCCCGTTTAGGTGAAACCGGGTAGGATAGTGCCCCAACTTGTGAACCAACATGGTTTTACATCACCCTATGACCTAAACGAACACAAAACAAGAGAGAGCTATACCGGGCTACCCCTGTCAGAGGAACGTCTAGGGGGATAGACGATCCGAGTGTGCATCGAGATCAGGGTTTCGCCGGAGGAAGACCACGAGAACATCGGAATCAGACGAGAACTTGCATGTGTCCCTAGCATATGTGTGAGAGTGTGGTGAGAGGTTGGTATAGGTGCTTGAATGTGTCCCCCCTCGCATGCATGCGCTCTAACCTAGAGGCGAAGGTTCCGTACCCGTATAAGGGGGGAATCTCCCCGTTTAGGTGAAACCGAGTAGGATAGTGCCCCAACTTGTGAACCAACATGGTTTTACATCACCCTATGACCTAAACAAACACAAAACAAGAGAGAGATACGCCGGGCTACCCCTGTCAGAGGAACGTCTAGGGGGGTACACGATCCGAGTGTGCATAGAGATCAGGGTTTCGCCGGAGGAAGACCACGAGAACATCGGAATCAGACGAGAACTTGCATGTGTCCCTAGCATATGTGTGTGAGTGTGGTGAGAGGTTGGTATAGGTGCTTGCATGTGTCCCCCCTCGCATGCATGCGCTCTAACCTAGAGGCGAAGGTTCCGTACCCGTATAAGGGGGGGAATCTCCTCGTTTAGGTGAAACCGAGTAGGATAGTGCCCCAACTTGTGAACCAACATGGTTTTACATCACCCTATGACCTAAACAAACACAAAACAAGAGAGAGATACGCCGGGCTACCCCTGTCAGAGGAACGTCTAGGGGGGTAGACGATCCGAGTGTGCATAGAGATCAGGGTTTCGCCGGAGGAAGACCACGAGAACATCGGAATCAGACGAGAACTTGCATGTGTCCCTAGCATATGTGTGTGAGTGTGGTGAGAGGTTGGTATAGGTGCTTGCATGTGTCCCCCCTCGCATGCATGCGCTCTAACCTAGTGGTGAAGGTTCCGTACCCGTATAAGGGGGGAATCTCCCCGTTTAGGTGAAACCGAGTAGGATAGTGCCCCAACTTGTGAACCAACATGGTTTTACATCACCCTATGACCTAAACAAACACGAAACAAGAGAGAGCTACGCCGGGCTATCCCTGTCAGAGGAACGTCTAGGGGGGTAGACGATCCGAGTGTGCACAGAGATCAGGGTTTCGCCGGAGGAAGACCACGAGAACATCGGAATCAGACGAGAACTTGCATGTGTCCCTAGCATATGTGTGTGAGTGTGGTGATAGGTTGGTATAGGTGCTTGCATGTGTCCCCCCTCGCATGCATGCGCTCTAACCTAGAGGCGAAGGTTCCGTACCCGTATAAGGGGGGAATCTCCCCGTTTAGGTGAAACCGGGTAGGATAGTGCCCCAACTTGTGAACCAACATGGTTTTACATCACCCTATGACCTAAACAAACACAAAACAAGAGAGAGCTACGCCGGGCTACCCCTGTCAGAGGAACGTCTAGGGGGGTAGACGATCCGAGTGTGCACAGAGATCAGGGTTTCGCCGGAGGAAGACCATGAGAACATCGGAATCAGACGAGAACTTGCATGTGTCCCTAGCATATGTGTGTGAGTGTGGTGAGAGGTTGGTATAGGTGCTTGCATGTGTCCCCCCTCGCATGCATGCGCTCTAACCTAGAGGCGAAGGTTCCGTACCCGTATAAGGGGGGAATCTCCCCGTTTAGGTGAAACCGGGTAGGATAGTGCCCCAACTTGTGAACCAACATGGTTTTACATCACCCTATGACCTAAACAAACACAAAACAAGAGAGAGCTACGCCGGGCTACCCCTGTCAGAGGAACGTCTAGGGGGGTAGACGATCCGAGTGTGCACAGAGATCAGGGTTTCGCCGGAGGAAGACCACGAGAACATCGGAATCAGACGAGAACTTGCATGTGTCCCTAGCATATGTGTGTGAGTGTGGTGAGAGGTTGGTGCATGTGTTCCCCCTCCCATGCATCTGCTCTAACCTAGAGGCGAAGGTTCCGTACCCGTATAAGGGGGGAATCTCCCCGTTTAGGTGAAACCGGGTAGGATAGTGCCCCAACTTGTGAACCAACATGGTTTTACATCACCCTATGACCTAAACAAACACAAAACAATTGAGAGCTATACCGGGCTACCCCTGTCAGAGGAACGTCTAGGGGGATAGACGATCCGAGTGTGCATCGAGATCAGGGTTTCGCCGGAGGAAGACCACGAGAACATCGGAATCAGACGAGAACTTGCATGTGTCCCTAGCATATGTGTGAGAGTGTGGTGAGAGGTTGGTATAGGTGCTTGAATGTGTCCCCCCTCGCATGCATGCGCTCTAACCTAGAGGCAAAGGTTCCGTACCCGTATAAGGGGGGAATCTCCCCGTTTAGGTGAAACCGGGTAGGATAGTGCCCCAACTTGTGAACCAACATGGTTTTACATCACCCTATGACCTAAACAAACACAAAACAAGAGAGAGCTACGCCGGGCTACCCCTGTCAGAGGAACGTCTAGGGGCTAGACGATCCGAGTGTGCACAGAGATCAGGGTTTCGCCGGAGGAAGACCACGAGAACATCGGAATCAGACGAGAACTTGCATGTGTCCCTAGCATATGTGTGTGAGTGTGGTGAGAGGTTGGTGCATGTGTCCTCCCTCGCATGCATGCGCTCTAACCTAGAGGCGAAGGTTCCGTACCCGTATAAGGGGGGAATCTCCCCGTTTAGGTGAAACCGGGTAGGATAGTGCCCCAACTTGTGAACCAACATGGTTTTACATCACCCTATGACTTAAACAAACACAAAACAAGAGAGATCTACGCCGGGCTACCCCTGTCAGAGGAACGTCAAGGGGGGTAGACGATCCGAGTGTGCACAGAAATCTGGGTTTCGCCGGAGGAAGACCACGAGAACATCGGAATCAGACGAGAACTTGCATGTGTCCCTAGCATATGTGTGTGAGTGTGGTGAGAGGTTGGTATAGGTGCTTGCATGTGTCCCCCCTCGCGTGCATGCGCTCTAACCTAGAGGCGAAGGTTCCGTACCCGTATAAGGGGGGAATCTCCCCGTTTAGGTGAAACCGGGTAGGATAGTGCCCCAACTTGTGAACCAACATGGTTTTACATCACCCTATGACCTAAACAAACACAAAACAAGAGATAGATACGCCGGGCTACCCCTGTCAGAGGAACGTCTAGGGGGGTAGACGTTCCGAGTGTGCACAGAGATCAGGGTTTCGCCGGAGGAAGACCACGAGAACATCGGAATCAGACGAGAACTTGCATGTGTCCCTAGCATATGTGTGTGAGTGTGGTGAGAGGTTGGTATAGGTGCTTGCATGTGCCCCCCCTCGCATGCATGCGCTCTAACCTAGAGGCGAAGGTTCCGTACCCGTATAAGGGGGGAATCTCCCCGTTTAGGTGAAACCGGGTAGGATAGTGCCCCAACTTGTGAACCAACATGGTTTTACATCACCCTATGACCTAAACAAACACAAAACAAGAGAGATCTACGCCGGGCTACCCCTGTCAGAGGAACGTCAAGGGGGGTAGACGATCCGAGTGTGCACAGAAATCTGGGTTTCGCCGGAGGAAGACCACGAGAACATCGGAATCAGATGAGTACTTGCATGTGTCCCTAGAATATGTGTGTGAGTGTGGTGAGAGGTTGGTATAGGTGCTTGCATGTGTCCCCCCTCGCATGCATGCGCTCTAACCTAGAGGCGAAGGTTCCGTACCCGTATAAGGGGGGAATCTCCCCGTTTAGGTGAAACCGGGTAGGATAGTGCCCCAACTTGTGAACCAACATGGTTTTACATCACCCTATGACCTAAACAAACACAAAACAAGAGAGAGCTACGCCGGGCTTCCCCTGTCAGAGGAACGTCTAGGGGGGTAGACGATCCGAGTGTGCACAGAGATCAGGGTTTCGCCGGAGGAAGACCACGAGAACATCGGAATCAGACGAGTACTTGCATGTGTCCCTAGAATATGTGTGTGAGTGTGGTGAGAGGTTGGTATAGGTGCTTGCATGTGTCCCCCCTCGCATGCATGTGCTCTAACCTTGAGGCGAAGGTTCCGTACCCGTATAAGGGGGGAATCTCCCCGTTTAGGTGAAACCGGGTAGGATAGTGCCCCAACTTGTGAACCAACATGGTTTTACATCACCCTATGACCTAAACAAACACAAAACAAGAGAGAGCTACGCCAGGCTACCCCTGTCAGAGGAACGTCTAGGGGGGTAGACGATCCGAGTGTGCACAGAGATCAGGCTTTCGCCGGAGGAAGACCACGAGAACATCGGAATCAGACGAGAACTTGCATGTGTCCCTAGAATATGTGTGTGAGTGTGGTGAGAGGTTGGTATAGGTGCTTGCATGTGTCCCCCCTCGCATGCATGCGCTCTAACCTAGAGGCGAAGGTTCCGTACCCGTATAAGGGGGGAATCTCCCCGTTTAGGTGAAACCGGGTAGGATAGTGCCCCAACTTGTGAACCAACATGGTTTTACATCACCCTATGACCTAAACAAACACAAAACAAGAGAGAGCTACGCCGGGCTACCCCTGTCAGAGGAACGTCTCGGGGGGTAGACGATCCGAGTGTGCACAGAGATCAGGGTTTCGCCGGAGGAAGACCACGAGAACATCGGAATCAGACGAGAACTTGCATGTGTCCCTAGCATATGTGTGTGAGTGTGGTGAGAGGTTGGTGCATGTGTCCCCCCTCGCATGCATGCGCTCTAACCTAGAGGCGAAGGTTCCGTACCCGTATAAGGGGGGAATCTCCCCGTTTAGGTGAAACCGGGTAGGATAGTGCGCCAACTTGTGAACCAACATGGTTTTACATCACCCTATGACCTAAACAAACACAAAACAAGAGAGAGCTACGCCGGGCTACCCCTGTCATAGGAACGTCTAGGGGGGTAGACGATCCGAGTGTGCACACAGATCAGGGTTTCGCCGGAGGAAGACCACGAGAACATCGGAATCAGACGAGAACTTGCATGTGTCCCTAGCATATGTGTGTGAGTGTGCTGAGAGGTTGGTGCATGTGTCCTCCCTCGCATGCATGCGCTCTAACCTAGAGGCGAAGGTTCCGTACCCGTATAAGGGGGGAATCTCCCCGTTTAGGTGAAACCGGGTAGGATAGTGCCCCAACTTGTGAACCGACATGGGTTTTACATCACCCTATGACCTAAACAAACACAAAACAAGAGAGAGCTACGCCGGGCTACCCCTGTCAGAGGAACGTCTAGGGGGGTGGACGATCCGAGTGTGCACAGAGATCAGGGTTTCGCTGGAGGAAGACCACGAGAACATCGGAATCAGACGAGAACTTGCATGTGTTCCTAGCATATGTGTGTGAGTGTGGTGAGAGGTTGGTGCATGTGTCCCCCCTCGCATGCATGCGCTCTAACCTAGAGGCGAAGGTTCCGTACCCGTATAAGGGGGGAATCTCCCCGTTTAGGTGAAACCGGGTAGGATAGTGCCCCAACTTGTGAACCAACATGGTTTTACATCACCCTATGACCTAAACAAACACAAAACAAGAGAGATCTACGCCGGGCTACCCCTGTCAGAGGAACGTCAAGGGGGGTAGACGATCCGAGTGTGCACAGAAATCTGGGTTTCGCCGGAGGAAGACCACGAGAACATCGGAATCAGACGAGAACTTGCATGTGTCCCTAGCATATGTGTGTGAGTGTGGTGAGAGGTTGGTATAGGTGCTTGCATGTGTCCCCCCTCGCGTGCATGCGCTCTAACCTAGAGGCGAAGGTTCCGTACCCGTATAAGGGGGGAATCTCCCCGTTTAGGTGAAACCGGGTAGGATAGTGCCCCAACTTGTGAACCAACATGGTTTTACATCACCCTATGACCTAAACAAACACAAAACAAGAGATAGCTACGCCGGGCTACCCCTGTCAGAGTAACGTCTAGGGGGGTAGACGTTCCGAGTGTGCACAGAGATCAGGGTTTCGCCGGAGGAAGACCACGAGAACATCGGAATCAGACGAGTAGTTGCATGTGTCCCTAGCATATGTGTGTGAGTGTGGTGAGAGGTTGGTATAGGTGCTTGCATGTGTCCCCCCTCGCATGCATGCGCTCTAACCTAGAGGCGAAGGTTCCGTACCCGTATAAGGGGGGAATCTCCCCGTTTAGGTGAAACCGGGTAGGATAGTGCCCCAACTTGTGAACCAACATGGTTTTACATCACCCTATGACCTAAACAAACACAAAACAAGAGAGAGCTACGCCGGGATTCCCCTGTCAGAGGAACGTCTAGGGGGGTAGACGATCCGAGTGTGCACAGAGATCAGGGTTTCGCCGGAGGAAGACCACGAGAACATCGGAATCAGACGAGTACTTGCATGTGTCCCTAGAATATGTGTGTGAGTGTGGTGAGAGGTTGGTATAGGTGCTTGCATGTGTCCCCCCTCGCATGCATGCGCTCTAACCTTGAGGCGAAGGTTCCGTACCCGTATAAGGGGGGAATCTCCCCGTTTAGGTGAAACCGGGTAGGATAGTGCCCCAACTTGTGAACCAACATGGTTTTACATCACCCTATGACCTAAACAAACACAAAACAAGAGAGAGCTACGCCAGGCTACCCCTGTCAGAGGAACGTCTAGGGGGGTAGACGATCCGAGTGTGCACAGAGATCAGGCTTTCGCCGGAGGAAGACCACGAGAACATCGGAATCAGACGAGAACTTGCATGTGTCCCTAGAATATGTGTGTGAGTGTGGTGAGAGGTTGGTATAGGTGCTTGCATGTGTCCCCCCTCGCATGCATGCGCTCTAACCTAGAGGCGAAGGTTCCGTACCCGTATAAGGGGGGAATCTCCCCGTTTAGGTGAAACCGGGTAGGATAGTGCCCCAACTTGTGAACCAACATGGTTTTACATCACCCTATGACCTAAACAAACACAAAACAAGAGAGAGCTACGCCGGGCTACCCCTGTCAGAGGAACGTCTAGGGGGGTAGACGATCCGAGTGTGCACAGAGATCAGGGTTTCGCCGGAGGAAGACCACGAGAACATCGGAATCAGACGAGAACTTGCATGTGTCCCTAGCATATGTGTGTGAGTGTGCTGAGAGGTTGGTGCATGTGTCCCCCCTCGCATGCATGCGCTCTAACCTAGAGGCGAAGGTTCCGTACCCGTATAAGGGGGGAATCTCCCCGTTTAGGTGAAACCGGGTAGGATAGTGCGGCAACTTGTGAACCAACATGGTTTTACATCACCCTATGACCTAAACAAACACAAAACAAGAGAGAGCTACGCCGGGCTACCCCTGTCAGAGGAACGTCTAGGGGGGTAGACGATCCGAGTGTGCACAGAGATCAGGGTTTCGCCGGAGGAAGACCACGAGAACATCGGAATCAGACGAGAACTTGCATGTGTCCCTAGCATATGTGTGTGAGTGTGCTGAGAGGTTGGTGCATGTGTCCTCCCTCGCATGCATGCGCTCTAACCTAGAGGCGAAGGTTCCGTACCCGTATAAGGGGGGAATCTCCCCGTTTAGGTGAAACCGGGTAGGATAGTGCCCCAACTTGTGAACCGACATGGGTTTTACATCACCCTATGACCTAAACAAACACAAAACAAGAGAGAGCTACGCCGGGCTACCCCTGTCAGAGGAACGTCTAGGGGGGTGGACGATCCGAGTGTGCACAGAGATCAGGGTTTCGCTGGAGGAAGACCACGAGAACATCGGAATCAGACGAGAACTTGCATGTGTCCCTAGCATATGTGTGTGAGTGTGGTGAGAGGTTGGTGCATGTGTCCCCCCTCGCATGCATGCGCTCTAACCTAGAGGCGAAGGTTCCGTACCCGTATAAGGGGGAATCTCCCCGTTTAGGTGAAACCGGGTAGGATAGTACCCCAACTTGTGAACCAACATGGTTTTACATCACCCTATGACCTAAACAAACACAAAACAAGAGAGATCTACGCCGGGATACCCCTGTCAGAGGAACGTCAAGGGGGGTAGACGATCCGAGTGTGCACAGAAATCTGGGTTTCGCCGGAGGAAGACCACGAGAACATCGGAATCAGACGAGAACTTGCATGTGTCCCTAGCATATGTGTGTGAGTGTGGTGAGAGGTTGGTATAGGTGCTTGCATGTGTCCCCCCTCGCGTGCATGCGCTCTAACCTAGAGGCGAAGGTTCCATACCCGTATAAGGGGGGAATCTCCCCGTTTAGGTGAAACCGGGTAGGATAGTGCCCCAACTTGTGAACCAACATGGTTTTACATCACCCTATGACCTAAACAAACACAAAACAAGAGATAGCTACGCCGGGCTACCCCTGTCAGAGGAACGTCTAGGGGGGTAGACGTTCCGAGTGTGCACAGAGATCAGGGTTTCGCCGGAGGAAGACCACGAGAACATCGGAATCAGACGAGAACTTGCATGTGTCCCTAGCATATGTGTGTGAGTGTGGTGAGAGGTTGGTATAGGTGCTTGCATGTGTCCCCCCTCGCATGCATGCGCTCTAACCTAGAGGCGAAGGTTCCGTACCCGTATAAGGGGGGAATCTCCCCGTTTAGGTGAAACCGGGTAGGATAGTGCCCCAACTTGTGAACCAACATGGTTTTACATCACCCTATGACCTAAACAAACACAAAACAAGAGAGAGCTACGCCGGGCTACCCCTGTCAGAGGAACGTCTAGGGGGTAGACGATCCGAGTGTGCACAGAGATCAGGGTTTCGCCGGAGGAAGACCACGAGAACATCGGAATCAGACGAGTACTTGCATGTGTCCCTAGCATATGTGTGTGAGTGTGGTGAGAGGTTGGTGCATGTGTCCCCCCTCGCATGCATGCGCTCTAACCTAGAGGCGAAGGTTCCGTACCCGTATAAGGGGGGAATCTCCCCGTTTAGGTGAAACCGGGTAGGATAGTGCCCCAACTTGTGAACCAACATGGTTTTACATCACCCTATGACCTAAACAAACACAAAACAAGAGAGAGCTACGCCGGGCTACCCCTGTCAGAGGAACGTCTAGGGGGGTAGACGATCCGAGTGTGCACAGAGATCAGGGTTTCGCCGGAGGAAGACCACGAGAACATCGGAATCAGACGAGAACTTGCATGTGTCCCTAGCATATGTGTGTGAGTGTGCTGAGAGGTTGGTGCATGTGTCCCCCCTCGCATGCATGCGCTCTAACCTAGAGGCGAAGGTTCCGTACCCGTATAAGGGGGGAATCTCCCCGTTTAGGTGAAACCGGGTAGGATAGTGCCCCAACTTGTAAACCAACATGGGTTTTACATCACCCTATGACCTAAACAAACACAAAACAAGAGAGAGCTACGCCGGGCTACCCCTGTCAGAGGAACGTCTAGGGGGGTGGACGATCCGAGTGTGCACAGAGATCAGGGTTTCGCTGGAGGAAGACCACGAGAACATCGGAATCAGACGAGAACTTGCATGTGTCCCTAGCATATGTGTGTGTGTGGTGAGAGGTTGGTGCATGTGTCCCCCTCGCATGCATGCGCTCTAACCTAGAGGCGAAGGTTCCGTACCCGTATAAGGGGGGAATCTCCCCGTTTAGGTGAAACCGGGTAGGATAGTGCCCCAACTTGTGAACCAACATGGTTTTACATCAACCTATGACCTAAACAAACACAAAACAAGAGAGATCTACGCCGGGCTACCCCTGTCAGAGGAACGTCAAGGGGGGTAGACGATCCGAGTGTGCAAAGAAATCTGGGTTTCGCCGGAGGAAGACCACGAGAACATCGGAATCAGATGAGTACTTGCATGTGTCCCTAGCATATGTGTGTGAATGTGGTGAGAGGTTGGTATAGGTGCTTGCATGTGTCCCCCCTCGCATGCATGCGCTCTAACCTAGAGGCGAAGGTTCCGTACCCGTATAAGGGGGGAATCTCCCCGTTTAGGTGAAACCGGGTAGGATAGTGCCCCAACTTGTGAACCAACATGGTTTTACATCACCCTATGACCTAAACAAACACAAAACAAGAGAGAGCTACGCCGGGCTACCCCTGTCAGAGGAACGTCTAGGGGGGTAGACGATCCGAGTGTGCACAGAGATCAGGGTTTCACCGGAGGAAGACCACGAGAACATCGGAATCAGACGAGAACTTGATTGTGTCCCTAGAATATGTGTGTGAGTGTGGTGAGAGGTTGGTATAGGTGCTTGCATGTGTCCCCCCTCGCATGCATGCGCTCTAACCTAGAGGCGAAGGTTCCGTACCCGTATATGGGGGGAATCTCCCCGTTTAGGTGAAACCGGGTAGGATAGTGCCCCAACTTGTGAACCAACATGGTTTTACATCACCCTATGACCTAAACAAACACAAAACAAGAGAGAGCTACGCCGGGCTACCCCTGTCAGAGGAACGTCTAGGGGGGTAGACGATCCGAGTGTGCACAGAGATCAGGGTTTCGCCGGAGGAAGACCACGAGAACATCGGAATCAGACGAGAACTTGCATGTGTCCCTAGCATATGTGTGTGAGTGTGGTGAGAGGTTGGTGCATGTGTCCCCCCTCGCATGCATGCGCTCTAACCTAGAGGCGAAGGTTCCGTACCCGTATAAGGGGGGAATCTCCCCGTTTAGGTGAAACCGGGTAGGATAGTGCCCCAACTTGTGAACCAACATGGTTTTACATCACCCTATGACCTAAAAAAACACAAAACAAGAGAGAGCTACGCCGGGCTACCCCTGTCAGAGGAACGTCTAGGGGGGTAGACGATCCGAGTGTGCACAGAGATCAGGGTTTCGCCGGAGGAAGACCACGAGAACATCGGAATCAGACGAGAACTTGCATGTGTCCCTAGCATATGTGTGTGAGTGTGCTGAGAGGTTGGTGCATGTGTCCCCCCTCGCATGCATGCGCTCTAACCTAGAGGCGAAGGTTCCGTACCCGTATAAGGGGGGAATCTCCCCGTTTAGGTGAAACCGGGTAGGATAGTGCCCCAACTTGTGAACCGACATGGGTTTTACATCACCCTATGACCTAAACAAACACAAAACAAGAGAGAGCTACGCCGGGCTACCCCTGTCAGAGGAACGTCTAGGGGGGTGGACGATCCGAGTGTGCACAGAGATCAGGGTTTCGCTGGAGGAAGACCACGAGAACATCGGAATCAGACGAGAACTTGCATGTGTCCCTAGCATATGTGTGTGAGTGTGGTGAGAGGTTGGTGCATGTGTCCCCCCTCGCATGCATGCGCTCTAACCTAGAGGCGAAGGTTCCGTACCCGTATAAGGGGGGAATCTCCCCGTTTAGGTGAAACCGGGTAGGATAGTGCCCCAACTTGTGAACCAACATGGTTTTACATCACCCTATGACCTAAACAAACACAAAACAAGAGAGATCTACGCCGGGCTACCCCTGTCAGAGGAACGTCAAGGGGGGTAGACGATCCGAGTGTGCACAGAAATCTGGGTTTCGCCGGAGGAAGACCACGAGAACATCGGAATCAGACGAGAACTTGCATGTGTCCCTAGCATATGTGTGTGAGTGTGGTGAGAGGTTGGTATAGGTGCTTGCATGTGTCCCCCCTCGCGTGCATGCGCTCTAACCTAGAGGCGAAGGTTCCGTACCCGTATAAGGGGGGAATCTCCCCGTTTAGGTGAAACCGGGTAGGATAGTGCCCCAACTTGTGAACCAACATGGTTTTACATCACCCTATGACCTAAACAAACACAAAACAAGAGATAGCTACGCCGGGCTACCCCTGTCAGAGGAACGTCTAGGGGGGTAGACGTTCCGAGTGTGCACCGAGATCAGGGTTTCGCCGGAGGAAGACCACGAGAACATCGGAATCAGACGAGAACTTGCATGTGTCCCTAGCATATGTGTGTGAGTGTGGTGAGAGGTTGGTATAGGTGCTTGCATGTGTCCCCCCTCGCATGCATGCGCTCTAACCTAGAGGCGAAGGTTCCGTACCCGTATAAGGGGGGAATCTCCCCGTTTAGGTGAAACCGGGTAGGATAGTGCCCCAACTTGTGAACCAACATGGTTTTACATCACCCTATGACCTAAACAAACACAAAACAAGAGAGATCTACGCCGGGCTACCCCTGTCAGAGGAACGTCAAGGGGGGTAGACGATCCGAGTGTTCAAAGAAATCTGGGTTTCGCCGGAGGAAGACCACGAGAACATCGGAATCAGATGAGTACTTGCATGTGTCCCTAGCATATGTGTGTGAGTGTGGTGAGAGGTTGGTATAGGTGCTTGCATGTGTCCCCCCTCGCATGCATGCGCTCTAACCTAGAGGCGAAGGTTCCGTACCCGTATAAGGGGGGAATCTCCCCGTTTAGGTGAAACCGGGTAGGATAGTGCCCCAACTTGTGAACCAACATGGTTTTACATCACCCTATGACCTAAACAAACACAAAACAAGAGAGAGCTACGCCGGGCGACCCCTGTCAGAGGAACGTCTAGGGGGGTAGACGATCCGAGTGTGCACAGAGATCAGGGTTTCGCCGGAGGAAGACCACGAGAACATCGGAATCAGACGAGAACTTGCATGTGTCCCTAGAATATGTGTGTGAGTGTGGTGAGAGGTTGGTATAGGTGCTTGCATGTGTCCCCCCTCGCATGCATGCGCTCTAACCTAGAGGCGAAGGTTCCGTACCCGTATAAGGGGGGAATCTCCCCGTTTAGGTGAAACCGGGTAGGATAGTGCCCCAACTTGTGAACCAACATGGTTTTACATCACCCTATGACCTAAACAAACACAAAACAAGAGAGAGCTACGCCGGGCTACCCCTGTCAGAGGAACGTCTAGGGGGGTAGACGATCCGAGTGTGCACAGAGATCAGGGTTTCGCCGGAGGAAGACCACGAGAACATCGGAATCAGACGAGAACTTGCATGTGTCCCTAGCATATGTGTGTGAGTGTGGTGAGAGGTTGGTGCATGTGTCCCCCCTCGCATGCATGCGCTCTAACCTAGAGGCGAAGGTTCCGTACCCGTATAAGGGGGGAATCTCCCCGTTTAGGTGAAACCGGGTAGGATAGTGCCCCAACTTGTGAACCAACATGGTTTTACATCACCCTATGACCTAAACAAACACAAAACAAGAGAGATCTACGCCGGGCTACCCCTGTCAGAGGAACGTCAAGGGGGGTAGACGATCCGAGTGTGCACAGAAATCTGGGTTTCGCCGGAGGAAGACCACGAGAACATCGGAATCAGACGAGAACTTGCATGTGTCCCAAGCATATGTGTGTGAGTGTGGTGAGAGGTTGGTATAGGTGCTTGCATGTGTCCCCCCTCGCGTGCATGCGCTCTAACCTAGAGGCGAAGGTTCCGTACCCGTATAAGGGGGGAATCTCCCCGTTTAGGTGAAACCGGGTAGGATAGTGCCCCAACTTGTGAACCAACATGGTTTTACATCACCCTATGACCTAAACAAACACAAAACAAGAGATAGCTATGCCGCGCTACCCATGTCAGAGGAACGTCTAGGGGGGTAGACGTTCCGAGTGTGCACAGAGATCATGGTTTCGCCGGAGGAAGACCACGAGAACATCGGAATCAGACGAGAACTTGCATGTGTCCCTAGCATATGTGTGTGAGTGTGGTGAGAGGTTGGTATAGGTGCTTGGATGTGTCCCCCCTCGCATGCATGCGCTCTAACCTAGAGGCGAAGGTTCCGTACCCGTATAAGGGGGGAATCTCCCCGTTTAGGTGAAACCGGGTAGGATAGTGCCCCAACTTGTGAACCAACATGGTTTTACATCACCCTATGACCTAAACAAACACAAAACAAGAGAGATCTACGCCGGGCTACCCCTGTCAGAGGAACGTCAAGGGGGGTAGACGATCCGAGTGTGCACAGAAATCTGGGTTTCGCCGGAGGAAGACCACGAGAACATCGGAATCAGATGAGTACTTGCATGTGTCCCTAGCATATGTGTGTGAGTGTGGTGAGAGGTTGGTATAGGTGCTTGCATGTGTCCCCCCTCGCATGCATGCGCTCTAACCTAGAGGCGAAGGTTCCGTACCCGTATAAGGGGGGAATCTCCCCGTTTAGGTAAAACCGGGTAGGATAGTGCCCCAACTTGTGAACCAACATGATTTTACATCACCCTATGACCTAAACAAACACAAAACAAGAGAGAGCTACGCCGGGCTTCCCCTGTCAGAGGAACGTCTAGGGGGGTAGACGATCCGAGTGTGCACAGAGATCAGGGTTTCGCCGGAGGAAGACCACGAGAACATCGGAATCAGACGAGTACTTGCATGTGTCCCTAGCATATGTGTGTGAGTGTGGTGAGAGGTTGGTATAGGTGCTTGCATGTGTCCCCCCTCGCATGCATGCGCTCTAACCTAGAGTCGAAGGTTCCGTACCCGTATAAGGGGGGAATCTCCCCGTTTAGGTGAAACCGGGTAGGATAGTGCCCCAACTTGTGAACCAACATGGTTTTACATCACCCTATGACCTAAACAAACACAAAACAAGAGAGAGCTACGCCGGGCTACCCCTGTCAGAGGAACGTCTAGGGGGGTAGACGATCCGAGTGTGCACAGAGATGAGGGTTTCGCCGGAGGAAGACCACGAGAACATCGGAATCAGACGAGAACTTGCATGTGTCCCTAGAATATGTGTGTGAGTGTGGTGAGAGGTTGGTATAGGTGCTTGCATATGTCCCCCCTCGCATGCATGCGCTCTAACCTAGAGGCGAAGGTTCCGTACCCGTATAAAGGGGGAATCTCCCCGTTTAGGTGAAACCGGGTAGGATAGTGCCCCAACTTGTGAACCAACATGGTTTTACATCACCCTATGACCTAAACAAACACAAAACAAGAGAGAGCTACGCCGGGCTACCCCTGTCAGAGGAACGTCTAGGGGGGTAGACGATCCGAGTGTGCACAGAGATCAGGGTTTCGCCGGAGGAAGACCACGAGAACATCGGAATCAGACGAGAACTTGCATGTGTCCCTAGCATATGTGTGTGAGTGTGGTGAGAGGTTGGTGCATGTGTCCCCCCTCGCATGCATGCGCTCTAACCTAGAGGCGAAGGTTCCGTACCCGTATAAGGGGGGAATCTCCCCGTTTAGGTGAAACCGGGTAGGATAGTGCCCCAACTTGTGAACCAACATGGTTTTACATCACCCTATGACCTAAACAAACACAAAACAAGAGAGAGCTACGCCGGGCTACCCCTGTCAGAGGAACGTCTAGGGGGGTAGACGATCCGAGTGTGCACAGAGATCAGGGTTTCGCCGGAGGAAGACCACGAGAACATCGGAATCAGACGAGAACTTGCATGTGTCCCTAGCATATGTGTGTGAGTGTGCTGAGAGGTTGGTGCTTGTGTCCCCCCTCGCATGCATGCGCTCTAACCTAGAGGCGAAGGTTCCGTACCCGTATAAGGGGGGAATCTCCCCGTTTAGGTGAAACCGGGTAGGATAGTGCCCCAACTTGTGAACCAACATGGGTTTTACATCACCCTATGACCTAAACAAACACAAAACAAGAGAGAGCTACGCCGGGCTACCCCTGTCAGAGGAACGTCTAGGGGGGTGGACGATCCGAGTGTGCACAGAGATCAGGGTTTCGCTGGAGGAAGATCACGAGAACATCGGAATCAGACGAGAACTTGCATGTGTTCCTAGCATATGTGTGTGAGTGTGGTGAGAGGTTGGTATAGGTGCTTGCATGTGTCCCCCCTCGCATGCATGCGCTCTAACCTAGAGGCGAAGGTTCCGTACCCGTATAAGGGGGGGAATCTCCCCGTTTAGGTGAAACCGGGTAGGATAGTGCCCCAACTTGTGAACCAACATGGTTTTACATCACCCTATGACCTAAACAAACACAAAACAAGAGAGATCTACGCCGGGCTACCCCTGTCAGAGGAACGTCAAGGGGGGTAGACGATCCGAGTGTGCACAGAAATCTGGGTTTCGCCGGAGGAAGACCACGAGAACATCGGAATCAGATGAGTACTTGCATGTGTCCCTAGCATATGTGTGTGAGTGTGGTGAGAGGTTGGTATAGGTGCTTGCATGTGTCCCCCCTCGCATGCATGCGCTCTAACCTAGAGGCGAAGGTTCCGTACCCGTATAAGGGGGGAATCTCCCCGTTTAGGTAAAACCGGGTAGGATAGTGCCCCAACTTGTGAACCAACATGGTTTTACATCACCCTATGACCTAAACAAACACACAACAAGAGAGAGCTACGCCGGGCTTCCCCTGTCAGAGGAACGTCTAGGGGGGTAGACGATCCGAGTGTGCACAGAGATCAGGGTTTCGCCGGAGGAAGACCACGAGAACATAGGAATCAGACGAGTACTTGCATGTGTCCCTAGCATATGTGTGTGAGTGTGGTGAGAGGTTGGTATAGGTGCTTGCATGTGTCCCCCCTCGCATGCATGCGCTCTAACCTAGAGTCGAAGGTTCCGTACCTGTATAAGGGGGGAATCTCCCCGTTTAGGTGAAACCGGGTAGGATAGTGCCCCAACTTGTGAACCAACATGGTTTTACATCACCCTATGACCTAAACAAACACAAAACAAGAGAGAGCTACGCCGGGCTACCCCTGTCAGAGGAACGTCTAGGGGGGTAGACGATCCGAGTGTGCACAGAGATCAGGGTTTCGCCGGAGGAAGACCACGAGAACATCGGAATCAGACGAGAACTTGCATGTGTCCCTGGAATATGTGTGTGAGTGTGGTGAGAGGTTGGTATAGGTGCTTGCATGTGTCCCCCCTCGCATGCATGCGCTCTAACCTAGAGGCGAAGGTTCCGTACCCGTATAAGGGGGGAATCTCCCCGTTTAGGTGAAACCGGGTAGGATAGTGCCCCAACTTGTAAACCAACATGGGTTTTACATCACCCTATGACCTAAACAAACACAAAACAAGAGAGAGCTACGCCGGGCTACCCCTGTGAGAGGAACGTCTAGGGGGGTGGACGATCCGAGTGTGCACAGAGATCAGGGTTTCGTTGGAGGAAGACCACGAGAACATCGGAATCAGACGAGAACTTGCATGTGTCCCTAGCATATGTGTGTGAGTGTGGTGAGAGGTTGGTGCATGTGTCCCCCCTCGCATGCATGCGCTCTAACCTAGAGGCGAAGGTTCCGTACCCGTATAAGGGGGGAATCTCCCCGTTTAGGTGAAACCGGGTAGGATAGTGCCCCAACTTGTGAACCAACATGGTTTTACATCACCCTATGACCTAAACAAACACAAAACAAGAGAGATCTACGCCGGGCTACCCCTGTCAGAGGAACGTCAAGGGGGGTAGACGATCCGAGTGTGCACAGAAATCTGGGTTTCGCCGGAGGAAGACCACGAGAACATCGGAATCAGACGAGAACTTGCATGTGTCCCTAGCATATGTGTGTGAGTGTGGTGAGAGGTTGGTATAGGTGCTTGCATGTGTCCCCCCTCGCGTGCATGCGCTCTAACCTAGAGGCGAAGGTTCCGTACCCGTATAAGGGGGGAATCTCCCCGTTTAGGTGAAACCGGGTAGGATAGTGCCCCAACTTGTGAACCAACATGGTTTTACATCACCCTATGACCTAAACAAACACAAAACAAGAGATAGCTACGCCGCGCTACCCCTGTCAGAGGAACGTCTAGTGGGGTAGACGTTCCGAGTGTGCACAGAGATCAGGGTTTCGCCGGAGGAAGACCACGAGAACATCGGAATCAGACGAGAACTTGCATGTGTCCCTAGCATATGTGTGTGAGTGTGGTGAGAGGTTGGTATAGGTGCTTGGATGTGTCCCCCCTCGCATGCATGCGCTCTAACCTAGAGGCGAAGGTTCCGTACCCGTATAAGGGGGGAATCTCCCCGTTTAGGTGAAACCGGGTAGGATAGTGCCCCAACTTGTGAACCAACATGGTTTTACATCACCCTATGACCTAAACAAACACAAAACAAGAGAGATCTACGCCGGGCTACCCCTGTCAGAGGAACGTCAAGGGGGGTAGACGATCCGAGTGTGCACAGAAATCTGGGTTTCGCCGGAGGAAGACCACGAGAACATCGGAATCAGATGAGTACTTGCATGTGTCCCTAGCATATGTGTGTGAGTGTGGTGAGAGGTTGGTATAGGTGCTTGCATGTGTCCCCCCTCGCATGCATGCGCTCTAACCTAGAGGCGAAGGTTCCGTACCCGTATAAGGGGGGAATCTCCCCGTTTAGGTAAAACCGGGTAGGATAGTGCCCCAACTTGTGAACCAACATGATTTTACATCACCCTATGACCTAAACAAACACAAAACAAGAGAGAGCTACGCCGGGCTTCCCCTGTCAGAGGAACGTCTAGGGGGGTAGACGATCCGAGTGTGCACAGAGATCAGGGTTTCGCCGGAGGAAGACCACGAGAACATCGGAATCAGACGAGTACTTGCATGTGTCCCTAGCATATGTGTGTGAGTGTTGTGAGAGGTTGGTATAGGTGCTTGCATGTGTCCCCCCTCGCATGCATGCGCTCTAACCTAGAGTCGAAGGTTCCGTACCCGTATAAGGGGGGAATCTCCCCGTTTAGGTGAAACCGGGTAGGATAGTGCCCCAACTTGTGAACCAACATGGTTTTACATCACCCTATGACCTAAACAAACACAAAACAAGAGAGAGCTACGCCGGGCTACCCCTGTCAGAGGAACGTCTAGGGGGGTAGACGATCCGAGTGTGCACAGAGATCAGGGTTTCGCCGGAGGAAGACCACGAGAACATCGGAATCAGACGAGAACTTGCATGTGTCCCTAGAATATGTGTGTGAGTGTGGTGAGAGGTTGGTATAGGTGCTTGCATATGTCCCCCCTCGCATGCATGCGCTCTAACCTAGAGGCGAAGGTTCCGTACCCGTATAAAGGGGGAATCTCCCCGTTTAGGTGAAACCGGGTAGGATAGTGCCCCAACTTGTGAACCAACATGGTTTTACATCACCCTATGACCTAAACAAACACAAAACAAGAGAGAGCTACGCCGGGCTACCCCTGTCAGAGGAACGTCTAGGGGGGTAGACGATCCGAGTGTGCACAAAGATCAGGGTTTCGCCGGAAGAAGACCACGAGAACATCGGAATCAGACGAGAACTTGCATGTGTCCCTAGCATATGTGTGTGAGTGTGGTGAGAGGTTGGTGCATGTGTCCCCCCTCGCATGCATGCGCTCTAACCTAGAGGCGAAGGTTCCGTACCCGTATAAGGGGGGAATCTCCCCGTTTAGGTGAAACCGGGTAGGATAGTGCCCCAACTTGTGAACCAACATGGTTTTACATCACCCTATGACCTAAACAAACACAAAACAAGAGAGAGCTACGCCGGGCTACCCCTGTCAGAGGAACGTCTAGGGGGGTAGACGATCCGAGTGTGCACAGAGATCAGGGTTTCGCCGGAGGAAGACCACGAGAACATCGGAATCAGACGAGAACTTGCATGTGTCCCTAGCATATGTGTGTGAGTGTGCTGAGAGGTTGGTGCTTGTGTCCCCCCTCGCATGCATGCGCTCTAACCTAGAGGCGAAGGTTCCGTACCCGTATAAGGGGGGAATCTCCCCGTTTAGGTGAAACCGGGTAGGATAGTGCCCCAACTTGTGAACCAACATGGGTTTTACATCACCCTATGACCTAAACAAACACAAAACAAGAGAGAGCTACGCCGGGCTACCCCTGTCAGAGGAACGTCTAGGGGGGTGGACGATCCGAGTGTGCACAGAGATCAGGGTTTCGCTGGAGGAAGATCACGAGAACATCGGAATCAGACGAGAACTTGCATGTGTTCCTAGCATATGTGTGTGAGTGTGGTGAGAGGTTGGTATAGGTGCTTGCATGTGTCCCCCCTCGCATGCATGCGCTCTAACCTAGAGGCGAAGGTTCCGTACCCGTATAAGGGGGGAATCTCCCCGTTTAGGTGAAACCGGGTAGGATAGTGCCCCAACTTGTGAACCAACATGGTTTTACATCACCCTATGACCTAAACAAACACAAAACAAGAGAGATCTACGCCGGGCTACCCCTGTCAGAGGAACGTCAAGGGGGGTAGACGATCCGAGTGTGCACAGAAATCTGGGTTTCGCCGGAGGAAGACCACGAGAACATCGGAATCAGATGAGTACTTGCATGTGTCCCTAGCATATGTGTGTGAGTGTGGTGAGAGGTTGGTATAGGTGCTTGCATGTGTCCCCCCTCGCATGCATGCGCTCTAACCTAGAGGCGAAGGTTCCGTACCCGTATAAGGGGGGAATCTCCCCGTTTAGGTAAAACCGGGTAGGATAGTGCCCCAACTTGTGAACCAACATGGTTTTACATCACCCTATGACCTAAACAAACACACAACAAGAGAGAGCTACGCCGGGCTTCCCCTGTCAGAGGAACGTCTAGGGGGGTAGACGATCCGAGTGTGCACAGAGATCAGGGTTTCGCCGGAGGAAGACCACGAGAACATAGGAATCAGACGAGTACTTGCATGTGTCCCTAGCATATGTGTGTGAGTGTGGTGAGAGGTTGGTATAGGTGCTTGCATGTGTCCCCCCTCGCATGCATGCGCTCTAACCTAGAGTCGAAGGTTCCGTACCCGTATAAGGGGGGAATCTCCCCGTTTAGGTGAAACCGGGTAGGATAGTGCCCCAACTTGTGAACCAACATGGTTTTACATCACCCTATGACCTAAACAAACACAAAACAAGAGATAGCTACGCCGCGCTACCCCTGTCAGAGGAACGTCTAGTGGGGTAGACGTTCCGAGTGTGCACAGAGATCAGGGTTTCGCCGGAGGAAGACCACGAGAACATCGGAATCAGACGAGAACTTGCATGTGTCCCTAGCATATGTGTGTGAGTGTGGTGAGAGGTTGGTATAGGTGCTTGGATGTGTCCCCCCTCGCATGCATGCGCTCTAACCTAGAGGCGAAGGTTCCGTACCCGTATAAGGGGGGAATCTCCCCGTTTAGGTGAAACCGGGTAGGATAGTGCCCCAACTTGTGAACCAACATGGTTTTACATCACCCTATGACCTAAACAAACACAAAACAAGAGAGATCTACGCCGGGCTACCCCTGTCAGAGGAACGTCAAGGGGGGTAGACGATCCGAGTGTGCACAGAAATCTGGGTTTCGCCGGAGGAAGACCACGAGAACATCGGAATCAGACGAGAACTTGCATGTGTCCCTAGCATATGTGTGTGAGTGTGGTGAGAGGTTGGTATAGGTGCTTGCATGTGTCCCCCCTCGCGTGCATGCGCTCTAACCTAGAGGCGAAGGTTCCGTACCCGTATAAGGGGGGAATCTCCCCGTTTAGGTGAAACCGGGTAGGATAGTGCCCCAACTTGTGAACCAACATGGTTTTACATCACCCTATGACCTAAACAAACACAAAACAAGAGATAGCTACGCCGCGCTACCCCTGTCAGAGGAACGTCTAGTGGGGTAGACGTTCCGAGTGTGCACAGAGATCAGGGTTTCGCCGGAGGAAGACCACGAGAACATCGGAATCAGACGAGAACTTGCATGTGTCCCTAGCATATGTGTGTGAGTGTGGTGAGAGGTTGGTATAGGTGCTTGGATGTGTCCCCCCTCGCATGCATGCGCTCTAACCTAGAGGCGAAGGTTCCGTACCCGTATAAGGGGGGAATCTCCCCGTTTAGGTGAAACCGGGTAGGATAGTGCCCCAACTTGTGAACCAACATGGTTTTACATCACCCTATGACCTAAACAAACACAAAACAAGAGAGATCTACGCCGGGCTACCCCTGTCAGAGGAACGTCAAGGGGGGTAGACGATCCGAGTGTGCACAGAAATCTGGGTTTCGCCGGAGGAAGACCACGAGAACATCGGAATCAGATGAGTACTTGCATGTGTCCCTAGCATATGTGTGTGAGTGTGGTGAGAGGTTGGTATAGGTGCTTGCATGTGTCCCCCCTCGCATGCATGCGCTCTAACCTAGAGGCGAAGGTTCCGTACCCGTATAAGGGGGGAATCTCCCCGTTTAGGTAAAACCGGGTAGGATAGTGCCCCAACTTGTGAACCAACATGATTTTACATCACCCTATGACCTAAACAAACACAAAACAAGAGAGAGCTACGCCGGGCTTCCCCTGTCAGAGGAACGTCTAGGGGGGTAGACGATCCGAGTGTGCACAGAGATCAGGGTTTCGCCGGAGGAAGACCACGAGAACATCGGAATCAGACGAGTACTTGCATGTGTCCCTAGCATATGTGTGTGAGTGTTGTGAGAGGTTGGTATAGGTGCTTGCATGTGTCCCCCCTCGCATGCATGCGCTCTAACCTAGAGTCGAAGGTTCCGTACCCGTATAAGGGGGGAATCTCCCCGTTTAGGTGAAACCGGGTAGGATAGTGCCCCAACTTGTGAACCAACATGGTTTTACATCACCCTATGACCTAAACAAACACAAAACAAGAGAGAGCTACGCCGGGCTACCCCTGTCAGAGGAACGTCTAGGGGGGTAGACGATCCGAGTGTGCACAGAGATCAGGGTTTCGCCGGAGGAAGACCACGAGAACATCGGAATCAGACGAGAACTTGCATGTGTCCCTAGAATATGTGTGTGAGTGTGGTGAGAGGTTGGTATAGGTGCTTGCATATGTCCCCCCTCGCATGCATGCGCTCTAACCTAGAGGCGAAGGTTCCGTACCCGTATAAAGGGGGAATCTCCCCGTTTAGGTGAAACCGGGTAGGATAGTGCCCCAACTTGTGAACCAACATGGTTTTACATCACCCTATGACCTAAACAAACACAAAACAAGAGAGAGCTACGCCGGGCTACCCCTGTCAGAGGAACGTCTAGGGGGGTAGACGATCCGAGTGTGCACAAAGATCAGGGTTTCGCCGGAGGAAGACCACGAGAACATCGGAATCAGACGAGAACTTGCATGTGTCCCTAGCATATGTGTGTGAGTGTGGTGAGAGGTTGGTGCATGTGTCCCCCCTCGCATGCATGCGCTCTAACCTAGAGGCGAAGGTTCCGTACCCGTATAAGGGGGGAATCTCCCCGTTTAGGTGAAACCGGGTAGGATAGTGCCCCAACTTGTGAACCAACATGGTTTTACATCACCCTATGACCTAAACAAACACAAAACAAGAGAGAGCTACGCCGGGCTACCCCTGTCAGAGGAACGTCTAGGGGGGTAGACGATCCGAGTGTGCACAGAGATCAGGGTTTCGCCGGAGGAAGACCACGAGAACATCGGAATCAGACGAGAACTTGCATGTGTCCCTAGCATATGTGTGTGAGTGTGCTGAGAGGTTGGTGCTTGTGTCCCCCCTCGCATGCATGCGCTCTAACCTAGAGGCGAAGGTTCCGTACCCGTATAAGGGGGGAATCTCCCCGTTTAGGTGAAACCGGGTAGGATAGTGCCCCAACTTGTGAACCAACATGGGTTTTACATCACCCTATGACCTAAACAAACACAAAACAAGAGAGAGCTACGCCGGGCTACCCCTGTCAGAGGAACGTCTAGGGGGGTGGACGATCCGAGTGTGCACAGAGATCAGGGTTTCGCTGGAGGAAGATCACGAGAACATCGGAATCAGACGAGAACTTGCATGTGTTCCTAGCATATGTGTGTGAGTGTGGTGAGAGGTTGGTATAGGTGCTTGCATGTGTCCCCCCTCGCATGCATGCGCTCTAACCTAGAGGCGAAGGTTCCGTACCCGTATAAGGGGGGAATCTCCCCGTTTAGGTGAAACCGGGTAGGATAGTGCCCCAACTTGTGAACCAACATGGTTTTACATCACCCTATGACCTAAACAAACACAAAACAAGAGAGATCTACGCCGGGCTACCCCTGTCAGAGGAACGTCAAGGGGGGTAGACGATCCGAGTGTGCACAGAAATCTGGGTTTCGCCGGAGGAAGACCACGAGAACATCGGAATCAGATGAGTACTTGCATGTGTCCCTAGCATATGTGTGTGAGTGTGGTGAGAGGTTGGTATAGGTGCTTGCATGTGTCCCCCCTCGCATGCATGCGCTCTAACCTAGAGGCGAAGGTTCCGTACCCGTATAAGGGGGGAATCTCCCCGTTTAGGTAAAACCGGGTAGGATAGTGCCCCAACTTGTGAACCAACATGGTTTTACATCACCCTATGACCTAAACAAACACACAACAAGAGAGAGCTACGCCGGGCTTCCCCTGTCAGAGGAACGTCTAGGGGGGTAGACGATCCGAGTGTGCACAGAGATCAGGGTTTCGCCGGAGGAAGACCACGAGAACATAGGAATCAGACGAGTACTTGCATGTGTCCCTAGCATATGTGTGTGAGTGTGGTGAGAGGTTGGTATAGGTGCTTGCATGTGTCCCCCCTCGCATGCATGCGCTCTAACCTAGAGTCGAAGGTTCCGTACCCGTATAAGGGGGGAATCTCCCCGTTTAGGTGAAACCGGGTAGGATAGTGCCCCAACTTGTGAACCAACATGGTTTTACATCACCCTATGACCTAAACAAACACAAAACAAGAGAGAGCTACGCCGGGCTACCCCTGTCAGAGGAACGTCTAGGGGGGTAGACGATCCGAGTGTGCACAGAGATCAGGGTTTCGCCGGAGGAAGACCACGAGAACATCGGAATCAGACGAGAACTTGCATGTGTCCCTGGAATATGTGTGTGAGTGTGGTGAGAGGTTGGTATAGGTGCTTGCATGTGTCCCCCCTCGCATGCATGCGCTCTAACCTAGAGGCGAAGGTTCCGTACCCGTATAAGGGGGGAATCTCCCCGTTTAGGTGAAACCGGGTAGGATAGTGCCCCAACTTGTGAACCAACATGGTTTTACATCACCCTATGACCTAAACAAACACAAAACAAGAGAGAGCTACGCCGGGCTACCCCTGTCAGAGGAACGTCTAGGGGGTAGACGATCCGAGTGTGCACAGAGATCAGGGTTTCGCCGGAGGAAGACCACGAGAACATCGGAATCAGACGAGAACTTGCATGTGTCCCTAGCATATGTGTGTGAGTGTGGTGAGAGGTTGGTGCATGTGTCCCCCCTCGCATGCATGCGCTCTAACCTAGAGGCGAAGGTTCCGTACCCGTATAAGGGGGGAATCTCCCCGTTTAGGTGAAACCGGGTAGGATAGTGCCCCAACTTGTGAACCAACATGGTTTTACATCACCCTATGACCTAAACAAAGACAAAACAAGAGAGAGCTACGCCGGGCTACCCCTGTCAGAGGAACGTCTAGGGGGGTAGACGATCCGAGTGTGCACAGAGATCAGGGTTTCGCCGGAGGAAGACCACGAGAACATCGGAATCAGACGAGTACTTGCATGTGTCCCTAGCATATGTGTGTGAGTGTGGTGAGAGGTTGGTATAGGTGCTTGCATGTGTCCCCCCTCGCATGCATGCGCTCTAACCTAGAGGCGAAGGTTCCGTACCCGTATAAGGGGGGAATCTCCCCGTTTAGGTGAAACCGGGTAGGATAGTGCCCCAACTTGTGAACCAACATGGTTTTACATCACCCTATGACCTAAACAAACACAGAACAAGAGAGAGCTATGCCGGGCTACCCCTGTCAGAGGAACGTCTAGGGGGGTAGACGATCCGAGTGTGCACAGAGATCAGGGTTTCGCCGGAGGAAGACCACGAGAACATCGGAATCAGACGAGAACTTGCATGTGTCCCTAGCATATGTGTGTGAGTGTGGTGAGAGGTTGGTATAGGTTCTTGCATGTGTCCCCCCTCGCATGCATGCGCTCTAACCTAGAGGCGAAGGTTCCGTACCCGTATAAGGGGGGAATCTCCCCGTTTAGGTGAAAACGGGTAGGATAGTGCCCCAACTTGTGAACCAACATGGTTTTACATCACCCTATGACCTAAACAAACACAAAACAAGAGAGAGCTACGCCGGGCTACCCCTGTCAGAGCAACGTCTAGGGGGTAGACGATCCGAGTGTGCACAGAGATCAGGGTTTCGTTGGAGGAAGACCACGAGAACATCGGAATCAGACGAGAACTTGCATGTGTCCCTAGCATATGTGTGTGAGTGTGGTGAGAGGTTGGTATAGTTGCTTGCATGTGTCCCCCCTCGCATGCATGCGCTCTAACCTAGAGGCGAAGGTTCCGTACCCGTATAAGGGGGGAATCTCCCCGTTTAGGTGAAACCGGGTAGGATAGTGCCCCAACTTGTGAACCAACATGGTTTTACATCACCCTATGACCTAAACAAACACAAAACAAGAGAGAGCTACGCCGGGCTACCCCTGTCAGAGGAACGTCTAGGGGGGTAGACGATCCGAGTGTGCACAGAGATCAGGGTTTCGCCGGAGGAATACCACGAGAACATCGGAATCAGACGAGTACTTGCATGTGTCCCTAGCATATGTGTGTGAGTGTGGTGAGAGGTTGGTATAGGTGCTTGCATGTGTCCCCCCTCGCATGCATGCGCTCTAACCTAGAGGCGAAGGTTCCGTACCCGTATAAGGGGGGAATCACCCCGTTTAGGTGAAACCGGATAGGATAGTGCCCCAACTTGTGAACCAACATGGTTTTACATCACCCTATGACCTAAACAAACACAAAATAAGAGAGAGCTACGCCAGGCTTCCCCTGTCAGAGGAACGTCTAGGGGGGTAGACGATCCGAGTGTTCAAAGAAATCTGGGTTTCGCCGGAGGAAGACCACGAGAACATCGGAATCAGAAGAGTACTTGCATGTGTCCCTAGCATATGTGTGTGAGTGTGGTGAGAGGTTGGTATAGGTGCTTGCATGTGTCCCCCCTCGCATGCATGCGCTCTAAGCTAGAGGCGAAGCTTCCGTACCCGTATAAGGGGGGAATCTTCCCGTTTAGGTGAAACCGGGTAGGATAGTGCCCCAACTTGTGAACCAACATGGTTTTACATCACCCTATGACCTAAACAAACACAAAACAAGAGAGAGCTACGACGGGCTACCCCTGTCAGAGGAACGTCTAGGGGGGTAGACGATCCGAGTGTGCACAAAGATCAGGGTTTCGCCGGAGGAAGACCACGAGAACATTGGAATCAGACGAGAACTTGCATGTGTCCCTATCATATGTGTGTGAGTGTGGTGAGAGGTTGGTATAGGTGCTTGCATGTGTCCCCCCTCGCATGCATGCGCTCTAACCTAGAGGCGAAGGTTCTGTACCCGTATAAGGGGGGAATCTCCCCGTTTAGGTGAAACCGGATAGGATAGTGCCCCAACTTGTGAACCAACATGGTTTTACATCACCCTATGACCTAAACAAACACAAAATAAGAGAGAGCTACGCCAGGCTTCCCCTGTCAGAGGAACGTCTAGGGGGGTAGACGATCCGAGTGTGCACAGAGATCAGGGTTTCGCCGGAGGAAGACCACGAGAACATCGGAATCAGAAGAGTACTTGCATGTGTCCCTAGCATATGTGTATGAGTGTGGTGAGAGGTTGGTATAGGTGCTTGCATGTGTCCCCCCTCGCATGCATGCGCTCTAACCTAGAGGCGAAGGTTCCGTACCCGTATAAGGGGGGAATCTCCCCGTTTAGGTGAAACCGGGTAGGATAGGGCCCCAACTTGTGAACCAACATGGTTTTACATCACCCTATGACCTAAACAAACACAAAACAAGAGAGAGCTACGCCGGGCTACCCCTGTCAGAGGAACGTCTAGGGGGGTAGACGATCCGAGTGTGCACAGAGATCAGGGTTTCGCAGAAAGAAGACCACGAGAACATCGGAATCAGACGAGAACTTGCATGTGTCCCTAGCATATGTGTGTGAGGGTGGTGAGAGGTTGGTATAGGTTCTTGCATGTGTCCCCCCTCGCATGCATGTGCTCTAACCTATAGGCAAAGGTTCCGTACCCGTATAAGGGGGGAATCTCCCCGTTTAGGTGAAACCGGGTAGGATAGTGCCCCAACTTGTGAACCAACATGGTTTTACATCACCCTATGACCTAAACAAACACAAAACAAGAGAGAGCTACGCCGGGCTTCCCCTGTCAGAGGAACGTCTAGGGGGGTAGACGATCCGAGTGTGCACAGAGATCAGGGTTTCGCCGGAGGAAGACCACGAGAACATCGGAATCAGAAGAGTACTTGCATGTGTCCCTAGCATATGTGTGTGAGTGTGGTGAGAGGTTGGTATAGGTGCTTGCATGTGTCCCTCCTCGCATGCATGCGCTCTAACCTAGAGGCGAAGGTTCCGTACCCGTATAAGGGGGGAATCTTCCCGTTTAGGTGAAACCGGGTAGGATAGTGCCCCAACTTGTGAACCAACATGGTTTTACATCACCCTATGTCCTAAACAAACACAAAACAAGAGAGAGCTACGCCGGGCTACCCCTGTCAGCGGAACGGCTAGGGGGGTAGACGATCCGAGTGTGCACAGAGATCAGGGTTTCGCCGAAGGAAGACCATGAGAACATCGGAATCAGACGAGAACTTGCATGTGTCCCTAGGATATGTGTGTGAGTGTGGTGAGAGGTTGGTATAGGTGCTTGCATGTGTCCCCCCTCGCATGCATGCGCTCTAACCTAGAGGCGAAGTTTCCGTACCCGTATAAGGGGGGAATCTCCCCGTTTAGGTGAAACCGGGTAGGATAGTGCCCCAACTTGTGAACCAACATGGTTTTACATCACCCTATGACCTAAACAAACACAAAACAAGAGAGAGCTACACCGGGCTACCCCTGTCAGAGGAACGTCTAGGGGGGTAGACGATCCGAGTGTGCACAGAGATCAGGGTTTCGCCGAAGGAAGACCACGAGAACATCGGAATCAGACGAGTACTTGCATGTGTCCCTAGAATATGTGTGTGAGTGTGGTGAGAGGTTGGTATAGGTGCTTGCATGTGTCCCCCTCGCATGCATGCGCTCTAACCTAGAGGCGAAGGTTCCGTACCCGTATAAGGGGGGAATCTCCCCGTTTAGGTGAAACCGGGTAGGATAGTGCCCCAACTTGTGAACCAACATGGTTTTACATCACCCTATGACCTAAACAAACACAAAACAAGAGAGAGCTACGCCGGGCTACCCCTGTCAGAGGAACGTCTAGGGGGGTAGACGATCCGAGTGTGCACAGAGATCAGGGTTTCGCCGGAGGAAGACCACGAGAACATCGGAATCAGAAGAGTACTTGCATGTGTCCCTAGCATATGTGTATGAGTGTGGTGAGAGGTTGGTATAGGTGCTTGCATGTGTCCCCCCTCGCATGCATGCGCTCTAACCTAGAGGCGAAGGTTCCGTACCCGTATAAGGGGGGAATCTCCCCGTTTAGGTGAAACCGGGTAGGATAGTGCCCCAACTTGTGAACCAACATGGTTTTACATCACCCTATGACCTAAACAAACACAAAACAAGAGAGAGCTACGCCGGGCTACCCCTGTCAGAGGAACGTCTAGGGGGGTAGACGATCCGAGTGTGCACAGAGATCAGGGTTTCGCAGAAAGAAGACCACGAGAACATCGGAATCAGACGAGAACTTGCATGTGTCCCTAGCATATGTGTGTGAGGGTGGTGAGAGGTTGTTATAGGTTCTTGCATGTGTCCCCCCTCGCATGCATGTGCTCTAACCTATAGGCAAAGGTTCCGTACCCGTATAAGGGGGGAATCTCCCCGTTTAGGTGAAACCGGGTAGGATAGTGCCCCAACTTGTGAACCAACATGGTTTTACATCACCCTATGACCTAAACAAACACAAAACAAGAGAGAGCTACGCCGGGCTTCCCCTGTCAGAGGAACGTCTAGGGGGGTAGACGATCCGAGTGTGCACAGAGATCAGGGTTTCGCCGGAGGAAGACCACGAGAACATCGGAATCAGAAGAGTACTTGCATGTGTCCCTAGCATATGTGTGTGAGTGTGGTGAGAGGTTGGTATAGGTGCTTGCATGTGTCCCCCCTCGCATGCATGCGCTCTAACCTAGAGGCGAAGGTTTCGTACCCGTATAAGGGGGGAATCTTCCCGTTTAGGTGAAACCAGGTAGGATAGTGCCCCAACTTGTGAACCAACATGGTTTTACATCACCCTATGACCTAAACAAACACAAAACAAGAGAGGTCTACGCCGGGCTACCCCAGTCAGAGGAACGTCTAGGAGGGTAGACGATCCGAGTGTGCACAGAGATCAGGGTTTCGCCGAAGGAAGACCACGAGAACATCGGAATCAGACGAGAACTTGCATGTGTCCCTAGGATATGTGTGTGAGTGTGGTGAGAGGTTGGTATAGGTGCTTGCATGTGTCCCCCCTCGCATGCATGCGCTCTAACCTAGAGGCGAAGTTTCCGTACCCGTATAAGGGGGGAATCTCCCCGTTTAGGTGAAACCGGGTAGGATAGTGCCCCAACTTGTGAACCAACATGGTTTTACATCACCCTATGACCTAAAAAAACACAAAACAAGAGAGAGCTACGCCGGGCTACCCCTGTCAGAGGAACGTCTAGGGGGGTAGACGATCCGAGTGTGCACAGAGATCAGGGTTTCGCCGAAGGAAGACCACGAGAACATCGGAATCAGACGAGTACTTGCATGTGTCCCTAGAATATGTGTGTGAGTGTGGTGAGAGGTTGGTATAGGTGCTTGCATGTGTCCCCCTCGCATGCATGCGCTCTAACCTAGAGGCGAAGGTTCCGTACCCGTATAAGGGGGGAATCTCCCCGTTTAGGTGAAACCGGGTAGGATAGTGCCCCAACTTGTGAACCAACATGGTTTTACATCACCCTATGACCTAAACAAACACAAAACAAGAGAGAGCTACGCCGGGCTACCCCTGTCAGAGGAACGTCTAGGGGGGTAGACGATCCGAGTGTGCACAGAGATCAGGGTTTCGCCGGAGGAAGACCACGAGAACATCGGAATCAGACGAGAACTTGCATGTGTCCCTAGAATATGTGTGTGAGTGTGGTGAGAGGTTGGTATAGGTTCTTGCATGTGTCCCCCCTCGCATGCATGCGCTCTAACCTAGAGGCGAAGGTTCTGTACCCGTATAAGGGGGGAATCTCCCCGTTTAGGTGAAACCGGGTAGGATAGTGCCCCAACTTGTGAACCAACATGGTTTTACATCACCCTATGACCTAAACAAACACAAAACAAGAGAGAGCTACGCCGGTCTACCCCTGTCAGAGGAACGTCTAGGGGGGTAGACGATCCGAGTGTGCATAGAGATCAGGGTTTCGCCGGAGGAAGACCACGAGAACATCGGAATCAGACGAGTACTTGCATGTGTCCCTAGAATATGTGTGTGAGTGTGGTGAGAGGTTGGTATAGGTGCTTGCATGTGTCCCCCTCGCATGCATGCGCTCTAACCTAGAGGAGAAGGTTCCGTACACGTATAAGGGGGGAATCTCCCCGTTTAGGTGAAATCGGGTAGGATAGTGCCCCAACTTGTGAACCAACATGGTTTTACATCACCCTATGACCTAAACAAACACAAAACAAGAGAGAGCTACGCCGGGCTACCCCTGTCAGAGGAACGTCTAGGGGGGTAGACGATCCGAGTGTGCACAGAGATCAGGGTTTCGCCGGAGGAAGACCACGAGAACATCGGAATCAGACGAGAACTTGCATGTGTCCCTAGCATATGTGTGTGAGTGTGGTGAGAGGTTGGTGCATGTGTCCCCCCTCGCATGCATGCGCTCTAACCTAGAGGCGAAGGTTCCGTACCCGTATAAGGGGGGAATCTCCCCGTTTAGGTGAAACCGGGTAGGATAGTGCCCCAACTTGTGAACTAACATGGTTTTACATCACCCTATGACCTAAACAAACACAAAACAAGAGAGAGCTACGCCGGGCTTCCCCTGTAAGAGGAATGTCTAGGGGGGTAGACGATCCGAGTGTGCATAGAGATCAGGGTTTCGCCGGAGGAAGACCACGAGAACATCGGAATCAGAAGAGTACTTGCATGTGTCCCTAGCATATGTGTGTGAGTGTGGTGAGAGGTTGGTATAGGTGCTTGCATGTGTCCCCCCCTCGCATGCACGCGCTCTAACCTAGAGGCGAAGGTTCCGTACCCGTATAAGGGGGGAATCTCCCCGTTTAGGTGAAACCGGGTAGGATAGTGCCCCAACTTGTGAAACAACATGGTTTTACATCACCCTATGACCTAAACAAACACAAAACAAGAGAGAGCTACGCCGGGCTACCCCTGTCAGAGGAACGTCTAGGGGGGTAGACGATCCGAGTGTGCACAGAGATCAGGGTTTCGCAGAAAGAAGACCACGAGAACATCGAAATGAGACGAGAACTTGCATGTGTCCCTAGCATATGTGTGTGAGTGTGGTGAGAGGTTGGTATAGGTTCTTGCATGTGTCCCCCCTCGCATGCATGCGCTCTAACCTAGAGGCAAAGGTTCCGTACCCGTATAAGGGGGGAATCTCCCCGTTTAGGTGAAACCGGGTAGGATAGTGCCCCAACTTGTGAACCAACATGGTTTTACATCACCCTATGACCTAAACAAACACAAAACAAGAGAGAGCTACGCCGGGCTACCCCAGTCAGAGGAACGTCTAGGGGGGTAGACGATCCGAGTGTGCACAGAGATCAGGGTTTCGCCGAAGGAAGACCACGAGAACATCGGAATCAGACGAGAACTTGCATGTGTCCCTAGCATATGTGTGTGAGTGTGGTGAGAGGTTGGTATAGGTGCTTGCATGTGTCCCCCCTCGCATGCATGCGCTCTAACCTAGAGGCGAAGGTTCCGTACCCGTATAAGGGGGGAATCTCCCCGTTTAGGTAAAACCGGGTAGGATAGTGCCCCAACTTGTGAACCAACATGGTTTTACATCACCCTATGACCTAAACAAACACACAACAAGAGAGAGCTACGCCGGGCTACCCCTGTCAGAGGAACGTCTAGGGGGTAGACGATCCGAGTGTGCACAGAGATCAGGGTTTCGTCGGAGGAAGACCACGAGAACATCGGAATCAGACGAGAACTTGCATGTGTCCCTAGCATATGTGTGTGAGTGTGGTGAGAGGTTGGTATAGTTGCTTGCATGTGTCCCCCCTCGCATGCATGCGCTCTAACCTAGAGGCGAAGGTTCCGTACCCGTATAAGGGGGGAATCTCCCCGTTTAGGTGAAACCGGGTAGGATAGTGCCCCAACTTGTGAACCAACATGGCTTTACATCACCCTATGACCTAAACAAACACAAAACAAGAGAGAGCTACGCCGGGCTACCCCTGTCAGAGGAACGTCTAGGGGGGTAGACGATCCGAGTGTGCACAGAGATCAGGGTTTCGCCGAAGGAAGACCACGAGAACATCGGAATCAGACGAGTACTTGCATGTGTCCCTAGAATATGTGTGTGAGTGTGGTGAGAGGTTGGTATAGGTGCTTGCATGTGTCCCCCCTCGCATGCATGAGCTCTAACCTAGAGGCGAAGGTTCCGTACCCGTATAAGGGGGGAATCTCCCCGTTTAGGTGAAACCGGGTAGGATAGTGCCCCAACTTGTGAACCAACATGGTTTTACATCACCCTATGACCTAAACAAAGACAAAACAAGAGAGAGCTACGCCGGGCTACCCCTGTTAGAGGAACGTCTAGGGGGTAGACGATCCGAGTGTGCACAGAGATCAGGGTTTCGCCGGAGGAAGACCACGAGAACATCGGAATCAGACGAGTACTTGCATGTGTCCCTAGCATATGTGTGTGAGTGTGGTGAGAGGTTGGTATAGGTGCTTGCATGTGTCCCCCCTCGCATGCATGCGCTCTAACCTAGAGGCGAAGGTTCCGTACCCGTATAAGGGGGGAATCTCCCCGTTTAGGTGAAACCGGGTAGGATAGTGCCCCAACTTGTGAACCAACATGGTTTTATATCACCCTATGACCTAAACAAACACAAAACAAGAGAGAGCTACGCCGGGCTACCCCTGTCAGAGGAACGTCTAGGGGGTAGACGATCCGAGTGTGCACAGAGATCAGGGTTTCGTCGGAGGAAGACCACGAGAACATCGGAATCAGACGAGAACTTGCATGTGTCCCTAGCATATGTGTGTGAGTGTGGTGAGAGGTTGGTATAGTTGCTTGCATGTGTCCCCCCTCGCATGCATGCGCTCTAACCTAGAGGCGAAGGTTCCGTACCCGTATAAGGGGGGAATCTCCCCGTTTAGGTGAAACCGGGTAGGATAGTGCCCCAACTTGTGAACCAACATGGTTTTACATCACCCTATGACCTAAACAAACACAAAACAAGAGAGATCTACGCCGGGCTACCCCTGTCAGAGGAACGTCTAGGGGGGTAGACGATCCGAGTGTGCACAGAGATCAGGGTTTCGCCGGAGGAAGACCACGAGAACATCGGAATCAGACAAGAACTTGCATGTGTCCCTAGCATATGTGTGTGAGTGTGGTGAGAGGTTGGTATAGGTGCTTGCATGTGTCCCCCCTCGCATGCATGCGCTCTAACCTAGAGGCGAAGGTTTCGTACCCGTATAAGGGGGGAATCTCCCCGTTTAGGTGAAACCGGGTAGGATAGTGCCCCAACTTGTGAACCAACATGGTTTTACATCACCCTATGACCTAAACAAACACAAAACAAGAGAGAGCTACGCCGGGCTACCCCTGTCAGAGGAACGTCTAGGGGGGTAGACGATCCGAGTGTGCACAGAGATCAGGGTTTCGCCGGAGGAAGACCACGAGAACATCGGAATCAGACGAGAACTTGCATGTGTCCCTAGAATATGTGTGTGAGTGTGGTGAGAGGTTGGTATAGGTGCTTGCATGTGTCCCCCCTCGCATGCATGCGCTCTAACCTAGAGGCGAAGGTTCCGTACCCGTATAAGGGGGGAATCTCCCCGTTTAGGTGAAATCGGGTAGGATAGTGCCCCAACTTGTGAACCAACATGGTTTTACATCACCCTATGACCTAAACAAACACAAAACAAGAGAGAGCTACGCCGGGCTACCCCTGTCAGAGGAACGTCTAGGGGGTAGACGATCCGAGTGTGCACAGAGATCAGGGTTTCGCCGCAGGAAGACCACGAGAACATCGGAATCAGACGAGAACTTGCATGTGTCCCTAGCATATGTGTGTGAGTGTGGTGAGAGGTTGGTATAGGTTCTTGCATGTGTCCCCCCTCGCATGCATGCGCTCTAACCTAGAGGCAAAGGTTCCGTACCCGTATAAGGGGGGAATCTCCCCGTTTAGGTGAAACCGGGTAGGATAGTGCCCCAACTTGTGAACCAACATGGTTTTACATCACCCTATGACCTAAACAAACACAAAACAAGAGATATCTACGCCGGGCTTCCCCTGTCAGAGGAACGTCTAGGGGGGTAGACGATCCGAGTGTGCACAGAGATCAGGGTTTCGCCGGAGGAAGACCACGAGAACATCGGAATCAGAAGAGTACTTGCATGTGTCCCTAGCATATGTGTGTGAGTGTGGTGAGAGGTTGGTATAGGTGCTTGCATGTGTCCCCCCTCGCATGCATGCGCTCTAACCTAGAGGCGAAGGTTCCGTACCCGTATAAGGGGGGAATCTTCCCGTTTAGGTGAAACCGGGTAGGATAGTGCCCCAACTTGTGAACCAACATGGTTTTACATCACCCTATGACCTAAACAAACACAAAACAAGAGAGAGCTACGACGGGCTACCCCTGTCAGAGGAACGTCTAGGGGGGTAGACGATCCGAGTGTGCACACAGATCAGGGTTTCGCCGGAGGAAGACCACGAGAACATTGGAATCAGACGAGAACTTGCATGTGTCCCTATCATATGTGTGTGAGTGTGGTGAGAGGTTGGTATAGGTGCTTGCATGTGTCCCCCCTCGCATGCATGCGCTCTAACCTAGAGGCGAAGGTTCTGTACCCGTATAAGGGGGGAATCTCCCCGTTTAGGTGAAACCGGATAGGATAGTGCCCCAACTTGTGAACCAACATGGTTTTACATCACCCTATGACCTAAACAAACACAAAATAAGAGAGAGCTACGCCAGGCTTCCCCTGTCAGAGGAACGTCTAGGGGGTAGACGATCCGAGTGTGCACAGAGATCAGGGTTTCGCCGGAGGAAGACCACGAGAACATCGGAATCAGAAGAGTACTTGCATGTGTCCCTAGCATATGTGTATGAGTGTGGTGAGAGGTTGGTATAGGTGCTTGCATGTGTCCCCCCTCGCATGCATGCGCTCTAACCTAGAGGCGAAGTTTCCGTACCCGTATAAGGGGGGAATCTCCCCGTTTAGGTGAAACCGGGTAGGATAGGGCCCCAACTTGTGAACCAACATGGTTTTACATCACCCTATGACCTAAACAAACACAAAACAAGAGAGAGCTACGCCGGGCTACCCCTGTCAGAGGAACGTCTAGGGGGGTAGACGATCCGAGTGTGCACAGAGATCAGGGTTTCGCAGAAAGAAGACCACGAGAACATCGGAATCAGACGAGAACTTGCATGTGTCCCTAGCATATGTGTGTGAGGGTGGTGAGAGGTTGGTATAGGTTCTTGCATGTGTCCCCCCTCGCATGCATGTGCTCTAACCTATAGGCAAAGGTTCCGTACCCGTATAAGGGGGGAATCTCCCCGTTTAGGTGAAACCGGGTAGGATAGTGCCCCAACTTGTGAACCAACATGGTTTTACATCACCCTATGACCTAAACAAACACAAAACAAGAGAGAGCTACGCCGGGCTTCCCCTGTCAGAGGAACGTCTAGGGGGGTAGACGATCCGAGTGTGCACTGAGATCAGGGTTTCGCCGGAGGAAGACCACGAGAACATCGGAATCAGAAGAGTACTTGCATGTGTCCCTAGCATATGTGTGTGAGTGTGGTGAGAGGTTGGTATAGGTGCTTGCATGTGTCCCCCCTCGCATGCATGCGCTCTAACCTAGAGGCGAAGGTTCCGTACCCGTATAAGGGGGGAATCTTCCCGTTTAGGTGAAACCGGGTAGGATAGTGCCCCAACTTGTGAACCAACATGGTTTTACATCACCCTATGTCCTAAACAAACACAAAACAAGAGAGAGCTACGCCGGGCTACCCCTGTCAGCGGAACGGCTAGGGGGGTAGACGATCCGAGTGTGCACAGAGATCAGGGTTTCGCCGAAGGAAGACCACGAGAACATCGGAATCAGACGAGAACTTGCATGTGTCCCTAGGATATGTGTGTGAGTGTGGTGAGAGGTTGGTATACGTGCTTGCATGTGTCCCCCCTCGCATGCATGCGCTCTAACCTAGAGGCGAAGTTTCCGTACCCGTATAAGGGGGGAATCTCCCCGTTTAGGTGAAACCGGGTAGGATAGTGCCCCAACTTGTGAACCAACATGGTTTTACATCACCCTATGACCTAAACAAACACAAAACAAGAGAGAGCTACACCGGGCTACCCCTGTCAGAGGAACGTCTAGGGGGGTAGACGATCCGAGTGTGCACAGAGATCAGGGTTTCGCCGAAGGAAGACCACGAGAACATCGGAATCAGACGAGTACTTGCATGTGTCCCTAGAATATGTGTGTGAGTGTGGTGAGAGGTTGGTATAGGTGCTTGCATGTGTCCCCCTCGCATGCATGCGCTCTAACCTAGAGGCGAAGGTTCCGTACCCGTATAAGGGGGGAATCTCCCCGTTTAGGTGAAACCGGGTAGGATAGTGCCCCAACTTGTGAACCAACATGGTTTTACATCACCCTATGACCTAAACAAACACAAAACAAGAGAGAGCTACGCCGGGCTACCCCTGTCAGAGGAACGTCTAGGGGGGTAGACGATCCGAGTGTGCACAGAGATCAGGGTTTCGCCGGAGGAAGACCACGAGAACATCGGAATCAGAAGAGTACTTGCATGTGTCCCTAGCATATGTGTATGAGTGTGGTGAGAGGTTGGTATAGGTGCTTGCATGTGTCCCCCCTCGCATGCATGCGCTCTAACCTAGAGGCGAAGGTTCCGTACCCGTATAAGGGGGGAATCTCCCCGTTTAGGTGAAACCGGGTAGGATAGTGCCCCAACTTGTGAACCAACATGGTTTTACATCACCCTATGACCTAAACAAACACAAAACAAGAGAGAGCTACGCCGGGCTACCCCTGTCAGAGGAACGTCTAGGGGGGTAGACGATCCGAGTGTGCACAGAGATCAGGGTTTCGCAGAAAGAAGACCACGAGAACATCGGAATCAGACGAGAACTTGCATGTGTCCCTAGCATATGTGTGTGAGGGTGGTGAGAGGTTGGTATAGGTTCTTGCATGTGTCCCCCCTCGCATGCATGTGCTCTAACCTATAGGCAAAGGTTCCGTACCCGTATAAGGGGGGAATCTCCCCGTTTAGGTGAAACCGGGTAGGATAGTGCCCCAACTTGTGAACCAACATGGTTTTACATCACCCTATGACCTAAACAAACACAAAACAAGAGAGAGCTACGCCGGGCTTCCCCTGTCAGAGGAACGTCTAGGGGGGTAGACGATCCGAGTGTGCACAGAGATCAGGGTTTCGCCGGAGGAAGACCACGAGAACATCGGAATCAGAAGAGTACTTGCATGTGTCCCTAGCATATGTGTGTGAGTGTGGTGAGAGGTTGGTATAGGTGCTTGCATGTGTCCCCCCTCGCATGCATGCGCTCTAACCTAGAGGCGAAGGTTTCGTACCCGTATAAGGGGGGAATCTTCCCGTTTAGGTGAAACCGGGTAGGATAGTGCCCCAACTTGTGAACCAACATGGTTTTACATCACCCTATGACCTAAACAAACACAAAACAAGAGAGAGCTACGCCGGGCTACCCCTGTCAGAGGAACGTCTAGGAGGGTAGACGATCCGAGTGTGCACAGAGATCAGGGTTTCGCCGAAGGAAGACCACGAGAACATCGGAATCAGACGAGAACTTGCATGTGTCCCTAGGATATGTGTGTGAGTGTGGTGAGAGGTTGGTATAGGTGCTTGCATGTGTCCCCCCTCGCATGCATGCGCTCTAACCTAGAGGCGAAGTTTCCGTACCCGTATAAGGGGGGAATCTCCCCGTTTAGGTGAAACCAGGTAGGATAGTGCCCCAACTTGTGAACCAACATGGTTTTACATCACCCTATGACCTAAACAAACACAAAACAAGAGAGAGCTACGCCGGGCTACCCCTGTCAGAGGAACGTCTAGGGGGGTAGACGATCCGAGTGTGCACAGAGATCAGGGTTTCGCCGGAGGAAGACCACGAGAACATCGGAATCAGACGAGAACTTGCATGTGTCCCTAGCATATGTGTGTGAGTGTGGTGAGAGGTTGGTATAGGTTCTTGCATGTGTCCCCCCTCGCATGCATGCGCTCTAACCTAGAGGCAAAGGTTCCGTACCCGTATAAGGGGGGAATCTCCCCGTTTAGGTGAAACCGGGTAGGATAGTGCCCCAACTTGTGAACCAACATGGTTTTACATCACCCTATGACCTAAACAAACACAAAACAAGAGATATCTACGCCGGGCTTCCCCTGTCAGAGGAACGTCTAGGGGGGTAGACGATCCGAGTGTGCACAGAGATCAGGGTTTCGCCGGAGGAAGACCACGAGAACATCGGAATCAGAAGAGTACTTGCATGTGTCCCTAGCATATGTGTGTGAGTGTGGTGAGAGGTTGGTATAGGTGCTTGCATGTGTCCCCCCTCGCATGCATGCGCTCTAACCTAGAGGCGAAGGTTCCGTACCCGTATAAGGGGGGAATCTTCCTGTTTAGGTGAAACCGGGTAGGATAGTGCCCCAACTTGTGAACCAACATGGTTTTACATCACCCTATGACCTAAACAAACACAAAACAAGAGAGAGCTACGACGGGCTACCCCTGTCAGAGGAACGTCTAGGGGGGTAGACGATCCGAGTGTGCACACAGATCAGGGTTTCGCCGGAGGAAGACCACGAGAACATTGGAATCAGACGAGAACTTGCATGTGTCCCTATCATATGTGTGTGAGTGTGGTGAGAGGTTGGTATAGGTGCTTGCATGTGTCCCCCCTCGCATGCATGCGCTCTAACCTAGAGGCGAAGGTTCTGTACCCGTATAAGGGGGGAATCTCCCCGTTTAGGTGAAACCGGATAGGATAGTGCCCCAACTTGTGAACCAACATGGTTTTACATCACCCTATGACCTAAACAAACACAAAATGAGAGAGAGCTACGCCAGGCTTCCCCTGTCAGAGGAACGTCTAGGGGGGTAGACGATCCGAGTGTGCACAGAGATCAGGGTTTCGCCGGAGGAAGACCACGAGAACATCGGAATCAGAAGAGTACTTGCATGTGTCCCTAGCATATGTGTATGAGTGTGGTGAGAGGTTGGTATAGGTGCTTGCATGTGTCCCCCCTCGCATGCATGCGCTCTAACCTAGAGGCGAAGTTTCCGTACCCGTATAAGGGGGGAATCTCCCCGTTTAGGTGAAACCGGGTAGGATAGGGCCCCAACTTGTGAACCAACATGGTTTTACATCACCCTATGACCTAAACAAACACAAAACAAGAGAGAGCTACGCCGGGCTACCCCTGTCAGAGGAACGTCTAGGGGGGTAGACGATCCGAGTGTGCACAGAGATCAGGGTTTCGTAGAAAGAAGACCACGAGAACATCGGAATCAGACGAGAACTTGCATGTGTCCCTAGCATATGTGTGTGAGGGTGGTGAGAGGTTGGTATAGGTTCTTGCATGTGTCCCCCCTCGCATGCATGTGCTCTAACCTATAGGCAAAGGTTCCGTACCCGTATAAGGGGGGAATCTCCCCGTTTAGGTGAAACCGGGTAGGATAGTGCCCCAACTTGTGAACCAACATGGTTTTACATCACCCTATGACCTAAACAAACACAAAACAAGAGAGAGCTACGCCGGTCTTCCCCTGTCAGAGGAACGTCTAGGGGGTAGACGATCCGAGTGTGCACAGAGATCAGGGTTTCGCCGGAGGAAGACCACGAGAACATCGGAATCAGAAGAGTACTTGCATGTGTCCCTAGCATATGTGTGTGAGTGTGGTGAGAGGTTGGTATAGGTGCTCCCATGTGTCCCCCCTCGCATGCATGCGCTCTAACCTAGAGGCGAAGGTTCCGTACCCGTATAAGGGGGGAATCTTCCCGTTTAGGTGAAACCGGGTAGGATAGTGCCCCAACTTGTGAACCAACATGGTTTTACATCACCCTATGTCCTAAACAAACACAAAACAAGAGAGAGCTACGCCGGGCTACCCCTGTCAGCGGAACGGCTAGGGGGGTAGACGATCCGAGTGTGCACAGAGATCAGGGTTTCGCCGAAGGAAGACCACGAGAACATCGGAATCAGACGAGAACTTGCATGTGTCCCTAGTATATGTGTGTGAGTGTGGTGAGAGGTTGGTATAGGTGCTTGCATGTGTCCCCCCTCGCATGCATGCGCTCTAACCTAGAGGCGAAGTTTCCGTACCCGTATAAGGGGGGAATCTCCCCGTTTAGGTGAAACCGGGTAGGATAGTGCCCCAACTTGTGAACCAACATGGTTTTACATCACCCTATGACCTAAACAAACACAAAACAAGAGAGAGCTACACCGGGCTACCCCTGTCAGAGGAACGTCTAGGGGGGTAGACGATCCGAGTGTGCACAGAGATCAGGGTTTCGCCGAAGGAAGACCACGAGAACATCGGAATCAGACGAGTACTTGCATGTGTCCCTAGAATATGTGTGTGAGTGTGGTGAGAGGTTGGTATAGGTGCTTGCATGTGTCCCCCTCGCATGCATGCGCTCTAACCTAGAGGCGAAGGTTCCGTACCCGTATAAGGGGGGAATCTCCCCGTTTAGGTGAAACCGGGTAGGATAGTGCCCCAACTTGTGAACCAACATGGTTTTACATCACCCTATGACCTAAACAAACACAAAACAAGAGAGAGCTACGCCGGGCTACCCCTGTCAGAGGAACGTCTAGGGGGGTAGACGATCCGAGTGTGCACAGAGATCAGGGTTTCGCCGGAGGAAGACCACGAGAACATCGGAATCAGAAGAGTACTTGCATGTGTCCCTAGAATATGTGTATGAGTGTGGTGAGAGGTTGGTATAGGTGCTTGCATGTGTCCCCCCTCGCATGCATGCGCTCTAACCTAGAGGCGAAGGTTCCGTACCCGTATAAGGGGGGAATCTCCCCATTTAGGTGAAACCGGGTAGGATAGTGCCCCAACTTGTGAACCAACATGGTTTTACATCACCCTATGACCTAAACAAACACAAAACAAGAGAGAGCTACGCCGGGCTACCCCTGTCAGAGGAACGTCTAGGGGGGTAGACGATCCGAGTGTGCACAGAGATCAGGGTTTCGCAGAAAGAAGACCACGAGAACATCGGAATCAGACGAGAACTTGCATGTGTCCCTAGCATATGTGTGTGAGGGTGGTGAGAGGTTGGTATAGGTTCTTGCATGTGTCCCCCCTCGCATGCATGTGCTCTAACCTATAGGCAAAGGTTCCGTACCCGTATAAGGGGGGAATCTCCCCGTTTAGGTAAACCGGGTAGGATAGTGCCCCAACTTGTGAACCAACATGGTTTTACATCACCCTATGACCTAAACAAACACAAAACAAGAGAGAGCTACGCCGGGCTTCCCCTGTCAGAGGAACGTCTAGGGGGGTAGACGATCCGAGTGTGCACAGAGATCAGGGTTTCGCCGGAGGAAGACCACGAGAACATCGGAATCAGAAGAGTACTTGCATGTGTCCCTAGCATATGTGTGTGAGTGTGGTGAGAGGTTGGTATAGGTGCTTGCATGTGTCCCCCTTCGCATGCATGCGCTCTAACCTAGAGGCGAAGGTTTCGTACCCGTATAAGGGGGGAATCTTCCCGTTTAGGTGAAACCGGGTAGGATAGTGCCCCAACTTGTGAACCAACATGGTTTTACATCACCCTATGACCTAAACAAACACAAAACAAGAGAGAGCTACGCCGGGCTACCCCTGTCAGAGGAACGTCTAGGAGGGTAGACGATCCGAGTGTGCACAGAGATCAGGGTTTCGCCGAAGGAAGACCACGAGAACATCGGAATCAGACGAGAACTTGCATGTGTCCCTAGGATATGTGTGTGAGTGTGGTGAGAGGTTGGTATAGGTGCTTGCATGTGTCCCCCCTCGCATGCATGCGCTCTAACCTAGAGGCGAAGTTTCCGTACCCGTATAAGGGGGGAATCTCCCCGTTTAGGTGAAACCGGGTAGGATAGTGCCCCAACTTGTGAACCAACATGGTTTTACATCACCCTATGACCTAAACAAACACAAAACAAGAGAGAGCTACGCCGGGCTACCCCTGTCAGAGGAACGTCTAGGGGGGTAGACGATCCGAGTGTGCACAGAGATCAGGGTTTCGCCGAAGGAAGACCACGAGAACATCGGAATCAGACGAGTACTTGCATGTGTCCCTAGAATATGTGTGTGAGTGTGGTGAGAGGTTGGTATAGGTGCTTGCATGTGTCCCCCTCGCATGCATGCGCTCTAACCTAGAGGCGAAGGTTCCGTACCCGTATAAGGGGGGAATCTCCCCGTTTAGGTGAAACCGGGTAGGATAGTGCCCCAACTTGTGAACCAACATGGTTTTACATCACCCTATGACCTAAACAAACACAAAACAAGAGAGAGCTACGCCGGGCTACCCCTGTCAGAGGAACGTCTAGGGGGGTAGACGATCCGAGTGTGCACAGAGATCAGGGTTTCGCCGGAGGAAGACCACGAGAACATCGGAATCAGACGAGAACTTGCATGTGTCCCTAGAATATGTGTGTGAGTGTGGTGAGAGGTTGGTATAGGTGCTTGCATGTGTCCACCCTCGCATGCATGCGCTCTAACCTAGAGGCGAAGGTTCTGTACCCGTATAAGGGGGGAATCTCCCCGTTTAGGTGAAACCGGGTAGGATAGTGCCCCAACTTGTGAACCAACATGGTTTTACATCACCCTATGACCTAAACAAACACAAAACAAGAGAGAGCTACGCCGGTCTACCCCTGTCAGAGGAACGTCTAGGGGGGTAGACGATCCGAGTGTGCATAGAGATCAGGGTTTCGCCGGAGGAAGACCACGAGAACATCGGAATCAGACGAGTACTTGCATGTGTCCCTAGAATATATGTGTGAGTGTGGTGAGAGGTTGGTATAGGTGCTTGCATGTGTCCCCCCTCGCATGCATGCGCTCTAACCTAGAGGAGAAGGTTCCGTACACGTATAAGGGGGGAATCTCCCCGTTTAGGTGAAATCGGGTAGGATAGTGCCCCAACTTGTGAACCAACATGGTTTTACATCACCCTATGACCTAAACAAACACAAAACAAGAGAGAGCTACGCCGGGCTACCCCTGTCAGAGGAACGTCTAGGGGGGTAGACGATCCGAGTGTGCACAGAGATCAGGGTTTCGCCGGAGGAAGACCACGAGAACATCGGAATCAGACGAGAACTTGCATGTGTCCCTAGCATATGTGTGTGAGTGTGGTGAGAGGTTGGTGCATGTGTCCCCCCTCGCATGCATGCGCTCTAACCTAGAGGCGAAGGTTCCGTACCCGTATAAGGGGGGAATCTCCCCGTTTAGGTGAAACCGGGTAGGATAGTGCCCCAACTTGTGAACTAACATGGTTTTACATCACCCTATGACCTAAACAAACACAAAACAAGAGAGAGCTACGCCGGGCTTCCCCTGTAAGAGGAACGTCTAGGGGGGTAGACGATCCGAGTGTGCACAGAGATCAGGGTTTCGCCGGAGGAAGACCACGAGAACATCGGAATCAGAAGAGTACTTGCATGTGTCCCTAGCATATGTGTGTGAGTGTGGTGAGAGGTTGGTATAGGTGCTTGCATGTGTCCCCCCTCGCATGCACGCGCTCTAACCTAGAGGCGAAGGTTCCGTACCCGTATAAGGGGGGAATCTCCCCGTTTAGGTGAAACCGGGTAGGATAGTGCCCCAACTTGTGAACCAACATGGTTTTACATCACCCTATGACCTAAACAAACACAAAACAAGAGAGAGCTACGCCGGGCTACCCCTGTCAGAGGAACGTCTAGGGGGGTAGACGATCCGAGTGTGCACAGAGATCAGGGTTTCGCAGAAAGAAGACCACGAGAACATCGAAATCAGACGAGAACTTGCATGTGTCCCTAGCATATGTGTGTGAGTGTGGTGAGAGGTTGGTATAGGTTCTTGCATGTGTCCCCCCTCGCATGCATGCGCTCTGACCTAGAGGCAAAGGTTCCGTACCCGTATAAGGGGGGAATCTCCCCGTTTAGGTGAAACCGGGTAGGATAGTGCCCCAACTTGTGAACCAACATGGTTTTACATCACCCTATGACCTAAACAAACACAAAACAAGAGAGAGATACGCCGGGCTTCCCCTGTCAGAGGAACGTCTAGGGGGGTAGACGATCCGAGTGTACACAGAGATCAGGGTTTCGCCGGAGGAAGACCACGAGAACATCGGAATCAGAAGAGTACTTGCATGTGTCCCTAGCATATGTGTGTGAGTGTGGTGAGAGGTTGGTTTAGGTGCTTGCATGTGTCCCCCCTCACATGCATGCGCTCTAACCTAGAGGCGAAGGTTCCGTACCCGTATAAGGGGGGAATCTTCCCGTTTAGGTGAAACCGGGTAGGATACTGCCCCAACTTGTGAACCAACATGGTTTTACATCACCTTATGACCTAAACAAACACAAAACAAGAGAGAGCTACGCCGGGCTACCCCTGTCAGAGGAACGTCTAGGGGGGTAGACGATCCGAGTGTGCACAGAGATCAGGGTTTCGCCGAAGGAAGACCACGAGAACATCGGAATCAGACGAGAACTTGCATGTGTCCCTAGCGTATGTGTGTGAGTGTGGTGAGAGGTTGGTATAGGTGCTTGCATGTGTCCCCCCTCGCATTCATGCGCTCTAACCTAGAGGCGAAGGTTCCGTACCCGTATAAGGGGGGAATCTCCCCGTTTAGGTGAAACCGGGTAGGATAGTGCCCCAACTTGTGAACCAACATGGCTTTACATCACCCTATGACCTAAACAAACACAAAACAAGAGAGAGCTACGCCGGGCTACCCCTGTCAGAGGAACGTCTAGGGGGGTAGACGATCCGAGTGTGCACAGAGATCAGGGTTTCGCCGAAGGAAGACCACGAGAACATCGGAATCAGACGAGTACTTGCATGTGTCCCTAGAATATGTGTGTGAGTGTGGTGAGAGGTTGGTATAGGTGCTTGCATGTGTCCCCCCTCGCATGCATGCGCTCTAACCTAGAGGCGAAGGTTCCGTACCCGTATAAGGGGGGAATCTCCCCGTTTAGGTGAAACCGGGTAGGATAGTGCCCCAACTTGTGAACCAACATGGTTTTACATCACCCTATGACCTAAACAAACACAAAACAAGAGAGAGCTACGCCGGTCTACCCCTGTCAGAGGAACGTCTAGGGGGGTAGACGATCCGAGTGTGCATAGAGATCAGGGTTTCGCCGGAGGAAGACCACGAGAACATCGGAATCAGACGAGTACTTGCATGTGTCCCTAGAATATGTGTGTGAGTGTGGTGAGAGGTTGGTATAGGTGCTTGCATGTGTCCCCCCTCGCATGCATGCGCTCTAACCTAGAGGAGAAGGTTCCGTACACGTATAAGGGGGGAATCTCCCCGTTTAGGTGAAACCGGGTAGGATAGTGCCCCAAGTTGTGAACCAACATGGTTTTACATCACCCTATGACCTAAACAAACACAAAACAAGAGAGAGCTACGCCGGGCTACCCCTGTCAGAGGAACGTCTAGGGGGGTAGACGATCCGAGTGTGCACAGAGATCAGGGTTTCGCCGGAGGAAGACCACGAGAACATCGGAATCAGACGAGAACTTGCATGTGTCCCTAGCATATGTGTGTGAGTGTGGTGAGAGGTTCGTGCATGTGTCCCCCCTCGCATGCATGCGCTCTAACCTAGAGGCAAAGGTTCCGTACCCGTATAAGGGGGGAATCTCCCCGTTTAGGTGAAACCGGGTAGGATAGTGCCCCAACTTGTGAACTAACATGGTTTTACATCACCCTATGACCTAAACAAACACAAAACAAGAGAGAGCTACGCCGGGCTTCCCCTATCAGAGGAACGTCTAGGGGGGTAGACGATCCGAGTGTGCACAGAGATCAGGGTTTCGCCGGAGGAAGACCACGAGAACATCGGAATCAGAAGAGTACTTGCATGTGTCCCTAGAATATGTGTGTGAGTGTGGTGAGAGGTTGGTATAGGTGCTTGCATGTGTCCCCCCTCGCATGCATGCGCTCTAACCTAGAGGCGAAGGTTCCGTACCCGTATAAGGGGGGAATCTCCCCGTTTAGGTGAAACCGGGTAGGATAGTGCCCCAACTTGTGAACCAACATGGTTTTACATCACCCTATGACCTAAACAAACACAAAACAAGAGAGAGCTACGCCGGGCTACCCCTGTCAGAGGAACGTCTAGGGGGGTAGACGATCCGAGTGTGCACAGAGATCAGGGTTTCGCAGAAAGAAGACCACGAGAACATCGGAATCAGACGAGAACTTGCATGTGTCCCTAGCATATGTGTGTGAGTGTGGTGAGAGGTTGGTATAGGTTCTTGCATGTGTCCCCCCTCGCATGCATGCGCTCTAACCTAGAGGCAAAGGTTCCGTACCCGTATAAGGGGGGAATCTCCCCGTTTAGGTGAAACCGGGTAGGATAGTGCCCCAACTTGTGAACCAACATGGTTTTACATCACCCTATGACCTAAACAAACACAAAACAAGAGAGAGATACGCCGGGCTTCCCCTGTCAGAGGAACGTCTAGGGGGTAGACGATCCGAGTGTGCACAGAGATCAGGGTTTCGCCGGAGGAAGACCACGAGAACATCGGAATCAGAAGAGTACTTGCATGTGTCCCTAGCATATGTGTGTGAGTGTGGTGAGAGGTTGGTATAGGTGCTTGCATGTGTCCCCCCTCGCATGCATGCGCTCTAACCTAGAGGCGAAGGTTCCGTACCCGTATAAGGGGGAATCTTCCCGTTTAGGTGAAACCGGGTAGGATACTGCCCCAACTTGTGAACCAAAATGGTTTTACATCACCTTATGACCTAAACAAACACAAAACAAGAGAGAGCTACGCCGGGCTACCCCTGTCAGAGGAACGTCTAGGGGGGTAGACGATCCGAGTGTGCACAGAGATCAGGGTTTCGCCGAAGGAAGATCACGAGAACATCGGAATCAGACGAGAACTTGCATGTGTCCCTAGCATATGTGTGTGAGTGTGGTGAGAGGTTGGTATAGGTGCTTGCATGTGTCCCCCCTCGCATGCATGTGCTCTAACCTTGAGGCGAAGGTTCCGTACCCGTATAAGGGGGGAATCTCCCCGTTTAGGTGAAACCGGGTAGGATAGTGCCCCAACTTGTGAACCAACATGGTTTTACATCACCCTATGACCTAAACAAACACAAAACAAGAGAGAGCTACGCCGGGCTACCCCTGTCAGAGGAACGTCTAGGGGGGTAGACGATCCGAGTGTGCACAGAGATCAGGGTTTCACAGAAAGAAGACCACGAGAACATCGGAATCAGACGAGAACTTGCATGTGTCCCTAGCATATGTGTGTGAGTGTGGTGAGAGGTTGGTATAGGTTCTTGCATGTGTCCCCCCTCGCATGCATGCGCTCTAACCTAGAGGCAAAGGTTCCGTACCCGTATAAGGGGGGAATCTCCCCGTTTAGGTGAAACCGGGTAGGATAGTGCCCCAACTTGTGAACCAACATGGTTTTACATCACCCTATGACCTAAACAAACACAAAACAAGAGAGAGATACGCCGGGCTTCCCCTGTCAGAGGAACGTCTAGGGGGGTAGACGATCCGAGTGTGCACAGAGATCAGGGTTTCGCCGGAGGAAGACCACGAGAACATTGGAATCAGAAGAGTACTTGCATGTGTCCCTAGCATATGTGTGTGAGTGTGGTGAGAGGTTGGTATAGGTGCTTGCATGTGTCCCCCCTCGCATGCATGCGCTCTAACCTAGAGGCGAAGGTTCCGTACCCGTATAAGGGGGGAATCTTCCCGTTTAGGTGAAACCGGGTAGGATACTGCCCCAACTTGTGAACCAAAATGGTTTTACATCACCTTATGACCTAAACAAACACAAAACAAGAGAGAGCTACGCCGGGCTACCCCTGTCAGAGGAACGTCTAGGGGGGTAGACGATCCGAGTGTGCACAGAGATCAGGGTTTCGCCGAAGGAAGATCACGAGAACATCGGAATCAGACGAGAACTTGCATGTGTCCCTAGCATATGTGTGTGAGTGTGGTGAGAGGTTGGTATAGGTGCTTGCATGTGTCCCCCCTCGCATGCATGCGCTCTAACCTAGAGGCGAAGGTTCCGTACCCGTATAAGGGGGGAATCTCCCCGTTTAGGTGAAACCGGGTAGGATAGTGCACCAACTTGTGAACTAACATGGTTTTACATCACCCTATGACCTAAACAAACACAAAACAAGAGAGAGCTACGCCGGGCTACCCCTGTCAGAGGAACGTCTAGGGGGGTAGACGATCCGAGTGTGCACAAAGATCAGGGTTTCGCCGAAGGAAGACCACGAGAACATCGGAATCAGACGAGTACTTGCATGTGTCCCTAGAATATGTGTGTGAGTGTGGTGAGAGGTTGGTATAGGTGCTTGCATGTGTCCCCCCTCGCATGCATGCGCTCTAACCTAGAGGCGAAGGTTCCGTACCCGTATAAGGGGGGAATCTCCCCGTTTAGGTGAAACCGGGTAGGATAGTGCCCCAACTTGTGAACCAACATGGTTTTACATCACCCTATGACCTAAACAAACACAAAACAAGAGAGAGCTACGCCGGTCTACCCCTGTCAGAGGAACGTCTAGGGGGGTAGACGATCCGAGTGTGCATAGAGATCAGGGTTTCGCCGAAGGAAGACCACGAGAACATCGGAATCAGACGAGTACTTGCATGTGTCCCTAGAATATGTGTGTGAGTGTGGTGAGAGGTTGGTATAGGTGCTTGCATGTGTCCCCCCTCGCATGCATGCGCTCTAACCTAGAGGAGAAGGTTCCGTACCCGTATAAGGGGGGAATCTCCCGGTTTAGGTGAAACCGGGTAGGATAGTGCCCCAACTTGTGAACCAACATGGTTTTACATCACCCTATGACCTAAACAAACACAAAACAAGAGAGAGCTACGCCGGGCTACCCCTGTCAGAGGAACGTCTAGGGGGGTAGACGATCCGAGTGTGCACAGAGATCAGGGTTTCGCCGGAGGAAGACCACGAGAACATCGGAATCAGACGAGAACTTGCATGTGTCCCTAGCATATGTGTGTGAGTGTGGTGAGAGGTTGGTGCATGTGTCCCCCCTCGCATGCATGCGCTCTAACCTAGAGGCGAAGGTTCCGTACCCGTATAAGGGGGAATCTCCCCGTTTAGGTGAAACCGGGTAGGATAGTGCCCCAACTTGTGAACTAACATGGTTTTACATCACCCTATGACCTAAACAAACACAAAACAAGAGAGAGCTACGCCGGGCTTCCCCTGTCAGAGGAACGTCTAGGGGGGTAGACGATCCGAGTGTGCACAGAGATCAGGGTTTCGCCGGAGGAAGACCACGAGAACATCGGAATCAGAAGAGTACTTGCATGTGTCCCTAGCATATGTGTGTGAGTGTGGTGAGAGGTTGGTATAGGTGCTTGCATGTGTCCCCCCTCGCATGCATGCGCTCTAACCTAGAGGCGAAGGTTCCGTACCCGTATAAGGGGGGAATCTCCCCGTTTAGGTGAAACCGGGTAGGATAGTGCCCCAACTTGTGAACCAACATGGTTTTACATCACCCTATGACCTAAACAAACACAAAACAAGAGAGAGCTACGCCGGGCTACCCCTGTCAGAGGAACGTCTAGGGGGGTAGACGATCCGAGTGTGCACAGAGATCAGGGTTTCGCAGAAAGAAGACCACGAGAACATCGGAATCAGACGAGAACTTGCATGTGTCCCTAGCATATGTGTGTGAGTGTGGTGATAGGTTGGTATAGGTTCTTGCATGTGTCCCCCCTCGCATGCATGCGCTCTAACCTAGAGGCAAAGGTTCTGTACCCGTATAAGGGGGGAATCTCCCCGTTTAGGTGAAACCGGGTAGGATAGTGCCCCTACTTGTGAACCAACATGGTTTTACATCACTCTATGACCTAAACAAACACAAAACAAGAGAGAGATACGCCGGGCTTCCCCTGTCAGAGGAACGTCTAGGGGGGTAGACGATTCGAGTGTGCACAGAGATCAGGGTTTCGCCGGAGGAAGACCACGAGAACATCGGAATCAGAAGAGTACTTGCATGTGTCCCTAGCATATGTGTGTGAGTGTGGTGAGAGGTTGGTATAGGTGCTTGCATGTGTCCCCCCTCGCATGCATGCGCTCTAACCTAGAGGCGAAGGTTCCGTACCCGTATAAGGGGGGAATCTTCCCGTTTAGGTGAAACCGGGTAGGATAGTGCCCCAACTTGTGAACCAACATGGTTTTACATCACCTTATGACCTAAACAAACACAAAACAAGAGAGAGCTACGCCGGGCTACCCCTGTCAGAGGAACGTCTAGGGGGGTAGACGATCCGAGTGTGCACAGAGATCAGGGTTTCGCCGAAGGAAGACCACGAGAACATCGGAATCAGACGAGAACTTGCATGTGTCCCTAGCATATGTGTGTGAGTGTGGTGAGAGGTTGGTATAGGTGCTTGCATGTGTCCCCCCTCGCATGCATGCGCTCTAACCTAGAGGCGAAGGTTCCGTACCCGTATAAGGGGGGAATCTCCCCGTTTAGGTGAAACCGGGTAGGATAGTGCCCCAACTTGTGAACCAACATGGTTTTACATCACCCTATGACCTAAACAAACACAAAACAAGAGAGAGCTACGCCGGGCTACCCCTGTCAGAGGAACGTCTAGCGGGGTAGACGATCCGAGTGTGCACAGAGATCAGGGTTTCGCCGAAGGAAGACCACGAGAACATCGGAATCAGACGAGTACTTGCATGTGTCCCTAGAATATGTGTGTGAGTGTGGTGAGAGGTTGGTATAGGTGCTTGCATGTGTCCCCCCTCGCATGCATGCGCTCTAACCTAGAGGCGAAGGTTCCGTACCCGTATAAGGGGGGAATCTCCCCGTTTAGGTGAAACCGGGTAGGATAGTGCCCCAACTTGTGAACCAACATGGTTTTACATCACCCTATGACCTAAACAAACACAAAACAAGAGAGAGCTACGCCGGTCTACCCCTGTCAGAGGAACGTCTAGGGGGGTAGACGATCCGAGTGTGCATAGAGATCAGGGTTTCGCCGGAGGAAGACCACGAGAACATCGGAATCAGACGAGTACTTGCATGTGTCCCTAGAATATGTGTGTGAGTGTGGTGAGAGGTTGGTATAGGTGCTTGCATGTGTCCCCCCTCGCATGCATGCGCTCTAACCTAGAGGAGAGGGTTCCGTACACGTATAAGGGGGGAATCTCCCCGTTTAGGTGAAACCGGGTAGGATAGTGCCCCAACTTGTGAACCAACATGGTTTTACATCACCCTATGACCTAAACAAACACAAAACAAGAGAGAGCTACGCCGGGCTACCCCTGTCAGAGGAACGTCTAGGGGGGTAGACGATCCGAGTGTGCACAGAGATCAGGGTTTCGCCGGAGGAAGACCACGAGAACATCTTAATCAGACGAGAACTTGCATGTGTCCCTAGCATATGTGTGTGAGTGTGGTGAGAGGTTGGTGCATGTGTCCCCCCTCGCATGCATGCGCTCTAACCTAGAGGCGAAGGTTCCGTACCCGTATAAGGGGGGAATCTCCCCGTTTAGGTGAAACCGGGTAGGATAGTGCACCAACTTGTGAACTAACATGGTTTTACATCACCCTATGACCTAAACAAACACAAAACAAGAGAGAGCTACGCCGGGCTTCCCCTGTCAGAGGAACGTCTAGGGGGGTAGACGATCCGAGTGTGCACAGAGATCAGGGTTTCGCCGGAGGAAGACCACGAGAACATCGGAATCAGAAGAGTACTTGCATGTGTCCCTAGCATATGTGTGTGAGTGTGGTGAGAGGTTGGTATAGGTGCTTGCATGTGTCCCCCCTCGCATGCATGCGCTCTAACCTAGAGGCGAAGGTTCCGTACCCGTATAAGGGGGGAATCTCCCCGTTTAGGTGAAACCGGGTAGGATAGTGCCCCAACTTGTGAACCAACATGGTTTTACATCACCCTATGACCTAAACAAACACAAAACAAGAGAGAGCTACGCCGGGCTACCCCTGTCAGAGGAACGTCTAGGGGGGTAGACGATCCGAGTGTGCACAGAGATCAGGGTTTCGCAGAAAGAAGACCACGAGAACATCGGAATCAGACGAGAACTTGCATGTGTCCCTAGCATATGTGTGTGAGTGTGGTGAGAGGTTGGTGCATGTGTCCCCCCTCGCATGCATGCGCTCTAACCTAGAGGCCAAGGTTCCGTACCCGTATAAGGGGGGAATCTCCCCGTTTAGGTGAAACCGGGTAGGATAGTGCCCCAACTTGTGAACCAACATGGTTTTACATCACCCTATGACCTAAACAAACACAAAACAAGAGAGAGCTACGCCGGGCTACCCCTGTCAGAGGAACGTCTAGGGGGGTAGACGATCCGAGTGTGCACAGAGATCAGGGTTTCGCAGAAAGAAGACCACGAGAACATCGGAATCAGACGAGAACTTGCATGTGTCCCTAGCATATGTGTGTGAGTGTGGTGAGAGGTTGGTATAGGTTCTTGCATGTGTCCCCCCTCGCATGCATGCGCTCTAACCTAGAGGAGAAGGTTCCGTACACGTATAAGGGGGGAATCTCCCCGTTTAGGTGAAACCGGGTAGGATAGTGCCCCAACTTGTGAACCAACATGGTTTTACATCACCCTATGACCTAAACAAACACAAAACAAGAGAGAGCTACGCCGGGCTTCCCCTGTCAGAGGAACGTCTAGGGGGGTAGACGATCCGAGTGTGCACAGAGATCAGGGTTTCGCCGGAGGAAGACCACGAGAACATCGGAATCAGAAGAGTACTTGCATGTGTCCCTAGCATATGTGTGTGAGTGTGGTGAGAGGTTGGTATAGGTGCTTGCATGTGTCCCCCCTCGCATGCATGCGCTCTAACCTAGAGGCGAAGGTTCCGTACCCGTATAAGGGGGAATCTTCCCGTTTAGGTGAAACCGGGTAGGATAGTGCCCCAACTTGTGAACCAACATGGTTTTACATCACCTTATGACCTAAACAAACACAAAACAAGAGAGAGCTACGCCGGGCTACCCCTGTCAGAGGAACGTCTAGGGGGGTAGACGATCCGAGTGTGCACAGAGATCAGGGTTTCGCCGAAGGAAGACCACGAGAACATCGGAATCAGACGAGAACTTGCATGTGTCCCTAGCATATGTGTGTGAGTGTGGTGAGAGGTTGGTATAGGTTCTTGCATGTGTCCCCCCTCGCATGCATGCGCTCTAACCTAGAGGCGAAGGTTCTGTACTCGTATAAGGGGGGAATCTCCCCGTTTAGGTGAAACCGGGTAGGATAGTGCCCCAACTTGTGAACCAACATGGTTTTACATCACCCTATGACCTAAACAAACACAAAACAAGAGAGATCTACGCCGGTCTACCCCTGTCAGAGGAACGTCTAGGGGGGTAGACGATCCGAGTGTGCATAGAGATCAGGGTTTCGCCGGAGGAAGACCACGAGAACATCGGATTCAGACGAGTACTTGCATGTGTCCCTAGAATATGTGTGTGAGTGTGGTGAGAGGTTGGTATAGGTGCTTGCATGTGTCCCCCCTCGCATGCATGCGCTCTAACCTAGAGGAGAAGGTTCCGTACACGTATAAGGGGGGAATCTCCCCGTTTAGGTGAAACCGGGTAGGATAGTGCCCCAACTTGTGAACCAACATGGTTTTACATCACCCTATGACCTAAACAAACACAAAACAAGAGAGAGCTACGCCGGGCTACCCCTGTCAGAGGAACGTCTAGGGGGGTAGACGATCCGAGTGTGCACAGAGATCAGGGTTTCGCCGGAGGAAGACCACGAGAACATCGGAATCAGACGAGAACTTGCATGTGTCCCTAGCATATGTGTGTGAGTGTGGTGAGAGGTTGGTGCATGTGTCCCCCCTCGCATGCATGCGCTCTAACCTAGAGGCGAAGGTTCCGTACCCGTATAAGGGGGGAATCTCCCCGTTTAGGTGAAACCGGGTAGGATAGTGCCCCAACTTGTGAACCAACATGGTTTTACATCACCCTATGACCTAAACAAACACAAAACAAGAGAGAGCTACGCCGGGCTTCCCCTGTCAGAGGAACGTCTAGGAGGGTAGACGATCCGAGTGTGCACAGAGATCAGGGTTTCGCCGGAGGAAGACCACGAGAACATCGGAATCATACGAGAACTTGCATGTGTCCCTAGCATATGTGTTTGAGTGTGGTGAGAGGTTGGTGCATGTGTCCCCCCTCGCATGCATGCGCTCTAACCTAGAGGCGAAGGTTCCGTACCCGTATAAGGGGGGAATCTCCCCGTTTAGGTGAAACCGGGTAGGATAGTGCCCCAACTTGTGAACCAACATGGTTTTACATCACCCTATGACCTAAACAAACACAAAACAAGAGAGAGCTACGCCGGGCTTCCCCTGTCAGAGGAACGTCTAGGGGGGTAGACGATCCGAGTGTGCACAGAGATCAGGGTTTCGCCGGAGGAAGACCACGAGAACATCGGAATCAGAAGAGTACTTGCATGTGTCCCTAGCATATGTGTGTGAGTGTGGTGAGAGGTTGGTATAGGTGCTTGCATGTGTCCCCCCTCGCATGCATGCGCTCTAACCTAGAGGCGAAGGTTCCGTACCCGTATAAGGGGGGAATCTTCCCGTTTAGGTGAAACCGGGTAGGATAGTGCCCCAACTTGTGAACCAACATGGTTTTACATCACCTTATGACCTAAACAAACACAAAACAAGAGAGAGCTACGCCGGGCTACCCCTGTCAGAGGAACGTCTAGGGGGGTAGACGATCCGAGTGTGCACAGAGATCAGGGTTTCGCCGAAGGAAGACCACGAGAACATCGGAATCAGACGAGAACTTGCATGTGTCCCTAGCATATGTGTGTGAGTGTGGTGAGAGGTTGGTATAGGTGCTTGCATGTGTCCCCCCTCGCATGCATGCGCTCTAACCTAGAGGCGAAGGTTCCGTACCCGTATAAGGGGGGAATCTCCCCGTTTAGGTGAAACCGGGTAGGATAGTGCCCCAACTTGTGAACCAACATGGTTTTACATCACCCTATGACCTAAACAAACACAAAACAAGAGAGAGCTACGCCGGGCTACCCCTGTCAGAGGAACGTCTAGGGGGGTAGACGATCCGAGTGTGCACAGAGATCAGGGTTTCGCCGGAAGAAGACCACGAGAACATCGGAATCAGACGAGTACTTGCATGTGTCCCTAGAATATGTGTGTGAGTGTGGTGAGAGGTTGGTATAGGTGCTTGCATGTGTCCCCCCTCGCATGCATGCGCTCTAACCTAGAGGCGAAGGTTCCGTACCCGTATAAGGGGGGAATCTCCCCGTTTAGGTGAAACCGGGTAGGATAGTGCCCCAACTTGTGAACCAACATGGTTTTACATCACCCTATGACCTAAACAAACACAAAACAAGAGAGAGCTACGCCGGGCTACCCCTGTCAGAGGAACGTCTAGGGGGGTAGACGATCCGAGTGTGCATAGAGATCAGGGTTTCGCCGGAGGAAGACCACGAGAACATCGGATTCAGACGAGTACTTGCATGTGTCCCTAGAATATGTGTGTGAGTGTGGTGAGAGGTTGGTATAGGTGCTTGCATGTGTCCCCCCTCGCATGCATGCGCTCTAACCTAGAGGAGAAGGTTTCGTACACGTATAAGGGGGAATCTCCCCGTTTAGGTGAAACCGGGTAGGATAGTGCCCCAACTTGTGAACCAACATAGTTTTACATCACCCTATGACCTAAACAAACACAAAACAAGAGAGAGCTACGCCGGGCTACCCCTGTCAGAGGAACGTCTAGGGGGTAGACGATCCGAGTGTGCACAGAGATCAGGGTTTCGCCGGAGGAAGACCACGAGAACATCGGAATCAGACGAGAACTTGCATGTGTCCCTAGCATATGTGTGTGAGTGTGGTGAGAGGTTGGTGCATGTGTCCCCCCTCGCATGCATGCGCTCTAACCTAGAGGCGAAGGTTCCGTACCCGTATAAGGGGGGAATCTCCCCGTTTAGGTGAAACCGGGTAGGATAGTGCCCTAACTTGTGAACCAACATGGTTTTACATCACCCTATGACCTAAACAAACACAAAACAAGAGAGAGCTACGCCGGGCTTCCCCTGTCAGAGGAACGTCTAGGGGGGTAGACGATCCGAGTGTGCACAGAGATCAGGGTTTCGCCGGAGGAAGACCACGAGAACATCGGAATCAGACGAGAACTTGCATGTGTCCCTAGCATATGTGTGTGAGTGTGGTGAGAGGTTGGTGCATGTGTCCCCCCTCGCATGCATGCGCTCTAACCTAGAGGCGAAGGTTCCGTACCCGTATAAGGGGGGAATCTCCCCGTTTAGGTGAAACCGGGTAGGATAGTGCCCCAACTTGTGAACCAACATGGTTTTACATCACCCTATGACCTAAACAAACACAAAACAAGAGAGAGCTACGCCGGGCTTCCCCTGTCAGAGGAACGTCTAGGGGGGTAGACGATCCGAGTGTGCACAGAGATCAGGGTTTCGCCGGAGGAAGACCACGAGAACATCGGAATCAGAAGAGTACTTGCATGTGTCCCTAGCATATGTGTGTGAGTGTGGTGAGAGGTTGGTATAGGTGCTTGCATGTGTCCCCCCTCGCATGCATGCGCTCTAACCTAGAGGCGAAGGTTCCGTACCCGTATAAGGGGGGAATCTCCCCGTTTAGGTGAAACCGGGTAGGATAGTGCCCCAACTTGTGAACCAACATGGTTTACATCACCCTATGACCTAAACAAACACAAAACAAGAGAGAGCTACGCCGGGCTACCCCTGTCAGAGGAACGTCTAGGGGGGTAGACGATCCGAGTGTGCACAGAGATCAGGGTTTCGCCGGAGGAAGACCACGAGAACATCGGAATCAGACGAGAACTTGCATGTGTCCCTAGCATATGTGTGTGAGTGTGGTGAGAGGTTGGTATAGGTGCTTGCATGTGTCCCCCCTCGCATGCATGCGCTCTAACCTAGAGACGAAGGTTCCGTACCCGTATAAGGGGGGAATCTCCCCGTTTAGGTGAAACCGGGTAGGATAGTGCCCCAACTTGTGAACCAACATGGTTTTACATAACCCTATGACCTAAACAAACACAAAACAAGAGAGAGCTACGCCGGGCTACCCCTGTCAGAGGAACGTCTAGGGGGGTAGACGATCCGAGTGTGCACAGAGATCAGGGTTTCGCCGAATGAAGACCACGAGAACATCGGAATCAGACGAGTACTTGCATGTGTCCCTAGAATATGTTCGTGAGTGTGGTGAGAGGTTGGTATAGGTGCTTGCATGTGTCCCCCCTCGCATGCATGCGCTCTAACCTAGAGGCGAAGGTTCCGTACCCGTATAAGGGGGGAATCTCCCCGTTTAGGTGAAACCGGGTAGGATAGTGCCCCAACTTGTGAACCAACATGGTTTTACATCACCCTATGACCTAAAAAAACACAAAACAAGAGAGAGCTACGCCGGTCTACCCCTGTCAGAGGAACGTCTAGGGGGGTAGACGATCCGAGTGTGCATAGAGATCAGGGTTTCGCCGGAGGAAGACCACGAGAACATCGGAATCAGACGAGTACTTGCATGTGTCCCTAGAATATGTGTGTGAGTGTGGTGAGAGGTTGGTATAGGTGCTTGCATGTGTCCCCCCTCGCATGCATGCGCTCTAACCTAGAGGAGAAGGTTCTGTACCCGTATAAGGGGGGAATCTCCCCGTTTAGGTGAAACCGGGTAGGATAGTGCCCCAACTTGTGAACCAACATGGTTTTACATCACCCTATGACCTAAACAAACACAAAACAAGAGAGAGCTACGCCGGGCTACCCCTGTCAGAGGAACGTCTAGGGGGGTAGACGATCCGAGTGTGCACAGAGATCAGGGTTTCGCCGGAGGAAGACCACGAGAACATCGGAATCAGACGAGAACTTGCATGTGTCCCTAGCATATATGTGTGAGTGTGGTGAGAGGTTGGTGCATGTGTCCCCCCTCGCATGCATGCGCTCTAACCTAGAGGCGAAGGTTCCGTACCCGTATAAGGGGGGAATCTCCCCGTTTAGGTGAAACCGGGTAGGATAGTGCCCCAACTTGTGAACCAACATGGTTTTACATCACCCTATGACCTAAACAAACACAAAACAAGAGAGAGCTACGCCGGGCTACCCCTGTCAGAGGAACGTCTAGGGGGGTAGACGATCCGAGTGTGCACAGAGATCACGGTTTCGCTGGAGGAAGACCACGGAACATCGGAATCAGACGAGAACTTGCATGTGTCCCTAGCATATGTGTGTGAGTGTGGTGAGAGGTTGGTATAGGTGCTTGCATGTGCCCCCCCTCGCATGCATGCGCTCTAACCTAGAGGCGAAGGTTCCGTACCCGTATAAGGGGGGAATCTCCCTGTTTAGGTGAAACCGGGTAGGATAGTGCCCCAACTTGTGAACCAACATGGTTTTACATCACCCTATGACCTAAACAAACACAAAACAAGAGAGAGCTACGCCGGGCTACCCCTGTCAGAGGAACGTCTAGGGGGGTAGACGATCCGAGTGTGCACAGAGATCAGGGTTTCGCCGGAGGAAGACCACGAGAACATCGGAATCAGACGAGAACTTGCATGTGTACCTAGCATATGTGTGTGAGTGTGGTGAGAGGTTGGTATAGGTGCTTGCATGTGTCCCCCCTCGCATGCATGCGCTCTAACCTAGAGGCGAAGGTTCCGTACCCGTATAAGGGGGGAATCTCCCCGTTTAGGTGAAACCGGGTAGGATAGTGCCCCAACTTGTGAACCAACTTGGTTTTACATCACCCTATGACCTAAACCAACACAAAACAGGAGAGAGCTACGCCGGGCTTCCCCTGTCAGAGGAACGTCTAGGGGGTAGACGATCCGAGTGTGCACAGAGATCAGGGTTTCGCCGGAGGAAGACCACGAGAACATCGGAATCAGAAGAGTACTTGCATGTGTCCCTAGAATATGTGTGTGAGTGTGGTGAGAGGTTGGTATAGGTGCTTGCATGTGTCCCCCCTCGCATGCATGCGCTCTAACCTAGAGGCGAAGGTTCCGTACCCGTATAAGGGGGGAATCTTCCCGTTTAGGTGAAACCGGGTAGGATAGTGCCCCAACTTGTGAACCAACATGGTTTTACATCACCTTATGACCTAAACAAACACAAAACAAGAGAGAGCTACGCCGGGCTACCCCTGTCAGAGGAACGTCTAGGGGGGTAGACGATCCGAGTGTGCACAGAGATCAGGGTTTCGCCGAAGGAAGACCACGAGAACATCGGAATCAGACGAGAACTTGCATGTGTCCCTAGCATATGTGTGTGAGTGTGGTGAGAGGTTGGTATAGGTGCTTGCATGTGTCCCCCCTCGCATGCATGCGCTCTAACCTAGAGGCGAAGGTTCCGTACCCGTATAAGGGGGAATCTCCCCGTTTAGGTGAAACCGGGTAGGATAGTGCCCCAACTTGTGAACCAACATGGTTTTACATCACCCTATGACCTAAACAAACACAAAACAAGAGAGAGCTACGCCAGGCTACCCCTGTCAGAGGAACGTCTAGGGGGGTAGACGATCCGAGTGTGCACAGAGATCAGGGTTTCGCCGGAGGAAGACCACGAGAACATCGGAATCAGACGAGTACTTGCATGTGTCCCTAGAATATGTGTGTGAGTGTGGTGAGAGGTTGGTATAGGTGCTTGCATGTGTCCCCCTCGCATGCATGCGCTCTAACCTAGAGGCGAAGGTTCCGTACCCGTATAAGGGGGGAATCTCCCCGTTTAGGTGAAACCGGGTAGGATAGTGCCCCAACTTGTGAACCAACATGGTTTTACATCACCCTATGACCTAAACAAACACAAAACAAGAGAGAGCTACGCCGGTCTACCCCTGTCAGAGGAACGTCTAGGGGGGTAGACGATCCGAGTGTGCATAGAGATCAGGGTTTCGCCGGAGGAAGACCACGAGAACATCGGATTCAGACGAGTACTTGCATGTGTACCTAGCATATGTGTGTGAGTGTGGTGAGAGGTTGGTATAGGTGCTTGCATGTGTCCCCCCTCGCATGCATGCGCTCTAACCTAGAGGCGAAGGTTCCGTACCCGTATAAGGGGGGAATCTCCCCGTTTAGGTGAAACCGGGTAGGATAGTGCCCCAACTTGTGAACCAACTTGGTTTTACATCACCCTATGACCTAAACAAACACAAAACAAGAGAGAGCTACGCCGGGCTTCCCCTGTCAGAGGAACGTCTAGGGGGGTAGACGATCCGAGAGTGCACAGAGATCAGGGTTTCGCCGGAGGAAGACCACGAGAACATCGGAATCAGAAGAGTACTTGCATGTGTCCCTAGAATATGTGTGTGAGTGTGGTGAGAGGTTGGTATAGGTGCTTGCATGTGTCCCCCCTCGCATGCATGCGCTCTAACCTAGAGGCGAAGGTTCCGTACCCGTATAAGGGGGGAATCTTCCCGTTTAGGTGAAACCGGGTAGGATAGTGCCCCAACTTGTGAACCAACATGGTTTTACATCACCTTATGACCTAAACAAACACAAAACAAGAGAGAGCTACGCCGGGCTACCCCTGTCAGAGGAACGTCTAGGGGGGTAGACGATCCGAGTGTGCACAGAGATCAGGGTTTCGCCGAAGGAAGACCACGAGAACATCGGAATCAGACGAGAACTTGCATGTGTCCCTAGCATATGTGTGTGAGTGTGGTGAGAGGTTGGTATAGGTGCTTGCATGTGTCCCCCCTCGCATGCATGCGCTCTAACCTAGAGGCGAAGGTTCCGTACCCGTATAAGGGGGAATCTCCCCGTTTAGGTGAAACCGGGGAGGATAGTGCCCCAACTTGTGAACCAACATGGTTTTACATCACCCTATGACCTAAACAAACACAAAACAAGAGAGAGCTACGCCGGGCTACCCCTGTCAGAGGAACGTCTAGGGGGGTAGACGATCCGAGTGTGCACAGAGATCAGGGTTTCGCCGGAGGAAGACCACGAGAACATCGGAATCAGACGAGTACTTGCATGTGTCCCTAGAATATGTGTGTGAGTGTGGTGAGAGGTTGGTATAGGTGCTTGCATGTGTCCCCCTCGCATGCATGCGCTCTAACCTAGAGGCGAAGGTTCCGTACCCGTATAAGGGGGGAATCTCCCCGTTTAGGTGAAACCGGGTAGGATAGTGCCCCAACTTGTGAACCAACATGGTTTTACATCACCCTATGACCTAAACAAACACAAAACAAGAGAGAGCTACGCCGGTCTACCCCTGTCAGAGGAACGTCTAGGGGGGTAGACGATCCGAGTGTGCATAGAGATCAGGGTTTCGCCGGAGGAAGACCACGAGAACATCGGATTCAGACGAGTACTTGCATGTGTCCCTAGAATATGTGTGTGAGTGTGGTGAGAGGTTGGTATAGGTGCTTGCATGTGTCCCCCCTCGCATGCATGCGCTCTAACCTAGAGGAGAAGGTTCCGTACACGTATAAGGGGGGAATCTCCCCGTTTAGGTGAAACCGGGTAGGATAGTGCCCCAACTTGTGAACCAACATGGTTTTACATCACCCTATGACCTAAACAAAAACAAAACAAGAGAGAGCTACGCCGGGCTACCCCTGTCAGAGGAACGTCTAGGGGGGTAGACGATCCGAGTGTGCACAGAGATCAGGGTTTCGCCGGAGGAAGACCACGAGAACATCGGAATCAGACGAGAACTTGCATGTGTCCCTAGCATATGTGTGTGAGTGTGGTGAGAGGTTGGTGCATGTCTCCCCCCTCGCATGCATGCGCTCTAACCTAGAGGCGAAGGTTTCGTACCCGTATAAGGGGGAATCTCCCCGTTTAGGTGAAACCGGGTAGGATAGTGCCCCAACTTGTGAACCAAAATGGTTTTACATCACCCTATGACCTAAACAAACACAAAACAAGAGAGAGCTACGCCGGGCTTCCCCTGTCAGAGGAACGTCTAGGGGGGTAGACGATCCGAGTGTGCACAGAGATCAGGGTTTCGCCGGAGGAAGACCACGAGAACATCGGAATCAGACGAGAACTTGCATGTGTCCCTAGCATATGTGTGTGAGTGTGGTGAGAGGTTGGTGCATGTGTCCCCCCTCGCATGCATGCGCTCTAACCTAGAGGCGAAGGTTCCGTACTCGTATAAGGGGGGAATCTCCCCGTTTAGGTGAAACCGGGTAGGATAGTGCCCCAACTTGTGAACCAACATGGTTTTACATCACCCTATGACCTAAACAAACACAAAAAAAGAGAGAGCTACGCCGGGCTTCCCCTGTCAGAGGAACGTCTAGGGGGGTAGACGATCCGAGTGTGCACAGAGATCAGGGTTTCGCCGGAGGAAGACCACGAGAACATCGGAATCAGACGAGTACTTGCATGTGTCCCTAGCATATGTGTGTGAGTGTGGTGATAGGTTGGTATAGGTGCTTGCATGTGTCCCCCCTCGCATGCATGCGCTCTAACCTAGAGGCGAAGGTTCCGTACCCGTATAAGGGGGGAATCTCCCCGTTTAGGTGAAACCGGGTAGGATAGTGCCCCAACTTGTGAACCAACATGGTTTTACATCACCCTATGACCTAAACAAACACAAAACAAGAGAGAGCTACGCCGGGCTTCCCCTGTCAGAGGAACGTCTAGGGGGGTAGACGATCCGAGTGTGCACAGAGATCAGGGTTTCGCCGGAGGAAGACCACGAGAACATCGGAATCAGACGAGAACTTGCATGTGTCCCTAGCATATGTGTGTGAGTGTGGTGAGAGGTTGGTGCATGTGTCCCCCCTCGCATGCATGCGCTCTAACCTAGAGGCGAAGGTTCCGTACCCGTATAAGGGGGGAATCTCCCCGTTTAGGTGAAACCGGGTAGGATAGTGCCCCAACTTGTGAACCAACATGGTTTTACATCACCCTATGACCTAAACAAACACAAAACAAGAGAGAGCTACGCCGGGCTTCCCCTGTCAGAGGAACGTCTAGGGGGGTAGACGATCCGAGTGTGCACAGAGATCAGGGTTTCGCCGGAGGAAGACCACGAGAACATCGGAATCAGAAGAGTACTTGCATGTGTCCCTAGCATATGTGTGTGAGTGTGGTGAGAGGTTGGTATAGGTGCTTGCATGTGTCCCCCCTCGCATGCATGCGCTCTAACCTAGAGGCGAAGGTTCCGTACCCGTATAAGGGGGAATCTTCCCGTTTAGGTGAAACCGGGTAGGATAGTGCCCCAACTTGTGAACCAACATGGTTTTACATCACCTTATGACCTAAACAAACACAAAACAAGAGAGAGCTACGCCGGGCTACCCCTGTCAGAGGAACGTCTAGGGGGGTAGACGATCCGAGTGTGCACAGAGATCAGGGTTTCGCCGAAGGAAGACCACGAGAACATCGGAATCAGACGAGAACTTGCATGTGTCCCTAGCATATGTGTGTGAGTGTGGTGAGAGGTTGGTATAGGTTCTTGCATGTGTCCCCCCTCGCATGCATGCGCTCTAACCTAGAGGCGAAGGTTCTGTACCCGTATAAGGGGGGAATCTCCCCGTTTAGGTGAAACCGGGTAGGATAGTGCCCCAACTTGTGAACCAACATGGTTTTACATCACCCTATGACCTAAACAAACACAAAACAAGAGAGAGCTACGCCGGGCTACCCCTGTCAGAGGAACGTCTAGGGGGGTAGACGATCCGAGTGTGCACAGAGATCAGGGTTTCGCCGGAGGAAGACCACGAGAACATCGGAATCAGACGAGTACTTGCATGTGTCCCTAGAATATGTGTGTGAGTGTGGTGAGAGGTTGGTATAGGTGCTTGCATGTGTCCCCCCTCGCATGCATGCGCTCTAACCTAGAGGCGAAGGTTCCGTACCCGTATAAGGGGGGAATCTCCCCGTTTAGGTGAAACCGGGTAGGATAGTGCCCCAACTTGTGAACCAACATGGTTTTACATCACACTATGACCTAAACAAACACAAAACAAGAGAGATCTACGCCGGTCTACCCCTGTCAGAGGAACGTCTAGGGGGGTAGACGATCCGAGTGTGCATAGAGATCAGGGTTTCGCCGGAGGAAGACCACGAGAACATCGGATTCAGACGAGTACTTGCATGTGTCCCTAGAATATGTGTGTGAGTGTGGTGAGAGGTTGGTATAGGTGCTTGCATGTGTCCCCCCTCGCATGCATGCGCTCTAACCTAGAGGAGAAGGTTCCGTACACGTATAAGGGGGGAATCTCCCCGTTTAGGTGAAACCGGGTAGGATAGTGCCCCAACTTGTGAACCAACATGGTTTTACATCACCCTATGACCTAAACAAACACAAAACAAGAGAGAGCTACGCCGGGCTACCCCTGTCAGAGGAACGTCTAGGGGGGTAGACGATCCGAGTGTGCACAGAGATCAGGGTTTCGCCGGAGGAAGACCACGAGAACATCGGAATCAGACGAGAACTTGCATGTGTCCCTAGCATATGTGTGTGAGTGTGGTGAGAGGTTGGTGCATGTGTCCCCCCTCGCATGCATGCGCTCTAACCTAGAGGCGAAGGTTCCGTACCCGTATAAGGGGGGAATCTCCCCGTTTAGGTGAAACCGGGTAGGATAGTGCCCCAACTTGTGAACCAACATGGTTTTACATCACCCTATGACCTAAACAAACACAAAACAAGATAGAGCTACGCCGGGCTTCCCCTGTCAGAGGAACGTCTAGGAGGGTAGACGATCCGAGTGTGCACAGAGATCAGGGTTTCGCCGGAGGAAGACCACGAGAACATCGGAATCAGACGAGAACTTGCATGTGTCCCTAGCATATGTGTTTGAGTGTGGTGAGAGGTTGGTGCATGTGTCCCCCCTCGCATGCATGCGCTCTAACCTAGAGGCGAAGGTTCCGTACCCGTATAAGGGGGGAATCTCCCCGTTTAGGTGAAACCGGGTAGGATAGTGCCCCAACTTGTGAACCAACATGGTTTTACATCACCCTATGACCTAAACAAACACAAAACAAGAGAGAGTTACGCCGGGCTTCCCCTGTCAGAGGAACGTCTAGGGGGGTAGACGATCCGAGTGTGCACAGAGATCAGGGTTTCGCCGGAGGAAGACCACGAGAACATCGTAATCAGAAGAGTACTTGCATGTGTCCCTAGCATATGTGTGTGAGTGTGGTGAGAGGTTGGTATAGGTGCTTGCATGTGTCCCCCCTCGCATGCATGCGCTCTAACCTAGAGGCGAAGGTTCCGTACCCGTATAAGGGGGGAATCTTCCCGTTTAGGTGAAACCGGGTAGGATAGTGCCCCAACTTGTGAACCAACATGGTTTTACATCACCTTATGACCTAAACAAACACAAAACAAGAGAGAGCTACGCCGGGCTACCCCTGTCAGAGGAACGTCTAGGGGGGTAGACGATCCGAGTGTGCACAGAGATCAGGGTTTCGCCGAAGGAAGACCACGAGAACATCGGAATCAGACGAGAACTTGCATGTGTCCCTAGCATATGTGTGTGAGTGTGGTGAGAGGTTGGTATAGGTGCTTGCATGTGTCCCCCCTCGCATGCATGCGCTCTAACCTAGAGGCGAAGGTTCCGTACCCGTATAAGGGGGGAATCTCCCCGTTTAGGTGAAACCGGGTAGGATAGTGCCCCAACTTGTGAACCAACATGGTTTTACATCACCCTATGACCTAAACAAACACAAAACAAGAGAGAGCTACGCCGGGCTACCCCTGTCAGAGGAACGTCTAGGGGGTAGACGATCCGAGTGTGCACAGAGATCAGGGTTTCGCCGGAAGAAGACCACGAGAACATCGGAATCAGACGAGTACTTGCATGTGTCCCTAGAATATGTGTGTGAGTGTGGTGAGAGGTTGGTATAGGTGCTTGCATGTGTCCCCCCTCGCATGCATGCGCTCTAACCTAGAGGCGAAGGTTCCGTACCCGTATAAGGGGGGAATCTCCCCGTTTAGGTGAAACCGGGTAGGATAGTGCCCCAACTTGTGAACCAACATGGTTTTACATCACCCTATGACCTAAACAAACACAAAACAAGAGAGAGCTACGCCGGGCTACCCCTGTCAGAGGAACGTCTAGGGGGGTAGACGATCCGAGTGTGCATAGAGATCAGGGTTTCGCCGGAGGAAGACCACGAGAACATCGGATTCAGACGAGTACTTGCATGTGTCCCTAGAATATGTGTGTGAGTGTGGTGAGAGGTTGGTATAGGTGCTTGCATGTGTCCCCCCTCGCATGCATGCGCTCTAACCTAGAGGAGAAGGTTTCGTACACGTATAAGGGGGGAATCTCCCCGTTTAGGTGAAACCGGGTAGGATAGTGCCCCAACTTGTGAACCAACATAGTTTTACATCACCCTATGACCTAAACAAACACAAAACAAGAGAGAGCTACGCCGGGCTACCCCTGTCAGAGGAACGTCTAGGGGGTAGACGATCCGAGTGTGCACAGAGATCAGGGTTTCGCCGGAGGAAGACCACGAGAACATCGGAATCAGACGAGAACTTGCATGTGTCCCTAGCATATGTGTGTGAGTGTGGTGAGAGGTGGGTGCATGTGTCCCCCCTCGCATGCATGCGCTCTAACCTAGAGGCGAAGGTTCCGTACCCGTATAAGGGGGGAATCTCCCCGTTTAGGTGAAACCGGGTAGGATAGTGCCCTAACTTGTGAACCAACATGGTTTTACATCACCCTATGACCTAAACAAACACAAAACAAGAGAGAGCTACGCCGGGCTTCCCCTGTCAGAGGAACGTCTAGGGGGGTAGACGATCCGAGTGTGCACAGAGATCAGGGTTTCGCCGGAGGAAGACCACGAGAACATCGGAATCAGACGAGAACTTGCATGTGTCCCTAGCATATGTGTGTGAGTGTGGTGAGAGGTTGGTGCATGTGTCCCCCCTCGCATGCATGCGCTCTAACCTAGAGGCGAAGGTTCCGTACCCGTATAAGGGGGGAATCTCCCCGTTTAGGTGAAACCGGGTAGGATAGTGCCCCAACTTGTGAACGAACATGGTTTTACATCACCCTATGACCTAAACAAACACAAAACAAGAGAGAGCTACGCCGGGCTTCCCCTGTCAGAGGAACGTCTAGGGGGGTAGACGATCCGAGTGTGCACAGAGATCAGGGTTTCGCCGGAGGAAGACCACGAGAACATCGGAATCAGAAGAGTACTTGCATGTGTCCCTAGCATATGTGTGTGAGTGTGGTGAGAGGTTGGTATAGGTGCTTGCATGTGTCCCCCCTCGCATGCATGCGCTCTAACCTAGAGGCGAAGGTTCCGTACCCGTATAAGGGGGGAATCTCCCCGTTTAGGTGAAACCGGGTAGGATAGCGCCCCAACTTGTGAACCAACATGGTTTACATCACCCTATGACCTAAACAAACACAAAACAAGAGAGAGCTACGCCGGGCTACCCCTGTCAGAGGAACGTCTAGGGGGGTAGACGATCCGAGTGTGCACAGAGATCAGGGTTTCGCCGGAGGAAGACCACGAGAACATCGGAATCAGACGAGAACTTGCATGTGTCCCTAGCATATGTGTGTGAGTGTGGTGAGAGGTTGGTATAGGTGCTTGCATGTGTCCCCCCTCGCATGCATGCGCTCTAACCTAGAGACGAAGGTTCCGTACCCGTATAAGGGGGGAATCTCCCCGTTTAGGTGAAACCGGGTAGGATAGTGCCCCAACTTGTGAACCAACATGGTTTTACATAACCCTATGACCTAAACAAACACAAAACAAGAGAGAGCTACGCCGGGCTACCCCTGTCAGAGGAACGTCTAGGGGGGTAGACGATCCGAGTGTGCACAGAGATCAGGGTTTCGCCGAATGAAGACCACGAGAACATCGGAATCAGACGAGTACTTGCATGTGTCCCTAGAATATGTTCGTGAGTGTGGTGAGAGGTTGGTATAGGTGCTTGCATGTGTCCCCCCTCGCATGCATGCGCTCTAACCTAGAGGCGAAGGTTCCGTACCCGTATAAGGGGGGAATCTCCCCGTTTAGGTGAAACCGGGTAGGATAGTGCCCCAACTTGTGAACCAACATGGTTTTACATCACCCTATGACCTAAAAAAACACAAAACAAGAGAGAGCTACGCCGGTCTACCCCTGTCAGAGGAACGTCTAGGGGGGTAGACGATCCGAGTGTGCATAGAGATCAGGGTTTCGCCGGAGGAAGACCACGAGAACATCGGAATCAGACGAGTACTTGCATGTGTCCCTAGAATATGTGTGTGAGTGTGGTGAGAGGTTGGTCTAGGTGCTTGCATGTGTCCCCCCTCGCATGCATGCGCTCTAACCTAGAGGAGAAGGTTCTGTACCCGTATAAGGGGGGAATCTCCCCGTTTAGGTGAAACCGGGTAGGATAGTGCCCCAACTTGTGAACCAACATGGTTTTACATCACCCTATGACCTAAACAAACACAAAACAAGAGAGAGCTACGCCGGGCTACCCCTGTCAGAGGAACGTCTAGGGGGGTAGACGATCCGAGTGTGCACAGAGATCAGGGTTTCGCCGGAGGAAGACCACGAGAACATCGGAATCAGACGAGAACTTGCATGTGTCCCTAGCATATATGTGTGAGTGTGGTGAGAGGTTGGTGCATGTGTCCCCCCTCGCATGCATGCGCTCTAACCTAGAGGCGAAGGTTCCGTACCCGTATAAGGGGGGAATCTCCCCGTTTAGGTGAAACCGGGTAGGATAGTGCCCCAACTTGTGAACCAACATGGTTTTACATCACCCTATGACCTAAACAAACACAAAACAAGAGAGAGCTACGCCGGGCTACCCCTGTCAGAGGAACGTCTAGGGGGGTAGACGATCCGAGTGTGCACAGAGATCAGGGTTTCGCCGGAGGAAGACCACGAGAACATCGGAATCAGACGAGAACTTGCATGTGTACCTAGCATATGTGTGTGAGTGTGGTGAGAGGTTGGTATAGGTGCTTGCATGTGTCCCCCCTCGCATGCATGCGCTCTAACCTAGAGGCGAAGGTTCCGTACCCGTATAAGGGGGGAATCTCCCCGTTTAGGTGAAACCGGGTAGGATAGTGCCCCAACTTGTGAACCAACTTGGTTTTACATCACCCTATGACCTAAACAAACACAAAACAAGAGAGAGCTACGCCGGGCTTCCCCTGTCAGAGGAACGTCTAGGGGGGTAGACGATCCGAGTGTGCACAGAGATCAGGGTTTCGCCGGAGGAAGACCACGAGAACATCGGAATCAGAAGAGTACTTGCATGTGTCCCTAGAATATGTGTGTGAGTGTGGTGAGAGGTTGGTATAGGTGCTTGCATGTGTCCCCCCTCGCATGCATGCGCTCTAACCTAGAGGCGAAGGTTCCGTACCCGTATAAGGGGGGAATCTTCCCGTTTAGGTGAAACCGGGTAGGATAGTGCCCCAACTTGTGAACCAACATGGTTTTACATCACCTTATGACCTAAACAAACACAAAACAAGAGAGAGCTACGCCGGGCTACCCCTGTCAGAGGAACGTCTAGGGGGGTAGACGATCCGAGTGTGCACAGAGATCAGGGTTTCGCCGAAGGAAGACCACGAGAACATCGGAATCAGACGAGAACTTGCATGTGTCCCTAGCATATGTGTGTGAGTGTGGTGAGAGGTTGGTATAGGTGCTTGCATGTGTCCCCCCTCGCATGCATGCGCTCTAACCTAGAGGCGAAGGTTCCGTACCCGTATAAGGGGGAATCTCCCCGTTTAGGTGAAACCGGGTAGGATAGTGCCCCAACTTGTGAACCAACATGGTTTTACATCACCCTATGACCTAAACAAACACAAAACAAGAGAGAGCTACGCCAGGCTACCCCTGTCAGAGGAACGTCTAGGGGGGTAGACGATCCGAGTGTGCACAGAGATCAGGGTTTCGCCGGAGGAAGACCACGAGAACATCGGAATCAGACGAGTACTTGCATGTGTCCCTAGAATATGTGTGTGAGTGTGGTGAGAGGTTGGTATAGGTGCTTGCATGTGTCCCCCTCGCATGCATGCGCTCTAACCTAGAGGCGAAGGTTCCGTACCCGTATAAGGGGGGAATCTCCCCGTTTAGGTGAAACCGGGTAGGATAGTGCCCCAACTTGTGAACCAACATGGTTTTACATCACCCTATGACCTAAACAAACACAAAACAAGAGAGAGCTACGCTGGTCTACCCCTGTCAGAGGAACGTCTAGGGGGGTAGACGATCCGAGTGTGCATAGAGATCAGGGTTTCGCCGGAGGAAGACCACGAGAACATCGGATTCAGACGAGTACTTGCATGTGTACCTAGCATATGTGTGTGAGTGTGGTGAGAGGTTGGTATAGGTGCTTGCATGTGTCCCCCCTCGCATGCATGCGCTCTAACCTAGAGGCGAAGGTTCCGTACCCGTATAAGGGGGGAATCTCCCCGTTTAGGTGAAACCGGGTAGGATAGTGCCCCAACTTGTGAACCAACTTGGTTTTACATCACCCTATGACCTAAACAAACACAAAACAAGAGAGAGCTACGCCGGGCTTCCCCTGTCAGAGGAACGTCTAGGGGGGTAGACGATCCGAGTGTGCACAGAGATCAGGGTTTCGCCGGAGGAAGACCACGAGAACATCGGAATCAGAAGAGTACTTGCATGTGTCCCTAGAATATGTGTGTGAGTGTGGTGAGAGGTTGGTATAGGTGCTTGCATGTGTCCCCCCTCGCATGCATGCGCTCTAACCTAGAGGCGAAGGTTCCGTACCCGTATAAGGGGGGAATCTTCCCGTTTAGGTGAAACCGGGTAGGATAGTGCCCCAACTTGTGAACCAACATGGTTTTACATCACCTTATGACCTAAACAAACACAAAACAAGAGAGAGCTACGCCGGGCTACCCCTGTCAGAGGAACGTCTAGGGGGGTAGACGATCCGAGTGTGCACAGAGATCAGGGTTTCGCCGAAGGAAGACCACGAGAACATCGGAATCAGACGAGAACTTGCATGTGTCCCTAGCATATGTGTGTGAGTGTGGTGAGAGGTTGGTATAGGTGCTTGCATGTGTCCCCCCTCGCATGCATGCGCTCTAACCTAGAGGCGAAGGTTCCGTACCCGTATAAGGGGGAATCTCCCCGTTTAGGTGAAACCGGGGAGGATAGTGCCCCAACTTGTGAACCAACATGGTTTTACATCACCCTATGACCTAAACAAACACAAAACAAGAGAGAGCTACGCCGGGCTACCCCTGTCAGAGGAACGTCTAGGGGGGTAGACGATCCGAGTGTGCACAGAGATCAGGGTTTCGCCGGAGGAAGACCACGAGAACATCGGAATCAGACGAGAACTTGCATGTGTCCCTAGCATATGTGTGTGAGTGTGGTGAGAGGTTGGTATAGGTGCTTGCATGTGTCCCCCCTCGCATGCATGCGCTCTAACCTAGAGACGAAGGTTCCGTACCCGTATAAGGGGGGAATCTCCCCGTTTAGGTGAAACCGGGTAGGATAGTGCCCCAACTTGTGAACCAACATGGTTTTACATAACCCTATGACCTAAACAAACACAAAACAAGAGAGAGCTACGCCGGGCTACCCCTGTCAGAGGAACGTCTAGGGGGGTAGACGATCCGAGTGTGCACAGAGATCAGGGTTTCGCCGAATGAAGACCACGAGAACATCGGAATCAGACGAGTACTTGCATGTGTCCCTAGAATATGTTCGTGAGTGTGGTGAGAGGTTGGTATAGGTGCTTGCATGTGTCCCCCCTCGCATGCATGCGCTCTAACCTAGAGGCGAAGGTTCCGTACCCGTATAAGGGGGGAATCTCCCCGTTTAGGTGAAACCGGGTAGGATAGTGCCCCAACTTGTGAACCAACATGGTTTTACATCACCCTATGACCTAAAAAAACACAAAACAAGAGAGAGCTACGCCGGTCTACCCCTGTCAGAGGAACGTCTAGGGGGGTAGACGATCCGAGTGTGCACAGAGATCAGGGTTTCGCCGGAGGAAGACCACGAGAACATCGGAATCAGACGAGAACTTGCATGTGTCCCTAGCATATGTGTGTGAGTGTGGTGAGAGGTTGGTGCATGTCTCCCCCCTCGCATGCATGCGCTCTAACCTAGAGGCGAAGGTTCCGTACCCGTATAAGGGGGGAATCTCCCCGTTTAGGTGAAACCGGGTAGGATAGTGCCCCAACTTGTGAACCAAAATGGTTTTACATCACCCTATGACCTAAACAAACACAAAACAAGAGAGAGCTACGCCGGGCTTCCCCTGTCAGAGGAACGTCTAGGGGGGTAGACGATCCGAGTGTGCACAGAGATCAGGGTTTCGCCGGAGGAAGACCACGAGAACATCGGAATCAGACGAGAACTTGCATGTGTCCCTAGCATATGTGTGTGAGTGTGGTGAGAGGTTGGTGCATGTGTCCCCCCTCGCATGCATGCGCTCTAACCTAGAGGCGAAGGTTCCGTACCCGTATAAGGGGGGAATCTCCCCGTTTAGGTGAAACCGGGTAGGATAGTGCCCCAACTTGTGAACCAACATGGTTTTACATCACCCTATGACCTAAACAAACACAAAAAAAGAGAGAGCTACGCCGGGCTTCCCCTGTCAGAGGAACGTCTAGGGGGGTAGACGATCCGAGTGTGCACAGAGATCAGGGTTTCGCCGGAGGAAGACCACGAGAACATCGGAATCAGACGAGTACTTGCATGTGTCCCTAGCATATGTGTGTGAGTGTGGTGATAGGTTGGTATAGGTGCTTGCATGTGTCCCCCCTCGCATGCATGCGTCTAACCTAGAGGCGAAGGTTCCGTACCCGTATAAGGGGGGAATCTCCCCGTTTAGGTGAAACCGGGTAGGATAGTGCCCCAACTTGTGAACCAACATGGTTTTACATCACCCTATGACCTAAACAAACACAAAACAAGAGAGAGCTACGCCGGGCTTCCCCTGTCAGAGGAACGTCTAGGGGGGTAGACGATCCGAGTGTGCACAGAGATCAGGGTTTCGCCGGAGGAAGACCACGAGAACATCGGAATCAGACGAGAACTTGCATGTGTCCCTAGCATATGTGTGTGAGTGTGGTGAGAGGTTGGTGCATGTGTCCCCCCTCGCATGCATGCGCTCTAACCTAGAGGCGAAGGTTCCGTACCCGTATAAGGGGGGAATCTCCCCGTTTAGGTGAAACCGGGTAGGATAGTGCCCCAACTTGTGAACCAACATGGTTTTACATCACCCTATGACCTAAACAAACACAAAACAAGAGAGAGCTACGCCGGGCTTCCCCTGTCAGAGGAACGTCTAGGGGGGTAGACGATCCGAGTGTGCACAGAGATCAGGGTTTCGCCGGAGGAAGACCACGAGAACATCGGAATCAGAAGAGTACTTGCATGTGTCCCTAGCATATGTGTGTGAGTGTGGTGAGAGGTTGGTATAGGTGCTTGCATGTGTCCCCCCTCGCATGCATGCGCTCTAACCTAGAGGCGAAGGTTCCGTACCCGTATAAGGGGGGAATCTCCCCGTTTAGGTGAAACCGGGTAGGATAGTGCCCCAACTTGTGAACCAACATGGTTTACATCACCCTATGACCTAAACAAACACAAAACAAGAGAGAGCTATGCCGGGCTACCCCTGTCAGAGGAACGTCTAGGGGGGTAGACGATCCGAGTGTGCACAGAGATCAGGGTTTCGCCGGAGGAAGACCACGAGAACATCGGAATCAGACGAGAACTTGCATGTGTCCCTAGCATATGTGTGTGAGTGTGGTGAGAGGTTGGTATAGGTGCTTGCATGTGTCCCCCCTCGCATGCATGCGCTCTAACCTAGAGGCGAAGGTTCCGTACCCGTATAAGGGGGAATCTCCCCGTTTAGGTGAAACCGGGTAGGATAGTGCCCCAACTTGTGAACCAACATGGTTTTACATAGTCCTATGACCTAGACAAACACAAAACAAGAGAGAGCTACGCCGGGCTACCCCTGTCAGAGGAACGTCTAGGGGGGTAGACGATCCGAGTGTGCACAGAGATCAGGGTTTCGCCGAATGAAGACCACGAGAACATCGGAATCAGACGAGTACTTGCATGTGTCCCTAGAATATGTGTGTGAGTGTGGTGAGAGGTTGGTATAGGTGCTTGCATGTGTCCCCCCTCGCATGCATGCGCTCTAACCTAGAGGCGAAGGTTCCGTACCCGTATAAGGGGGGAATCTCCCCGTTTAGGTGAAACCGGGTAGGATAGTGCCCCAACTTGTGAACCAACATGGTTTTACATCACCCTATGACCTAAACAAACACAAAACAAGAGAGAGCTACGCCGGGCTACCCCTGTCAGAGGAACGTCTATGGGGGTAGACGATCCGAGTGTGCATAGAGATCAGGGTTTCGCCGGAGGAAGACCACGAGAACATCGGAATCAGAAGAGTACTTGCATGTGTCCCTAGCATATGTGTGTGAGTGTGGTGAGAGGTTGGTATAGGTGCTTGCATGTGTCCCCCCTTGCATGCATGCGCTCTAACCTAGAGGCGAAGGTTCCGTGCCCGTATAAGGGGGGAATCTCCCCGTTTAGGTGAAACCGGGTAGGATAGTGCCCCAACTTGTGAACCAACATGGTTTTACATCACCCTATGACCTAAACAAACACAAAACAAGAGAGAGCTACGCCGGGCTACCCCTGTCAGAGGAACGTCTAGGGGGGTAGACGATCCGAGTGTGCACAGAGATCAGGGTTTCGCCGGAGGAAGACCACGAGAACATCGGAATCAGACGAGAACTTGCATGTGTCCCTAGCATATGTGTGTGAGTGTGGTGAGAGGTTGGTATAGGTGCTTGCATGTGTCCCCCCTCGCATGCATGCGCTCTAACCTAGAGGCGAATGTTCCGTACCCGTATAAGGGGGGAATCTCCCTGTTTAGGTGAAACCGGGTAGGATAGTGCCCCAACTTGTGAACCAACATGGATTTACATTACCCTATGACCTAAACAAACACAAAACAAGAGAGAGCTACACCGGGCTACCCCTGTCAGAGGAACATCTAGGGGGGTAGACGATCCGAGTGTGCACAGAGATCAGGGTTTCGCCGGAGAAAGACCACGAGAACATCGGAATCAGAAGAGTACTTGCATGTGTCCCTAGAATATGTGTGTGAGTGTGGTGAGAGGTTGGTATAGGTGCTTGCATGTGTCCCCCTCGCATGCATGCGCTCTAACCTAGAGGCGAAGGTTCCGTACCCGTATAAGGGGGGAATCTCCCCGTTTAGGTGAAACCGGGTAGGATAGTGCCCCAACTTGTGAACCAACATGGTTTTACATCACCCTATGACCTAAACAAACACAAAACAAGAGAGAGCTACGCCGGGCTACCCCTGTCAGAGGAACGTCTAGGGGGGTAGACGATCCGAGTGTGCACAGAGATCAGGGTTTCGCCGGAGGAAGACCACGAGAACATCGGAATCAGACGAGTACTTGCATGTGTCCCTAGAATATGTGTGTGAGTGTGGTGAGAGGTTGGTATAGGTGCTTGCATGTGTCCCCCCTCGCATGCATGCGCTCTAACCTAGAGGCGAAGGTTCCGTACCCGTATAAGGGGGGAATCTCCCCGTTTAGCCCACATCTAGGGTTTGCTTGGAAAACGAGCACAAGACGAAATAAAAAATTATATATTAATAATATATAGTTTCTTCTATAATAGTAGACACTAAATAAAGTATCTTGTAAAATTTGATATTAAACAAAAAACCCTTCTTTCAAAAAAAAAGTTCTACCCTGGAAAAAAAACCTAGCTACGCCGACGGCTGCCCTCGGCGTATGCCTGGCCGTCGGCGTAGCCCTATCCTACTAGGGCTGCCCACGCGCCCGCTCCCGACCCCTCCTCCTCCCACCAACTGCTCTCTGCCCGCGCCCGCTCCCGACCCCGACCCCGCCGCCAGCAGCCGCGCGCCATTCCCGCCGCCAGCTCCTCCCCCATTCCCGCCGCCGCCAGCCCTCCCTCCCACGAGCCTCCACCGCCTCCTCCCTCCCCCGAGCCGGTCCCCGAGCTCGGGGCCGCCGCCGCTAGCCCCACCCCGGCCCTCCCCCACCCTAGCCCTCCCCCACCGCCGCCTCCCTCCCTCCTCCCCGCCGCCAGCCGCCTTTGTCCCTCCTCCCTTCCTCCTCCCGGAGCTCGGCCCCCTCATCCCTGACCTTCCTCCCTCCTCCCTTCCTCCTCCCCGAGCTCGGCCCCCTCCTCCCCGAGCTCTCCCCTCCTCCCTGACCTTGTCCCCTCCTCCCCAAGCTCTCCCCCTCCTCCCTGACCTTCCTCCCTCCTCCCTTCCTCCTCCCTGAGCTCGGCCCCCTCCTCCTCGAGCTCGGCTCCCTCCTCCCCAAGCTCTCCCCCTCCTCCCCGACCTTGCCCCCTCCTCCCCGAGCTCGGCCCCCTCCACCCAAGCTCTCCCCTCCTCCTCGAGCTCGGCCCCCTCTGCAGGTACCTCCTCCACTCCCCTCTAGAAGCAAATATTGTTGTTAGAGTTAATTTTGTTAGATTAAATCTTGTTGTTAATCTTGTTAGAATTTATTAGTTGCATCTATTAGTAGTTTATATCATTTCTTAAGTGATATGCATGCACGAGTTGCTAGGATTAGGCCGTTGGTTAGTGGCAAGCTAGCTTGGTCATATGGCCGTTGAAGAGAGAAGCCACACTAGGGCCGTGAGTGTGTTGCATGTTTACTAAGGTGTTCTCTTTATGTCAATGTACAGACTTTGTAGTGTTTCGGGAGTGACCATCCTTGGCGGACTGACAGTCGTTGCGGGAGATGGTGTAGGTGACACCTCGATCCCGTCTCCGAGTTCCGTCGCCGACCTCGACACTCGGTTGATCGACTACTTCCTCTACCGCCGAGGGTGAGAATCTGTTCGCCTCTCTTGTACCTAGGTTTTATTTTTGTGTCTAGATCACCAAGTCTGTCGCGTCACCTAGGCGTCATCCCAACCGTAAGCGTTACGCGAATTAATATGCATTAGTGGTCTCGCATATTTTGGACCGTAACGCTTATGGCTTTTATCGGGCAGTCGGCGGATTCGTAGTTGGGTTTGGTTCTCCCTGGCTCTACCTCGATTCGAGACAGGATTTCGGTGGTGCCTCCTCGTTGTTCTCCGGATGCACATCCTCTTGGCTTTTTGTCGAGACGTGTATCGGGAGAGCAGCAGGGAGGTGCTGCCGAAATTCTGCTTGGATCGGGGTAGAACCAGGGAGAACTTACCCAATCTACGGATCCGGCGGCTGGTTAGGACCCTCTTTTCCTATTGGACATGTAGGTTGATGAATGCGTAAAAATATGAAGCATTTAATCTCCTGTTTGATATAAAATGTTATATTTGTTGTTTGTCTCCCAACAAAGCAGAAGAGGATGGCTAATAATGGGTGGATGTACAGTGGCCGTATTAGTGCGACTAATAAAATAGACGATTGGGTACGGAACACTCATTTGTTAGTGAATGAGTTAGCGCGTGGTTCGAAGGCAATGGTTCGGGCACTTTGTCCCTGCGCTCATTGCACTAAGCGTCATCGTCAGGGAAAGGATGACATGTACAAACACCTTCTGCAATATGGGTACATGTCTAACTATGTCACGCAAGTCGACTTTGCTCGGTACGAACGTGACAGAGGTGAGGTGATGCGTCAGCGGCTCAATGGCAATGAGCACGATAGGATTAGAAACATGCTAGATGATCTTATCGATGCCGACCAGCCGAATTCGCCACCTCCACGGGAGGAATCACCAGAACCGGAGGAAACGCTAGAACCGGAGGAACCGGAGACAACCGCGAAGGCCTTCCTTGATATGATGGCCGCGACTAAGAGGCCTCTGTACGAGGGTGCAAAGATTTCTCAGCTCGATGCCATCTCTCAGTGTCTAGCCGACAAGTGCCAGTACTCCGCCACCCGTTCTCACTTTGAAGCTAATCTGAGAACATGTGGTAACATGTTGCCCGAAGGGCATTGTCTGCCTAAAACCTTTCACGAAACGAAGAAACTCATGAAGGAGCTCAACATGGATTATGAAAAGATAGATTGTTGTCCAAAAGGCTGCCTTTTGTTTTGGAAACAGTTTGAGGGTGACAAGTACTGCTCCATTTGTAAGGCCTCTAGATATGAAGAGATAAAGGGGAAGGATGGTCAGGTGAGGCAGTCGAAGGTCGCTAAGAAGATACTTCGGTATCTCCCATTCATAAAAAGAATCCAACGGCTTTACTTGAGCGAGGAGACTGCCAAAACAGATGACGTGGCACAAGAAGGGGAAAAGATACGAGGACGGGCACGGACGGAAGAAGATGGGACATCCATCTGATGGTAAGGCATGGAAGAACTTCGATGACAAATACCCCCGGTGGGCAGAAGAGGCTCGGAATGTTAGAATTGCGATAGCAACAGATGGCTTCAACCCATATGGTATGTCGACGGCCTCGTACAGCTGCTGGCCGGTGTATGTTATTCCGCTCAATCTCCCTCCCGGAGTATTAATGCAACGGAAGACCATGTTTTTGTCGCTGATAATTCCAAGACCTGAGTATCCGGGGAAGAACTTGAGTGTCTACATGCAGCCGATTGTGGATGATTTGAACCACTCTTGGATACACGGGACGTTGACATACGACCGAGCATCAAAGAGAAACTTTTTGATGAAAGTTTGGTTACAATATACTATGCATGACATGCCCGGGTACGCCCTAACGTGCGGATGGTGTACAGCTGGTAAGTGGCCATGCCCAGTGTGCAGGCACCGACTTGAGTTCCTTTGGCTAAAGTCGGGTCGCAAATATGTTGCGTTTGACACGAATCGACAGTACCTCAAAAGAAATCATTCGTTCAGAGAAGATAGAAAGAACTTCAAGAAGGGCAAAGTTGTGCATGAAGTAAAAGAGGTACCAAAGTTCGAGGGTGCAGCTGTTGATGCCGAGATACGTGCTCTCGTGCCCGCGGCGCCGGGAACTGGCCATCAATTTGCGGGATATGGTGTAACGCATAATTGGACTCACGTGGCAGCCTTAACGAATCTCGTGTATTACAAGGACCTCGAACTTCCCCATAACATCGATGTGATGCACACCGAAAAGAATGTCGGGGAGTCCCTTTTTCACACAGTCCTGAACATTCCTGGGAAGTCAAACGATAATGTCAAGGCTAGAGTCGATGTTGAGAAGCTTTGTGATAGGAAGAGATTACACATGCAGCCTCCTACTATCCGTCGAAAGAATTGGTTCAAGCCGCATGCCTACTACTGCCTTGATAATGTCCAAAAGAAGGAGTCATTTAGGTGGCTCAAATACGTCGTGATGTTCCTTGACGGTTATTGTTCGAATATAAGTAAGGGAGTCAATCTTTTGACGGGACAAGTCAACGAGCTCAAGAGTCATGACTATCATATATGGATTGAGCGGCTGATGCCGGTGATGGTTCGAGGGTATCTCCCCGAAAAAGTATGGCGAGTGCTTGCGGAGTTGAGCCAGTTCTTCTGCACCCTCTGTGCTAAGCAGATATGTCCTCTGGTGATTGAGAAGCTGCAAGTTCAGGTGCCGGAGCTGCTATGCAATTTGGAGATGATCTTTTCGCCAGGCTTCTTTACTCCGATGGCACATCTCATTGTGCACCTCGTGAACGAGGCACTCTTGGGGGGGCGGTGCAATTTCGTTGGCAATTTTGTATTGAGAGAGAGTTTAAGTATATTCGAAAGATAACTGGAAACAAAGCCAAGATTGAAGCATGCATAGCTGAAGCAACATGCCTTCGGGAGATGGCAGACGCCGCGACAACCTACTGGCCCGATGATGTTCCCACTATGCATAACCCGGTATCTCGTTACAATGTCGACCTGCCCAAGAATGACCCCAATCTCGAACTATTCCAATTTCTCGGTGGCAAGGCCGGCAAAGGACTAAAATATAGGTTGCCGAAGGAAGAGAAGGATTGCATAATGCTCTATGTGCTTATGAACATGAAGGAAGTGGTCGATTTCATTAGGTAAAATGGTGAACACCCTATTTCTCTATGCAGCTAGTAACTCGGTCTCCGTCTAATGCTTATTTTCTCCTTCTTAGCGATTTCATGGATGAACAGTGGCCGGGACCGACGGATCCCTCTCCCATGGAGGTGGACACTCTACTGAAAGAGGGTGCTCCCGGAAATAAAAAAAACTTTGTGTCCTGGTTTATGGAAAAAGTAATTTCTAACCTGTCCCTCTTACCTTGCAATATGTGACTTGTCGCTCTTATTCCACGTAACTACTGAACGCAACAAATTCCTCTTGTACCTGTAGGGAGCTGATCCCAACGTTGAGATGTCAGATGAGCTGAAATGTGTTTCCCAAGGTTGTAACAGTGTCGTCATGAAGTATGAGAAGTATGATGTGAATGGGTTTCGCTTCCATACAGAGACGCACCAGAAAGGGCGACCGAATGCAAAAACGGTAAATACTGGGGTGTTCACCAAAGGAGCCGATTCCCTTGATTACTACGGAAGGTTAGAGAATGTATACGAGCTGACCTTCAATCGTACGAATGTCGAACTCAATCTTGTTGTGTTCAAGTGCCACTGGTTTGACCCAAGGGGTGGACTGAGAAGTACCCCTTCCATTGGGTTAGTTGAAGTTAGGCCTTCAACCACCTATAGCGGAGCCGACGTCTTTGTTGTTGCTCACCAAGCCAACCAAGTTTATTATTTGCCCTACCCATGCCAGAAAGCGGAACTCCAGGGCTGGGAAGTCGTGTTCCAGGTATCGCCACATGGTAACCTACCGATTCCCTCCGAGGACGATTACAACAACATTAACCCTGTAACGTACGAGGGAATTTTCTATCAAGAGCAAGAGGACTTCGGACACTTTGATTTAGAACCGGTTGATCTTGAGGACCTTGGGAATGATGTAGAAACTCGGGGTGAGTCAGTGGTGAATCTATATGACATAAGTATGCTCGAGAAGCTCCATACCGAGAATGACAACGATGATGAGCCTACACCCTTCGATGAGAATCCAGATTTCTACTCAAAAGATAGTGATAGTGAGAATGAGAATGAGAATGAAAATGATAGTGAGTATTTATTTTTTAATGCATTTTATTTTGTCTTTGTGCTTAACTGTTTTCTTAATTGCATTATGCCTTTATTCTTTGTGTATACATTTATTATGTCTTTGTGCTTAACTGTTTTCTCTTACTTAATGCAGGTGATTGAACAATATGAGCAGCGGCAAGGCAACCAGTTCGTCCTTGCTTAATGCGCTGAAGCAGCGGAAGAAAAGAGCTACACGGAGTGGGAGACAGCCAAATCCCAATCCGCGTTACCCCGATCTTGCTCCTGCTAGCGGAGGACGGGGTCGAGGCCGAGGTCGAGGAGGACGAGGACGAGGTGCCACGGGAGGAGGCATGGACTTTGACCCACCACCCTCGGCTTCTGGCGACGTTTCTCGAGTTATGTTCATACTTGATGACCCCACCGTGCTAACTCATGACTCTTATGCATGATTGAAGTGCTTTTACCGTGTGGCCGAGGAGGACCAGGAGAAGGCACAGAGGACTTTGCTTGGGGCTTGTGTGAAGTTGACCCCCCAGGTGTGGTACAACCAGAAGGTCACGGCCGCTAGCTACTTCTGGGCTGACAGGGGCGTGAGGGTCAGGAAGGAAGACATTGTCGGTAGGAACCCTAATCCTGAGTACTCGATGACGCCAGAAGAGTACATGTCGGTGAGTAAAATGTCAATGAGATTCTACATTGATTCTAAGTTGCCATTGCATTGTCTGGAGTTGAGTATTGCATTTTCAGGTTATCCCCGATTGGGCCGACCCGCATCGACTCGCATGGGAGGAGCTGGTTAGGACGAGGTGGCTCAGAGAAGACGAGGAGTTTGCAGCCTTGTCGAGGCGGAACGCGGATAACCGAGGCGATGGTGGAACGCACTGCGCGGGAAACCGCAACTTTGACCGCTTCAAGGGGAAGGTGGTACGTATATACATGGAATGACCTGCGTGTATTTCTCGTCATGTTTGTACTTCATATGCATAATATTTCTTTTCGCGATACAGGTGGCCGAGGCACAACCCGGGGAGGTGATTCATGACATCGCCGTCTATGAGATGATGCGGCGAAAGAAGCCCAATTACTCGGAGCCTCAACCCTCGTTGCCCGTGTACTTCGGCACTGCCCAGAACGACTTGGGGAACTACAGCACGATGGTGAAGGCTCGTCACCCCCATGTGGATGACCCCATTCATGCGGAGATCGACGAGGAGTCGTTGGTCCTGTCGGGGCACGGATTGCAGCATGGACGCCTCAAGATTCTGAATAAGAAGGTCAAGCATACCCTCAGCACGAGCTTCAGTCGTCTCAACGCTACCTACCCCGCCGACGGCCCCCCTATCCCGCCTCGTGGCCAGCCTCGTCGCTCCGTCGAGGATGTAAGTTTTTCTCGTTCTCATCATCTTTATGACTTTTGTTCCTGCATGGCTAACCCTTGACGAGATTCCTTGTATTTGAAATTGTAGCCTGAGTTAGACGCGGCCTACGATACCGTTTATGAGGAATATCATATGGCCTTTCGGCATCATCAGGAGGCGCTTGCGATCTATATGCAATACGTAAATGTAAGTCCGAACCTTTATTTTTGCAAAAGATACAAGTCCCACTTCCCCCCGTTTGTTGTACTACGGCCTGACTTCTAAACTATCTTGCAGGACATGATGGTGAATATTCAAACTGGCCAGAATAGAGATTTGGGGCCCGTGCCTCCCATGCCAGGACCGGCGCCATTTTTGCAATCGAAGGAAAGCTTCGCTAGGACCTACTACGCATCGACACCGGTAAGTTCTTTGCTAACCCACTGGTTATCGCTTTACTTTGCCTCGCAAGTTGCTAACATGTAGGCAACATGTAGGGAACGGGAGCTTCTGGGAACCGGCACTTTGGCCACGCCTCGCCGGATGGGCGTCAGATCACACCGCTTCATGACGATGGTCCATCTCCTGGCCATTCCGCAGGTGGTTCTCCCGAGCTTCACACTTCTACTCCCTCGCCAGGTGGCTCTTCTGCTGCTTCTACTGGACGCAACCCTCGGCAGAGGTCGCCACTTTTCACCAGGGGAGATCTCGGGGTACACCCCCTCTCCTCCAGAGTTGTAGGCATGTGTGATGATGTATGAACGATGTATGAATGATGTATAAACAATGTTTAATACGAGCATGTGTGATATGAACAATGTTTAATATGAGCATATGTGATCTTGTATGACTGATGTGCTGCTGTGAGTGTTGCATGTGTGCTGCTGTGAGTGTTGCTGCTGCTGTGGAAAAAAAAAACTGTGAGTGCTGCTGCTGTGAGTGCTGCTGCTGCTGTGAAAAAAAAACTGTAAAGGTGCTACGCCGACGGCAATGCCCTCGGCGTAGCCCTATGCCATGTGCCATATGGTCAGGGCTACGCCGAGGGCACTGCCGTCGGCGTAGCACCTGCCCCTATGCCGAGGGTCGGCCGTCGGCCTAGCGCCAGCCTGGGAGGCCCAGGCGGTGGACACGCGTCCACGTACGCCGAGGGCGAGGCCGTCGGCGTAGCCCCCTCCTGGGGAGGCCCAGCGGGTGCCACGTGGCCACCATACGCCGAGGGTAGGGCCGTCGGCGTATACGGTGCGCCGTTAGCGGCCGTCTAACGGCAGCGCCGCCGTTCGCCGACGGCCGTTACGCCGACGGGCCCGCCTCGGCCGTCGGCGTAGAGCTACGCCGACGGCCGTTTTTGCTTCGCCGAGGGAGACCTTCGCCGAGGGGGCTACGCCGACGGCAACCCTCGGCGTAGCGTATGCCGACGGCAAAGCTGGCTACGCCGAGGGCTTTTTGCCGTCGGCGTAGCCGTCGCGTGCTGTAGTGAAGACGCAAGTGACGTTACCTTCATTCCAAATTGCACAATCGTCACCTTTCTAGCCATGTAGGAATTCTTCAAAAAGAAAGTGAACTGAAGAACACAACACACTTGCTATGATGTTTAATTCGTGCACTTCCAAAAGACGTGTTCTAGATATATCCTTATCTTATACTAGCGGTTCTATATGCGGCAGGTATCTTCTACTCCCTCTGTTTTAAAATATAAGATGTTTTAGGTTTATAAAGAAAATGTATCTAGACTTGTTTTAGTGTGTAGATTCATGCTAAACATGAGTGAACCTATGTACTAAAAATAGTCTAAATACATTTGCTTCACAAAGCTAAAACATTTTATATTTTAAAACGGAGGAAATATATCTAAATAGAAGTCTCCCACTACCTCATTTCTCTCAACATGTAAGCCTCCCACCTCATCATCAACATGCATCCATACACCTCATCAACTATGCCATGTCAGCAGTCCTCCGTTTCTTTCGGATTCATTTTGCATTTCTATCTTTTTTTTTTTGATAAATGATTTTATGTTGTGTGCTGGTCTTTAGCACTAGAACCCTTTTCGCTCAGTCTCCTCCACCCCTCCACTATTACAAACGAGACTGGTGGATTTCTTAATCCCTCTACTACTGTAATCGATGACATTCTCTCTCCTTTTAGGCCTTGTTTATTTATTCGGTATTTTTATCCTCAAAAGATACGGGGATATGCGGAAATTTGGTGTCCACCTAACACTCTCAAATCCCCTCAAATACACTTTCCAAAAAATAAGAGTTTTTAATCTAGCCAAAAATACACTAGTGTGGAGGGAATTTGTGGAGATATTTCGAGATTATCCCCTCAAAATCCGAACTAGTAAACGACCTATCGGGAAAATTCCAGGATACGAAATAATCCCTTCCCATCCTTTCAAATACCCTAGAAGTAAACAAGGCCTTAAGCTGAGACGTTCCCCACCGTCTACTTCAGAGCATGGTATAGGCACATCATATTTGAGATTTCTTTACGCAAAGTCAATATGTTGGTGGCGAGGAATTTGAAGACCTCGTCGATCGGCGCACATGCCCCTATGGCTTCCGTCGGTCGGACTGTAAGCAACGTGCGGGTTCATCCGAGCTGGGGCATATCACCTGAACCGGGGGAATATATGAATCTGGAGGCCCCGCTATACTATACCAGGTTAGCCCAGATCCCCCAGATCCCAATCTCACTCTGTTATTTTCCTCTTTTACCGTTACAACACCGTTCAGCTGGCCTGTGTTGGTTAATTTTTTAACGTCTCCGTGTGTATGGTTTATGTACCTCTGTACTTTGTTTTGATGGAAAATTGCATGTGTATATGAAACAAAGGTTCAGTTCAGTTCAAAAAAAAAAAGGTTCAGTTCAGTTGAAGATAATTGTATCCTCAGTTTTCCTAAAATTGACGTTTATGGTAGATTTAATTTCTGCAAATAAGTAAGGTCTGCCTCCTATTTTTGCTGTTCGTATGATCATTGATCAGAGTATTTTCGGATCTACATTTCATCCCCATGGATTACAGGCTGGAATGCTGGATCACAGATAAGAAGGCATGCACCTTTGATCAGTTATTAGATCAGGTATATCTTTGCCCCCCAAGGCCTGAACCTGTATACATGTTCTATATAATTGGACAAACTCCGTTGTTGTAGTTCTATGTGTAAATTGAGGTTATACAGACTGTAGCTCTTCTTTATATCTAAACTAGATATCATCTTGACACAATTTGAAGGTAGTATTTTTCACGTGCTAACACCTACAAGCAAGTTGAAAAGTGTTGTAGTTGGCATCAGCCAGTTTATCATTAGAGAAACAAACTGGTCAGGGTATCTATTAGGCAACTCAAATACCTTTGTGTTTCCAAGTTCATAGCATTGCCACTGTTTCATTTTTGCTCTTATATGGGTCTTCCAGAAAATCATTTCTCTAGAACATTACTATTGGGACTGTCACATGAAATATTCGTTTATCCAAGGCTGATGTAGATATACCATGCATAACCTCAAGAAACAAAAGGTGCATATGTCTATCTTTTGATGAAAATTCCACGTAGGTACAAATAATAATATTTCTATCATTAGAAATCGTGCCAACTAATTTTGAACTACTTTTGTATGAGATTATTGTCAAAACATGCTAATTTTGCTTCATGTGCAGTTTATACAGCGATCTGACATATGTGTGGTTCTCTTCTGGAGCTTACGGCTGATGCAATAATATGTAAAAATCTGTTTCATAAATCAGTCTGAAATTTTTTGGGCATTTGATATTCATTGTAGTTGAAGGAGCGGACAAGTGATAGACCTTATCATATGTAATACAATAGTATAATTTTTTTAAAGCTGAACTGAAAAGATAATTCAAAGACAAAGTTAAACAACTTTTACAATGTATCCACTGTTTTACGGTTTGTTCTCCTTGCCTACTCTCACATTTGTCATATGATCGACGATCAAAAGATTGTTAGCTTAATTATAAAATAGCCAATGAATTTTCTTGAACACATGGTAACAACTGTTGGATTATTAGGCATAATTTCCACGATTAATTCCAGAATATAAATGATGACAAAGCCAACTACTAGCTCATGTAACTCGAACATACTAGATGTACTAAACAACAGGATTATCGGAAACAAACAGCAGCTTAACATGTACTTGCAGAACATGATGAATAACTAAACAGGAGCACGTAGCACGTACCGTTCGGTTGTCGTAGTAGAAACTTTGGGGAAGAGTGATCGCAACAGATGGCGACGAAGACGGCGGTAGGCAGCACCGCCTGACTTGGATGGAAGACGGCCCGTGATGGAGAACTCGAGCAGTCGCGCGGAGCGCATCCCAAAAACCTTATTCGCCCTCTCCCGTACAGGATCACAAGGGCGAGTGGTTCGGAGACCTGCTCTCCCGTCCGCCGGTGCACGCCGGCAAGCGGGATAGAGTAGGCTACGTGACGATGCAAGTAGAGAGGATGGCAAAACCCTAGATTGGTTTTCGGTGGTATTGTGGCGGTAGCCGCGCGGGACATTTTGGACCCAGATTATTGTGGCGGTAGCCGCGCAGCCCAAATTTGGGCTTTGAGATTTAGGAAAAATCTGAAATACACATGGGCCTAAATGGATTAGCCCCATTATTTCTAACAACAACCATGTACATTGTGATTCATAAATGTTATTGTTTCATTATCAACAAAACAATAACTGTGCCAACCGCCCTTTGTTCTTTTTCTGCTGTTACTTTTTTTCATTTCTCCTATTTTTACAAATTTCCCTTTGAGTCGTTTAACACGCTTATGCCCCACATAAATTGAGTTTATCTTTTGTTGAATGGGTACTACTCAGAATTCATCTATAGATTTCCGCAGCAATGCACGGGTATCGTCTAATAGCTTCAAAGGGTGGAGCTGGCGTTCGACGCCTTTCCTCGACCTAATGAACAATGCATTCGGGTTTCTTCTCCCAAAGGGCCCGGTTTCTTATATGCGACAAATAAGTCATTTCACAACAATTTCTTTGTCTAGGCTCTATGATGGGCTGGTGGAGGAGCTTGACATCGAAGGTGGGGATGCCTGGCACGAACCACCGCGGAGATCGAGCGCACGTGTCTTTAATTTGCATGGCCGTCCTGGGTTCGTTTTGCGGCCGATTTCCGTACTGCGCTCCTATGTCTATGTGCACGCAAAGATGGATGAACTCTCGTGTGTTATTGGGCCGGCCCAGGAAAGAGAATAATCAACAATCCTTAGAAGTTGCGTCCATACCTGACGCAGAAGGTGTTCTATATAAACACACGTACTCCCTCTAACCTATATTATTTGACTTAAATTTGTTAAAAATTGGATAAACCTATATACTACATAGTGTCTAGATTTATCTAAATCTAAACAAATTTGAGTCAACTAATATGGATCGAAGGGAGTATTATTGTTCTTATTAAGTGCATCTCCAACAGCGCCCCAACAAGTGACCGACAAATGTGTCACAATTGATTTGGAGGCGCTGTTGGCGGTTTGAAAAAACTGCTTCACACCGGTGTCCTCCAACAATCACGGCCAAACCATATCTTTATTATTAATTTCAAAGCTGCGAATGTCTTGTGTCACACATCTAACAATTATGCACAAAATGCCACCGGTAACAGATTTTTTAATAAAATAGATAAGAAATCTTAGCTTATATCCACTGACCCTGACTATCCAAATCGCCCAACACCTTAAATCTTTCCGTGCGATTTAAAAATATCTCGTGTACTAGAGAAATGCGATAAAAAAAAAATCGCATGTACCGTTGAAAGGTAGCTCTTTCTTATTAAATGCTAGGAAATAAGAGTCACATGCTCGCAGCTTATATACTCCAGTAGTCAATGTATCATCCATGCACCGCCTGTGCCGGGCACCATGGCGAGCGGCGTTGACGGCACAAATAGATTCATGGGTATTCAGCTGAATACCTATTTTTTCTGGCCAATTTTTTTTACTACATATACATGTATACGTATAGGTGACTATGTATATGACAGGTACCCAGCTACTCGACAACTCACTTAGCCAAAATCGGGAGTCCCCTCACGTGTCAGCCTTCATGGCCCATAGAACCATCTAGGCCAAGGGCCAAGCCCAAACGCAGCAGCAGATTTTGCTACCTACCACATACTCAGCGGTTTCTATCTAGCCTGAGGCTCCATCGACAAGATCTTGATCATCGTGGCGGCTACCGAGCGCCAACACCGCGTTAGGATCAATCGCAGCAGAAGGCCGGAACAAGCAGCGGAAACCAGGAGGCCGGAGCAAGAAGGGGATTCCGGCGTGGGGTTCTGGCCGCTACTTCAGAGTTCAGAGGCGAGATACTAAAAAGGTTCCGACTTCAAGCTGTAGGTTAGGGATCTTAATCCTTGCTGATTCTTTTCCGATATCCAAACTAGTAAATCAACAATTGTTGTCCATTTTAGATCAGTTAAACCAATGGAAAATTAGATTAATTATTAAATGTGTTACTCATGTATCCGTTTATGATGTAGGTTGCTACTGTACTGATTTTTTCTTGACAACACACTGATAATAAAGAGATGAAGAGGAACAATGTTGATTTGAAAACATTGTGGGAGAAAGCTTCAAGGTCAAAGAAGACTGATTCCACCTCTACACCAGAACCATCATGTGTTGTTGTTGAATCTGGACCTCAAATTAGAAGCAATACATCTTCTGTTGAGTTGCCGCTTGTGGTAGTTGATGTAGGGTTTCGTAGCATGGAAAACAAAAAATTTCTACCGCATACAAACAAACAAGCCAAGATCTATCTACTAGATTGTAGCAACGAGTCGATGGAATAACTCACCCTCGAAGATTCCAAAGTGTTTAACGAGAGCGGATTCTCGTGGGTGATGTAGTCGTACTCTTCCCGATCTCAAGATCGCGTAGACGATCCTTCCGGCGCTGCGTTCTGGCAGCGCTCCCGCAGTCAGTCACACGTTCGGTACTCGACGAAGACCTTCCTCCCCCTTGTTCCAGCAGGCAGCGGAGGTTGTAGCACTCTCCTCGCGATTCCGGCAGCACAACGGCGTGGTACCGGAAGTAGAGGGGAGATCTCGCAGGGCTTCGCCTTAAGCCGAAGCGAGTATGGTGGACTATGAGAGAGCTCCTCGGCGATCTAGGCTTTAGACACACCAAGGAGGAGGTGCTAGGGCCGGCGGCTAGGGTTTGGGGCTTGCCCAAGTCGGCGCCTAGGGGAGCCCTAGGCGGCGGCAATAGGAGGTGGTGGCGCCGGGCTAGGGTTTTGGGTGGAGATCTAGTGTACTAGGAGGGGCAGCCCTGCCCCTCCCTTTATAGGTGGGAGGCGCCGGCCAAGGGGAGGGGAGTCCCTCCCCAACTCGGATCCCAAGTGGGCCGTCGGTGGAGGAGGAACTCCTCCCCAACTCGGTTTCCCACTTCCCCTCCACTTTCCAAAACAGCCGTTTGACTTTACAAATTGGCGTTTGACTTTTCAAACTAGGATTTGATTAAATCCTTTATTTTGTTCAGCGATGACACCTACATGATGCAATCATTCCAACTTGGCATGACACATTCATGTACCCTTCCCCTTCGGAGTGCCGGACATTCCGGAACCTTCTAGAACATTCCCGATGAAAACACTAGAACCATTCTCCAACCCCGAAACAGGACTTTCCTTATATGAATCTTATTCTCCTGACCATTCCGGATCTCCTCGTGATATCCCGGATCCCATCCGAGACTCCGAACAACATTCGGTCTCTTACTCATCATTCCATAACTACTCAAACAACGTTGAATCCTTAAGTGTGTCTCCCTACGGTTCGTGAATTATGCGGACATGATCGAGACACTTCTCCGAACAATAACCAATAGAGGAATCTGGATATTCATATGGCTCCCACATATTTCTATGATTACTTTGCGATCGAATGAACCACTTACATACGATACCAATTTCCCTTTGTCTCACGATAGTTTACTTATCCGAGGTTATGATCGTCGGTATCTCTGCATACCTAGTTCAACCTCGTTACTGATAAGTACTCTTTTCTCGTTCCCGTGATATGTGATCCCTTGTGAGCCAGTCACATGCTTGCAAGCTAATTGGATGACATTTAACCGAGAGGGCCCAGAGTATATCTATCCGTCATATGGATGGACAAATCCCACTCTTGATCCATGTGTCTCAACCAATACTTTCCGAACACTCAATGCCACCTTTATAGCCACTCAGTTACGGTGTGGTGTTTGATGTCATCAAAGCATCCATCCGGTAAAGGTAATATGCATGATCTCATGGTCGAAGGAATTAGGTTACTATGTATCAGAAAGCATATAGCAATTGAACTATTAAAATGACTTGATCTTTATGCTACGCTTATCTATAGGAGTATGTCCACCATATCATTCTCCTAACGATATGATCTTGTTGTTAATAACATCTCAATGTTCATGATATGGAAACCACAATCATTTATTAACCAACAAGCTAGTAATATATAGAGGCTTTACTAGGGACTTCAATTTGAGTTTACAAATCACACAAGTATTAATGTTTCCTTGTTAATACTATTATAGCATGAATGTAAACATTTATCATAAACACAAAGATATAATAATAACTACTTTTATTATTGCCTCTAGGGCATATCTCCAACAGTTGAAGCACACAATAACAATGGTACTCAACCGGAGATACACACAAGCACAGAACCAGAAATAAACCCCCCAATCATTGAAGAGGAAGAATTGAATGATAAAGATGAAGCAGCCTATGATTTGGATTTACTTTCACATGATCATGGGAAGAGGATTCCCATCTCAAGAAATGATATAAATGAACAAGATTCAATCAGAAGGGGGTATATTGCACTGGGTCCATGTCAACCTAGAAAGCATAATTTCCCGGCTAGAGATATTGGAGGTATGCGTCGCTTCGTAGCTACATGGTTTGATGAATTTGATTGGTTTGAGTATAGTGTGGAAAAGGATGCTGCCTTTTGCTTTATTTGCTATTTATTCAAAGATCAAACTACTGCTGGTGGTGATAGTTTTGTTAAAGGAGGATTTAGAAACTGGAACATGAGACGAAGACTCGAGAAACATGTTGGTGAGATAACTAGTTCTCACAATAGTGCTCAAGAGAAATATAATTATTTTACACAGCCCAAGTCATCGATTCAAGAGGTCCTAGCTACAAACAGTAAAGACTATAAGGCACTGTATATATCACGTTTGACATATTCAATCAAGTGTTTGAGGTTTGTTTTGCAGCAAGGGTTGGCCTTTCGTGGACATAATGAAAGAAAAGATTCTTTAAACAAGGGGCAATTTTCTTGAGCTCTTGAAGTGGCTAGCAAATAATTTCAGAGAAGTTGACAAGGTGGTTCTAAACAATGCTCCGCAGAAATGTCAAATGATAGACCCAAAGATACAAAAGCAACTCATTGGTTCTTGTGCCAAGGAAACCACTAGACTCATGTTGGCAGATCTTGATGGTGATTGTTTCACAATACTTGCCGACGAATCTAGTGATGTACGTCAAATAGAACAGCTAGCTCTTTGTATTCGGTATGTTGATAAGAAAGGAAGGGTAGTGGAGAGGTTTCTTGGTATTGTTGAAGTTGAAGACACCACATCTTTGACACTTAAAAAAGCAATTGGAGATCTACTTATATATCATTCTTTGAGCTTTTCCATGGTTCGTGGGCAAGGGTACGATGGAGCTACAAACATGAAGGGTCATGTCAATGGTTTGAAGAAGCTAATTATGGATGAGTCGCCTTCAGCGTATTATGTTCATTGCTTTGCCCACCAGCTTCAACTAACTCTTGTTGTTGTTGCTAAGCAATGTGGTGATTGTGGATGGTTCTATCAACAACTTGGATATTTGTTGAATGTTCTTGGCATGTCTTGCAAAAAGATAAGGATGCTTCGATTAGCGCAAGCTGAGCGTATTATTGAAGCATTGCATTTGGGTGAAACTGAATCTGGTCAAGGTTTGAATCAAGAGATGGGTTTGGCAAGGCCTTGTGATACTCGGTGGAATTCTCACTATAAGACGGTGTCACATGTTATGGCCATGTATCGTTCAATCCGAAAAGTTCTTATAAAAATTGGATAAGAGTACAGCGGCACGGAGGCTATTGCAGAACAAACTATGTTAACATCATTTGATTCTTATGAATTTATTTTCATGGCAAAGCTGATGTTGAACATATTTGGCATCACAGATGACTTGAGCAGATCCTTGCAAAGGAGATACCAAGATATTGTAAATGCTATGGGTCTTATTGTATACACACAATAAGAGCCTGAGAACCTGCGACATGATAGTGGATGGAGAGATTTTCTTGAAGAGGTAAATTCTTTCTGTGTGAAGTATAGAGTCAAAGTTGTTGATATGGATGTTTTTTATAAGCCAGTTGGCAGATCTGCAAGGTTCTTCAAAAATATCAAAAATTTGCATCGCTTCCATGTGGATATGTTCTTGGGTGTCGTTGATAGACAAATTCAAGAGTTCAGTGACATATTTAATGAGGTAAATACAGAGTTACTTGTTTGCATGGCTTCCTTCAATCCAAATGGCTCATTTTCTGCTTATGACAAGGAAAAGTTGGTTAAACTTGCTCATTTTTATCCCAAAGATTTCTCAATGATGGAACTAGTGCACCTTCCCTTTCAACTCACAAACTTCATTGCTGACATGCGTAGAGATGAAAGGTTCAGGGAAGTAAAAAATATTGCGGATATCTCTATTAAGTTTGTCGAGACAAAGAAGAACCTGACATATAATCTTGTTTACAAGCTTCTTAAATTGGTTCTTGTTCTTCCTGTTGCAACCGCAACTATTGAGAGGGTTTTTTCTTCAATGAACTATGTAAAAAATAAACTAAGGAACAAGATGGGAAGCCAATACTTGAATGATTGTTTGGTTACGTATCTTGAGAAGGAATTCTTTTTCCAAGTTAAGGATGATGCAATCATATTACGTTTCCAAGCCTTAGAGAACCGCAAAGTTATGCTATGAGTTTACCTGTTGTTAACTTTCTCTAGTATTTTAAGACAATATCGTTGTAATGGAAAATTCTTAAACCTTCTGTTTAGTATTGGATACTTTGTCATGTAATTTCTTTACTATTTTGAGACATCGTCTTTATGGAAAATTCTTGAATCTTTTTATTTATAATAAACAGTTTGTCAATCTTTGTGTTTGTACTACTGCACTGAACAACTTTTCAGCATTCAGGTTTTGCATTGAATTTTTTTTTGACTTTGAATACCCATTGCAAATAGCCTGTGCCCGCCCATGGCTGAAGCTGATGCTGAACACGCGCAGTTCATGTGGGAAGCAAGCATGCTACCTCGCCGTCGGTCTTCGCGGCCACATGTGGTGGATTCACCACTGACGAGCTCCTCCGGCCGCTCCCTGGTATACTTAATCCTCTTCATGGGCATGGTCAACTTCCTGCTCACCGAAGAACAAGATGGCCGCGCTCTCTGACACGTGGAAAAGAATCATATCACCTACACCACAGATGCCAATAGACGACGGTGTCCACAAGCCGAGGAATCGCGCCACCAGCAAGGACGGTGTCATGGTCTTTCCAATCGTCTACACTGCAGCTCCATGGTGATCACGACGGCAGAGGTACTTCGGCCGGGCACGGTGCAGTCGGCGTCAATTTGAGCAGCGGCGCGGCTGTCTAGCTGAAGCGGCACCAGTTGTGGCGCCCTGACGCGGTCGTCTTATGGGTGAGGCAACTAGCTATCTTGACGTGCCCCTGAGTGTAGCTCATTTTTTGCATTTACTTTTCCTTACCGTAATTTAGATGCAATAACTATTCCTTTGGCCCGTGTCAAATAGACAGACATGGTTTCATAAGCAACAAGTATACAATAAAAAAGAACCATGAAAAATTCAATATTCTTTGTAGGTCGATCTCGCACACATAAATATTCGGTGTGGCACTGGTTTTCTTTCTAAACAGCGCGCAATAATTTACTGTAAATGAGTTTTCTGCAATACATCCAAAAATTTGTTAAAACTAGACTCACAACAGATCGATAACCAGACGTGCAGCATATCGATGATGTAGGGGGGCAAAGCTGAGGTTTCCAATCTGATCCTTTATATGGTCTATACCAAGCATGCATCAAATATATAGTTGGAGCGAGAGAAAGAGTAGTGAGATTACGACGGGTACTGCTGTGCAGACGACGCTTGTTGTACGATGCAACATCCGATGGTCTGCCGGGCTATGCTTCCACCTAGGGATGGTTGGATTGCTGGTGTTGTGCGGTTATCATAGGCAAAGTGTCGTGTGTACTCCCTCCGTCCAAAGCTTAAGACTTTCATGGCAATGTTATGAAAAGTACAGTAAACTATGTTAGGCCTTCATCTCTGAGCAATATCGATCCTCGCTGAATGACAGTTGTAAAAAGAAATGTTTGTATTTATTAAACCAAAATTCTCCCTTAACAATGTCATGATCTACTTTTGTTGATGTCCCTTCATAAGGCAGGTTTCGTAAGTACTTGAAATGCCGCTGATAACGGTTAACAAATTACATACAAATTACACTTTTGTAATCCTCCTCCCTCTTCTCGCGTGACTTAGAAAAAATTACGAACGGCTAACAATATATTGTTGTTTTAGTCGCTCTGATGACCGAATGTCACATGAGGAGAGAACTACGGACTGCTAGCAATATTATGTTTAACTTGCGGAGCTAGATTGTTATTATCTTATAAGTTTTTATGTTAGTTTGTTCCTAACCACATGGGATGGGCTTGCATCTCACAAGATAGGGAGGCCTTATAATCTATTTGCCAACCAGTCAATCACTATAATGTAACATAAACGAGGAGGAAACCATCACCATCGACTCCAAGCTCAGACCAAGTGCCAGCTGACTTGACAAGTAGCAAAATACCATGATTTTGATCAATATAGGGTAGAAGCGGTGAGGAGATGGTCGTGGCAGAGTCAGACGTGGCACATGTCGGCATATGCAATCTTAGACTGGTAGTTTTTAGTCGAGCCAACTTGCAGATCATTACTCAAATGAAGTTGTGGCGGAGAACACAGTGAGTAGCTAGGAAAAATGGAATAGTACAACCAGATTTGGGAAAAATGATTTAAAAAATAGAAGGAGCAAAAAAGCTTATTGATTTCTTATATATGAGTAAATATATCAGACATGACTCATGTTGTTGCACAGATAGTTTAGATTTTTTGTTTGAATTTTATTATGGTTGTCGAACGAGTAAAACTGCTACCATTGAATTAGTTTTGATTTGCACTTATAAGAGAAACATGAATACTTAGATTTTTATCTTCACTTGCTTCTTGTTGTCGTTGAAGTAGCATATCTTTTCACGTTGATGTTGGAGTAGGTTAGATTTTTCAAATATTATTCCATGTCAAGGAGCCTTGTCCTTGTCACATAGGCTTTGCCAGCGGCAACCAAATGAGTCCTCAATGTACATAGACTATTGTTGAGGTAGGGCTCGACATGAGATAACATGGTCGAATGAGTCCTCGACGTATAGACCGCTGGTTAGGTAGGGATCTACATGGGCCAACGTGACGCTCTCAAGGCCAGCCTCGATGTTGAGAACGGACATGTCACTTTCGAGAATGTGGTCGACGTGGGAAAACATAGGTCAAGGTGAAGATGCTTTCTTCCGTTACTCGTCTATGGAGGGGGATACTGAACCAACCATGGAGAAATGAAGTATTGAGAGAGTTTATTTAGACAGAGTTGAGAGAGAGAGAGGTAGAAATAGAGTTTTGGTCGTAGACAAAGAGCGGCCAGAGAGAGGGGGTTGCATGCAATTAAGGAGTGGCATGTGGTCTGTGGAGCATGGCCTATGGGCAGAGAGTGAGTGGATCTACAACGAGGGAGGGCGTTGAGCCAACGGCTGGTGGCTCTCGTGAGAGGGCATTACGGATGCGGCATGATAGTGTGAGCGAAGTTGTCGAAAAGCGAGTGTTCAGTTGAGGAAAAGAAAGTGAAGGGTATTATAGCGACAGTCTCTTTTAATATACAGATTTTTCAGCGAAATCACATGTATGCGAGCAACAATAACCAAACCAAACAGAGTAGAAGAAGGGGTAAGATGATGATTTAGTATATCTAAGCTCCGTTGCGAAGCACGGATATTTAACTAGTAGATCTTAAAACATGATGTTTTATACCCCTTCGTCTTAAAACAAATGGTGTAGATTTATTAAAGTTAGATGAATCTAGACATCATTTAGTATATAAATTCATCCAAATTTTAGAAAACCTACTACATCTATTTTGAAACGGAGAAAGTAGATAACTTTGCTAGGATATTTCTTTTGTTCTAACAAATAAAGGCTATATGGGCTTCCCGACGTCAAAGTCGTCCTGATCTCTCGCCCTCGTCGCCGCCGCCCTGGCCTCTTGCGGTGGGCCTGGGCCGCTGCATGACACTGTTGGAGTCTTGCCATGGACATGCGCCATATGTCCATGGTCGACGCCATGCTACGGCGCTTCATCTCCGTCCTCTCTGTATTTCACGCTCCTGTCACCGCTGCCGACGAGGAATCTTCCTCGGCGTACGTGGCGGCTCTTGCTTACGCATGCATGACCTGTACCTCCATGGTCACCACGATCTGCTCGATCTAAGCCTGGCATACGAGGTTCTCCATCCTTGTTGATTGGTGGGAGAACGCTCGCGACTGCCTCATTTCCGCTGTGCGTTGGAAGGCCCGTGCCTCCTCCGAGCGCGACGATTAGATGTCGGCGAGGAGCACCCGCTGGTCGAGTGGCTCCTCGGCCTAGCTGTAGTAGTTGCCGAAGTTGAAGTCGTAGTCCTCCTGCTTGTCGGCGGAATCGACCTTCTCCGCCTCTTCTTCCGCGGCAAGCTCCAGCTGCGGCTCCGACGATGGGGCGTAGCGAGCACGAGCGGTTGCTGAGAGCTAAGCCCAATCGGTGAGGAGGCAGCGAGGCATGGAGAATAGTGTGGTGAGCCGTCTCCCCGGCGTTCTTCTTTTATAGCCGACTATCTTCTTAATATTTCTTTTCCGAGGAAATGAGCCAACCCACACAAGAGTGCCTACTAGATTGCCACGAACACAGAGGAAAATAGGTAAGATACCCCGCCCCCGACCCTAACCCCGACCCCGTACCCCTTCTTGAACTTCTTATAGTCGGTTGAACCAACCGCCTTAAGCCAATACTAAATAGAGTCAAAGTGGAATATGGCTCGACGGAAGCAGCGGGAAACAAAAAAGAGAGCGGCAAGAAGGGTGATGGCGGAGGCGCTCCAGCGTCAGAAGACGAGCTGGCATAGGCGGGGTTTGCTCGTGTTCGCTAGCAAGGGGGCCCGGTGCTACCAATCCAACGTGACACGCGTTGCCGATAGCCCCATCGTGGCCCCTGTGTGTCGGGGCAGCAAGGAGGTGCTGAAAAGATTCCTAGACCGGCCGAGTTGCTGGCACTAGTTGGGAGCGTCGGTGCGGGCCCTTTTTTGGCCTCAACCCCCGAAGGGCGTTGGGGGGCGGGCTGGAGCAGCGGTGAAGATTCTCTATTAGAAATGATACCTTGGGATGGATGTAAAGCCAAGCAAATTGCTTCCGCGCCGAGAACTGAAGATTGTGTGGATTGTAAAAGATGCGAATCCGCTTGCTCGACAGATTTTTTAAGTGTCCGTGTTTATTTAGGACCTCAAACAACCCGTAGTATGGCTCTATCTTATTGATACGTTACAAAAAAACTTCATTCGAATCGTCTGATTCCTCTTTACCGAAGAAGCGGCCCAGTTCTTTTGGTGGCTTCTAAGCCGCCCTACCCCCAGCTTCCTGAGGAAGCCGGTTTCAAAATTTTGTGAGACTTTTAAGTTAGTTTAGCCTTAACCACTTTGAAAGCCTTATAATTTTTTTAAACCGGCTTCCCCAGGAAGCTGGGGGTAGGGCGGCTTCTCGGAGAAGCCGCCAAAAGAACTGGGCCTAATGACGGTAGGAATATTGCGGAGAAGCACATGCGTGAGATCGAAGAAGATGAGAAAGAATCGTGTGGCAAAGGAATTGAAAGACATGTCCAGTAGTGTTTCACCGGTCAGCCATATGCTTCCCAGTCCCACATTCAACTCGAGAGAGTGCTTGCATATGGATGACCCGGCCGATGCTGCTAGCTAGGAGGAGTCTACGGTGCTCCATTTATATCAAGCAAGCATGGTTGCCACACCGTATAATATATGCATGTGCAACACATACCATACGCACATGCCCTCGTCGACTCTGGTCTAATGCTCTCGACACAGTAGTTGTGCGGTGCCAAACTTTTTATTGAAGGATCATGCCTTGAAGTTGAAGTACTGCTGGTCGGATCAAACGAAACATCGCACAAAAAAAAAATCGACTTCTGTTAGTGCGATCGAGCTAAATTCAGAACGTTTTGATTTTGGTTAGTGTGGAATGTGTGATCAGGCTAATTCAGAATACAACACTTCCTAAATGTTCGCAAGGATCATTATAACGGTCCACGCCATTTTCCTGAACAAATCGCTAACGGCCGGGTAAACTGAAGTAACATGGTCTGCAGAACACCGAATTCCCAAGGAACTATAGGTCTATAGCCCCACGCTCTCTGGCGGTCTGTAACTTTCCAAACCGGAGGTGGGTCGATATGATCGATCAATTGATGGTATGTATCTACTCGTGATGAATGATCCGTTCATGGGCAGATGCACGTGCTGCCTTCACAATCCACTGTCCAGAATGCAAAAGCTTCACATGCGTGCACTTGTTGATCTGCGATCGATTTAATTTGTTAGGCTTGTGTTCTTTTTCTAGATTTTACTTTCATGCATAAGATATATGATCGCGACTCACAATGAGCTGTAGCCTTTTTCCTTGGTGAAAGATCTTCATACATTCATAAAACACTCTTGTGTTTCTTAATGAAAAAAAAAAAGAATGTTTCGTAAGATACCTTTTAGAAGCTCTATGTAAATATGTTGGATCTTAACACCTCCATGAAATTGAAACGATTTTATGCATTTCTTGTTAGACAAAACTTGTACCTTGGTATTGTATACGTATAGAGTAGTGCTCTACCGTATACAAACCCTCCATGTATTGCTACCACAGGGGCATTTTTCGTGCTCTATTTAACACGTACCGATCCCCCTCGACAGGGGTGCGATCGTTCTCCTAAACTAACATGGTATCTAGAGCCCCTCTTCTTCCTCTCCTACCGCCGCCGCCGCGATCTCCCCAAGGACCCTCTCCTACGATCTACACAAAAATCACTACAACGACAAAGCCTTCCTATTCCCCTAAAAATCTTCCCCCAAAAACCCTCCCTCCCCTCCCAAGGATCCGGCGATGTCTACATCGACAAACCCTAAGCCGGGCTCCATTGCCCATTGGTGCTCCCCTAGTAACAGAGCTCACTCGCAACAATTTTCGCCTATGGCAAACTCAGATCCTCCCCTCTTCTCTCAATCTAGCTAGCATTTTATGAAAACTCCTTGAGGTGGAGCGCTGTTGGTTTTTATATGCAAGAATATAATGTCGGCAAGCAGGAGATGTGAGATGGCGAGATTTAAATCGAAAAAGGGGAGTAGTAACTAAGAGCATGTCTAACAGGCCCCTTAAATTTCTGCCCCGTAAAACTCGAGTACAGGGCCCTGTACTCGATTTTGCTCTGAAATTCCCCACTGATTTCATCGCCCGTCTAGCAGACCCCGTATCTGAGCCCCGTATATTTAAAATTTAAATTTCGCGCGAGATAAAAGCAGATTGTTCATAGATAGGCTTCGATTCATCATAGATACAGGCAAAATTGCGCGATCTAGCGATAGATCGCGACTTGTTAAGCTAACCCTAATCTAAAACTGCACAAAAGAACGTTGCTGGAGACCTCCTTGTCGGCGAGGTTGTCGCTGCCGCGCGAAGTCGACGAGCGACCGCGGCATCGTCCCCGGCCACCCGACCCATTTCCAGACGGCGCGGCGGCTGCCGGCCCAGGATAGCTTGCAGTAGAGGACCCACGCTTCCTCGAGCGTGAGCTCCTCGCGGCGGCGCTTGGCCGGGGAGGAGGAGCCTGTGGCTTGGCGGCGGCAGCTCATGGCGGCGGCGGCGTGGATTCGTGAACGGAGCGGCTGGAATTGCTCGCCGGAGTTGGGCGGCGCGCGGCGGAGCTAGGGTTGCGAGTGAGGGCGCGCGACGGAGCGGCTGGAATTGCTCACCCTGTACTTATACGGGGCCGGATGGGTGATTTTTCCCGCCCCGTATCCGAGCGATACAGGCCGACCTGTTTACGGGGCGTGCTAGGCGGGCCAAAACACCGGCACCCCGTATCTCGCCGGAAATTTACGGGGTGCCGGCTGTTTACGGGCCTGTTAGACTTGCTCTAAGAACATTAAAGGAAGTCCAACACGTAGGAGTACTATATATACTCTCGTGAAATGCGCTGGGGCTCATCACGTTGCATACACCTCGTGAGTGAAGCTGTCACAAGATGAGCATGCTCAAGTGTTTCCCGCACGGTGTCGCCACCATGCCGGCACTGCAGGCGCATCGTCCAAGCTGGTACGTACGTACTGCTCTCTTCCTCCTCCGATCCTCACACACACATGTGCATGACGAGAACGGGGATGATGTGGATGGAATCGTGTTGATGCACGCAGGTGTTGGGGCCAGCAGGTTGTTGCGAGAAGAGGTGGGAGCTGCAAGGCCACCGGCACGAGGGTGGCGGTGATGGCGCCGGCGGTTCCTGAGCAGGTGGAGGCGGAGGCTATGCGGTGTCTGGGGCTGGGAGGATGGGTGGAGGAACATATTCTGCCGCTGCTCTCCCCGGTGGAGGAGGCGTGGCAGCCCAGCGACCTGCTGCCCAGCTTCTCCCTATCTAATGCAGCAGCAGCAGGAGGAGGCAATGCCGAGCAGCAGCAGGCGATGACGATGACGGCGGAGGAGCTGCAGGCCCGAGCCTCGGAGTTGCCGGACGACGTGCTGGTATGCCTTGTGGGCAACATGGTGACGGAGGAGGCGCTGCCGACGTACATGTGCATGGGCAACCGCGTGTCGGGGTCCTGCGACGCCACGGGCTGCAGCGAGCTCCCCTGGGCGCGCTGGCTCCGCGGCTGGACGGCCGAGGAGAACCGCCACGGCGACCTCCTCAACCGCTACCTCTACCTCTCCGGCCGCGTCGACATGCGCCAGGTGGAGAGGACCGTCCACCACCTCCTCCGCAACGGCATGCAGATGCTCAGGCCGTCCAGCCCCTACCACAACGCCGTGTACGGCGCGTTCCAGGAGCGCGCCACCTTCATCTCCCACTCCCGCACCGCCAGGCACGCCACGCAGCACGGCGACCGCTGCCTCGCCAAGATCTGCGGCGTGGTCGCCGCCGACGAGAAGCGGCACGAGACGGCGTACACCAAGGTGGCCGCGAAGCTGTTCGAGGTGGACCCGGACGGGATGGTGCGTGCGCTGGCCGCCGTGCTGCGCGACAAGGTCACCATGCCCGGCCAGCTGATGAGCGACGGCCGCGACGCCGACCTGTTCGCGCACTTCTCGGCGGTGGCGCAGCGCTCCGGGGTGTACACTGCGAGGGACTACGGCGACATGGCGGAGCACTTCGTGAGGAGGTGGAAGGTGGCCGGCCTCGCCGGGGGACAGCTGTCCGGCGAGGGACGGCGCGCGCAGGACTACGTGTGCGGGCTGCCGCGGAAGATCCGGCGGATGGAGGAGCTGGCCCAGGAGCGTGCGAGCAAAGCCGCGAAAGAGCCCGAGTTCGCAAGGTTCAGCTGGGTCTTCGACAGGTCCGTCTGCATCAGAGCATGATCATCCACACCCATCTATCTACTAAATTTCGAGGCCATGAATAACGAGCACCAACATAAGCAACAAGATGAGAATCGTCGTCGTAAATAAACTAAGCTTTATATATTGATTGGAGTTTGAGCCAGTGAGTCGAGCTGGTTAATTAGCTGCAACCTCTGCAAATTGTACTATGTGTATTGGTTTGTTCAAGCATGTACTGGTCTAGTCGAGCTAAAGTTTGTGTTGGTTTGTTCACGCTTGTACTATGTGTGTTGGTTTGTTCAAACATGCACCAACCGTTCGTCTGTATCAGAGCATGCCTGGTCCACCCATTCCTCTGCTGTCTCGAATCATGCTTTCGCCCCGCTTTATAAATAAAACAACATCCAGATACAAAGTTCAGCAAGCATCCACCACGGCCTAGGCCAAACGAAAAAGAAAAAAAGGGGTTCACACAACAGCTGGGGCCACAACACAAGCACGCCCAAACAGAAACTAAAACCGCAATGAGGATGCGGGAGGACTCACGATGCCTGGGCAGGGGAAGTCGGAGCAGATAGGGGGATCGCTGCCGTCCTCAGGTCCCGCATAGAGCTGTTGAAAGCCGTCCGATCACGCTGCCTCACCAGAGGTGACCACTGCTAGAGAAAGGCAAGAAAGGAAAACACAGGGTCAGACACGCGGGAAGGATAAACCTTCTCAATCACCATGTTATTCCGCATGTTCCACAAAGACCACGAGATGGCCGCAAACACGAGCCAGAAGAGGCGGTGACCCCCTCCGGCCCTGTTAGCCTGGGACTGCAGGAACTCCCCAAGTTACTGCGCTCCCCAGGCAGGCCCCATCGCCTCTCTGATAAAGCACCAAAGAGCCTGAGCCGCCGAACAGGAAAACATAATATGGGCACAGGTCTCCGGAGTCCAACATAGGGGACACAAGCCATTGCCCGGGCCGTTACGCTTGGCCACCTCCACCCCCGAGGGTAGCCGGTCCCGCAGCAGCTGCCACACGAAGATGCGGATACTAAGCGGCGGGGGGGCCTTCCACAGAGGAGCCGTCCAATCCAACTCTGGGCCCTAGAAGAGGGCGCGATAGGCCGAGTTCACTGTGAACTCGCCAGAGGGATGCAGTTGCCACGCTGCCGAGTCTGGGGCCTCGGATAAGGCCCCAGGGAGGGAGCGTAACAGCTGCTGGCGGTCCGCGGCCTCCGCCGCACTAAGGTACCGCCGGAACAAGACGTTCCAGTGACCCTCCAGGAAGGCCTCCTGCACAAGAATCTCGGGGGAGGCGGAGATAGCAAAAAGGCTGGGGTATAGGACCCCCAACGGGATCGGGAGCAGCCAGGGATCAAGCCAAAATCGAATCCCCTGTCCGCAACCAACCTCAAAGGAGAGGCCCAGCCCGATGAAATGCTTAATCTCCTGGAGGACTCTCCAGAACTGAGAGCCCTCCCTCCGCTCGCAAGCCAAAAGGGGGTGGCCCCGGAGATACTTGGCTTTGATAAGCTGAAGCCAGAGGCCGTCGTCGTCTCTAAGAATGCGCCAGACCCACTTCAACATCAACGCCACATTAAAGCAGCGAGAGTCAAGGATACCTATGCCCCCTAAGCTCTTGGGGGCGCAGACGTCCGCCCATTTGACCATGTGGTATTTCTGATGGCCATCCCTCGCCGCCCAAAAGAACCTAGACAACTCCTTAGCGAAGTCGGCATGCGTCCCTTTGGGCAGCAGGTACAACCCCATATGGTACATGGGTAGACTCGAGAGACACGAGTTAATCAGCACCGACTTGCTCCCCTTAGACGTGAGGCGCGCTCTCCAGAGTTCCGCCCTTGAGCGCACCCTCGCGACCAAAGGGGTCAGGTCTCTGATCAGCACACGCGTCTCCCTGATGGGCATCCCAAGATACGTAATAGGGAAGTCCGCGAGTCTACAATTCAGCCCATCCGCGATCTGCTGACGCTCCTCCTCGGGGTACCCAAGAACCATAACCTCACTCTTGTCAAAATTGATCGTCAGACCAGACATGGACTCGAAGCAGAGAAGCAGAAACTTCAGGTGAATGATGTCCCGGTCCGAACCCTGCACCATGATCATGGTGTCATCCGCATACTAGAGATGGGAGATCCCACCCCCAGGGATCAAGTGCCCCACCACCCCGGAGATGTGCCCCGAGCGTTGGGCTCTATCCAAAATCTCCGCCAAGGCATCCACCGCGGCGTTAAACAATATAGGGGAGATCGGGTCCCCTTGCCTAACCCCACAAGACAGAATAAAGTAAGGACAGATCTCCCCATTGATTTTGATCGCCGTCATGTCACTCCTCACGAACTGCATGATCCAGCAGATCATGCGGTCATCAAAGCCCCTCCTCTCCAGGACGAGTCTCAGGAAGGCACAGTCTAAGCGATCATAGGCCTTCTGAAAGTCCAGCTTCAGGAACACCCCTTTCTGACGTCGCACCTTGACTTCATGGATAATTTCATGAAGTGCCAGGACGTCGTCATGAATGAGGCATCCCTTGAGGAAGGCGGACTAGAGATGATGGGTGAGACGCTCCATCACTGGAGCGAGACGGATGGCACAGACCTTGGCGAACATGCGCTGAATGACATTAATCACCGTGATCGGACAGAACTGGCGGATATCTGTGGCTCCCACAACCTTGGGGATCAGGGTAATCACGCCAAGGTTCAATCGAGACATCACCAGGGTACCCGTGAACAGCTCCTGGAAGAGCTGCAAGATCAAAGGCTGTAGCTGAGCCCAAAAAGTCTGGAAGAAGCACACCGGGAGGCCATCAGGGCCCGGTGCCGAACTAGACTTCATGGACTTCAGGGCAGCCTCCACCTCCCCTCCTAAGAAGGGGAGAGTGAGTCCAGCATTCTCCTCGAGAGAGACAAGCGCCTCACCAGTCCAGAAGTCAGGCGCCAGCGAGACTCCCGACTACGGCGAGGCGGAGAAGAGACCCCGGTAGAAGGCATAAATATGGGAGGAGAGCGCCTGAGGGGACTCCAGCAGCGACTCCCCCTCCCAGAGGCAGGGAATCGAGCACTTCCTCCTCCTACCATTGGCAATGGCATGGAAGTAAGCCGTGTTCGATTCCCCCTGGACAGTCCAGTTCTGGCGACTCCGTTGGCGCCAGAAAGCCTCCTCTCCCTTGTAGATTTCCATAGTGGAAGACTCAAGGGAGTACCTATGGGACCAGGCATCAGTCGAGAGGCCGTGAAGATCGGCCTCCCGGTCCAAGGCCTGGATATCCCGCAGAATGGACTCCTTCTGATTCCTGAGGTCAGCCCCCAAATTCGCCCCCACCCTCGCATGAACTGCCGAGATAATTTGGCACAGTGATACCAGATATCCACCGCACAGTACACCCGAGGGGTAGAAGCGGCCGCTGCCAACCACCTTGACCGAACCGCCTCCACAAATCCTTGTTTCTGCAACCAGAAAGATTCAAAGTGGGAAGCGGTGCAAACGAGGGGAGAGGCCTCCTCCAGAGGAGAGGAGGAGAGGGGTATGGTACGACCCAATCCTAGTGACCGCCCTCAGCGAGCAAAGAGGGAAGGTCACCTCCCATTCCACAGACACAAAGACGCGATCGAGAACACTGTGGATCGGGTTCAACTGCTTATTCGACCAAGTATATCTAGCGCCCACACGCCGGATCTCGCGGAGAGCAAGCTCAGCAATGTAGTCGTTAAACATACGCATCCTAGGGAGGTCCACATTTGCCGAGCTCTTATCATCGGCAGATCGGATCAGGTTAAAATCCCCGGCGACCACCACCGGGATAACCGTCCGTTCCACTTTCGATTTGAGCTCACGCAAGAAGTCAGCGGACCTCCTATGGTCCACGGGGCCATAGACAATGATCACCTCCCACCTGAAGCGAGACTGTCTATGGGTAAGCGCCATGCTCACAAAGAATTCCCCACGGTCCATATCATCAACCTCGAAGGTATCCTCCTTCACACCCAGGAGGATCCCCCCCCCCCCCCGAGTGCCCGGATGCAGGAAACCAGGACCAGGAGAACTTGAAACGGCTCAAAGCTTCCAATTCGGCAATGGAGAAGTCCTGGTGAATCGTCTCCTGAAGGCCGACAATATCCGGCGCTCCCAAGCGAAGAAACTCCTTGATCTGGCGGCGGCGGCCCTCATTTCCAAACCCCCGGAAGGCCGGAGGATGTCCATGAGGGAGTCTCAAGCCGGGGGGGGGGGGGGGGGAGGAGCCAGTGAGTCGAGCTGGTTAGTTAACTGCAACCTATGCAAATTGTATGTGTTGGTTTCTTCAAGCTTGTATACAACTGGCCTAGTCGAGCTATGTTTGTGCAATAAATGTACTCTATAGATCTTGTGTGAACTTCATGTCCGGAGTATGAGTTTTTTTTTTGCGGGTACAATATGACCTTGTTTCAAGCAGTAGGATCAGATCGATATAAACTAGGTTTGGTAAGGAAATGTCATTGGCTCACAGGTGCATTTGTATCTATTGTAATAAACATATTTTAAAATGTAAAAAAAATCAGAAAAAATGTCTACATATACATTCGAACATTTTATGTTTATTTATAAGTTTTTGGGATGAAATAATATTTTATGTGTCATGTATAAAAAAAGACAAAAAAATATCACGTGAGTATAACTATTTACAGGACATTTTTTTTGTCTTTTTTGCACGGGACACGTAGAATGTTATTTCATCCCAAAAATTTGTGAACGAAACATAAGGTGTTCGAATGTATATGTAGACATTTGTTTTTGAATTTTTTAACATTTCAAAACATGTTTTCTCACAATGGATGCAAATGCATCCGTGAGCCGAATAACCACCTTATGGTACGGAATGTTACTTCAGTTATAGTTAGAGCATCTCTAGCAGACACGTGGAAATCGCAAACCGAAAAACGCATTCCTAGGTCGTGTTCGAGCTAGTTTTTGCTCGAAGAACACGATGGCCAGAACAGAAACCAGAAATTCGAACCGTAAACACGAATTTTTTTTGAACATTCGCGGGAGATTTCAAAACACGAGCATGGTTCATACATAGTATTGACGCAATCATATGTACAAAACGTGAATTAAACCAAAATACTTAGGGGGGGTCTGCCATCGTCACCGCTAAACCCTAGCATGGATACAAAATCAGGCTCACCGGAGCCCAGGGAGAGGCGGCGGGCTTTACTCCTCATCGGAGAAGTCGAAGTCCGACATCCTGGAGCTGCTGTCGGATACGAGGTCGATGACCTCCACTTCGTGCGTCGCCCGCTCGAACTCGCCGTGGACCTGCTTCCCGCGGTAATCGCGGTCGCCGGCGAGCCCCTGCTCGTGGAAGATGTCGTCGATGAGCTCGTCGCGCTGAGCTCAACGGGCCTCCGTGACGAGGGCTCCGCTGCTGGATGACCTCGACCCAGCGGTCAAAGGAGGCGTCGTCGAGGGTGTAGTCGGCATCCATGACGACGCGGCCCTTCGGGAGCTCCTTCTCCTTCTTCACCGGCGGCAGCGGAGTCCTCGGTGCGCGCGAGGAGCTCCTTCCTCCCGGCGGACGTGGATGCGAGCATCGAACTCCTCCGTCTCGTGGCGGAGGAGCGTGGCCGGCATCGACGAGCGGAACTTCTTGTAGTGGAGGGCGGCGCGCTTGCGCGCCCCGTCGAGTGCACGCACCGGCGGCGCTCCTCCTCATTTGCGAGCGTCAGGCGACGGAAGCGCGGTGTGAAAGCTCCCCAACGGTCCATCGCATACTGGATCGGCCGGATCTGCTATCGCCGGCGAGAAATTGCTCGCCGGTGCTCGGCGATTTGAGCGGTGGTGCGCGGCGAAGACGTGGAGGGAGCGGTGGCGGAGAAATGGATTGTGACCTAGGAAACAAGCTCGGAACCGGTGATTTATGCGTCGAGGGGGTCGATTTCCAGACGCCCGAAAAAAATTCCCAGGTCGGGCCATGTTTACAGTGTCTATTCGGACCAGATTTCGTGTCCCGGCCCGAAAAACCGCTAGAACTTTTTGGATGCGGCGTTTTTTCGACGTCTGCTGGAGATGCTTTTATACAAGTTTAATGATCCTTTCGAACATTTAGGAAGCGTTGTATTCTGAATTAGCTTGATCACACTAACCCAAAGTCAAAACGTTTCTAGATTTAGCTCGACCGCACTAACAGAAGCCAAAAACGTTGCGATGATCCGACCATTCCAACACTTTAACTTCAAGGTATGACCCTTCAATCAATAAAAACGTCCGGACCGCACAGCTACGGTCGAGAGCATCGGACCAGAGTCGACGAGGGCATGTGGGTATGGTTAGTATTGCACATATATATGCACATACGGTGAGGCAACCATGCTTGCTTGATATAAATGGAGCACGCTAGACTCTTCTATATCTAGCGCAGCATCGGCCGGGTCATCCATATGCAAGCTCTCTCTCGAGTTGAATGTGGGACTAGGACGCATCTGGCTGAACCGCTGAAACACTAATGAACATGTCTTTTAATGCCTTTGCCACACATTTCTTTCTCATCATCAATTTCACGCATGTGCTTGTCTGCTTAGAGCATCTCAACCGGCGCCTCCAGCCCGTTCCCCAACTGTCTTTGGGGATTGAGGTAGAAAGCCGACCCGCACTGACGCCCCCAACTAGGGCCGGCCACTGGGGCGGCCGAAAACCGGCTCGCACCGGCGCCTCCATGTTGGATTGGTTGCGCTACGCTTCCTTGCCAGCGACCACGAGCAAATACCATCTATGACAGCTCGCCTCCTAACACCGGAGCGCCTGCGCAATCGCCCTTCATGCCGCGCGCTTTCATTTCCCGTCATTTCGCTCCCCTGTTTCCTGCCTCATCTTCGTTTCCCGCCGCGCGCTTTATTCGAGTTCATGATGTCTTCCTGCCGCCCGCTATAAAAGAGGTTGTCATGGAGCATCTGTGCTTCGGTATCCCCCCTGAGGGAAATCGAAGAGAAAAACCGGGTCTGGGTGAGATTCAGGGTGGTTGCTGGTTCGTCACGGACCGGTGGAAGTCGTATTAGCCGGTCCGTATACGTGACCGTATACCCACTTGACGTATACGCACGAGTGTATCGATGTACGCACGAGTGTATCCATGTGCGGTCGTCATCCTCCCCCTTCGTATATAAGGAACAGCCGAACCGTCTGCCCCCCTTCGACGTTTCATTCCCCATCTGGATTTGGCAAAAGATCTCACCTACCCACTCCCACCGCCCACACCCAGCAGTAGCCACCGGGGTCGCCTCGCCGCATCGGCTTCTCTCCAACTAGGACGACGATGGAAGGCCGCGTCCATGCCGTGTCCGCCGCGGATCTGCAGAAGAGGGAGGAGAAGGGCGAGGCCGTGGTGCACGAGGTGGAGGTGGTCGTGGCGGTTGCGGAGGATAAGGAGGCGGGGGTGGAGATGATGGCACCCGCTGCTGATCTGGAGCGGAAGCGGGCGAGGGAGGAGGATGTGGGGGGCTCTTCTTCTTGCAAGAGGAAGAAGGAGGCGGGAGACGAGCTGGAGGTGGTGCCGGAGGAGGGCGGTGCCGAGTCCGCTCTCGGTGCTGATCTGGATCAGGTGGTGTCGGAGGAGGCCCGGGCGGTCGTGGATCTGGTGGTGGGCGACGATATCCTGGCGGGCGGCGATCTCGTTGTGGCGGATGTGGGGGCGCAGGTGGCGGTGCAGGACGTGGAGGTCACTTCCGTGGTGGTGGCTGCCGTGGCGGTGCCTAGCGTCGTGGATCCTGCCATCGTGGAGCCTGGCATCGCGGAGCCTGCAGTGCATGTTGGCGAGCCTCGGGTGAGTTAAATTTGACGGTCTCTTTTAGAGTGTAGGGTTCGTATTTATGGTTTTGATTTGTACTTTGGGTTTGTGGTTAGGGTTTTGATTTGTAGTTAGGGTTTGTACTTAGGCAGGGGCGAATCTACCGGCTATGCATCATTTTTCTAGATTGATTGAAACCATAGTTTTTCCCCTTCATCTTGTATTTATCTATTAGCCGCGTGATCCGGAATCGGTGATATGTTAGATGATGGAATTTCCTATTGTAAGGAAAATGGTTGGATTGGATCAAAGCCAGATATTGTTAAATGATGTAATGTGATCTATTTATCATTTAGGAGTTCACAGTAATTCTTAAAAATAGCGTTTGAAGGCCATTTTCGGCTATCTCTGCATTCATAGAGGAGCAAATCCCACTGTTGAACCCTCAGTAATCATAATTTTCCAATTTACCGATAAACAAAAACTTTTTGATTATACTATTTCCATATGTTGCTAGCTATCTACAGAAGTTATAGCATAAAGATATAAGCATTAATAATGAAGATGGAAATACATAATAACATTCATTATTGTCCCTAGGATATTGATGGTGCATAAGTATTATGACATGATCTTCTAGATTTATTCCATCCTGTTTCCATATGTTGCTAGCTATCTAGTGTAGATACTTGTGATCTGTCAATGTAAACTTAGATGAACTGCTGCTACAAACTTGATATAGCTAATCAACCATGTTGTTGAATTGTAGCTTGTTTTTTTGGATGTTGAATAGCCTACTTTTTAAGGTTATTGTACATCCCCTAGATGTTTGGCATGTTTCCAAGTTTCTCTAGCTCACCATCTTGCTCTAAATCAATTCTTGGGTGTTTCTAGTTTCCTTATTGGTGTGTAGATGGGAAACCTTGCTTTCGAAGTCTCCTGTATGATGGCCAGTGTTGCTTATATGTTGTTCATGATGTTTTCTCTAGGTTGATGCCTAGATAAGTTGCATGGTGCTTGTGTGTTTCTACCACGTGGTCTCATGTGATGCACGTTACCACATGTCCTAGTTTACTCTTTCCTAGTGGTTTGTTTCATATGATGCAGGTTAATCCATCTTCAGCTAAATTTTGTGGGTTTTGAAGTGGAATATGTTATTGGTTTATTGCTTAAAGCCTGTGATTTTATCTATGGGCTTGTCAAGATTATCCTTTAATAGGAAATGCATATTGTTGACCAATTATGTCCATATAGATTTGTGTTATCCATTTGTTTTTTCATATATATAGTTTATTACAAAGTCTGAAACAATTAACTTTGCATCTGTTTGTTTTAATATGGAGGCACAGTACATTGATCCATATGAGTTCCAGGAGGATGGAAGCCCACTTTCGGTGATACATTCAACTTTTTACATATTATATTACATTGCACATTCATTTTGTAATATTTTTTTTGCATTTTGTAAGATTGAATGTTTGTTGTGTGCATTGTAGTTTGACTCGCAGGACAGTGCTGAGTCTGTGGACAAGAGGAATGAAATTTCCTTTATTCAGATGGAAGTGATCCAGCTGCAAGCAAACAACCGCGGCCCATATGTGGTGAACAACAGGTACAGGTGCCCATACCATCCAAGGAAGCCTAGGGGTTGGATGCTTGTGAACCTGCTGCAGCACGTTCAGCAGCTCGCCAAGGACAGTTCAGATGCTCGTGAGAAGGCTCAGCATAAGGCTCTGTGGGAGGTGCTTGTCCAGGCAGACTTGGTGTAGTTGTTAGTTAAGTGTTGAATATTTGGAATGTTATGTATGCTATGTAAGAACATTTAGTCTATGTTTGCTAGTTCTGGACATGGTAGGTATGATCTTTTGGTGCACTTTACTGTGATGAAGGTGCTCTTTTGCTCTGGATGTTGTGAACAATCTAATGTTTTAGTTATCTATGACGGTCTGAATCTGTCCTGTTAAAATGTGTGTGAAAATACCTGTTATTTTGCACTTTTGCCATTATGTTTGAATTTGTTATTTGAAAAATATGTTATGTTTTTTGAGAATCACATATGGCGACCTTGCTGCATCATAGTAGCAGAACGAGATAGCATATTATCTTCCGAGCGACAAACCACACCACCATCATAGTCAAATATGAATTTTGAACAAGAAAACTTATAAATTTTGAACAAGCAAAATTTTGAACTAGAGCTACATAATTGAACAAGCAAACTTATAAATCTTGGCATGGCATACATTTCATCTTTTGGTGTCTGTCAGCAAGTATGCTTTTAAATACCATTTTCCATTTTAAAATTCAAAATTCAGCTATATTTTGTGAAGGAAGTACAAAATTTATAGTTGAAACCTTTGTTTCACCAGCATGTTTAGGTAGATGGGGACGTTTAGTGGGAACATAACCACTTTGATGGTCTTTAATTTCTATTTTACTCAATTTGTACCACAAGTCAAAGTTTGGTCAAATATGAGAAAACATGGAAAATTTGAACTAGAACTACACAATTGGAACCTCTAATATTTTGGGAAAAATCATTTTTAGGCCCACAAGATGTGGTTAAACCATGGATCTATTGGTAGATCAGCTAGGTTCATCCATATGGCTACTCGGTGTTCGACACAAAATTTGACCAGACTTTGACCTGGCAGTATAAAATCACAAAAAATCAAAAAATAGTGAAACCTTGTCCATTGGTCTTAGATTGTACCCTAGTTAGAATAAAAAATAATAAACCTTGAGTTTGTGGAAGCAAAGATGAGTTTGCTATCTCACTCTTGGTTCCAAGTGTGAGTCTCATGGGTGTGTACCCAAATTTCACAGGACATGACCAGCTCCATGTCATACTTTCTCAGAATTGACTCAAACTTGGCAGGGAGGTGTGTCTTGGCATGGCATACATTTCATCTTTTGGTGTCTGTCAGCAAGTATGCTTTTAAATACCATTTTCCATTTTAAAATTTAAAATTCAGCTATATTTTGTGAAGGAAGTACAAAATTTATAGTTGAAACCTTTGTTTCAACAGCACGTTTAGGTAGATGGGGACATTTGGTGGGAACATAACCACTTTGGTGGTCTTTAATTTCTATTTTGCTCAATTTGTACCACAAGTCAAAGTTTGGTCAAATATGAGAAAACATGGAAAATTTGAACTAGAGCTACACAATTGGAACCTCTAATATTTTAGGAAAAATTATTTTTAGGCCCACAAGATGTGGTTTAACCATGGATCTATTGGTAGATCAGCTAGGTTCATCCATATGGCTACTCGGTGTTCGACGCAAAATTTGACCAGACTTTGACCTGGCAGTATAAAATCACAAAAAACAAAAAATAGTGAAACCTTGTGGTTTAACCATGGATCTATTGGTAGAGAAAAAATGATTATTTGGAAAAAATTATATGGGTTTGAATCATATTAAATTTAATTTGAAAAAAGAGAAAATACCTAATCATAGATAAATATTAAATAACAAGAAAATTATAATTGAGTGGATTTAATAACACAGTAAAACATAAGATGAAACCTACTTAAAAGGTTTCTTAAAGGTTTAAAATCAAATTGAATTTTGAAATCATTTGATTTGAATTGAAACAGAAATTAGAAATGGAAAAACAAAAAACAAATAAGAGGAAAAAATAAATAAACGTACCTGATAACCAGGCCCAGCGAAACAACCTAAGCACTGGGCCAACTCCCGTGCCCGTCGTAGCGCCGCATCGTGGTGGGCCGGCAGTAAATCGGCCCGTGTACGCGTGCTGCGCGCGGTGCCGATGTGGGTGGGAGTTTTAGTCCCACCTCGCTAGTTGGAGGCGAGGACGACCAACTTATATACCCCGGTCGATGCTCACCCTCGAGCTCCTCTCAAAAAACAAATCCGATTCACCTGGTATCATTCGCATGTAATGGGCTGACCTCTGGGGCCGCTAGGCAGTACTACTCTGGTCTAGTTCGCCTGTAATAGGCTTGAGCTAGACCAGTGTGTGGAACCCAACCTCCAGAGTGTCAAATTTTTTTTACATGATTTTTTTGCCAATTAATGTACTGCGTACGTCGGCCTAAACTGGGCCTTTAGGGTCGTTTTCACATTTTTTTAGTCAAACGCGCAGCGACGTGGTGGGTCAGATAGGCACGACCGAGTCGTGGCTACATCGTCGCCCTATCGCCGTCTTCTCTGTCCCAGTTTACAACCGCCTTTCGAGTTGACTCCTTCGAGGAGCGACCGTCTCAACCTTGCGGCGACTCGGCGGAGTGCGCCATTCGTATAACGGCGGCGCGCGGGAGAAGTACTGCGGCGGCCCATCAGGTATGATCGCATGGATCTATGATCGCATGCACCGTATCTCTGTGTGCTTAGATCTATGATCACGTAGATCTATGATCGCATGGCTTCGCGGTGTGCAGAGAGGGGTTGGCGGGGCCAGGGGACGTTTTGATCCGTGGCGGCGGAGGTAACATGGTAGGGTGCAGCGGTGGTGGGGATTACTGGGAGAGAGGCCGGGGTTTAGCCGCACTAATTCACGTAGATCTATGATCGCATGCCGGGAGTAAAGATGATGCAAAATTTCTTCATGAGCAGCTGATTGAGTTGGGAGTCAAGCCTGACGACTCTTTTGGTTTTCCAATATGACCATGACGAGAAGTTAGAACAAGAAGTTAGAACAAGCGTACTTATTTTTTAAATTGGCATTGTTTCCACTTCGATGTACTTTATTACCATGTCATGGTTGATGCATCAGGTAATTTACAACTAGCAAAGTTATTTCAAATATTCTCTATCATGAGTAGTTTCAAGAAAGCATGCACTTAGGTTATGCCTCGGTCTGACAACCTGAGGATCCTATTTCACATTAGACCTCTTTCTAAAAACTTCCTCACAGATTTATTTACTACAGGTCATAGTTGAGCACCTTTGTGTATAAGAAGTGGCTGCGATAACGTATATTTTCAAGTAGACAGGCCTTAACAAATATGATATGATTTATTTTGATAGTCTGAAGCTTGGTCTACATACGTTTGGGCACAGAATGTCTGTTCAAATATCAAGTACCAATGGTTGTTGTGAATAACCAGTTTTTCTTTATTCAGGGGAACTTTTGCATATCTTTATCTTTAAACATGAGACTTTTGTTTTTTGTAAAATAAATGATTAATGAGGTAACGATTCAAATGAGATAAGTGGTATGAACTACTTTTATTTTATACATTTATTTGTATTTCCGTAGCAAAGCACGGGCATTTAGCTAGTGCTAGTTGTAATTGAGTATGATCCCTAGTGCTAGTTGTAATTTTGTCGATCTGTAATATATACATTATATATATACCAACAATTTCCTTTACATAGTATAAACACATGCATGCACTAACTTTACACTTGTTTTTTATTGTCATGGTGATTTTTCTTGCAGCGTGATGGAACTGGATGGTGATATTGCTTGCTCTGTTGAAATATGGTGTAGACTTGTGGGCAATTTTACAAGTCAACAACGTAGCAAATTTATGGAATCAAATATGCGAAGTATGTTACAAATTCCACCGATTCGGATGCAAGTTGTCTTGCTACAGTACATGTTTCACATTTATGATCATGAGTCTAGCACTTTTGTCCTGCCTAATAAAGGCAAATTTGCATTGACTTCACAAGATGCAGAGTGCATTTATGGATTACGAGACCAGTCTGTCTGCTAATTGTATAGTTGATGAGGAAGGTGAAGACGGAAAGTCCCGTATTCCACCATATTTTCTCAGCGCAACTACTGGCAACATTGTTATTGAAGATTTAATAGCTGATATTGTCATGAGTAAAGTTGCGGATGATTACTTCCTCCGCAAACCTGCCCTTGTTATCCTTGGTACAGTCCTGGCGCCTATGCCTAGACCGTATGTCCACCATTAACTGGAGTGAGTTCACGGTAGATCATCTCATTGTATACTTCAGGCTTGTAACTAGATATAAACAAATTAGACAGTGGCCTAAGGGAAATTTGTCTTTAATACAAGTATTAAATATTTTCTCAACATTATTTTTAATATGGTAGTCATCTTATTTTATGATGCACTAACATTACACTTGGTTCACATGCAGTATGTTTATTGGAAGAAGGTCAAGCATGTAGATGATCCTTGTAGGATAAATCCAAGTTTGTCCTTGAGACCACTCATGCGTAATTGGACAGATGATGCTGCTAGGATCAGGGATACAATGGACTGTGATCATGGTCGGGGTGAAGGACCTATTCTGATAACGATCCATGTTTCTAATATCATCTGTATATATATCATGTGGTTATGTTAAAAAACTTACGCCTCTACTTTGATTAATAACATTGAGTTCTACTAATCTGTATGTATCAGGTTGAAGATAATATAACGTTGGAGTATAGGATTGAAATGCTAAATAAACCGGCGCCTGTTCTCAAGCCAAAGGCAAGTTCGGCTAGGAAGGTTGTAGCCAGAAATTCAAACCAAAAAACTACTAAAAACGTGCAGGAGGTACTGACGGAGTCTATGATGGAGCGAGTGATGGATCGAGTGATGGAGCGAACAATGAATAGGATGGAGTCAACAATGGAGAAAATCGTCAAAAAAATGGTGGACTCATATGCATAGGTAATCACCGTCTTATTGCATGTACTATTGGGAGTTTCTATTTTTATATCTGATAGCCTACGAGTATATTATATATTTGCATTTAATTTTTTAGGAATTAATTGTGAAGTTGAATAAAAATGGCATTATGTACAAAAGCAAAGAAGTTGAAAATGGAGATGACAACCTATCATTGAATAATGGATCCTCTTTTCCGGGAAAAGAATTTTGGTATGGGAAAGAGAGTGCAGGTGCTTATGCTGATCAGATTATTAAGGAAACTATTGATTCAATAAAACACACTGGGTTGAATGGTAATGCAACGCCCGGCGATGGGCACATAAGGATGGTTGTAAAGACCCAATAGACAGCACACCTTCCAACCCAGAGTTAGTGCTTGATATTTCTACAAAAGCCGTCTCAGACCTTCCATCGGAAATGTACAGAATTAGCAAAAATGAGAAAGATCTGGATGGAGCAACTGCGTCAGACGATTCCAACAGCATTGATAGTAAGTTGGACGTTAACAATGAGCCGGAACAAGGTTTGGGGAAACGCAAGCGCAAAATTTCTACAAAACTTGAAGGTTACATGGGATATGAGCCCCCCAAACGTCGTGCACTTAAGAAAGGTACTCCCTCCAGTTCAGTTTACACGGCACCTTTCATTTTTCATGCAGTTTCACTAGGAATGCTGGTTTAGGCGCATAGCCATTTATTACTGAATAATTGTGGCGTTTTAGCCTAGTACAATCTTCTTTCTTTCCTTTCACATTCAGTCATGTGAATCGGTTTGTGAGTAACGTGTATGCAAGTGGGAACACATATTGGCACTATGCATGCATGCTGAGGAATTAGTTTCAACCGATGCATGTGTTCCCTACAAATAGATTTGACAATTATTTAATGTGTACCTACTATTTACATCTTTATGTAGTTATAACGAGTTTTTTAACCATTTTCGTAGGATTATTTGTAAACCAAGATGATGTTACACGAGTCCTGACTGCTAAGCAAATACAAGCAGCCGTGACATTGGTTGAAAATGCATGTAAGGATGAATCGAATGGTAAAAAGGTTGTTTACCAACATGTAAATGGAATTATGTTGAATTCACTAAAACTTAAAGATGTGTTGGACCATGAGTGGGTTAGCGATCGTGTAAGTTGTACTGTGTTATGATTATTTTAGATCATGCTAATACATAATAATGTTACCACTCTGATAAAATTAGTTCCTCTTATGGTTACAGTTAATAGACAGTTATATTGAAGATTTGTCACTTCGTGTGGGACATGATCGGTACCTTTTCAGTGCATTAAGAACAACGTTCCTTGTGAAGAAAAATACAACTTTGGAAGAAGCGAAAAAATTCAAGCATAACATGGACTTCACTATGTCCAAAAGTGGCTCAATTGGAAGAGTCATGGATGAATATTTCTTGCAAAATAAGGTAATTAGAACGTACATCATTTGTATGTTGAAAAGTGTTTTGTTGATTATATTCTTCAATTTCTATAGGTATATTTCCCTCTAAATATAAATGACGCGCATTGGACGATAGTAGTCATGCACATACCGAAACAAGAATTTCAAGTTCTCGACTCTTTGTACTCTTTATCTACAACGAAGAAAATAATTGAAACAATGGTAATTTATTCTCTTAACTTTATCATGTACTACCTTAATACTTGTGTACATTACAATAATTTTTGCATTTTTCAGAGATATCAAATAGGGTATGACATAAAACAAACTAACATGATTACAAAATCACAATACCCCGACGTATCAAAATGGCCTATAAAACGTTATGAATTGGCTCGGCAAATAGATGGGTGAGTTTAGGTTACTTTTTTTTGCCTTGTATATTTCATGTTATCCATCATGCAAAATAAAATTAGTTCTTGTCCCGTGTCCTAGAAATTCATGTGGCTTATTTGTGTTGGAGTGTATGGAACACTGGGATGGTGATAAAATGACTAGGGAAATTTTGCAGGTTTGCATATTCTTTTAACTATCACTAGCCGACCAGCTGTAGCAAAAATATTTGTACTTACTTAGATTTATCAATGCAGTCCACAGTGAATGATAACAGAAGACTAAAGGTTGCTCAGGTTGTTTTGTCCCCTTCAAACATCTGCACTGTCAAAACCAAGGTTCTTGAGGCGGCCAAACACATGAAAACCTGAGGAACGAATTATGGCTTGTAGATTGGGTTTTAGTCCCGTAGAAGGTTTCCCACCCTACAGGTTTTTTTCCTATGTTACCATGACATGCTTGTAAAATATACCGAATATTTTGAGTTTATACTCAATATTTGTGTTTATTACTCCTGGTGTGAACATATTCAATATTTTGTATTTATTACTCCTGGTGTGAACATATTCAATATTTTTGTGTTTATTAGTCCATGTTTCAACAGAGCAAGCAATATCACCATCTAGTGGATCTATTTTGCATACTAATGATACATATTTGCATATAGTTCCTACTATTGATCCCCTTCAGGTTCCAGCTCTTCACATGCCTGCTAGTTTGTCTGAACAAACGGCATCGGAATCGAGAGCCTACAACCCACATACTACATCAAATATTGCATCTAAACAAACAGTCGCTACAAGCCAAAACGTTGCAACAACCGAGACAGATTCTGTGGGACCGTCGTCCTCTGCCCGGTCCTCCTCTGTCTCAGGTGCTTCGGTTCCACCTCCGCGCGTCGACTCCTCGCGTGCCACGTCGCCGGATCCAGGAGCTGCGCGCGACTCGGTGTCCCCGGTGCTGACGCCTCCCTCATCTCCACGCTGGGACCAGGGGGAGTCTGCTCCCGCGTCACCTCGGTCCCCCCAGTTCCCGCCCAGTCCTCTCCACATGGTCCCCGCACCGTACGTCGCCAGGGCCGCCAGGGTCCACTCTGTCCCCGCTCCGTACGTCGCCACATGCGTCGGCTGACGCAGCAGACGAGGGGGACGCGGAAAATTCTATCTGCCGCGACAAATTATATCTGTCGCGGCACAGAAAAGGCTGTTTTTTCTGCCGCGACAGGGCTGCCAGATTTCTGTCGCGGCACGATTTTGCCTTGTTTTCCTGCCACGACAACTTTACACATCAAGTTTTCATCATTGTTTTTTGGAAACTTTAGCAACAACCATTCATACATAGCCATTGTTTTCTTCAAAACGGATTGCAACATCAATCCAGCTTAATTTCATGATAACCAATCAAGATAAATAAACATAATACCCACATGTCGCTATTATATCCCTAATCAAGCCTTACAACCAATCAAGATAACCAAACAACGTTCTCATAAACAAGATAAAATTCTCAATTACAATTTATGATCTTTTTCACTTCCGGATAATCATGATGATGAGCTCCCTCTCGTCAGCATACTTTGTTACTGCTGCTCGCGTCGAACTAACATTTCTGCAAGATACTTGCAGTTTACAAACACAAAAATCATAAATAACTATATTACAATAATTAATGTCAAAATTAAATATAGTGGTTACCTGTGATGGAGTTTGCATTTCACACTATTTTTGTTGTGTCCAGGCGTTTTGCAAACGCTACACAACTTTAACCGCTTTTTCTCATCATACCCGAGTGGTCTACCGTTTTTACTCACAACATTGCTCTTCCCTTTATTCTTTCCCTTCGGAGCACCTTTTGTGTTGACTTTAGCAGGATCACCTATTGGAGTAGTTGCACTTGCAGAAGGTCCTCCATCAGTATTAATGGAATTTCTTGGACCACGTACTTCTGCATCGTACGCCACTTTTTTCGATATAATTTCCTGGTACATGGTCTTTACTTGTTTGTACAACTCAGGATTATTGCAGGCTACATGTAATGCTTCAGACGACATCACACTGAGCTCGGAATACCGACTTCGCTCCTCTGCCCCAGCAAATCCCCAGCCAAACAGATCGCTCGTACGCCTCGAAGGTAACCCACTTCTGGCATTTTTTGAGAATTGTGCAAGAATAATACACCTTGGTAGTTCAACCAATTTCAGCTCCGTCAACACAAACAGAATATGCTTGCAAGAAATTCCTCTACGTACCATCCTCCGGCAATTGCAATCTATACTTTGTGCTGGATTGTTTGGTGTATAGTCCAAAGAAAAACTATGGTGTCGGTTATTTGACCATGCCACAAGATACCTTGCCGAATCTTCTATTCCCACACTTTTTTCTACAGTCGTCATGCCTTCAATCTTACAAAGATCATCCTGCAAGATATAAAAATTAGCTCGGGTGAATGTGCTGGCCATTGCTAACTCAATTTGCTGCCATTTGGTAACAATCACAGGCATAGTCTATGAAGCCGTGCAGTCATCTCACGCCTCTGTTTCCTGGATACGTACAATGGCATTCTCATAGTGCACAATTAAATCCACAAGCGTCATCCCATAATCGAGGTGAAGATGAAGGGACGAGTTGAGACTTTCACTGCGCTGGTTGCTTTTCATCCCTAGCCAAAATCCATCTGTGAGGTAAGCAGCCGCCCATATGTGCTTCTTCTTGTACATTCTATTTAGCCACGGTTTTGTCTTATCTGTCTGCCATTTTCTCACATATGCGTGCCATCCTTCCTCAAACTTGGCCTTCGTGGTGGAGTAATATAATAGCGACCGAAACTCTGGCAATAATTTGGAACTTAGGTGATTACACATGTTCTTTTCAATGTGCCATGTACAAATACGGTGCCACACGTCTGGTAATACACTTCGTATCGCTCTCATCATCACAGCATCCGCATCCGTGATTATAGACCGTGGCCTCTTCTGGCACATTGCTTTCAAAAATGTTTTCAGGAGCCAAGCATAAGTATCCTCGGTCTCGTTTGATATGATGGCACACCCGAATACGGTAGTCTTCCGGTGATTGTTCAGGCCGACAAACGGAACAAAAGGCATACCGTATCGATTCATCTTGTAGGTGCTGTCAAACACCAAAACGTCACCATAATCTTGGTAGTCCTGACGTGACTGAGAATCACACCAGAAGAGACATTTCAAACGTCCCTTATCGTCAAGTTGATGATCATAAAAAAAGTCAGGGTCCTTTTCCTTCCTGCTTTGCATAATGCCGATGGCCGTGGCCGCATCGCCGCTTGAAAGTAGCTTCCTTTTCTCTCCGGCACACATGTTATACAAATCCTTCCTCGTGAATCCAACTTGATTGTATCTACCGTACTTGCTGATGAAAGAACTCATGATCATATGCTTTCTAATCCCACTAGCTGCCATTGCTAATATCTCTGCTCTTTGGAAATCTTTGATCTTCCTATGAGACCAAAGAAAAGGCACCTCATCAGGTCTAGCTAAAATATGATTATACTTGTCATCAAACTTCTCAACACACCAAACACCTTTAGATTTATCTAGCTTCATGACCAGTTGCGCTGTGCATCCACAACGAGATTCTGCTCTTGGCTTGTATTTTCTGCCTTCCAAAGGCAAGTATTTGCTACTACGTTTTCCTTCCCTGGAGCATACGAACTGCCTCTTACGTATATCATGCGATGCCTTTTTGTTTTCCTTATACCTGCCCTTTCTTATGCTGAATCCATGGTCTTTAGCATAGCTGTTGTAAAAATAATAAGCCGCAGGTTCAGAAACAAAAGTCATATCCATTATTTTCCAATACTTCTCCCGCTCTTCACCTGGATGCCCAATATCCCTGTCACATTCCCCCTTATATTCTTTCTCTTTAAGAACATTCCCAACCACCTACAAATCCATAACATATAACACATAAGTTATTAGTACAATGGTACAACTTGGGTATATATATCACATAAAATATGAAACACATACCTCAAAATTATCACATGTCTCCAAGTCTGAATCACCATAGTAGTCAAAACTTTTATCACTCCCAACTATTAACTGAACAATTCAATACGAAAATAATAGTAAGTTTTATTTTCATGCAACTAATTTCATCCACATATATGCCTACAATAATGCACATACCTTATTCACGTACTCACTGTCCAATACCTCAGAATCGTTCTCCTCATTAGCAACTTCTAACTCAATCTACACAACACAAATGAAAATGAACATAATTTTATTTTGTTGTCTTCATTGCAATTACTAGTACACCACATAAAATCAAGGCCACTCACATTTTCGTCTGATGCATCATCAGGATGGACGTGCCCATCTACATGAAAATCTGATCCATGGTGGTCAGAGGACTCGGAATCTGATCCATGGTGGTGAGAGGACTCGGCCTCATTGTCCAAGTACTCGTCATCTTCTTCCATCATACTTGAACCAGTACTATCCACCATTATCTGCAACCACTAGAAACCATGAGAGTCGGAATTATCTTACGACAACACGGAGGAGTGGGAGGAGGAGCCGTCACCGAACCCTAGCAGCCGACGAGATCTCACCTCTGACGCGTACTAGGTCTAGATCGTCTCCGATCTGGAAGTGCTGCGATCTAGACTCGTACGATCTGGAGGTGCTCCGATCTCGAATTTTTCTAGAGGACAGGAGCAGCGATGAGGTCTGTCCCGTGTCTTAGGGTGCCGCCGTGTCTAGAGGAGAGAGGAGCGGCAATAAGGTGCGATCTCGTCGGCTGCTAGGGTTACGCCGCTGGTCGGATCGCCGTGAATCTCACAAGGGCGCTACTCTGCGTAGAGGTTCTGAGTAACAGCACCACTACAACGTGGGACCTAAACTTTTTTCCCCTAATCACGCCCTATACAAAACGGATACGTACACCGATACAAAAAATATACAGCGCTAAACCGGATCCTAAACTAACCCGGGACATACCGTCGAACCACCCAAACCCGGTTTTCACCACACCATTCTCCTTGCCTCGCCGCCTCCCCAAGGATTGGGCTCAACTATCACCAGCCGCTCGTGAACGTTATCCCCTATCGCTGGAGTCGGTCGACATCGCCGACAAGGAGGAGGAAGAGGAGGAGGAGGACTTCGACTCAGCTAGGTCGAGGAGCCATCGACCAGCGGGTGCTCCTCACCGACATCCAGTCGTCGCGGTCGGAAGAGGCACGAGTCTTCCAACGTGACGTCGAGAGGAGACATGTGCGGGCTCTCTCCCACGAATCAGCAAGGATGGAGAACCGCGTACAATAGCCTTAGATTGAGCAGGTCTTGGTGATCACGGAGGTGCGGGCGATAGCCAAGCCATGTACACCAAGGAAGAGTCCTCGTCGACAACGGTGACAGGAGCATGAAAGGCGAATAGGGCAGAGAGGGCGGAGAAGAACCATTGCAGCGTGGCGTCAGCCATGAACGGAGAGCATGTCCATGGCAAGACTACAACGGTGTCGGGCAGCGGCCAGGCGCACCGGGAGGTCATGGAGGCCAGAGTAGCAACGACGACGAGGGCAAGGGATCATGCCGACTTTGTCGCCAGGAAGCCCAAGTAGCCCTTATTTGCTAGAATAAAAGATATATCGTAGAAAAATTATCTATAAAATCATGTTTTAGACCCTATTTTATATCTAAACATTTTCAATTTTGAACATTTAAAATTTGAACAATTTTCCAAAATTCATAAAAAATCAAGTTTAAACTTTTATGTATGAACCATTTTAAAATTTGAATCTTCTTCAATTTGAACTTGAAATTTTGGGTAGAGTTTGAAATTGAAATTTTGTGGCGACAAGGATATACATTGTATATATGTGATAAATTAATTTTGACATTTTTCAAAAAAAAAATCGTGTATGTTTTAGCATGAGTGCACTGGTTGCACCAGTTTGGTGGGTGTACATGATACGTTCTACATCGGTCGCTCCCACGCTCTGCCCTACCCTACCCCAATAGTGGCCTGCAATATTGTTACCGTTTTGCTAACTTGGTCGATGAAATCGAAACTAACGAATTGTGGCTGTTTATAATACTTTCTTCGACCCATATTACTTGACTTGTATTTTTCAAAATTTGAATGAACCTATTGTATGTTTTAGGCAGGTAACGTGACTTGGATCTCGTCACGGTTTCGTGTTAATTAGTTGGCACAATGCCAGGAGTACATGGAGTACATGATGGTCTTTGTGAATAATACATGGGCCAAAATATAAAACAGGCTAAATACAATTAACACTCCCCCTTAATCTGAACCTGTTGAGAGGTTTAGATTACGCTTAAATTCATCTAGCTTTTTAACTGGGAGTGTTTTGGTGAAGCCATCTACAACTTGATCTTTGCTTGAAGTAAACCTGATGTCTAGAAGATTCTTAGCAACTCTTTCTCTAACAAAGTGAAAGTCAATCTCAATGTGCTTGGTTCTGGCATGAAACACTGGATTTGCAGACAGAAAAGTAGCACCCAAATTATCACACCAAAGACACCCAAATTATCACACCAAAGACATGGTTTCTCTTTAAGTTTGATGCCAAGTTCAGTAAGAAGAGCTTCAACCCATATTAGTTCAGCTGTAGCATTTCCCAAGGCCTTGTATTCTGCCTCAGTGGAAGATCGAGACACCGTGTCCTGTTTCCTAGCACTCCAGGAGACCAAATTTGGTCCAATAAATATGGCAAAACCACCAGTGGAGCGTCTGTCATCAAGAGAGCCTGCCCAATCTGCATCAGAGAAGGCACTAAGAAATGTGGAGGAAGACTTGGAGAAAGAGATTCCAGTCTTCAAAGTATCTTGTATGTATCTGAGTATACGTTTAACTGTTGTCCAATGTTCTGTAGTTGGAGCATGAAGAAACTGACAGACCTTATTTACAGCAAAGGATAAATCTGGACGTGTCAGAGTAAGATACTGTAAGCCTCCAACAATGCTCCGATAATGAGTACTGTCATCACTGCCTAAGGGTGTACCATCTACAAGTGACAACTGCTATGTGGAAGACAGGGGTGTAGGAGCAGATTTACAACCATGCATGCCTACCTTGGCAAGTAGTTCAGAAGCATATTTCTCCTGTGTCAAGATCAAACCATCTTGTATTTTCTTGACTTCAATACCAAGGAAAAAATATAAGTCACCTAAGTCTTTGATGGCAAAGTTCTTGTTAAGTTCTTGAAGCAAAACAGTGATAGCATGATCAGAGGAACTAGTCACTATGATATCATCAACATAAATAAGCATGTATATGATAACACCTGAGCAGTTGTAGAGGAATAGTGAGGTATCAACCTTTGAGGGTGTGAAACCAAGATCACAAAGCTTGGAACTCAACCTGGAATACCATGCTCGAGGTGCTTGCTTGAGTCCATAAAGAGTCTTATCAAGTTTGCAAAAATGATGTGGAGCGGAAGGATTTTCAAAACCAGGAGGTTGTCTCATATAAACTTCCTCTTTCAGAACACCATGAAGAAACACGTTCTTGACATCTAGCTGCCGTAGACTCCATCCACGAGAAACAGAGATAGACAAAACAATCCTGATAGTAGCAATTTTAACAACAGGACTGAAAGTATCCTCATAATCAATACCATACCTTTGTTTAAAACCTTTTGCAACTAGTCTTGCTTTGTATCTATCTATAGATCCATCTGCCTTTTTCTTTATTCGATAAACCCATTTACAGTCAATCAGATTTTTGTTGCTGCTCGGAGGTACAAGATGCCATGTTTTGTTTTCAATCAATGCATTGTATTCTTCCTCCATAGCCTTACGCCAATTAGGATCATTCAGAGCTTCATTCAAATTGTATGGTTCACTTGGTTCACCTATAGACGACAACATGCCATATCGTACAGTACCATCAGTATACTTTTTGGGATTGCGTATACCTTTTTGAAGGCGTGTGCGAGCTGCTGGAGGTGGTGTTGCTGGCGTGTTCAGCGCGTGGCGGGAAACAGCCTCAGAATTTTCGTCATCGAAAACAGCCACAGAAGATCCTCCAGAGGAATCTTCAGCAGCACCAGATAGCGACCCAGGCACAGGCGTGTGCCCAGGAGCTGATGACGTCGATGTCGACGAAGTAGACAACGACCCAGGCGGGGTCGCTGCTCCCTCCTCTCCGCCAGGTGGCGTCATGATGTTGATGTTGGGCGTGTGGCGCACACGCGCTGTCTCAGGAGACAAGCTCCTGGCGCCGGGACGCGGAGACGGGCGCGCACGCGCTGGCTCGGGGGACGAGCTCCTGGCGCGACGTAGAGACAACGCATGTGTGGGGCGCTGATGCACGTCCTCGGGCGACGGGCTCCTGGCAGTGGCGCGACGCGGAGGATGAGCGGGATAATCCTCCTCGGGAGGACGCGCTGCAGGGTCTGCCTCGGGATCAGGTGAGGCAGAGGAATGTTTTGCCTCGGTGTCAGTGCCAGTTTCGTCATTTTGTGGCTGATATTCAATGTCAATTTCTGAGCTGATTTGATCATCATTTTGACTGGTATATTCTTCTAGTGTTCCTTCTAGCTGCTGCACATTAGTAATTGGCACAATAGGAGACATATGGTTATCAATATTTTGTGCACCCTCATGAGAAGAAGATGTGGATGATGGAAGAAGTAAAATTTGCTGTTTCAGGAGAGCATCGGCGTTTGGATGTAGAGAGGCAAAAGGGAAGACATTCTCATCGAAGACCACATCTCTAGAGATATAAATGCGTCCCGTTGCAACATCTAAGCATTTTACACCCTTGTGAAGAGGACTATACCCAAGAAAAACACATTGTTTGGAGCCGAAAGCAAGTTTGCGCTTGTTGTAAGGACGTAAATTTGGCCAACACGCACAACCAAAGGTGCGAAGAGAGTCATAGTTTGGCGTCATATGAAGAAGACGTTCAACAGGACTATCAAAATTTAAGACTTCGGTAGGGAGGAAGTTTATGAGAAATGTCGCGGTGAGAAAGGCTTCATCCCAGAATTTCAGAGGCATGGATGCATTTGCTAGCAAGGCAAGACCCACTTCAACTATATGACGGTGTTTTCTTTCGGCAGAGCCATTTTGTTGATGAGCATGAGGGCAAGAGACATGATGGGTAATGCCAACTTTTTGGAAGAAGCCATTTAGTTCCTCATATTCACCCCCCCCCCAATCAGTTTGCATAGTAACAATTTTCCTATCAAACTTATGTTCAACATATTGCTGAAAATTAAGAAATACTTGATAAACATCAGAACGCTTTTTAAGCAAATAGATCCAAGTGAACTTGCTAAAATCATCGATAAAGCTTACATAGTAATGCATGTTTTCCCACAGAAAGAGGGGCAGGACCCCATACATCAGAAAACACTTGCTCTAAAAGAACAGTAGAAACACTGGTAGATATGGGGTAGGGCAACTGATGACTCTTGGCAAGTTGACAAGAGTCACATACATGTGGAGTACTTTCTGGAGTGTAAGCTATTTTATTTCTTCTAAGAACTTGTTGAACCACAAACGAAGAGGCATGTCCTAAGCGGCGGTGCCATGTGGAAGATGACGGCTTTATTATGATGAAGGCATGCTTGGAGGTCTCATGGAACATGGGCAGCATAGGATAGAGACCACCATAGCATGGACCTCTAAACAGAACTCTTCGGGTTGCTTGGTCCTTAATTAAGAAGAAAAAAGGATGAAACTCAATAAAGATATGATTATCAAGAGTGAATTTATGAACAGATAAAAGATTTTTGGAAGCATGTGGAACATGGAGAACATTTTTGAGTTTAAAGGAACCATGAGGGGTACTTAATATTGAATCACCAATATGACTAATCTCCATACATGTGCCATCGGCAGTGTGAACCTTGTCTTGCCCATGATACTTATTGGATATGAGAAGTTTGTTCAGCTCACTGGTGAGATGTTCGGTGGCGCCCGTGTCAGGATACCAGTTGGTATCCACTCCATAGGATGCAAGGTGAGCACCCTTCTCACTATCATTCCTTTCCCTCGTGTCCTTATCATCAGAACATCGCCACCAGCAGTCACGAGCGGAGTGGCCATGTTTCTTGCATATTTGACAGTCGGTGTTGATATAGGGGGTGGGAGTGCGATCAGAACGACGTCCACCACCACCATCCCGACGACTGTCACGTCGATCACCACGACGATCGTCACGGCGCCAGGTACGATCACGGTCATCAGTGTAGCGGTCACGACGATCAGGACTGCGATCACGTGGAGGTGGAGGGGTGCGAGGGAGATAGCGACCACGATCGGAGCCACGGCGAACCAAGTTTGCCGAGGACACAAAGGTACCGTTTTCTTCAACACCATTGCGCATGTCATAGGAACAAAGATGCTCATAAAAATCATCAAGAGTGGTGTTGTGGTTGCCATTAACAGTTGTGATGAGAGAGTTGTACTCCCCTTTGTCTAGGCCATGCAGCAAATAACCAAGTAGTTCATCATCTTCAATAGGTTTTCCAAGGGCAGAGAGTTCTGGTGCAAAACCTTTCATCTTGGTGTAGTACTGATCTGCCGTCATTGACAGTTTCTTGGTGTCGTTGAGTTCGCCTCGCAGGTGTTGAGCCTTGGTGCGGGAGGCGGTGGTGAACATGAAGGGTTTCGCAGCATAGTAAATCAAAATTTTCTACGGAAGCGAACAGAGGGAAAGCCAAGATCTAATCTAGGAGATGCAAACAACGAGAGAGATTGGATTAGATCTTCATACCCTTGAAGATTCGCACAGCGGAACGTTCGTCGGAACGTGGGTGATGTAGTCGTACTCGCTTCTCCTCCTCGCGATCCGATCCGATCTAGCACCACAAGTGGCGGTGCCTCCGTGAGATGCACACGTGCAGCACCTCGACGTCTCCTCCTTCCTTGGACCAGCAAGTATGGTGGAGAGATGGATTGGATCTACAACACGACGGCGTGGTGTATTTGGTGGAGAATTTCTGCAGCAGGGCTTCGCCTGCAAACAGTCGGGAGGGAGAGAGGAAGGCAGCAGGGCTACTAGGGCTTGGAGGGAGATGTGTGTTGGTTGGGGGGAGGGGGCGCACCAGCCCTCTATATATAGAGGGGGGTGCGGCCAGCCCTTGCCCATCCTCCAAGTCTATCTCTAGTTTAAACGATTTAAACTTTCCCTTATCCAGAAACCCTATCTCTAGTTTAAACGATTTAAACTTATCCCTTATCTAGAAATTCTATCTCTAGTTTAAACGAGTTTAAACTTATCTAGAATCGGCTGGACCCTATGGGGCCTTGTGCCCCTGGCCCAATGTGGCCAGGACACTCCCTCATAGGCCCATGCCCCCTCCCGGAAGGTGGGACCACGTTGGCCCCCTTCCGGAAGGTTCTAGAAGCTTCTGGTACAATACCGATTAACCCGGAACAATTCCGAACTCCAAAAACTGCACTGCCTTATATGAATCTTATTCTCCGGACCATTCCGGAACCTCTCGTGATATCCCGGATCCCATCCGAGACTCCGAACAAAAATTCATAAACCAATTATCCAATCTATCCTAGCGTCGAGACACGTTAAGTGTGTGACCCTGCGGGTTCGAGAATATGCAGACATGATCTTCTATCAATAATCAACAGCGGGGTCTGGGCACCCATATTGACTCCCACACATTCATCGATGATCATATCGGATGAACCACGATGCCAGGATTCAATCAATCCCATATATATATTCCCTTCGTCTCGCGATATTTTACTTGCCCGAGATTCGATCGTCGGTATCGTCATACCTAGTTCAATCTCGTTCACAGCAAGTACTTTACTCGTTCCGTAATCCGATATCACTTTGTGATTAACTCCTTAACCACATGCTTGCAAGCGGTGTTGATATCGATTACTGAGTGGGCCCGAAGTATATCTCTCCGACTTGGGAGGGACAAATCCCATCTCGATACATACAACCCAACAGGTACTTTCCGATTACCTGAGAGACACCTTTATGATCACCCTCTCATAGGATGACGTTTGATGACCTCAAAGCTTTCTTCCGATACCAGGGAGTTGTATTATCTCATGGTCTAAGGAATACAATATTTGACATGAGAAAAGCTTCGCAAAGACGAACACGATGAAACGATCTAATAGCTTTGCTTAGTTTGGGTCTGTCCACCATATCATTTTCCCAATGATATGATCTCATTATCAATTGACAACTCATGTCTATGGTTAGGAAACCTTAACCATCATTGATCAATGAGCTAGTCCATAGAGGCGTACTAGGGACACGGTGTTGTTCACAAACCACACAAGTATTAAAGTTTCCGCTTAATACAATTCTAGCATGGAATATAAACTTTATCATGAACAAGAATTATAATAATAACATCTTTATTATTGCCTCTAGGGCATAATTCCAACAGAACATGCTGTTGATGGAGGCCCATGCGCCGACAGTGGTCTCCACCCCGAGTAGATGTGACAGGATGTCTGGTGACACCGAGTTGAGAAGGAACCGAAGAACTTGCTGATCCCGTGCGATACAGGCGACATACGCCGGATTTTCAACTCGAGCCTTCTCCCCTGCATCATTGACGCCATCGACAGTTTTGGCAGGAGCACGATCTGTGCCATCAAGTAGCGCCATCACGTTGGCACCACGGAAGGCAGGAAGTACCAGCGCCTTCCAAAGCAAAAAGTTGCCTCGAGTTAGCTGCTGGGCAGGGGGCGCTCCGAGCACCGCGGACAGACCCGTGCTGGCCGACGAAGTGCTCATGGCGATGGCGATCTAGAGATCTGAGAAACTTGGAGAGACTCAGAAAATCAGGAGATCTTGGTGATGACGATAAGGGACGACGGCGGCGACTCAGAAGGGCAGCGGCACGACAGATGAGTAGCTCGACAGAGGTGATTTTTGTTGGAGGCAGCGGCGGCTGAGAAACCAGCGACAGCGGCGGCTGATGTTTGTAGGGTTTTGTTTGTCTTGTGGGAATTGTTTGCGGCGACCACGGCAGAGATAGCTGCGGCGGCGGCGGCGGTTTTTGTGGAGTGGTTTGGCGGCGGCAGCGGTGGCTCGAAGAGCAGCGGCGGCGGCGGCGATATGGGCAGCTAGATCGCGGAAGAGCCGCGCTCTGATACCATGTATGTTTTAGGCAGGTAACGTGACTTGGATCTCGTCACGGTTTCGTATTAATATAGTTGGCACAATGCCAGGAGTACATGATGGTCTTTGTGAATAATACATGGGCAAAAATATAAAACAGGCTAAATACAATTAACACCTATATACTAAATAGTGTCTAAATTTATTCAAATCTAGACAAATTTGAGCCAACTAATATGGGTCCTAGGAAGTATTTTTTTTTCTTTGACAAAGCCGCTTAAGATAATTTCATCACACTCTTTTCAGGGGAAAATATCATCACACATTTTTTAGGGAAAATATCATCACAATTTCCTGAGCTCCTGATAAGTCACCAACTCTTTTCCTTTTTTTAAGGCAGAAAAGCCGTGCACTCAGATTGACAAACAACATGAGGCCCACTAGTATGGGCTACTCAGTAATTTCAACATCGGAGTCCAATTAACTCGGCAGTCCTATGTGGATGAAAAATGTGTAGCCCAATCTAAACGGGCTTCCTAAGCCCGACAAGCTGGGGAACAAATGGAACTCTCGAGGTACTAATAAGGCGAAATGCTATTTGCCGCCTGCTGACGGCGCGGGCGCCTAGCGCAGCACAGCGCGCAAGCCCCGATGGGCCGACCAAGTTAACGTTAGAAATTTTTCTTTCAGGCTTTCTTTCCTTTTTCGGTTTTTCTGTTTCTGTTTCTTTTTTTTTTATTTTTTGATTATTTTTATTTTATTTTTTTACGTTTTTTAGAAACATCATTATTTTTATAAAAGGTGTTCATTATATTTTGAAAAAATATTCTGTTTTTTGAATTTTGGTTCATGATTTTTTAAAGGGTTAATTGGATCTATTTCATTGCAACTTTCATTCTTTGGAGAAATGCTATTACAAAAATAAAAGTTGGAAATATGCCACTCTAACTTTCTAATACCTCCATCTACGCCATTCTCTTGAATACTAGACCATATACAAATATTATACTTCCATATGTACCCATATACATTACACCAATTGTACGGACACAAAAAACATGATTACAAGTTATGATTTTTTTACTCGACTCAAGTATAATGAACCAAAATTCAAAAATATATTTCCCCGCTCGGACTCGCCTGCCTGCGTGTAGAGGCGGCGGAGGGAGTCGGAGCGGTCCCGTAACTTGTAAGTGATTTTTGGTGCCTAGTTCGAGCGGGGAATTTTGGTGTCGTTTCGTCAAGGAAAGTGGTGTATGGCTCCTAACTCGTAAGTGATTTTTTATTTTTTGACGTGTATGTATGTTGGTATACAGGTATATACGGAAGTACGAGGTTTGTATTATGGTTTGCTATTAGAGAGAATGGCACAGATAGACTCAAAGAGAGTTAGAGTGGTATATTTTTCAACTTTGATTTCTGTAATGGCATTTCTCCAAAGAGTAAAAGTTGCAATGGCATAGATCCAATTAATCCTTTTTTAAATTGGTTCATGATTTTTAAAATTTGATTCATGGTTTTTTGAATTAGGTTTATGATTTTTGAAATTCTGTTCATGTTTTCAATTTTCGGTTCATGGTTTTAAAATTGGTTCATGTTTTTCTGAAATTGGTTATGTTTTTCTAAATTGGTTTATGATTTTCTTAAATGGTTCATGACTTTTTTTGAAATTGATTCGGAATTTTCGAAATCGGTTCATAATTTTCAAAAAAAAATCACGATTTTTGAATTATATTTTTGAAAAATTCCTCATGATATTGTAAAATCTTCTCCAGTATTTAAAAATATTCACAATTCCTAAATCATAATTGTAGAGGATGTTCAGAGTTGCCCCGCGCCTTCAAGCGGCACGCTCACCTACGCCGCCTCGAAGCGGCGTATACTCCCTCTGTCCTAAATTACTCTGCGTTTTATGTTTAGTCAAAGTCAAACTTCATAAACTTGAACTACGAATATAAGAAAAATATTAATATCTAAAATATGTAATAAATATAGTTATACTCGCCATTAAGCATACTTTTATATTGTATACAATTGATATTATAAATATTATTATTCTATTAATGATGTTTAGTCAAGTTTTAACGTGTTTGACTTTGACTAAATCTAAAACGCCGAGTAATTTGAGAGTAAGGGAGTAGTAGGCCCTCTGATGAGCCCAAACTGTTACAAACGACCCACGAGGCCTGTAGAAAATCTTGGAATTAAAATGGAACTCTCGAGCTATTGATAAGCCCAAAAAGTTGCAAAGAAACGAGAAGCCCCTGTAGGGCTGTAGAAAAGCACCAAGATCGTTTGCCCCCTTCCGTTTTGCTTTTGAGATCATGAAACTGCAATACCCAACAACGTTTTCCTCTTCTTTCACAGCTGCTCATTTGAGCACAGCCAGTGGGCTTATCTTCGGTAACATAATTCTTAATCCCTAATATTCTATCCGTACCATGATATAATAGCATCTTATGATGGGATGAAGGGACTACTACGGTCAGATTCACAGTGAACGTCCTTCACGATAGAGGGCAACGGCAGTATGCATGGCACTTCACAGAAAATTCGACGAGTACTACGACCAATACAACAGAAGACGTACTGGTAGGTACCTGTGCACGCGCGCTTCGGCTTTAAGTAAACGGAGACATGCTGGTAGATAGGTACCTGTGCGATCCGCGTGGAAATGTGACTCCAATTCACAAGCCACCTCCAAACCTCATCACCGGCGGTGACTTACGGTACGCGCGGCATGCAGGGTCTGCCTGCACATGCCCTCACGTGCGCCGCGCGCCTGCCCGTGTTGACATTTATGCTCGCCCGCACGACTGCGCGAGCCAGCTGCCTCACCGCACGACATGCGCCGTCACTGCGCGTAATTAGCCTCGCTGCAACTGCTCGTGCTCGGTACTTGCGCGTGTAACTGCCTGTCGTAGTACGTGGAAGATGCGTGCCATCGGCAGATGCTAGCTGCCTGCTGCTGCGCGCTGTCAGTAGTAACTTTTCTTTTTTTGAAACAAGGTCAGTAGTAGTAATTTTTTAGGCGACGGGAGCTGTGGAGCGTGCAGCTTACGCTAGAAGCAGCGTCCTTCGATCTCGATCACGAGCGCACCGCGTACGTGCAGGGTTTTGGTGTCAGTGTGCACTCAGTGTGTTCCAGGATCATCATCAAGAAATGTGGCCGCTCGTGAATAACTGAAATACTACAGAAATTAACAATCTGTTCTTCCGTGCCGTACGTGCCACTGTCAGCGAGTAGCCGAATACTACTGCATGCACGCAAATCTCCTGCCCTGCCGACTCTGAGGGTGAGGGCTGAGTTGGATTTTTTAGTTTTCGCATGCGGAGACGGCCGCATTTTGCATCACAGGCACTGCTCGGCCTGGTACGAGAAGCAGGTCTGCCACTGCCAGGCCACTCTCTGTTGAACGCCAACGCACTTCTTATTTCTCCTTGTCTGAATCGACTCACGGCTCCGTGTGCCTTGTTGATAGCGTAGCTACATGAGCTTGAAGTGTCTTATGCTCCCAGAGCTCCGGTACATACTTTTTTTTATAAAAAAATCATATTTAAAAATTCTGGAAACATCCAAAAATAAGGTGACGGAAGCTGGGGAGCCGAGCGTGTAAATTACACTAGCAGCATCCTTTGGTCACGAGCATGAACGTCTGCACGGCCCTGGTGTCAGCGTGCTGTGCACTGAGCGTGTTCCAGAAACAGGCGTCATCATTAAGTAATGTGGGTAACTGCTCGTTTACTATATAAGTTTAATTGAGTGATTAACAAACTGTTTTTTCGTTCTGTGCCACTGTCAGCGAGCGAGTAGCCTAGTACTGCTACAACCGTAAGCATGCTGACTATTATCTTCTGCCCCCAGAGCCGAGTAGGTTTTGCAGTTTTCATATGCACACATCGACCGTCACATAGCTGAATTTCGCAAGACAGGAGCTGCTCGCCGCCTCGCCCTGGTATGAGGCTGGTTCTAGTGGGAGTATCATAATACTAGTATTATGCATATGATACTAGTGTATGATACTATGTCCCTAGTGTATTATATCATGTAGTAGTATCATAGTAGTGGTATATTATTGATTTGTAGAATCTCTATGTAAAATATGTGTACAAGATTTATTTGCCATTATAATTTCTAGTTTTTTTATATGCTATGATACATTAACTACTTCTTTTTTCATTAATTATAACGCCAAATCAGATTTTTATCAAATTGGCATGTATGATACACCTTATGATACTAACACTAGTATCAGCCCGAGAGCAGGCCAGCCTGGTCACTCTCTGTTGAACGCTGACGCAGCTCTTATTTCCTTGTCTGTCGTGCGACATGTGTTGCTACTAGCTACACGAGTCGCCACTCGCCAGCCATCACATTCACACCATGAGACCGACCTACGATATCTGGAGCACAGTGGTAATCTAATAAGTCACCTCACCCACGAAAAATCTAGCCATCAAGGAAAACAGTTCACACCTGCGCTTGTTGACAAAGCCACACAATCTTCCGCTGCTTGTTAGTGCTAGTTATCGCTTCATTTCGTCGTCGTTGTTGTCACTCATATTCTGACGGACAGCTCCAAGAACAACAAGTCGACGACACGGAGAAGAACTCGAGGACGGAGATTACCCGAGACAGCAAGACGCCGAGATATATATATATTCCACGACGATGTTCGTGCAGCCGGAACTGTCACTGCGCTAGTAGGTACTGGCGTGACTCACAATTTGCAAAGCTAGACGGCCGCAACAACGGGCTAAGATTTGGACGTCGTGTCAATCTGATGGCTAAGATTTCATTGTCACGTCGTGTCAATCAGATTGGTCTAGGACCACCGAGCTGCCCGGCATCAAATACTGTCTGTTCGGTCGTTCCACATCGAGAGGGACAAGGGTATTTCTCGTCGAAAGGCCGGGCTGCAGGCGTGGTGAACCAGGATACAACAGACACTAGATACCGTCGCGACATGTAGTATCGAGTAGGCGGCAAAAGCATCGTAAAATCATACTACTCCTACTAGTATTAGGATACTGATAACTAGACTACGTTGGCAGCTACAGTCCGGCCGGCAACACGTACCGATGCGCCGCAAGATCTTCGCTGAATCCATCTACTACCAGATCTGAACATCCCGTGTTTCATGCGCACGGGTAGCTAGGTATGTAAAGGTAATGTTCCCACTGATGGCAAGCAGGCTGGATGCACTGCAAGATCATCTTTACTGGATGTACTGGTGACGCAGTAGGGGCGCGGCCGTACGTGTGCCGGCGCCCATGCCCGGCCCCTCCTAGCTCCCCAAAGATGTAGCGAAGCCGGCCGCGCGGCGAGCACGTCGACGCATATATGGTTCGTAGCGGCGCAGCTGATGTAGTGGCTGCCGTACGGGCTCGATCCACCGAGCGAGCGTACGGTGCTATCATGCCGACGAGACGAGGTACGAGGAGGAACCGATCGAGCGAGGAAAAGGTCAACGGCGTGATCCCTTACCGTTGGTGCCGATCGATCCGCGCTAGACGTGCGGGCGTCTCATGTCGCACCGCCGGCCTGGCGGTTGGTTAGACAATAGTGCTGCTACAGTGAAAGACTATCGAGATTTTGTGCACGTGACTGAACCAGGCACAAAGATCCGGTGATCATTGGTCGGGGATTGCTAGCGAATTGACCAGTGGCCCACGTCGAGTTGGGGGCGATCGCAGAGCAGTGCCACCAGGCGCCCAGGACGTGCCCGGCGATCACGTACAAGTAACACCACGAGCACGAAGGAAGCACAATTTCTGGACCCGCTCTGATCGCAGCTGCAATGCGCTGCCGAAAAACCGCGTTCAGATAGCTAGCGTGGGCAAGCGACGCAAGAAAACGGACTGAATTTTCTTACTACCTGCCAGCGGCTGCGCTGGCCAGTGAAAAGGGATTGAATTTGGCATCAATGCGCCCTGCTAGTACCGTACGGTTGCCACGATCGATGAAACAACAGTATCTACCTAGGATTCGAGCAAGACAGCTGGCAGCGACAACAGGAAGAAACAACAGGTTGCTCCTGGATGTCACCGATCGAGACGTCCTGGAGAACTGCGTAGGGTAGGAGTGACTGTGGAGCACTGTGCTGTAGTACACCTACGTAGTTTACCTCTCTCAAGATACTCATGGCGTGTGGGCCCCTAGACGCACAAACACCATTGGCATTTGCAACGAGCAAAGCTAATCGATCCCGTCCTCCCCTGGCTGGAAGAGCTCTGAATCGATGTTCTTTAAATATAGTCCGTAGCTAGCTAGGAGATGCACTTGCTGCGCTACGCCAGGATCAAAGGTTCTTTCACTATGTTGTCACATGGAAAATGAAATCCTGCATCCGTACTAGCCCTTCTCTCGAAAAGCATTTCGCAGGAATCTCTACTACACAATGGTAGTAGTAGGAAGAAACGTCTCGCGTCATTTTTGCAAATATGCGACAAGCAGCCTTACTTAAAGTTTTGATGTGGGGGTCTGTGCGTACGCCTCTGGCAAATGATTGTAGGATCATCCAAGCAGTAATCATGATGGCGCTCTCATCATCAGAAATGAAATTTCGGAGAAAACCGGCGTCGGCAGGCCTCGCTTGCACGGCAGAACCACGGCTCGGACTGAGGCCCCAACAAAAGAGATCCAGGTGGATCCGCCCCCAAAAGCCCATACAAAGCCGGGCTGTGACAGAATCAAATCACACCTGCTGCCGCTGCCGCTCACGGCGTCCTCGCTGCTCTGCTTCCCCCGGCGAGAGCGAGCGTGCACCTGCAGCCACGAGCCCCCTCATAATTTGCCGCTGTCTGCTCCCGGGCACGTGCACCGGCGAGACACTCGAACAAAGTCGCAACGAACAAAGCGGAGGGCAGAGCGAGAGGCCTTTCCGGTAGTACTCCCTCCGGTAGAGGGTGGGTGTGCTGGCGGCCGTGTCGTGGAGCCTCGCGCCCGATCGAAGGCCGTATCGGCGGCACGGCGCTGCGGCAAGATCGTGTCCCGCCTCGTGCCAACGCGCGCCCCCTAGAAAACTACTCCCGCTTGGGCTTCCTCCGGTCGGAAGCGACCGTGCCAACGCAACACTCCGGCGTACGTGTGCTTTACAGCGGCACGGCGTCGTCAGAAGGATCGATCGGATCGGATCGGGGGGCACTCGCTTTGTGTTGCTGCTGGGAGCGCGGAAGAGCCAAAGGATCCCAGCTCCGATCGCCCGGCCGGCCCAGAGACGTGCGCCGGCTGGTTCGTACGTGCCCGTGATCCATCCGACGTTATGCCATCCGTACTCGTACTAGTACTAGCTAGCTAGCGCACACCGGTATCACGGTCGTTCGTTGGGAGAATTTCGTTGCCGGCACGGTGACCTGGCGGCTGGTGGTTCTGTCTGTCCGTCCGGCCGATCCATGAGGATTCTTCCTTCCTTCCACGCGCGCTCCCAGCCAGCATCAGAGCGGGATTGTTTCTCTAATTAATTAACTAGCTCGCTCCGCATTAATAAACGCATTAACAAGTGCCGCACGGTACAGTTCCGTGGTGTAGTGTTTCCGCAGTTAATTCTTTCATCACATCGGGTGGCCCCTGGGCATGGAGGCCTCGGGGCGTACTTGACACCGTGGGTCCGCGCACGAGCTCACGGCTGTACGTGCGTGCTTGCTCCGTTGCTTTGCACCTCGGATGCTTTGATAACACACGGGGGCGTGAATTTAATGCAGCGCCTGATCGAGCTGGTGTTTTTGTTTTTGTTTTTGTTTTTTTGAGAGGGTGCCTGATCGAGTCGGTGTTGAGTGTTGACACATGCAAACAGCTGGGTAACTGTGGTCCGGGCCTCCAGGGCCACAAAACATGACGGCTAACACTCGTACGTACAGCATTGGATATACTACTACTACCACTTTGGTACGCTTTCCAGTGTAACGGAACGATGCTTTGTTGGGCGTGTGCACCGGTATGAACTGTCCATGTACGTACGACTTCCTCCTCCAAGGAGTATCGAACAAGTGAAGGACCACGCAGGTACGACTTTAGGATAAGAATAAGAAGGTGGTATTGCTACGAGATCTGTGGGTTGCTGGGCTTGGAATCCGTGGCCTGATTTAGACTAATTTCGATGATCCTCGTTCGTTTCGGCAGTGGTTGTTGCGGCTAGAATGTGTAGGCTAGGCACGTTATTATTTTTCTTTGCGGCAACGCCAAGAGCTCACGGACAAGCTCGAGCGCGCGGCGTGCACTGTTCAGTACGACGACAGAGTAATAAGTCCTGATTTTGTCTCCACAAAGGTACACGGACTTTACTTATTTAGTACTATCCGAATAATTAATCCCATGGCACAATTAAATATGGCATCAAGTGGCGGCAAATTTCGTCGCAAGTTTTTTTGGGTGCATGATCTAGATCTGACTCGGATCAACTCTGTCTCTCTCTCTCTTCACTGTCCATGCTTGGCATAGTTCGTCACCACCTTCGCGATAAGTTAGTACTACACGTACATTTAATCGGATAATGCTCACAGTTAACCCTTCCCACTACTGGCAGAAATCTCGCAAATTAAAAAGGCTATATCAGCTTATCTGACAGGCCCCCTTCAAATGGAAATTAGCACCCCATGAAATTCTCATCAAACATTCGGTGGAAGTGCTGAGTTTTGTGCAAGTTACTTCCGGTAAAGACTGCGTGTGAAAGCATGAAACCGTGGAAATGCGTGTTGGTGTGACTGACTATGTCACCCATTTTCCAGAACTCGGCAGGAGCAGCACCAGCGACACAGGAGTACAGGACCACTGTCTGCGATGCTGCAGGTACGTGCGCTCACACGCGCGCGCGCACACCCACACACACACGGGCTTGCATTGCACTGCATGCACGGGTGGGCGCCAAACCGCGACGCGAGCGGCTTTTGTACTACCTGCTCCGGCGGTGATCACGCCGGCGCCATAAAAGAGCACCACCCCGTGCACAGGACTCGAGTGGCCAATCCATCTCAAAGCCGTCCACCGATCACAGGCAAAGCGAGACCGGCCGGATCGTGTCATCGAAGGCGCCAGCCAGCCAGACTTGTTCACGTACGTACAGGTACAGATCACGGGATAGAACGTTCACAGCGGCACCCAGCCACACACACACGGGCATCCCGAGCGTGTGCGTGCAACTTGGTAGTACCAGGCCTACCAGCGAAGGCAAGGGACAACGCCTTCCTTTTGGGTGAGTACTACACCGTGGCGCGAGGGGTGGAAAGGGACGTGCGTGCGTGCGTGCATGGAGGGCCATGGCAGACTGCTTCCCTAATTAATCCTCCCCAATGTCTCTTTCCTTGTGCTTACGAAAGTTTGTGTGAGAAGCGAACCGGATTAGTAATGTAAAGGTTGAGGTGCAAATTGGAGTATGCTGAACACCCAAGGAAAGCATGCACCCTCGATCCGTAAAGCGTAGCTCGAACGAACGAACGAACTCTTGGTAGTTGGTCAACTGCTGGTGCAAGGGGGCGATTATATATATGGTGGACTAATGCGGTGGATTAGCATCGGCAACGTCGTGAAGCTAATCTTGTTGCTTCTAACCCGGTTTTCTTCGCACGACTTGTTTGGATGTGATGCAAGTTTCCACGGACCGATCCTCAGCCGGCCGGTTAATCATCCTGTGCCACTAATTAAATCGGATGCAGCAGCATAGTAGTAGTACGTCGGCATGCAGCCACCCGCCGTGGCTGGCTGGTAAAGATTCGGCACGTACAGTACAGCTAACGGTATCCAACACATGCATGGACACAGGAAAAAGATATCCATCCATGGAGGAACCAAGGAAAAATGGGGGGAAGAAGGTGCCTGATCAGGGTTAATTTCTTGGACATTGTTTCTTTGCAATTAACGGTACACCATGCATGCACGTGAACATGGGCTGGTTTACTTTTCCTCACTTAGTACTACAGCTGTTGTTTAATCCCTCCTTCGAGGGGAGAAACGGCAAAAAAAAAAAGGGGGTTGGTAACTGAACTGCCGACGCCGGTGAGAATGAGATCAGGACCTCGCCACCGCCCGCGCGAGGCGCTGGACCTTGGCGGCGATCTCGGGCGGCACGCGCACGGCATTCCGGTGCGGCTCCTTGCAGCGCCGGAGGTCCAGCCCGAGAGCGTCCGACACGTCCTCGGAGGTCCACCCGGCACGCCTGAGCGAGTCCGAGCACCGGTCCGTCCTCAGCAGCAGCGTGTCGAGCACGGCCTCCGCGTCGGCGGCCGGCGGCGCGTCCTCGCCGTCGAACATCCCGGACGCGGCCACCTCGACCATCTCGTCCACCTCCCTGTCCCTCCAGCCACCTTTCTTGAGCACCGACCCCAGCCTGTCCAGGTAGGTGTCGACCCAGCGCGGGGTCGACCTCCGCGGCGGCGAGGAGCAGGAACCCGAGGCTGAGCCTGAGGAGGACGTGGACGCGGTGGAGGCCTCGGAGGAGGACGAGTCGCGGCGGCGCCGGTCGGAGGCTGCGTCGCTCCAGAACTCGATCCAGCGCGGGGCCTGCCCGCCGCAGGCGGCGTCGAGGCTGCGGCGCGTGCTGCTGCTGCTGCTCGTCCCGGAAGAGGGCGCCGACGCCAGCGGGGAGGAGACGTCCATCGGCTGGAAGGACGTCTCGCGGGTGAAGAAGTGCACGACGTCGAGCCCGCAGCAGAGGACGCGGTCGTCGGTGACGAAGAATACCGGGTTCCCGGCGAGGAAAGGGCGGCAGGGCAGGTAGCAGCGGTCGAAGAGCGGCACCAGCAGCGGCGCGCGGCGTATGGCGGAGCGCGCGAGCCGCCTCGCGCGGTCCAGATCGGCCGGTTTCGGGCCCCAGCACCGCGGCCACAGCGCGCCCCTCGCTATCTGCAGGGACGCCGCCGCCACGGGCAGGTCGAACGCGGCGCGGAGCCCCGCGCGGGAGCGCCAGTCCGGGAACCCAGGGCCGGATGGCAGCCCGAGCGCCAGCACGGCGCGGAGGTCGGGCGGGAAGGTGAACCCCATCTCGGCCTCGGCGCGGGCGAGCTCTGTGTCCGAGAGGCCCGGGAGGATGGCCACGCCGGAGGCACGGAGGTGTGAGAGCACGGAGGAGGCCACGCCGTGGAAGGAGTAGAGCCCGTGGCGCGGGGACGCCGACGCTGAGGAGGGGCCAGCCGCGGCGCGCGTGGACAGGCGGCGCAGGCCGGCCGCGTGCGCCGCCGGGGCTAGACCCGCCATCCGGTGGTCCACGTCCACCATTGCAGCCATCTGAATCGTCTTTGCGAACGCTCTGCTTTCCCTCCTCTGGCCTCTGCGTGCTGGTTGCGGGAGCGAGAGGAGTTTCTGCTCTGCTAGGAAGGGAACGGCTGCTGCGTTGCGGTGTGATGAAGATGAAGGAGACGGGCAGACAGGGAAGTAACGGAGTACGTTATATAGCAGGAAGCCGTGGCCGTGCGGGTGGATGAGAGAGAAGGACAAAGGGTAGGCCCTATGCCCATGGGCTGTGGCCCCACATTGGAAATCTGATGTCCTGGCGCTGGGTATTGTCGGGGAGCAAGCAACGATAGGTCATCGAGTGTGTTTGTGCTAGTACTGTAGAATTTTCTGTCTACAACTGGTTCATAGAAACGTACTCCCTATTACTCTGAGTTTAGTTAATATCAAACTTTATTACAATTGATCAATTAAAGATGCTAATAGCAATAAGAGCATCTCCACCGGCAGTTCAAACCATCCCCTAAATAGGCCTACCGGGTGCTCGGCAAAAAGGGCGAGCACAGGCAGCCCCAACGGGTGCTGGCGTCGAGCGAGGCCCAATTCTTTATCACTACCGTGTCTGTCTCTACCCAAAGTGAGCGAACCGAGAGCGTCTACAATTGTCGTCACGTTGGATTTAGCACACATGACCCTCTCAGCAGCGATCTGACCACTTCCTCATGGCTTCCTCTTCCCTCCCCTGTTGTTCGTGATCCCCTCCCCAAATCGTTGTCGTCGCCCTCGCCAAAGCTCCTAGCCATCAAACGATGCCCCACTCGAAACCCACCGTGTCTCGCCGTCATTTCGCCGCCAAAGATCTCGTCAAGACCACCTCATGGTTGCCTCGTCGTTCAACGGATTGCCAAGGTAAACTTTTATTTTTTTCGGCCCAGCTAGTGTTTGGTGCTTTGATTGCATTGGTGTATGATGCATAGAAGATGGATAGAGATGAAAAAATGATGATAGAGGAATTGGAGCAAGACGAAGCCAATGCGCAAGGCGATGATGAAGAGAGTGTGATGATCATCGGTTGTCTCCTTTGTCTATGGGCAAAACTTTAGGCTCCTCGTTGTGGAGGTTCGAGGTCTAGAAAGAGGACGAACAAGGACATGAAGCAGATGACTGGTGCTTTGATGCTAGAGGTCAACTAATTCATCAACAATCCAACACATCCCCTAGCATCAAGAAATTTATGACGAAAGTGTTCATCGTCAACTGCAAGATGATCTAGTGGCTCGTTTGTGGTAGCTCAAAGGGCATAATGCGGGAACTATTCAAATTTTTATTTATCTCAATTATTGTGCAAACTATTTTATTAATTATGTTTGGATTACTATATAATCTTTTTTATTTAAACTTTGTATTTGAACATTCTATATGAATTATCTATAGTTTGCAATCGATTTTAGGTCAAATTTGTTCGGGGGGAGGGGGTACTATTTTGGCACACTGTCGTCGTCAGTGTGGCAAGGCCCTCCAAAATGCTGGCATGCTCATCCGGCATCCCCAAGTGCATGTCCAGCACTGTTGTCGGATACACTTTGGGGCGCGCTGGTTGGGATGCTCTAAAATGTGCTCCCTCTATGCCAAATTAGATGCCGTAATTTATCTATATTCATATGTATCTAGATTTGTTTTTAGTTTATAGATGCATGCAAATTTAGACAAATCCGCGGGCATCTAATTCAGCACGGAGGGATTAATAAGTAATATTAGAACTATAATGTACTGATACACTTTAATATTATGTATATTGGTATTTTATGATATATTGTTGGTCAAGCAATGCAAAATTTGAATTTGACTAAAGGCTAATATAGAGAGTAATTAATACTATAAAACAGAGAGAGTAGAAACCATGAGTGTTTGTTCTACTATGGCGCGACAAGCTTGATCAGGGATGTCTAAATCAAGCTTAATATATATATATATATATGGGAAATAGCCTGCTAAACACGGACATAGCTGCGCATAGTCTATCCACCGTTGATTCTATCCTCTTTTGATATAGGGAGCACATGTATCCAGACCCAGGATTTGTCTAAGAACTAACGCCGTTAGTGTTCATTTGGCATGCATTCATGAAGCTCTAGCAAAACAAACCTTATCTAATTTCGTTTGCATGAGCCAAACCCTAACGAGCAACATGCGGTAAACACTAAACCAAATATACTACACGGGAAACCGTAATATACTACATGCATGAAGCCCTAACAAAACAAAGCTTATCTAATTTCGTTTTGGTTACGCAAACCCTAATATACAACATGAGGTAAACCCTAATCCTAATATACTACATGCATGAAGCCCTAGCAAAACAAAACTTGTCTAATTTCGTTTGCATGAGGCAAACCCTAACGAGCAACATGCAAAACAAAGCTTATCTAATTTGGTTTAGGTGAGACAAACCCTAACGGACAACATGCTGAGAAACCCTAACTTATTTAATCCTTGTTCTCAATCCCTTCTCATTTTAGATGCTAAAATTTTTGTAGCCAAAACAGTGTGTTAATTTGGAACCCATGCCAAACCTTAGATTCTTGCATGCATGCACAAACTAACACCGTTAGCTCATCCATGTTTCACCCCACTTTCATCTAGAGGTTGCATGCATTTGATCCCTAAATTCAACGGTGCTCTGCCTATGCGCAGCTACGCCCGTGAGTAGCAAATCCGCGTCGATATATATATATACTTAGAGCTGTCTTTGCTTGCTCTACTTGTACCATCCCAATTTTTAAAAGGGTTTCTTGTGAGAATTGTTGTAAGATTAACATACCAAAATGGGCTAGCTCTTGACATACTCCCTCCGTCCCGGTTTAAAGGACACAATTTGCAAACCATGCAATTCTAAAATACTTAGACACAAAAGCATGTAATCTCTGTAATTACTCCTGTGTGAAAGCAATAAAATGCTTGCATGCACGTGTGTGAACAAATGTGAACACTTTTCTAACTCTTTTTCTCCTTATGCATGTTCTACTCCATACTATTAAATAGACCAATTAGATGAGACCTAGGGCCCAAAGAATTACAAATTGTGTCCTTTAAACCGGGACGGAGGGAGTAGTAGTAGCCTATAATAGAGCAGAAGTCCGTTCAAAAAAAAATAGAGCAGAAGCGCCAAGGACACCTGTATTCATAGTCCAAAGCCCCAAATGCCAACACAACGGATGGCCTAGGGAAACAGCGCACGGGGATAGGGATCCGGATGTGCCCACGAATGGGAAAGGGGGATGCTACTTCAGTTTGCTTCGGTGTTCATCGCCTGCAAGTTTCAATAATGTGGCGTAAGATAATGGTCGGAGCCCACCTGTGGCGCGCCATGATTCTGGTCTCCCTGGAACCACGCACCCGCTGATGGGTTTCGTCGAGCAGCCGATGGCCACCGCGCTATTATTCAGGTTTCCGGTTGGTACGTGCTCTACTCACTGTACGGCAGCGTGTACGTATGTACTGTACCTTATCTCAATCAATACTGTGTAGTAGGAGCGCAACAGCGAGGCAGGAAATTGATTGGATCTTGCTCGCGGTTTCTTGGAAATCGTTGAGTCGGTGCCGATGGACACAATCGTTCTGGCCGTGCCATGCATTATTTCTTCTTCAGCTATTCGTGACATGGAAATTCCTCGAAGTATTGCATGTCATTTCGTCGAGGGAAGTGACCTGGCCCTCTCGATGTGGAATGAACAGACGGCATTTGATGCGGCGCGCGCAGCTAGTGGTCCTAGGCTAATCCGAGCCCCATAAAAGTCGGCGTGACAATGAAACCTTAGCCATCGGATTGACACGACGTCCAAATCTTAGCCGTTGCGTTGCTGCCGCCTCACTTTGCGAATTGCGCAGTCACAGTTCGGGTAGTACTTGTCGCGGTTGGCTACGTGAACATCGTCGTGGAATATATATCTCGGCATCTTGCTGTCTTGGGCAATCTCCGTCCTTTCTTGTCGTCGACTTGTTGTTCTTGGAGCTGTCAGAATATGAGTGAAAACGACGACGAAATGAAGCGATAAGCACTAGTACTGGTAGCAAGAAGCTGAAGATTGTGTGGTTTTGTCAACAGGCGCAGGTGTGAACGAACTGTTTTTAGCGACATGGGTGGCACACGTACGATCGAGGGAGGCTGTGTGTCAGTTGAGACAAGGAAATAAGAGCTGTGTTACACGAGGCAGGCCTGCTTCAGTACGCTCTAACACCTGGGCGAGCCGCACTTCCTGTCTTGCAAAATCCAGCTCTGTCTGATCTGCGCATAGGAGAACTGCAAGCAAAGCCGGATGTTCTATCATTCTATGGCAGAAGATGATACTGGTAGCGTAGCATGCTTACAGTTGCAGTAATACTCCGCAGCTCGCAGACAGGACGGAATTAAGAACAAACGAGCAGCCACATTACTTAATGATGATGATGATGCTTGTTGTAACACACTCAGCGCACACCGACACCAAAACCATATACTCCCTCCATTTTAAAATATAAGATGTTTTAGGTTTGTGAAAAAAATAAATCTAGACTTGTTTTAGTATATAGGTTCACTCAACTTTAGAATGAATCTACACACTAAAAAAATTCTAGATTTATTTTCTTTACAAATCTAAAACATCTTATATTTTGAAACGGAAAGAGTACGTATGTACGTACGTGCGCTCGTGCAGATCAAAGGATGCTTCTGGTGTAACTTACCCTTTATCGCCTAAAAAACTACTGACAGCGTCCGGCAGCTGCCGATGGCACGCATCGTCCACGACAGTTACACGTGCACGAGCAGTGGCGGACTTGGAGCAGTAGTGGATTAGACGATATATAGCGAGGCTATTTACGTGCAGTCACGTAGAATATCTGATGCTCTGCAATAAAAAGTGCTGCAAGTGAAAGTGTGGAGGATGATGGGGTTATTTAGCTAGGGATCGCATGTCGTGCGGTGAGGCAGCTGGCTCTCGTGCAGTCGTACGTGCGGGCAAGTATAATGTCAACACGGGCAGGGTTTAGAGTTTAGGGTTTAGGGTTTAGGACGAGCATAAATGTCAACACGGGCAGGCGCGCGGCGCACGTGAGGGCATGTGCGTAGTACCCTGCATGCCGCGCGTACCGTGAACCGGCCGAGCCACAACTCCACGCGGATTCACACACGTACCATAATGCTGCCGCCGTACCAGTGGAAATGTCTCCTGTGTACTGACTGAAGGCTAGTTATGCCACCGCTACCCTGTACAATACAGCCCTTTGTCACGTTACCTTCGACGCTACTATTCCCTCCGAGTTCATAAATAAGTGTATTTCTAGCATTGTCCTAAGCCAAATTTAATAGACTTTGACTAATTTTATAGAAAATGTAACAATATATATTTATAACACTAAGTTGGTATCACTAGATTTGTTTTAAATTTTCATAATATGACAATTTCATGTAATATTGTTGATATATTTATCTATAAGATTGGTCCAATTTAATAAGGTTTTGACTTAGGTAAAACCTGGAAGTACACTTATTTACGAATGGAGGAAGTACTTCTCTTAGTTTGTTTTGGATGTCGAACTCATTTTTTTAAGGTAACCTTGTATTCATTATTGTAAATAGAGATTACAAAAGCTCCTCATGATAACTACCAAAGACACCGTGCATAGACAACTGCCCTTGAAACTATATAGGTAGAACCATGCACATACCGACAAAAACGGACATCGCTAGCCACCAGACACTGAGACACCCGTCGACAGAAGAAGATAAAGGCCTCCATCGTTGCCAGAACTGGGAAAGCACCATGCCATCAAGGCTTTTTGAGCTGAAGACGCGACAAGAGACATATCATTGTGGCATGTCGACCGGAATCTTTCCCATGCCATCCCGGCCCTAAATTCGCCGCCTCCCGTCGATGTAATCGAGAGATCACGCCAGGTCCACCATTCACGGACCACCTTCCAAGCTTCAGGGTCGTCATCTTCAACCGCACGTCCACGGCGCGAGGGGTGGAAAGGGATGGGCGGGCGATGGCGACGTCCCGATCTCATTCTCACCTGTGTTGGCAGTTCAGTTACCAACATTTTTGTTGTTGTTGTTGTTTCTCCCCTCGATGGTGGGATTAAACAACAGTTGTACTCTCTCCGTTCTATACTGTAAGACTTTTTAGCAAACTGTTTTAGCTTACTAAAAGAACTTATATTATAAAACATGGGTACCACTAAGTGAGGAAAAGTAAATCAGCCCATCTCCGTGTGCATGGATACTACGCAAGTAAATTAAGCTGTGTTCACGTGCATGGTGTGCTGTTAATTGCAAAGAAACAATGTCCGAGAAACTAACACTGATCAGGCACCTTCTTCCCCCATCACTTGGCTTGGCTCCTCGTTTTGGATATCTTTTTCCTGTGTCACGTGTTCGATAGCGTAAGCTGTGCCGAATCTTTATCAGGCAGCCACGGCGGGTGGCTGCCGACGTACTATGCCGCTTCTGATTTAATTTACTACACCACGGTAGATTATTAGGGGCACAAAAAATGCTTTAAAAATACATAAAGTGTCTTCAAAAAACTTTTAAGGAAATAAATAATGCCAAATCAAATGGGTAGGAAAAAATCAATTACGGCAATTTCAAAAAATGCCTTTAAAAACAGATTTTTCAGGCACTTTCAAATTTGCCTTTAAAAATAGATTTTTTAGGCACTTTCAAATGCGTCTTGGAGTACAATTTGAGGCAATAGTTTTTGCTGGCACTCCTAGAAAATTCCTCAAAAAACAATTATAGGCATTAGACAATAATGCCTTAAAAACAATTGTAGGCATTATACAATAATGCCTCAAAAAGTATATATCCATGGCATTATAAAGTAATGCCTCAAAAATTATTTAAAGCATTATAAAAACAATTTAAAACAACACTCTATAGGCAGTGAATTCATTCTGAGATTATACACTAGGCAATATTCAATTTAATCCACTAGGAACCTCCTCCCGCACCCACGCGGTGGCCTCCTCCCCTCCCCTTCCTTGGCCTCCCCACCTGCCACCGCCACCCGGGGCATCGCCGGGCAAAGCCCTGGTGGTGCGGCGGCGGCGGCAGTTACCTCGTCCGCGATTTGGCGAGGGGCCCCATATCGTGTTGTGGCGGCGCCCGCACTTGGCCGGTGTCGACAGTGGTGTCGTGGCTGGCGGCGGCCAGAGGACCTCGACGAACGGTGGTAGGCAACAAGCGGCGGCGGAGGTTCTGGTCCCGATCTTGGCCCAAATGGGCCTAGACGGGCCGGATCTGCTATCCGTTTGTCTCCCGATGCCGGCTCGCTTAGGTTTCCCCAGGCCATGTCCGTGACACGAGGACGCTTGAGGCATCTGTCCCCGACATGGTGGTGGTGATCTCCTTTTCTGTCGGAGGGGTCGGTCGGGTGGTCTCGCCATCGAGCGACGGATCCTGCTTGTTGCTTGTGGGTGGCATGGGGGCTACTTGCTCGGTTTCAATAAAGGAGGTAGTCTTAGGGTACCTCTCAAGCCAAGACGAAGATATTATTAATGTTTTTCTTTATTGATCTAGTTTTTGTGTCGTGTTCCAGAAGGCTCCATCGGTGAACTCCATAGTGCGTTCATGCCGAGAGATTGCTGGGTCGGGTGGGATTCGGTCGTGCACACCCATGTTTTACTCTGGCCGTTTGGGTTCAGAAGGAGCGCTTCGAAGCTCTGTTGATTGTTAATATGATGGGACATGTTCTCGTTCCATGGTGCTAACGGAGAATATCATGGAGACCGATATTTGAGGACTAACAATGGTGGTTAGAGTTTGGGTGGTGATGAGGAATTGGCTTGGTGACTCGTGACTTGGTGCAGTGGCACACGAGTGGGGGCGATTACACAGGAGAGGTTCATAGTCCTACCTTTTAGGGTGAAAAGCCAGGGTCTGGCCTTAATTGGTTGTGCCTAGCAATGGCCTTGTTGAAGGTATTGTTTTGAGAGAGTAGAATTTCTTCAGGGTAAAAACCTAAGATCTATGATCAGGCAATGACGGTTTTTGTGCATTATTTCCTTCTTGGAGGCATCGTTTTTGAAGAAGCTGGACTTCTGGTGTTGTCTTAGTGGTGGTAGTACTTTTGCTTCAACGATTGGGTGACTTTAGCGGGACTTTTCTTTTTTGTAATTCTTTTTGTGTTTTGGCTATGTGCATCCGTATGGCCACTAGGGCGATGCGTTGTTGCAGAGGCTAGGTGTAATTAGTATCTTATGATATTAATATATGCTTCTTTCCAAAAAGAAAGGCAATATTCAATATATAGGAAGTGAATTCATTCTCACATTGTACACTTTACGGACAAAGCATTCAATTTAATCCACTAGAATATATTCAAAATCAATCAAGTTCCACCTTTTGAAATATCCAAATTGATTACAGAACTGAGTTTAGTCAATCTCGAACTAGAGAATTCTAGTGATGCGTTATACATGCTTGCTCACATCCTTGCTCCATCCTTTCTTTGTTCTGGTTCTTCTTGCTCCATCATTTCCTTGTTCTGGTTCTTGTCCTAGAAGATAAACAACTTCAGGTTTTAGCATTGATCAACATGTATAAAGTAACTTATTTGGCCAAGTACTTCATGAAAGGGTAATTGCCCCTATGTGTGGTTTTGGTGATTAATGACAGTCCCTATGGACTGATGTTTTCACTGAGTTTTATATGAAGGTATGTTCCATAGGTCATGCTTGTAGTCCATGTGTTGGATTCAAGTATGGATGCCATGAAGATAAAAATATACCTTGAGTATTGGCATCAAAATCATCGAGTTGAAGAGAAGAATATGATATGATCAAGATCTTGAGAGTGTGATCTCAATAGAAGAATTCAAGATATGGCTCTAAGTCGGTGTCATGATAGCCTCATTAGGTTATCTATGGTTGACTAAGATTTAGAGCATGTAATCAAATGAAGAGTTCCTTATGTACCTCAGGATATTAAGATGGATCACGAGAAGATACTTGGTTGACCAATACAAAAAGTGAAGAGTGATTTCAAGTTGGTCAACACATGAAGCATAAAGAATGTACCACATGGTCTTGTGGTATGGTAAGCCTTGTCAATTATGCATCATGAACTAACCCATTATATATTTGCCTTTGTGTTTTCTATATGGGACATGTATCTTTCCATGTGCATGCTTCAAAATGAAGATATTATATAGACCATGAGAGGATGACATCAAGTGGTGATCGTCATCAAAGTTGAGAAGGGCAAGTTCAAGATAAGCATCTCGAGAAGATCATTTTCTTGAAGCTTGCCGTCCATATTGGTGATAATGGACATGTGAAGACATGTATTAATGAAGCTATCCCATAGTGGTGTATGGGGAGCAAATTAGGAGTCTTCACAAAGCAACAATGATCAAGTGTTGCATTCCGGCTTGGGTGGAGCTTGAAGTGTTGTCATCAACATCAAGCGGTTTGCGTAAGGCAAAGGTATGGCCTTGCTAGGTTTTCCCTTTTATCGGTCTCAGGGTGGTTGTTGGGAGACCGGGTTATAGGATAGATAGCCGCACTATCAAGAGGGGCTTTCGATTGTGTAACTTGATAACATCGTCATAGGGAGCTCAATCCTTTGCATACTTTGCATCTTCCTATTTTGTTGCTTCTTGGTGTTTCTCCATGTGAGGTTCTTGAGTTTTTTGCTAGCTCTTCAACAAGCCCAAGTTCATCGAAAACGAAATTCGTATGCATCTTCTATGGCGTTTTCGAGTTTGAAGGTTTTATCGGTTCTTATTTAGGGAGGATTCTTACCTTTCTTCATTTGGTTCTATCCTCCTTTGTTGGGCTATGATGTTTCTCTGCACAATCTTGTAAATCTTGTTGTCCTCATCAAAACAAGCCCAAGATCATCGAAATCAGAGTCTAGATGCAAAAGTTATTGCGTTTTCCGTGAAGTCAGTTTCATCCCGGTTGTGGATCCGGTTCAACCGGCTCCCAGATCGGGTGGTCCGGTGCCAGCACCGGAAAACCGAGATTCAACCGGGTTTCAACCGGGATTTTCGGTTTTTCTATACCGAGTCTATCCGAGACTGTGTACTGACCCTTATCCCGGTTGAGATCCGGTTTTCCGGTCCAGGAACCGAACCATCCGGTTTTGGAGCCGGTCCAACCGAACTTTCAACCGGATTCGCACAGTTTTCTCCCAACGGCCATATTTGCTTTCCACTATAAAAGGGGGTTCTTCTCCCAATGTTTTAGAGTGTTCTTGACCACGAAATTAACCTCCATTGTTGAACCTCTTGAGCTTGCTTCCTCCCTCTTCCCTCCTATGATTCTTGCATCTTTTTTAGGGCTTTGGAAGAGGAGATCTAGATCTACAATCCCCACCAATCAATTCCTCCTCTAAGTGAGGGGAACCCATTGGATCTAGATCTTGGAGTCATTGGTTGAGTTCCACCATTGTTCTTCCTCTCTAATTCCTCCCTAGCACTTGTTGCTTTGGTGGGATTTGAGAGTGAAGGATTTGAGCACCCTTGGTGGTCTTGCTTTGCATTATTGCATAAGTGTTGAGCTCTCCATTACGATTTGTTCGAGTGAGAGACCGTGAGCTTGTTACTCTTGGAGGGTGACCTCCTAGTTGGCTTGGCGGTTGGTGCCGCGGTGTTCTCTTCGTGGAAGATTGTGAAGAGACCTGAGCTTCTCCTTCGTGGAGCTTGTGAAGTGGTTGTGGAGCTTGCCATCTCCGGAGTGGAGGAAAAGCTAGCCATAAGGAAAGGGCATATTCCTTCGTGGGATAGACTCGGAGAAGAAGGTGAGCCTTTGTGGCGCGTGAGGAATCCTTCGTGGAACCTCACACCTATCCAACGTGACGTATCCCCCTTCCCAAAGGTGGTGAACACGGGAATACATCTTCGTCTCCGCGTGCCTCGGTTATCTCTATATCCGAGCTTACTTTCCTTGTGATAGCCATCGAGCTTGAAGTACTTATATCTTGCTAATCACTTGTGGTATATTTATCTTGTGCTATCTTGCTTAGCTTAATTTGTTGTTGGTGCACTTAGTTGAGCCTAGTGTATTTAGGTTTTGTGCTTGTAAAATAAACGTTAGTTTAATTCCGCATTCTATCAAGCCAAAACCGTAATAGTTTTGAAATTGCCTATTCACCCCCCTCTAGGCGACATCTCTATCCTTTCAATTGGTATCAGAGCAAGGTCTCTCCTTGTTTAGGCTTCACCGCCTAGAGTGTAAAGATGTCGGCTAGTAGTATAGTGCACAATGACACAATTATCTTTGATGGCACAAATTATGCTTTGTGGAGAAATTGCTTGCTTTATAATCTTCGGACCTTGTGTCCAAATATTGAGCGATTTCTAGATGTAGGTTTTTCTCCTCCTATGGATCCTCAAAATCTATCTTTAGAGGATGAGAAAAATTTACATCTCGAAGCTCAAGTATCTAATGAGCTTATTTTCTCTTTGAGCCCCACAGTTAATTTGTTCTTGACGATTGTAAAGCGCAAGTCGTCTCATGAGAAGTGGACCAAGCTTAAAGAAATATTTGGTGGTTCCATTTCTAATATTGTCGGTGGTTTCTCCGAGGAGATCTCTTTTCCTTCACATCATGAAGAGCTCCAAGTTGCTTCCACCTCCGGCCGCGAAGAGTTCTCATCTTCACCCACTTCACCAATGTGTGGGAAGACACAAGGTAAAGATATGGTGAGTGGTGTTGGGAATTGCAATGTTGATATTGTGCTCGCTAATGATGATCCTTCATCTCTATCCCATTGCAATGTTTCTTCTTTGGACTTAAGCACTTCTTGCAACAATAATGCTATATCCCCTTGTGTTTCTAGTCCTTGTATATCATCTAGAAATTATTTGAGTACTAGTGTAAATGATACGCTTGATTTGCCTTGTTACCATGAACAAAATGCTTATATTTCCTCTAGTTGTTTATCTAACAATGTAGAGGAAATCAAACATTCTATGAAGCAAGACATGATCATGAATGAAGATTCAAGAATATCCTCATCTTCATTCTCCCATGCTCACATGTGCCTTATGGCAAGAGGATCAAAGGTATCTCCTACTTTGGATCCCAATATATCTTGTAAAGATAATAGCAATGATAATGATGATAGTGATGATGACATTGATGAGGATACTAGTGCTCTCTTGCTTGAGTTGACTTTTTTGTGTACCTCTCTTTGTGGTAATAATAAGGCTATTACTTGTCTCAAACACGTTATGGACACCATAACTAAACAAACGGGAACCATAGAGGAGTTGGATTTCCAACTTGATGATGTGAGTCAGAGATTCAATCTCCTTAAGCAAGAGCTTGCCGAGGAGAAGCACACTAATTGTCTCCTCACACAAAAAATTGAATCTTATGAGCTTGAAAAGGAAAATTCCATTAATGATGCTTGTGCTACTAACTCTACTTCTTGTGAAGCATCTATCCTAAAGGTGAATGTTGAGCTAATGGCTCAACTTGACTTGCTAACTAGCAAGTATAGGAAATTGGAAGAAAGTCACGAAAAGCTCTCGGGCTCTCATAATGATCTTCTAATATCTTATGATGGGATAAAGTTAGCTCGTGAGGCAAGTATTACTAAGGTAACATCTTGTGAGCCTCTTTTGGACATTAGCACAACATCTACTCAAAATTCTATTTTGCCATGTGCTAGTCCTAGTAATTCATCTAGCCATACTATTGATAAACCTTGTGTTGGATTAATTGCTTTGCCTTGTTGCTCTAACAATGAAGCTCCTACTTCCTCTAGTACTTGTATTTATACTAACCATGTAGAGGAAATCAAAGAGCTCAAGGCTCAAGTCACTTCCTTGAGGAATGACTTGGAAAAGAGTCATGAAGGGAAATCCACACTCGATAATATCTTGAGTGTGCAAAAATCCCCTAATGATAAAAGTGGACTTGGATTCAACTCCAATAACAAGAACAAGTCCAATATAAACAAGAAGAAGGGCCAAAACCAAGTCAAGAATTTGGCCAAGATTATTTGCTTCAAGTGCAAGGTTGAAGGACATCATGTAAGATCTTGTCCATTGAAGAAAAAGCACTTGAGTGAGAAGCAACAAGGGAAGCGGCCACAAGTTCATGTTCAAGCCCAAGTTGAAATTAGGCCACTTCCAAAGAAAAATCAAGATAATGCTCCCCAAGCCAAGAAATCAATGAAGAAGAGAAAGGGGAGCACTTGTTGCTACATATGTCGTGTGAAGGGGCACTTTGCCTCTTCATGTTCAAATGGTACCTTATCTAACCCTATCATTGTTGATGATGATTATTCTCTTAGGAAGGATAAGGATGGCAATGTGTTTGCCAAGTTTGTTGGAACTCAAAGTGGTGTCAAGAAAAGAACCATTTGGGTTGCCAAGCCTATTGTGACTAACCTCTTAGGACCCAACTTGGTTGGGTACCAACTAGCTCAAACTTGATCAATATGTGTTTTTGGAGGGCATTGGAGACTTGGCTAACTCATGAAGAATTAAGGGATCTTCATATGTTATATTTGATCAAGCCAAGTCCTTTGGATTATTATTTCCCTATCTTATATCCAATGTGCCTCTTCGCGGTAACTTGTACTTAACTCATTTATATTGTAAGTTACTTGCCCCTTTACATGTTTTGGTTTTGTACCAAGTATGCGTTTGTATTTGGTGTGCCTCATGCTTGATTATTTTGTGTATTCAAGTATGTCTAGGTGTTTGGCACATCATTTGCTTGTGTGTTTTATTTTGAGCCTCTAATGCATCTTGATGATATCTTATTTGGCTCTTTTAGAGTGGTTAATGGAACATACAATTTTGGGGGAGTGACATGCCTTGTGCATCTCTCAAACCTTAAAATGTGTGTATGTGAGTACTACCACTTAGTATTGATATTGCAAGCTTATCTAGTCACTATGTGGTGTGCCATACTCATGAGAAATTCAAATTCTAAATGTCCATTAATTCTCTCTAGTTGAGGTTGCTTTGCCTCTTATTAAGAAAAAATGAATATCACATTATGGGGGAGTAATATGCTTCTTTTGCATATCACAATCCTAGGAAATGTGAACATATGAGGTAGTGCCACTTAGAGTTGATATTGTTGATTATCCTGTTTCTAGGTGGCATGTTGGCTCAAACAAGGTCCTATTTTTGGTAGAAGCTTTTATTCCTTGTATTTTGGTCTTTGTTTGAGTAAGAAATTCTTGGTGCGGTCTTTCTCAAATACATATCTCTATATCTTATTTGGGATACCATTTGCTTCAATTTATTCTAATCATTGCTTTGCATGATTTGTGACTAGTTGAAGCTATCAAGAATATCTATCATTGCATAGTGCTTAATCTTTTTTTCTATCCTATGCTTTTTATTGTGAAGATTTATCTTTAATATTCGTGCAATATACCACCGGAAATCTATTCCAATACACTCATTGTCTTTGACAATTGATATACTTGTGTGTGGTAGCATTTGTGGATCATCTTCACTTTGGAGTTAACCTCTTATTGCCTTATTTTATTTCCAAAACTTTGGTGTGGCTCCCGTTGTCTTCCTTGGCTTTTGAACATATTGTAACTACCTCGGTGAATTACGCTCCTAGTTACAAGCCTGGATGAGCGGAAATGGTTAAAATAGTACGGTGGGGCCCAAATGCCACTCACAGGTAGACCTTTCGGCCGTCCTAACCATTTCCAAACATCGGGACAAGAACGGGCGGCGTAATCGGCAGGCGAAGGGATCAACTACATACACAAATGAGTATGTATGCAAGCCACCATACAACAGTACATCAGAGCCATTCCATCTAAAAAGAAAGGAAATATAGCAACGCCATACGGCAAGATCCAAATGTCCTAGATAGATATAATAGTTTAGGATATCTCCTCATACATCAAACATCAGAGTATCGGGCGGAAGCGGAAGACAAAATCCGAATACGGATAAGAAGCAAATCGGCATAAGATGCCCCATGAATAAACACATCCCGCCCACAGATCTCACGGATCCCCGTTCCCAGAATCTCTACACCGAATGATCGTTGCCCACATCGTCCGTCTCCTCCACCCAGTATCCATCTTGCGAGTTTACCTGTTCATCTGAATCAAACAATTTATCGTGTGAGACCCTAGGGGTACTCAGCAAGTCTTTATGCCTCTAAAGGGGACACAACCTGGGGTGACGCAATTGCAGCAAAAGATAAACCCTAACAATTCAAGAGATACTCGCTAACCATCCGCCTAACCAGAGATAGACGGTTGTCCGTGAATTAATAACAACAGTTATAATGGTAATGTCCACAGATCCATCCTCCTCCTCGCTTACCGACGAGGAAGCGGACGAACGACCCCTCCATCCGTTGGCAGTTTTATTAACCATTCCATGAGTGTTGCACTATTTACTAGTCAGATACTTAGTCAGATTAAAAGCGGTACTTTAGTTATTCTTGTCTATGATCGAGAAACTGTGCTCCAAGTCGTCCATAACCGCGAACACGGCTTTCAGAAAGTTTTACCCTGCAGGGGTGCACAAATAGCAACACACACTCGATCAACCTCGGAAAAACCAAATCAAAACCCAACGAGGCAGTCACGACAAAGCGATCACAGGATTTAGAAATATTTCAGGGGGCCACCCCATTAAGCTACCCGCGACGAAGTTGGCCGACTCCGAGACGGACTCAAGGTTTGCGCCAATGGCTGTAAATGACTGGGAACCCGAAAATGTGACTGGGCTTGTCGATACCGCGAAAACACTCCGCTTTCCTAAACAGTACAGGTGCAGTACCTCGCACAATTTTAAATAAAGCAGTAAAGCATGGCATAAGTACAGGATAGTAAATAAAACCTCAAACTAGTTTGTGGCCCCAAGAAATAAGAATGAATCAAGCTCTGGCTCAGGGGGGTTCATAAGCCTCCCGGATGTGGATAGCGCGAATATTCAAGGAACAGGAATCAAGTACTCGGGGTCCTACGGGACACAAGTAAGCCTGAAAAACCAAATAGCAAATATGGCTCACCGGTGCCACTTTCATTAGTTATCCCATTACTACTCAGGTTAAGTTGTTTAGGTACCTCATTATCCATCAGACACTCACATACCCTACACATGCTATTCTACGACTCGCATGGCTCAAACAACTCCTGTAGTAATGGCTCATGGGATGAAGGAACAAGCTTCGATGGGGTTTAAAAGTAAAGGCTATGCAATACTTGGGATTCAGATTAATGCAATCGCAACTCAATGATGCAAGAATAAGATAGAGGCAATAGGTACTATATGTATGCAAGCATGTGGTAGTGCTTGCCTGGCAGCTCAGTTGAAGCGAGAGAAGGATCTGGGTAGTGCTCCTGGGTCTCTTGATATATCCCCTGCTCGGCGTCTATTCGAAGAAGAACCAAACAAACAAGGGCCAACATAAATAAGGTGCACAAGCATACGAATAAATGCGACAAGCAAACAATCATGCCATGATGAATGATGCACAATTTGCATGGCAATAAAGTAGCATGGCATGGGTGAGGTGTGGAATACAAGAATAAATCATTTTATTGAGTTTTGGCCCCATTTTATCCTCATATTAGTTGTTGTATACATTATATTTATATGATTCATGCTGCAAAACAGAACAAGGTATGCATAAACAGAAAGGTCTCGTCGAGCTAATCATTTTAGACATATTATTTGTCAAATTTGGAGTTATAAATCAAAAGTTATTAATTAATTAAGACAAAAGGGTATTTTCTTGTAATTTTAATCAACTTGCAATTTTAAATGTTCAAAAAGTATTTTGAAGGGCATATTTGAATTCCTCATATTTTTCTGATTTCAAAACATATATTATTTGTATAGTTTGGATTTATATTTTAAAAGTTATTATAAAACATATTTGAATTTTGAATTTAAAATAATTTGATAAAGTTTGAATTAAAACAGGAATACAGAAAAATACTTTTTCTACTCAGGTTAAGCTAGCCACAGACAGTTAGAGGTGGGGCCAGAGTGCTCGCGGACCCACACGCGGGCGCGCCAGCCGGGGCGTGACACGCGGCAGATCCTAGGGAGCGCGGGTTGAGGTTTAAAAAGGCTAGGGGGTGTTCTGCAAGATGGTCGGAGAGGCTGACAGTGGGCTCGGTTGTACCGCGGGTTAAGCAGAAAAAGAGGCAGGGGCTATCTGCAAAACGGGCGCCCGCACTGTGGATCTTCTCCGCGTGCAGTGGACAGATCGGTGCGCGACGAAGGACAGGGCGCCGCGGCGGGGCTCGAACACGCGACCTGGGGCGCGCGCGCAGAGGCGGAACCACTGCGGTGGCCTGGGGTTTGGTGACAGCATGGAGGTTGGGGCCTAGATGGGGTTTCTGCGCGACCCTGGAGCGAGCAGACGCTATGGCCGACGGCGCGCGCAGCCTGCTCGAAGAAACGAAAGGCGGCCCTAGACGACGACAGCGCGGCGGAGCATGTCCAGGAGGAAGAAGAGCTCACCGCGGGGTGATCGGTGTGGTCGGATCGGCTTGGGGAGCAGAGGATCATCGACGAAGCAGAGGCCGGCGGAGCTAGGGTTTGGCGTCGGCTCGTCGGAGAACTCCGGCGCTGGTCCTTCTCCTCCTCCGCGACAGGTACTGGTCGAAGCAGAGAAGCCTCCTCGTTCTCCCAGGCCGCTTCATGGACGCTCTGCACGACTGGATCAACGTGGACGTCGAGGTGCTGGCGACGGCGGCCGCGGCTGCTGGTGGTCGGAGAGGAGGAAGGAGGAGGGGAGGGCTGGCTCGGGTAGATCTGGGCGAGCAGAGGAGAGCCATGGGGAAGGAGATAAAGCAGAGGGGAGAGGGAGGTGCCGTGGGGAGGTGGGTAGATGAAAAAGGTGGACTCGGTGCCACCTTTCTCTCCTCCTCCTCACGTGCTTGGGTCGGGCAGGAACCAGGGCAGGGGCAGCTAGCAGGTGGGGACGGGCGAGGCCAAGGGGTGGTTCGGTGTGGGGCATGCAGGGCAGGGAGAGAGGAGAAAGGAGGAGAGGGGAGGCTCGGGATAGGTTGGAGGAGCCTCGGGTAGGGTTTGTACTAGGGTTGGGGTAGGGTTGGGTGGCAGCTTGGTGGCCAGGTGGGGCCGAGCTAGGTGAGAGAGAGAGGGAGGTTTAGGGTTTAGCTTAGAGAGAGAGAGGCTAGGGTTAGGTTAGATGGGGTGTGGTTTAGAGAGGATGGTAAAGAGAGGAGAGATGAGTGTATGGTTTAGGGTTGGCTTTTGTCAAGATCAAGCCAAGAACATGCCAAGCTCCAACAAGATCAAGACAAGAAAAGAGAGGGATGATGAGGTTAGGGTTTAAGCAAGATCAAATTAAGATCAAGCCAAAAGGACGGAGAAATAGATGAGTGATGAACCACCCAAGGATTCAAATAAAAACCAAAGACCAAAATGTGGTGGTACTTGCATGGGCCATGCATAAATAATTAATACCATGCTTATTTTTGTGAAAACAAGATTATTTACATGGCATTATTCTTATGCATTCCAAAATGTGGAGTAAGGCCTAAGCAAAAGAATTTAAAAGGAAGTTCCAAGTGGAGTAGATGGAGATGATCACATTGGATTATAATTGGGACTTGCTAGTGTGTATATTCCACTAGATGCTTGCTATTCCCAAAAATATTCCCACATGAGCATAAATCCATAATAATCCATATGGAAGCTAGGAAAAAGGGTTCCACTCACAAGGCATGCAAAGGTGGCCATGTGGCTCTCATATATCAATAATGTGAAAACAACATGATGCTAAGATGAGAGCATGTGGAAATAGAATTGGATCCATTCCAACCCACATGAGCTAGAGGTAAAACCAAATAAGTTGCAATGCTCATATAGAGTGGAATGGTGGAATGATGGGGTGATGACAAGAAAGGTGGTGGAGTTAATAAAAGATATGCCCCCAACTCAACTTGGGCATTAAACAATATATCAAGAACCAAATACAATATCAAGAGGCAAATACAATTTACAATGCATATGAGAGAAGATCCAAAACAAAAAGGGTTTTATATGATGCTCAAATGCAAGGAGGCATGATGACATGAGCATGATATAATGATGATGCAACAATTATATATTTGAAGTAGCCATTATATTACTAGACCAAGTAGCATTACAATTGTTAGACAATTGGGATGCTACAACTCTCCCCCACTAAACAAGAATCTCGCCCCGAGATTCCTAGGAAAAAGAAAACAACACAAGGAGAGGCGGGTGTTCGGAACGAAGGTGACCCTCACGTTCCCAAGCTGATGAACAACGAAATGGTGCGACCAACACACCTTGCAAAACTTGCTAGACTTGTTGCGAGTCTTGCGTTTTGCTTGAGACACAAAGGGTTAGAAGAATTGAAAGATTGTCGTGAGACAAGAAGGATAGGATAGACATAGCTCCGGTTTTCTCAAGAAACATGATAAAAGACTATAACCACTTGTGACAGAAAGGAAAAGATGATGTATCATGGATAAAGAAAGACACACCATTAAGATTAAAGATTTACCGATACTAGAGAGGATGAAATCTTTGTCTCGCCGGAAGGAAAGAGCAAGATTAGAGAGGTTTTGAACCACTATGACAATAGCATCGTATCTTCTCTCGGATTTGAGAAATGAAGTACGGAAACAATATTGCCTTCAAACAATAAAGTCCCTTGATATCAACAGAAAGATTTAGTTAGACATCGTCGGATTAGATTCTTGTTGCGCCGGTAAGACCCAAAGGATCGCGCGATTGAGGTGCGCGGATATAACTTCCAGAGACGGAGGTGAAGCCAGATCATGGTGGAATCCCGAGAAGCAAAGAATATGGAGGATCTGGAGTTTATTGTAGAGATACTTATTGCTTTCCTTAGCCTTGAGGCTAACGCAATAGATTTGCGGCTGATGGCATCAACCATGATTGGCTTTACCATAGAAAAAGAATTGATGAAACAAAGAGGGAGATAGCTTCCTTTCATCTTGTTTGGGGATGTAGAGCATCGGTAGAAAGACGAGGGCCGAAAGGAGTTTGCGTTTTTTTCCACCAGATAATTGAAGATTTTGCTCCATCTAGGGTAGATAGACCACCCACAAGAGATTAATGATTACTTTCTTCAAGAGAGCACTCCGGAAAAACAAAGATGGAAGTAAAAGTATCGAGGGATAAAGGCCACTTCTAACTTCCGTGGAATGAGTGAAATCACCTTAATTCACCAATTCAATGTACAAGAGCGAATGATAAGAGTAGTGGTATGGTAGCTACTCCATCCCGCACTCAAAGCATTACTCCGCACATGAATAAGAAAACCATGCAACCCAACTACCGAAACAGACTGAAGGTGTTGACAAGAAGAGCTCATGGAACTCCGTTAGAAAACAAGGATAGATGCAAACGATTCGCCGGATTCATAGATAGATAACGATGATGATGTTGTCGTCATATCATAAGTAACCAGCCACCGGAAAGATATGAAGGAAGATTACGGAGAAGAACTGGAAGATTCAACAGCTACAGAAAAGATAGCACCAACTTGAACAGAAGGAATATAAGATCTGAAAGGTCTTCATGGCCTCCGGTGTATTGAGAATAGATGATAGAACGAGAGGGTTTCAAGAGATTACTTAACGAGATAGAGGTGAAAAGAACTCCATGTTGTTCTTGAAAAGATTGAGAGAGGTTTAGCGGTCTTGAGGAAAACTTCGGCGGAACGACGATGATAACTTGCCAACAAGGAACAACTCCGGGTTTGATTAAAGGTGGAGGGTGGAATTAACAATGGGCTTGTTGATTCCAGAATTGAAGTGATGTATTTAGCAGAAGGACGTGGTCGAGATAGGAGACTTCAAAAAGCCAGAATTTCCACTTTGAGACTTTGCACACAGGCAGTGTCCTTGAAGCTTGAGAGAAAGAGACACAGATGATCTTCCATGTCCTTCCATTGATATGGCATAGGCAAGCATATTATCAACATATACCACCATGGATTAACAGGACATTCCTAGAATACCAAGTTCGAAAGGCGAGAGAAACGAACAAATGCTCGAAACACTTCCGGAGCTCAACACTCTTAGAAAGATCAATATTAAGAGCACGGGTTCGTGTTGAAGAAGATGCACTGGAAGAATAGATTATCTGGTCCTTCGGAAGAAAAAGAGATGTCACCTGATTCACATTGTCGATCGGATCACCGGTTACAAAGATAAAGAGATCTTGGATAAGAACCGATGATAGCTCATACCTTAAGCAAAGCTATCAGAGACAAAAAGATGCAATTCCCTCGTCTCAAAGAGAATTTTGCAGATATGGAGTTCAAAAAGATGTGCAGCAGGATGGACAGATGATAGACCGCCGTAGTGCCTTGAGAAACTCCGGATTGCCAAAGATGCTCGAATATTCATAGATATGGTCACGGTGTACTCAAAATCACAGGAGATAACCGTCACCATTTGGAGGATAGAGTTGATAGCATTTTCCATATTCCACTCATGATAAGTGTCCTATAGCTATGCTGAGAACCAAATTACAATCACCAGCATCGGATCGACACATGTTATGTAATTAGCCCAAGAGAATTGGAGATGAAAAGAAACTCCAGGATTAAGCGCCGGTGACAAAAGAATGAGTGAGCATGGACATGCTGATAAAAGGGAGATAGATAATGTTTCACACACGACTGAAAAGGAGTGTGGAAACATAGATGTATCAAAGAAAAAATTTCCGCATTTTTGGCATTAAAATACCAATAGATGCGCAAAATCACTTATCAGGTAGCGATTAGCAACTGATGGTTTCACAGAATGTGGAGTTGCTAGAAGGAAGGACACCCTTAAGAAGATGGCACCGGTTAACAAGGAGTCAGGTAGATCGCGCCGGTTTTCAAAAGCCTGTCAGTATGGAATGTACCAACAGTTGATAACCAAAGGCAGATTGTGATAACAAATTGGATGCAACAGATAGACAAGGAATTACACACACACACACACACACACACACTTTCTATGGTACTACGGAACCCAGAACACGTGAATCCTAGTTTGAATTTTTAAGAAGAGGATTGAAAACGTTACACTTCCTTACCAGAAAAGGGTGGTGGGTGGGTAAGAAGAAAAGTGGAAGCAGTCCTACTCTCGCGTTTTGTTTTGCCCTAGTATACATAGCTACCAAAATATTTGCTAGACTGACAACGACCATTTGGCTGAGACCCTGAAGGGCGGGATGGCTCTAATACCAATTGTAACTACCTCGGTGAATTACGCTCCAAGTTACAACCCTGGATGAGAGGAAATGGTTAAAATAGTACGGTGGGGCCCAAATGCCACTCACAGGTAGACCTTTCGGCCGTCCTAACCATTTCCAAACATCGGGACAAGAACGGGCGGCGTAATCGGCAGGCGAAGGGATCAACTACATACACAAATGAGTATGTATGCAAGCCACCATACAACAGTACATCAGAGCCATTCCATCTAAAAAGAAAGGAAATATAGCAACACCATACGGCAAGATCCAAATGTCCTAGATAGATATAATAGTTTAGGATATCTCCTCATACATCAAACATCAGAGTATCAGGCGGAAGCGGAAGACAAAATCCGAATACGGAAAAGAAGCAAATCGGCATAAGATGCCCCATGAATAAACACATCCCGCCCACAGATCTCACGGATCCCCGTTCCCGGAATCTCTACACCGAATGATCGTTGCCCACATCGTCCGTCTCCTCCACCCAGTATCCATCTTGCGAGTTTACCTGTTCATCTGAATCAAACAATTTATCGTGTGAGACCCTAGGGGTACTCAGCAAGTCTTTATGCCTCTAAAGGGGACACAACCTGGGGTGACGCAATTGCAGCAAAAGATAAACCCTAACAATTCTAGAGATACTCGCTAACCATCCGCCTAACCAGAGATAGACGGTTGTCCGTGAATTAATAACAACAGTTATAATGGTAATGTCCACAGATCCATCCTCCTCCTCGCTTACCGACGAGGAAGCGGACGAACGACCCCCCCCCATCCGTTGGCAGTTTTATTAACCATTCCATGAGTGTTTTATTAAAAGCGGTACTTTAGTTATTCTTGTTTATGATCGAGAAACTGTGCTCCAAGTCGTCCATAACCGCGGACACGGCTTTCAGAAAGTTTTACCCTGCAGGGGTGCACAAATAGCAACACACACTCGATCAACCTCGGAAAAACCAAATCAAAACCCAACGAGGCAGTCACGACAAAGCGATCACAGGATTCAGAAATATTTCCGGGGGCCACCCCATTAAGCTACCCGCGACGAAGTTGGCCGACTCCGAGACGGACTCAAGGTTTGCGCCAATGGCTGTAAACGACTGGGAACCCGAAAATGTGACTGGGCTTGTCGATACCGCGAAAACACTCCGCTTTCCTAAACAGTACAGGTGCAGTACCTCGCACAATTTTAAATAAAGCAGTAAAGCATGGCATAAGTACAGGATAGTAAATAAAACCTCAAACTAGTTTGTGGCCCCAAGAAATAAGAATGAATCAAGCTCTGGCTCAGGGGGGGTTCATAAGCCTCCCGGATGTGGATAGCGCGAATATTCAAGGAACAGGAATCAAGTACTCGGGGTCCTACGGGACACAAGTGAGCCTGAAAAACCAAATAGCAAATATGGCTCACCGGTGCCACTTTCATTAGTTATCCCATTACTACTCAGGTTAAGTTGTTTAGGTACCTCATTATCCATCAGACACTCGCATACCCTACACATGCTGTTCTACGACTCGCATGGCTCAAACAACTCCTGTAGTAATGGCTCATGGGATGAAGGAACAAGCTTCGGTGGGGTTTAAAAGTAAAGGCTATGCAATACTTAGGATTCAGATTAATGCAATCGCGACTCAATGATGCAAGAATAAGATAGAGGCAATAGGTACTATATGTATGCAAGCATGTGGTAGTGCTTGCCTGGCAGCTCAGTTGAAGCGAGAGAAGGATCTGGGTAGTGCTCCTGGGTCTCTTGATATATCCCCTGCTCGGCGTCTATTCGAAGAAGAACCAAACAAACAAGGGCCAACATAAATAAGGTGCACAAGCATACGAATAAATGCGACAAGCAAACAATCATGCCATGATGAATGATGCACAATTTGCATGGCAATAAAGTAGCATGGCATGGGTGAGGTGTGGAATACAAGAATAAATCATTTTATTGAGTTTTGGCCCCATTTTATCCTCATATTAGTTGCTGTATACATTATATTTATATGATTCATGCTGCAAAACAGAACAAGGTATGCATAAACAGAAAGGTCTCGTCGAGCTAATCATTTTAGACATATTATTTGTCAAATTTGGAGTTATAAATCAAAAGTTATTAATTAATTAAGACAAAAGGGTATTTTCTTGTAATTTTAATCAACTTGCAATTTTAAATGTTCAAAAAGTATTTTGAAGGGCATATTTGAATTCCTCATATTTTTCTGATTTCAAAACATATATTATTTGTATAGTTTGGATTTATATTTTAAAAGTTATTATAAAACATATTTGAATTTAAAATAATTTGATAAAGTTTGAATTAAAACAGGAATACAGAAAAATACTTTTTCTACTCAGGTTAAGCTAGCCACAGACAGTTAGAGGTGGGGCCAGAGTGCTCGCGGACCCACACGCGGGCGCGCCAGCCGGGGCGTGACACGCGGCAGATCCCAGGGAGCGCGGGTTGAGGTTTAAAAAGGCTAGGGGGTGTTCTGCAAGATGGTCGGAGAGGCTGACGGTGGGCTCGGTTGTACCGCGGGTTAAGCAGAAAAAGAGGCAGGGGCTATCTGCAAAACGGGCGCCCGCACTGTGGATCTTCTCCGCGTGCAGTGGACAGATCGGTGCGCGACGAAGGACAGGGCGCCGCGGCGGGGCTCGAACACGCGACCTGGGGCGCGCGCGCAGAGGCGGAACCACTGCGGTGGCCTGGGGTTTGGTGACAGCATGGAGGTTGGGGCCTAGATGGGGTTTCTGCGCGACGCTGGAGCGAGCAGACGCTATGGCCGACGGCGCGCGCAGCCTGCTCGAAGAAACGAAAGGCGGCCCTAGACGACGACAGCGCGGCGGAGCATGTCCAGGAGGAAGAAGAGCTCACCGCGGGGTGATCGGTGTGGTCGGATCGGCTTGGGGAGCAGAGGATCGTCGACGAAGCAGAGGCCGGCGGAGCTAGGGTTTGGCGTCGGCTCGTCGGAGAACTCCGGCGCTGGTCCTTCTCCTCCTCCGCGACAGGTACTGGTCGAAGCAGAGAAGCCTCCTTGTTCTCCTAGGCCGCTTCACGGATGCTCTGCACGACTGGATCAACGTGGACGTCGAGGTGCTGGCGACGGCGGCCGCGGCTGCTGGTGGTCGGAGAGGAGGAAGGAGGAGGGGAGGGCTGGCTCGGGTAGATCTGGGCGAGCAGAGGAGAGCCATGGGGAAGGAGATAAAGCAGAGGGGAGAGGGAGGTGCCGTGGGGAGGTGGGTAGATGAAAAAGGTGGACTCGGTGCCACCTTTCTCTCCTCCTCCTCACGTGCTTGGGTCGGGCAGGAACCAGGGCAGGGGCAGCTGGCAGGTGGGGACGGGCGAGGCCAAGGGGTGGTTCGGTGTGGGGCATGCAGGGCAGGGAGAGAGGAGAAAGGAGGAGAGGGGAGGCTCGGGCTAGGTTGGAGGAGCCTTGGGTAGGGTTTGTACTAGGGTTGGCGTAGGGTTGGGTGGTAGCTTGGTGGCCAGGTGGGGCCGAGCTTGGTGAGAGAGAGAGAGGCCGAGAGAGAGGGAGGGAGGTTTAGGGTTTAGCTTAGAGAGAGAGAGGCTAGGGTTAGGTTAGATGGGGTGTGGTTTAGAGAGGATGGTAAAGAGAGGAGAGATGAGTGTATGGTTTAGGGTTGGCTTTTGTCAAGATCAAGCCAAGAACATGCCAAGCTCCAACAAGATCAAGACAAGAAAAGAGAGGGATGATGAGGTTAGGGTTTAAGCAAGATCAAATTAAGATCAAGCCAAAAGGAGGGAGAGATAGATGAGTGATGAACCACCCAAGGATTCAAATAAAAACCAAAGACCAAAATGTGGTGGTACTTGCATGGGCCATGCATAAATAATTAATACCATGCTTATTTTTGTGAAAACAAGATTATTTACATGGCATTATTCTTATGCATTCCAAAATGTGGAGTAAGGCCTAAGCAAAAGAATTTAAAAGGAAGTTCCAAGTGGAGTAGATGGAGATGATCACATTGGATTATAATTGGGACTTGCTAGTGTGTATATTCCACTAGATGCTTGCTATTCCCAAAAATATTCCCACATGAGCATAAATCCATAATAATCCATATGGAAGCTAGGAAAAAGGGTTCCACTCACAAGGCATGCAAAGGTGGCCATGTGGCTCTCATATATCAATAATGTGAAAACAACATGATGCTAAGATGAGAGCATGTGGAAATAGAATTGGATCCATTCCAACCCACATGAGCTAGAGGTAAAACCAAATAAGTTGCAATGCTCATATAGAGTGGAATGGTGGAATGATGGGGTGATGACAAGAAAGGTGGTGGAGTTAATAAAAGATATGCCCCCAACTCAACTTGGGCATTAAACAATATATCAAGAACCAAATACAATATCAAGAGGCAAATACAATTTACAATGCATATGAGAGAAGATCCAAAACAAAAAGGGTTTTATATGATGCTCAAATGCAAGAAGGCATGATGACATGAGCATGATATAATGATGATGCAACAATTATATATTTGAAGTAGCCATTATATTACTAGACCAAGTAGCATTACAATTGTTAGACAATTGGGATGCTACACATATCTTTGATGATGTTTTTGATTATTATCAAATGTGTTTTAGTGGAAGACAAATCTTTTCTTCTCGGAACCGTGTGCCATTGTGAAAAGTGTTAAGGGTTTGGTTTATTTGTTGAAACCTTGCTCTTTTGGGAGTTTGTTATCTCATTCTTTATCCCCTATTTTATTTTCTTAAATGAGATAAATCTTTGAGCATTTGTGTTCTTATTTCATCTTTCATGCTTAATAGTTTTTGCTCGGTTCATTTGTTGAACAAATCTTGTGTTGATTTGATTCTTTGATATAGTTTTGACAACAAATGTGTTTTGTCACACCTTGTATGCCTTCTTGAATATTTTTGGTGTTTTGTCCAAAGTATATCTTCGTTGGATCTTGAAATTCTCGCGCATGCATGTTTAATAAATGTATATCTTATGTCATGTTTTGCTTTCTTTGATCCAATATATAGGGTATACTCCATCAAATCCTTAAATGGCTAAGATGTGCATGAAATTCAAATTTCATCTCTAAATATGCACATATTTTTATGGAATGTATCCTATGTGTTGTGGTTATTCTAACCACTTTGGACCCAATAAGTTTGGGGACCAAGATGTACTTGAATGTTGTTTTAGGTACATTGAAGATGCAATGGATGCTTGTCTCGTCAATAAGGAAAGTGTTGTCACCACATGATAATTGGAGCCAAGCTAGGATGATCTAAAAATTCTTATCTACTACATCATACCATTGCTATCTCGGTAACAAGTATCTTATTCATGCATACTATTCTTCCATCCAATCTCTTGTAGGTTGCATCTTGGCATGAATTTATTTGTTTGTAAATGTTCGATTCTTGCAATTATCTTTGAAAGACTTCTGTATCCTTATTGCTTATGTGAGTAATTTGAGATGATGCATATAATGGGGAGTATATAAAATCATGTTCATGATTCACCAATTCCAAATATGCCTTCTAGCAATTTATTGCATATCAACTCCTCAAGGTACTCTCATGTGCAATATTGTTGAAATTGCATTAAATCATTCCTTTTGATACTTGTTAGCTTTCTCAAAGTATCCCAACTAGTATTAGTTCCCTTAGTGTTAGTTGTGATGGTTTTGAGATTTTTTTTTGTTTTTCTTTGGTGAAGTTCATTGATATACCATCAGATAAAATAGAGCCATGGGCTATATATGCACCTAAGCAAAATATCCTCTTTGGTATATCTTATGACTTACGCTTGGATATCATGTATTCTTTTTATTAACCTCTTATGTGTGGATGTTTCTTTGTGGATTATTCTCATGTTTTCCCTTAGAAACTTATATACACTAGAGTGTTAATCTCTCGCCTTGATATGCTCGCTCTTTTCCGACCATCTCTCTTATCCTCTTGATTTTTAATGGTATTGGTAAGGTCTTGATTTATGAGTGCTTGGTTTACTTTTATTGCATCTTCACGCACTCATATCTCATATTTGGTTTCTCTTGGACTTAAGCTTGTCTTGACAAGTGTATTGGTTTATATCTAATCCTTGTATCTTGGTTGTGTTCTAAATAATATAGAGGGAGTGAGGATTCCATGTTTGTGCATATTGTATTCAAATGAAACAACTAATTTATGCATGAACCTTGGGGAGCTTCCTTATTTCACTTAGAGCACTATTTGCCCATTTGATTATTTGGATCTTTTGATTGCTTGCTTCATCCGTTGAAGTTCCTTCACCTTGTTATCCTTTTATCAATCCTTGATCCTCAATATAGTTTGATTTCCTCCAAGTGTTCATCATTGGTTATGTGCATGTGATTTCACTCATATTACGAGTAATGCACACCTTGTGTAGGAACTCATACTATATTGTCCTTCTAACCTTGTTATCCATTTTGGCACTTGTTGTCAATGGGGGAGAAGTTTAGAGGGTTTTAAGGGAAATGGTTTTCTACTTAAGATTGGTTTGTTCTTAAGTGTTTGCCTTTCATGCATCTCATCTTTATTATGTTTTGCATGGTTGTATATATAGTGGAAACTCTCCCAAAGGTTATGCTTGACATTGTATGCAATGAAATTCAAGATCATCACATGTGCATATATTGTGGGGGAGTTTGCTCTATATATGTTGGCTCTACTCACATCTCTTGAATTAGTTGTAGTTTATGTGAGTAGAATCGGTTTTGATATGGGCTAGTATCTTTGTGTTACTTAACCATATCAAATACAACCTCTTGTATACAACTTATTCTTGGATAAGCTGCGTACTTGTTTCTAATATTCATTATATAAACCCTCTTGTTGTGATTGTCATCAATTACCAAAATGGGGGAGATTGAAAGGGTAATTGCCCCTATGTGTGGTTTTGGTGATTAATAACAATCCCTATGGACTGATGTTTTCACTGAGTTTTATATGAAGGTATGTTCCATAGGTCATGCTTGTAGTCCATGTGTTGGATTCAAGTATGGATGCCATGAAGATAAAGATATACCTTGAGTATTGGCATCAAAATCATCGAGTTGAAGAGAAGAATATGATATGATCAAGATCTTGAGAGTGTGATCTCAATAGAAGAATTCAAGATATGGCTCTAAGTCGGTGTCATGATAGCCTCATTAGTTGATCTATGGTTGACTAAGATTTAGAGCATGTAATCAAATGAAGAGTTCCTTATGTACCTCAAGATATTAAGATGGAGCACGAGAAGATACTTGGTTGACCAATACAAAGAGTGAAGAGTGATTTCAAGTTGGTCAACACATGAAGCATAAAGAATGTACCACATGGTCTTGTGGTATGGTAAGACTTGTCAATTATGCATCATGAACTAACCCATTATATATTTGCCTTTGTGTTTTCTATATGGGACATGTATCTTTCCATGTGCATGCTTCAAAATGAAGATATTATATAGAACATGAGAGGATGACATCAAGTGGTGATCGTCATCAAGGTTGAGAAGGGCAAGTTCAAGATAAGCATCTCGAGAAGATCATTTTCTTGAAGCTTGCCGTCCATATTGGTGATAATGGACATGTGAAGACATGTATTAATGAAGCTATCCCATAGTGGTGTATGGGGAGCAAATTAGGAGTCTTCACAAAGCAACAATGATCAAGTGTTGCATTCCGGCTTGGGTGGAGCTTGAAGTGTTATCATCAACATCAAGCGGTTTGCATAAGGCATAGGTATGGCCTTGCTAGGTTTTCCTTTTACTGGTCTCAGGGTGGTTGTTGGGAGACCGGGTTATAGTATAGATAGCCGCACTATCAAGAGGGGCTTTCGGTTGTGTAACTTGATAACATCGTCATATGGAGCTCAATCCTTTGCATACTTTGCATCTTCCTATTTTGTTGCTTCTTGGTGTTTCTCCATGTGAGGTTCTTGAGTTTGTTGATATCTCTTCAACAAGCCCAAGTTCATCGAAAACGGAATTCGTATGCATCTTCTATGGCGTTTTCGAGTTTGAAGGTTTTATCGGTTCTTATTTAGGGAGGCTTCTTACCTTTCTTCATTTGGTTCTATCTTCCTTTGTTGGGCTATGATGTTTCTCTACACAATCTTGTAAAGCTTGTCGTCCTCGTCAAAACAAGCCCAAGATCATCGAAATCGGAGTCCGGATGCAAAAGTTATTACGTTTTCCGTGAAGTCAGTTTCATCCCGGTTGTGGATCCGGTTCAACCGGCTCCCAGACCGGGTGGTCCGGTGCCAGCACCGGAAAACCGAGATTCAACCGGGTTTCAACCGAGATTTAACCAGGATTTTCGGTTTTTCTATACCGAGTCTATCCGAGACTGTGTACTGACCCTTATCCCGGTTGAGATCCGGTTTTCCGGTCCAGGAATCGAACCATCCGGTTCCGGAGCTGGTCCAACCGAAATTTCAACCGGATTCGCATAGTTTTCTCCCAACGGACATATTTGCTTTCCACTATAAAAGGGGGTTCTTCTCCCAACATTTTAGAGTGTTCTTGACCACGAAATTAACCTCCATTGTTGAACCTCTTGAGCTTGATTCCTCCCCCTTCCCTCCTATGATTCTTGCATCTTTTTGAGGGTTTTGGAAGAGGAGATCTAGATCTACAATCCCCACCAATCAATTCCTCCTCTAAGTAAGGGGAACCCATTGGATCTAGATCTTGGAGTCATTGGTTGACTTTCACCATTGTTCTTCCTCTCTAATTCCTCCCTAGCACTTGTTGCTTTGGTGGGATTTGAGAGTGAAGGATTTGAGCACCCTTGGTGGTCTTGCTTTGCATTCTTGCATAATTGTTGAGCTCTCCATTATGATTTGTTCGAGTGAGAGACCGTGAGCTTGTTACTCTTGGAGGGTGACCTCCTAGTTGGCTTGGCGGTTGGTGCCGCGGTGTTCTCTTCGTGGAAGATTGTGAAGAGACCTGAGCTTCTCCTTCGTGGAGCTTGTGAAGTGGTTGTGGAGCTTGCCATCTCCGGAGTGGAGGAAAAGCTAGCCATAAGGAAAGGGCCTATTCCTTCGTGGGATAGACTCGGAGAAGAAGGTGAGCCTTTGTGGCGCGTGAGGAATCCTTCGTGGAACCTCACACCTATCCAACGTGACGTAGCCCCCTTCCCAAAGGTGGTGAACACGGGAATACATCTTCGTCTCCGCGTGCCTCGGTTATCTCTATATCCGAGCTTACTTTCCTTGTGATAGCCATCGAGCTTGAAGTACTTATATCTTGCTTATCACTTGTGGTGTATTTATATTGTGCTATCTTGCTTAGCTTAATTTGTTGTTGGTGCACTTAGTTGAGTCTTGTGTATTTAGGTTTTGTGCTTGTAAAATAAACGTTAGTTTAATTCCGCATTCTATCAATCCAAAACCGTAATAGTTTTGAAATTGCCTATTCACCCCCCCTCTAGGCGACATCTCTATCCTTTCACTTCAGGTTTTAGGCTACATACCACATCTTGTGAATTGTCCATTCGATCATTAGTATTCATGGCAACACTCGAAGTTCTCTTCCTCTTCTTTTTCGAGCCACATTCCGAAGGTATCTGAGCATAGAGCTCATGTATCCATCTAAGGAGATCATGTCCTCTATATATGTCACAATGGTTAAACTCCGCCTTTGTGGTCTCATTGATCTCTAGAACATTGTATGTATTGATGATGCAATATAGAGGAATGTGTAGTATGAAAAGTAGATGCTAATGGTTGTAGTAATATTACAAAAATCCTAGGCCATGGAATGCATATTGCTTGAGAATTTTTACAATTTCTTTAGCCTTCCGTGTGCACGTGGCGAAATCGTTATTTTGCTGTATATGTAGTTAGCAAGGATCTCGACATAATCGCACAGTGGCTTGCCATCTGATCCTAAAGAATTTGCATCAGCATTTTGTACTGTGCCAACTACTGCTAGTCACAAACTATTTGATGACTAAAGTGACACGCCCATCCCTGCTTTGATTTCAATTACCTACATAATGCAAAATAAGAATACACTTGTTTATACTTAGCAGCAATGTAGATCTGTTTGTAATTACCTGTTTTCCCTTGTTTGATGCAGCAATGTTTGCCTCTGTTTTTTCCAACTTCACCTTGTTCATCTTGAGTACCTAGAATGTGGTCATCTTACGATGAAGTTCTTTAAAACTGAATAGTGAATGAACAAGTTAAAAACAATGTCATCTTACCTCTTGTTTCTCCATCTTTAGTTTTTTTAGACCATCTCTTCTAAATGCAACATCATTTCTTCTTCACAATCCTTATGTTGTTATGTTGTTCTTATTCAGACCTTATGTTGTTATGCAATTTGCCACAATTGTGATAACTAATTTCTTAAAATGATGCAGGGACACTATGGTGAACAATGATGATGTTATTGTCCTTAGTGATGATGATAAACACATGAGCAGTGGAGACGATGGTGACAACAACTAAAGCAGTAGCGACGACAACGACAATATGAGCGGTGGATACGATGGCAACAACAACTTCAACAGTAGCGACGACGACAACATGAACACTAGCAACGGCGATGATAAGGTCGTGTACACTATTAGAGATAACCATATTTGCTTAAATATCTAGTTTACTTGAATACTCTTAATGTAGTTGCTTAGGACTATTATGACACACACTTTTGCATGTAGCACCCAATATTACAGGAGGGCATTTGTTCGATAGTATATCCATCTTTGCAAACTACATGAGGTTGAATCTTAATCAAGTGCAAGTGTTGAATAACCACGCAAAGGACTACCCAGTGCCACCAATCAAACACCGCGTCTTCAAAATGACAAAATACTCTCTTGTACTAGGTAAATCAAAAATGGTATGCTTTGTTTTACTTTCTCTTCTCATATTTTTCTGAAATGAAATTATAATGTGGTCTGTTCTAATTTGATACTAATATGTTTTGTATATAACATGTTACGGGAGTTTGAAAAACAGTTCTCTAATGACCACCTCAACAAGTTCTTAGATGAACCTATTGATGTTGTTGTAAACTACAACCGCAACGAGGAAGTGAAGTATGTTCGAATAAAGAAGGGAGAGAAGAAGGGGAAGATTGGAAATGCCATGATGACAACCGGATGCAAAGAAGTTATTGAAGAATTCAACTCGAGGAAGGGTGCATCTGTGCCTTTAGCTTCAGAGATCAAAGTGGTACTAGGTTCCAAGATAGGAGAGCCAGGCTCAGGCTTCTCAGTGTCCCACTCGACAACTGAAGATTGTTGGAAGGACCTTTAAGTAGTACTGAGTATGTAGTTGGATTGTTAATATCTAGTATGTAGTGTGGTTGTCAAGCATATTTTAGACTGTTAAGATAGACTGTTAAGCCTCTTTTGAACTGTCAGGATAGTAAATATGTAGCTAAGTATATAGTGTGGCTGTCAAAGCCTTTTTTGGACTGTTAAATAAGTAGCTGTTATAAATATACCGTTGTTCTAGTGGTATATTATGGACTCTACACTAATGCAAGTAGAATTATAGAGTTATTTCCTAATTATTATGCACTAATTGTACCAGGCATTTTTAGAAGTGTCTTAAAATATTATATCTTTGCTGACACTATTGAAAAATACCTTAAATGATCTCATTTTTCCCAGCACTTCTAAAAATGCTCCAGAATATTTCTTTTTTCTCTGGCACTCTCCAAACATGCCCCTGAATATCTGATTTTTTCCGACACTCTCTGAAAACGCCACAAAAGATAGTTTTTTTAGACGCTTTGCAGAAATGCCTCGAACAAAGTGTCTGGAATAATCTACCATGACATAGTGGTTAGTGGTGAACAAAATCCACATTATAACCGTCTGGCCGATCCCTGGAAACTTCCATCACATCCAAACGACGCCAGGGATTCCTGCGAAAACCGGGATAGAAGCAAAGATTACGAATGCTTCACAACGTTGCTAATCCATCCATCGCATTAGCCCCCATATATATATAATCGCCCCTTGCATCAGCAGTTGACCAACTACCAAGAATTCGTCCGAGCTACGCTTTACGGACAGAACAGATCGAGGGTGCATGCACGCACGCATGCATGCATGCTTTCCTTGAGTGTTCAGCATACTCCAATTTGCACCCCCATGCCTTGACACAACCAACATTCTTTCTCTGAACCAAGCAAGAACTTGAACCAGACTGACTGATTAACAATTACTAATCCGGCTCGCTTCTCACACAAACTTTCCTAAGCACAAGGAAAGGGACATTGGGGGGAGGGTTAGAGAATAGTAACAAGTTGGCCGTGGCCCTCCATGCACGCACGCACGCACGTCCCTTTCCACCCCTCGCGCCACGGTGTGCTCATCACCCAAATGGAAGGCTTTCTAGTACCAAGTTGCACGAGCGCGACGGTGGCCAGGTACGTACCAAGTTGCACACGCGGGCGCGGGTAGCCCGTGTGTGTGTGCCAGGATGATGGTCCTTGTCCGTGAACAAGCAAGGCTGGCGCCTGCGATGACAGGATCTCGCCGGGCTCGCTTTGCCTGTGAACGATGGACAGCTTTGAGATGGCGCCGGCGTGATCACCGCCGGAGCAGGTACGTACTCTACAAAAGCCGCTCGCGTCGCGGTTTGGCGCCCACCCGTGCATGCATGCAATGCAATGCAAGCCCGTGTGTCTGCGTGTGAGCGCACGTACCTGCAGCACCCAGACAGTGGTCCTGTGCCAGTCGCTGGTGCTGCTCCTGCCAAGTTTTGGAAAAAGGGTGACACGGTCCGGTCAGTCAGTCACACTGATGCCTGCCACGCATTTCCACGGTTTCATGCTTTCACACGCACGCAGTCTTTACCCAAAGTAACTTGCTAGCTCTGAATGTTTCCATTTGAAAGACACTGTCAGATAAGCTGATCAGTCTTTTTTCCTTTCAAAATCGTTACGAGTAGTAATGTGGAGAATTTGCTGACAGCGTTATTATACTACTCCATCAAACATAGGTTCGTGTGGTGCCAAATTATGCCAAGCATGCACAGTCGAGTGAAGTCGATCTGAATCTCTGATCGATCTCATCCGCCCCCAAAACTTGCCACGAAGCTTCCCGCCACTTGACACCACCATATTTAATTAGCCCATAGGAGGATTAGAGTAGTAAAGCACTTGCACCTTTGCGGAGACAGAATCGGGACTCATTACTCCGTCGTCGTACTTGTCCGCGCGCGAGCTCTTGGCGTTCTCTAGCCGCAACCAATTCCAAAACGAACGAGGATCATCATCGCATTAATAATCCAACACAGACCACGAATTCCAAGCCCAGCAACCGACAGATCTCGTGGCAATACCAGGCAGCACCTTCTCATCCCAAAGCCATTCTTGCGTAGTAGTACGTGGTGGTCCTTGAATGTTTTCTACAGTACGTATTGCATAGTAATATAATCGCCTTGGAGGAGGAAGTCGTACGTACATGGACAGTTCATACTGGTGTGTTCTATAACAGCTGAAAAGTTGCAAGAAGACGAGGGCTCGAACAGTTTAACATCGCAAAAAGTACTACTGTAGTATCTCGTTGACAGGGCAGGGCCAGGGGGCACACGCCCAACAAGGCATCGTTCCGTTACACTGGAAAGCGTACCAAACCAAAGTGGTGGCAAGTAATACTATATCCGATGGTGTACGTACGCGGGTTTTTTAGAGGCTGTACTACGTAGTACGAGTGTTAGCCGTCATGTTTTGTGGTCCTGGAGTCTGGACCACAGTTACCCAGCTGTTTTTAGCATCTGTGTGAACACCAGCTAGCTGGATCGGATTAAATTCGCGCGCGCCCCCGTGTGCTATCAAAGCATCCGAGGTGCAAAGCGACGGAGCGCGTACGTACTACTGCCGTGAGCTCGTGCAAGTCGGGCCCGCGTCGTCAAGTACGCGCCCGCTCCCCTCCATGGCCCAGGGGCCAGGGGCCACCCGATGTGATGAAAGAATTAACTGCAGAAACACTATATAAGTACGGATCGCATAACGTCGGATGGATCAGGGGCACGTACGAACCAGCCGGCGCACGTCCGTCTGGGCCAGCCGGGCGATCGGAGCTGGGATCCTTTGGCTCTCTTCCGCGCTCCCAGCAGCAACGCAAAGCGAGAGCCCCCGATCCGATCCTCCCGACGACGCCGTGCTGCTGTAAAGCACACGTATGCCGGAGGTTGCGTTGGCACGGTCGCTTCCGACCGCCGGAAGCCCAAGCGGGAGTAGTAGTAGTTTTCTAGGGGGCGCGCGTTGGCACGGGGCGGGACACGATCTTGCCGCTGATACGGCCTTCCATCGGGCGCAGGGCTCCACGACACGCACAAACGTAGTACTGCCGGAAAGGCCCCTCTGCTGCCCTCCGCTTTGTTCGTTGCGACTTTGTTCGAGTGTCTCGCCGGTGCACGTGCCCGGGAGCAGCAGACAAGTATTGGCAGCGGCAAATTATGAGGAGGCTCGTGGCTGCAGGTGCACGCTCTCCTCTCGCCGGGAGAAGCAGAGCAGCTAGCGAGGACGCCGTGAGCGGAAGCAGAGCAGCTAGCGAGGACGCCATGAGTAATCTCTGTTCCAAAAAAAACGCCATGAGTATCTCTAAACAGGTAAACTACCCCTAGGTGCAGCATAGTGCTCCACTACCCTACGCAGTTCTCCAGGACGTCTCGATAGGTGACCTGCAGCCTGCAGGAGCAACCTGTTGTTTCTTGCTGTTGGCGCCACCAGCCAGCCAGCTGTCTACCCGAGTTTTCTTGATCGAATCCTAGGTACGGAGTAGTAGATACTGTCGTGTCATCAATCGTGGCAACCGTACGGGTACGGTACTACTAGTAGCAGCGGGCATTGCATGCGTGCCAGATTCAATCCTTTTCACGTGCCAGCGCAGCCGCTGGCACTGGCACGCAAGAAAATTCAGTCCGTTTTCTTCCGTCCGCGTTATCTGAAAGAGATTTTTCTGCTGAGCGTTTGCGCGCGGAGCTGCAATCAGAGCCGGTCGAGAAGTAGTGCTTTCCTTGGTGGTGTTACTCGTACGTGGTCGCCGAGCACGTCTTGGGCGCGCGCCTGATTCCACAGCGATCATATCGCAATCTGCGTTGCTTATACGGATCTTGATTCGTCCACGCCAACATCAACGGTGGACTCCGGACCGCTCGTTAACTCGCCAGTAGTAATCCCCGACGGCCAACGATCACCGGATCTTCGTGCGTGGTTGAGTCACATGCTCGAAATCTTCGGCCTCGACTCCCTCGCTGCGTCATCACTAAACGACTAACGAACCGCCCGGCCGGCGGTGCGGTGGGGCACATGCGGCCGCCGAACGACATGAGGCGCCCGCACGTCCTCCCTGCAGGCTGCAGCTACGTACCGCGGGTCGATCGGCACCAACGGTTGGGGATCAAGTACGCCATTGACCTCGGCTGACCGTGTTGCCGCACCGACGCGACTTCCATCCACGACACGACACGTGCGCTTCGTACCGTACGTGTGCCCGGCCGCCCGCCCGCCCGCTCCGTGGAGCCACCGGCCGTGGATCGGCAGATGCAGATCGACCTCTGCGTCGAGAAAGTCCGGTTACCACACCACGTACGGAAGCGACATTGATCTGCTCGCGCGGTACGTACGTACGTACGGTGCACGATTACCGGCGGCCCGTACAGAAAGCGCCATGTACGTCCCGGTTTACTCATCCAGCCTGCAGCTCGCCGTCCAGTAGGAACATTGTGTCGCACGACCTTACCTAGCTAGCTAGCCGTGCGCATGAAACACGGGATGTTCAGTTCTGGCAAGGATCCAGCGAAGATCTTGCAGCGCATCAATAATGTTGCCGGACGGTACGTACTAGTAGCTGCCAACCTAGGCTAGTTGTCAGGATGCCAATACAAAGCCGATACATACGATCCCATGCTTATGCTGAAACATAAGGACACAACAATGTGCCAACGTAAAGAGTAAAAGTTGTCTCAAGTTGTACCAGGAATTTTAAGAACACAACCGGTGCATCCATTATTTAAGGTGTGAGGTCAATTTGCAAAACTAAAGGGACTATTCATGTGCTTGTTCTGATTAAGTAAGCTATGAGGCAGACATCATACATACATCTAGACTAATTTTATGTGCACATCTAATCTAAAAAAATGGCAATCTTATTTTTTCCATAATGTTGCAACAGTATGCGGGGGACAGGAATGATGCAAACGTCTAGGGGAGTCTCTGATGCTGCCATTCCCTTCTTGGTTTTCTTTCTTGCATTTCTTTCTATGTCCTTGTGCTATTTTGGTTCAAGCGAGTCTTTTTCGCTTGTAGAGGTGAGGCTTTGAACATCAATAGAAACTCAAGAGATACAGACCCGATAGATGTTGTCGATCAAACACGCAAAAAGGAGCTGCACCCAGTTTACTTGAGCCTAGTGATATTGCAAGGGAAAACAATTGTAAAGAAGCGGCTCTACTAATTGAGTCACTTGAAAAGTTCATGAGGAAACAGGTATCTGAAATGCATAAGACCAACAACTCTACTAATCGAGTCACTTGAAAAGTTCTATTGTGCATCAGGAAAGAAGCGGCGCCATACAGCGGCATCAACCCCTCTGTATCAAATAAATTCAGTTACATCAGAGCAAATAACTTCAACGGTTCTAACAGGTACAAAAGGCCACCATGGTGCGGCAGCCATATAATCTCTCTTGCCTGAATTTACAAGGAAAACTGGGCCAGTGTTAACAACATCAACTGTCCTACAGATCTGGCTACTAGGGAATGCGAGCCCTGTCCACTCAGCTTGACTCACGAAATCTGGAATGCTGTGCCACATCGTAAATCACCACAGCAGCTGTACTGGATGGAAAGGAGATCCAGATTTTACAGCATATGAAGACTTAACAGTTGCGTTCCACTGTCAGGTTCATTCGTGCTACCCACCAGCACTAGATGATTTTGTTCCTGATGTCTTCCAGCTTCTTCAGGATTTCACCTGGAGTTCGGTCAAGCTCATCAGCAATCTTCCTCTGCATATCAGCTGGGAGGGATGGAAACTGCTCACAAAGATCGCCATCAATCACATCCTGTAACAAACGAAAAACTACTTCAGCATAAAAGAGAAAAAGGTGATCTTAAAACTGCATTTACACTTCAGTTGAAAATGGAAGCATTAATAATTTTATGCAGTTACAGAAGTAGCTTTGCTGCTAGTGAATCACAGAATAGATATTCTATCTCTATGCTAGAGTCACCAATGTATTCCCTTGCGTCGGGGTGGTCGCCCATGCCTAAATTGTGCGTGCAGGTAGTTCTGACCAGCAATTCACCATGGTAGTTGTACTGTTCTACTCCTGCTACTCCTTGCCACTCGCAGCTGATAATGTTGTGATGATTTAGCATGTCCTGCTATATAACTCTTTAGAAGATAATGACAGCTCTATGTTTAATCTAGGTGTATTTAAGATATTAGCAAAGTTTGGAGATGAGTAACACAGGTCAATTGCTTCTGTGCTTTATCCTAAAGAATATTCTGAAAACTGAGTATTCAAATTGAGGTGACATACCAATATTCAAACCTTTGTTGGTTCCTATCCTAGGGTCATAGGTAGCCTTGCCTCAAGGTTTTCTTCTTGGTTCTTACTGTATAGTATTTTTTTTCTTACTTACTGATTTGCCCTGATCACTACACTAGCACAAGACCAGGCGTATCTCTCAGATATGAATCATACAAATAGATGCATGATTTTGTTATTTTCCCTTCAGTTTCACTCTACTACTACAGGTATTACATTGATTGCTATGGGGTTTATACTTCATCTGTACTACTTTGGTTCAGTTACTACTGGTCAAATATATGTTCATATTTTCCCTACTATCACATTCAGAATCAACAAACGTTTACATATTTCAAATCTTACATAGAACTCTATAACCATGGATTTTCTTAACTCCATTTCTTTGACCTTGCAAGGGACAGAGGAATATAGAATATTGAAGTGCTCTGGCGCTAACAAGCTGATTTCGGCAGCAACTTAAATGCTGATTGGTACAGTGTGCTTGAATATATTAGCTTGGTTGGTTCTATGGGGTTTATACTTCATCTGTACTAGCTTAGTTCAGTTGGAGAAAAATCAGACTCTACATAAAGAAACTGGTCAAATATTGGCATGTTCATATTTTCCATACTATCATATTTGGGATCATCAAAGGTTTGAATATTTCAAATCTTGCATAGAACTCTATAACCATGGATTTTCTTAATTTCATTTGTTTGACCTTGCAAGGGACAGAGTAATACAGAATATTGAAGTGTTGTGGTGCTAACGACCTGATTTCGTCAGAAGCTTAAATGCTGGTTGGCACTGTGTACTTGAAATGCCCATTCAGATCATACATACATAAATTTTTACACTTAAAAAATACATGATTATTGGGAGATGAATAGCATGTTCTTTTCAGATTGCAATGACCGACTTATTTTTTCACAGCGGTGAGGAAAGAACAGATTTGAAATGATAGTAGTTCTGATTAGGTTAAAATGGTGTTTGCCTAAATGTGCAGTGGATATCATCACAACAAAATTAGCAATGTTTTTGTTTGTTCCACACATGTATTTTCTATTTAACGGTTCAATTCCCCACCGCAACAGGCAGGGCACATCTAGTAATACATGATTTGATGAACCAATGGAAATACAGTTAATGCCAGCCTACATATAGATGTTCTATCCTATGAAGTGGTAAATGTTCTATTAGTGAAATGACTTATAATGTGATCAATGAGATGGCTGGTTCAGATTTTCTTCTTGTGGTTCTTGCTAAACAAAATAATCCATACAAGATCAATGATTTATACTGTGACTCTAGAAGCGAACAGTTTGCCTGGTGAACATGATTATATTCAGGATGATAGTCACAACTGACAACAGTAAGTTTGTTCTCACACAACTTGTAGGCACTCAAACACCTCAATTATCAACCAAAGTGACTATGGAGAATTTTCATTTCTTTTCATGATTGTTTGAAATACAAACACCACTAATTAACAAAACCTGAATTACTACGAACAGAATAGATGTGATGACATGCTAAACAGAATAAAAAATATAAGTAGAATTTACCTTCACTGAAAAATAAGCAGATCGGTAGGCCATGTGATCTCTTCCACATAATGGTGGATGCTCCTGGCGGAGATGCATCTCCAAGTGAGAGAAGAAGTCAACATCTTCCCTGGAGGTGAACGCAAGCAGTGCTCCCACGCTACCCATTACAGTTCCATAAATAAGACATTCACCTCCACCAGGTATTAAAGATGCCTTCTGCAAACATGTGACAACATCACCAACATGAAACTGCACGATCTCCTCCACTTTGTTCGGAGCACCATTTAACTTCCCTTGCTCCCATTTAATCTTGCCTCCAGTTGGGTCTTCTTCAATCTCATCTGAGAGATCCTGGGGAAGACGAGCAAAGTATATGTTCCCAAACTTGTCAGCTCCTGCCATAGTGTCGAAATCAATGTGATTTGCTGCTGTTAACCATCTGGGAACACTGTCATCAGCGAAGATATATAGCTGGTTTTCGTCCCGTCTGTACTTGCAATAATGAAATGACTGCATAGGGATGGAGATGACATGACAAAACAATAATTAGAAATATGTCCAAGAAATGAAGTCTGGTAAATGATATACTAGGTCTATGCCATTAACTGAATCAGAACAGTCACAGATAATTAACAGCGTAGGCATATCTTACGCAAGAGTAGGATAACTGAAATCTGTTTTGAAGAATAAGAAATCTACCTGAAACTCTTCAAAACAAAACAAACAAAAAAGGCCTATGAGATAGATGGTGTGTATCCACACTAGAATATCCATCCTCTACCCCACTCTAAAAATCGGACATAAATCAACCCAATCTGCAAATGATATATCATGAACTTTTCGCTCACTTTTTAAATTTAGGCGATGTAGTTTATATTGTGCAAAACTTAAATTGACAGCTTATCTTCTTGGCTATACATGAACAGACATTGAGAGCATAGACATTGTGCAAAGCTTGTGAATGTAGTTTATTAAACACACATAGACATTGAGAGCATACCTCTTGCATGTCACCAACATAGATCCTATCACGGTAAGTATGAATAGACACTATCGTCCTCGGAAAAAGCTTGTTTTCACATTTTCTGAGCAACTTTCTCTTCCCAAGATCATATAATCTGAGGACTGAACCAACACCTGCAAGCAAACGTCCCTGGAACTGGCACAAAGAAAGAGGCACTTCCTCCACTTGTGTTTTGTGAAGAAGTTCAAGTGATCTCCCTTCATTCACAAACTTGTATATGTGGATGAACCCAGAAGCAAGGCTTCTCTTTGGCCAGAACTGCAACCCCTTGGTAGTACCAACAGCCAGAAGAGTACCATACTCCTTATCATGGAAATTCACAGTGCAAATACTGACCGCCGCCTCATTGTCCTGCAATTCCAGCAGACAAGTTGTGTCCTTGCTCCTTGGATCAAGAATTCTAATGCAGGAAACCCACTTCTCTGATTCTGCTTTCGGGTAACCATATTGTTCATCAGGAAGTGTGTTACTATCCTCAGCACCATCTTCTTGACCATCCCCATTCTCCATTTGATCCCCATTACCATTTCCATTTTCAACCACACCAGCAGCCTCAAGGCACTCCTTCTTAGCAGCCTCTCGCTGTTCTGCGCTAAATGCACCCTTGTCACTCTCAATGATAGCAAGGTATTTCTTCTTTGGTAGAATCACAAATTTCCTCGGGGTGTAACGCAGGGGGATAGCTGTTTCATTGAATGTCTCTCCCAGACGTTCGATGGTAAAAATACGAAGAGCATCTCCAGCAACAGCAACAACACCTTCTGAGCACTGATCAGAAGAGAATGACGCAGCAGACTCAAGTGTATCGCAAGACAGTGGTGTCAAGAGAAAGTGACCTTGATGTATATAGCCAAGCCAGGGACGGCTGGACAGGCAAAGCATTGCTTGTCGGTGGCTAACTATGCAGGGAAACAGCTTCGGGGGTCTCAGACCAAGGAATCGAGACCGTGTGTCTGATAGCTGACCAGTGACCATGTCAACATTGGTTCGAAAAAGGACACCATTCTGCAAACCAGCATTAAGGAAAAGGTTGGCTGGATAATCTGCGCCATCTTCACCACCAACGGATGCCTGTACTTCTAGGAACAGGAGAGACTCCGGTGCCGAAGATACACTTTGTACACTCAGAGGCTGCAAGCAGTCATCGGGGTCCAGGGAGAGTATTCGGATGGTATTATCATAGGAACCAACTGCGAGAAAACGGGACCTTTGCCTCCCCTCGGGAACAGGAGCAATGGCCAGGCACGCAACATCACCAGACATGTCCTGTTTCTCCACCTCCATGAGCTGACCTGTCATGTCCATCTCAAAATAGATGAGCTCTCCACCACTAAGGGCAATTACCACCTGTAGCCGGTTGGATCCAACCTTAGTGATAGTTTTCTTTCCAGGAGTCCTCCACTCATTGACACGGCCATCCTCTCTAATATGCCTGATTCCGTTTGGGTGGACCTGCATGAGAGAGTCCTCGCCAAGAAGCGAAACTGCAAGTGAGTGAGTGGTGTCTAAAAACTGGCTGTCGCTGACTTCTTCAATGGTCTCACCAATGGAGAGCACAAGTGTAACATTGGCGAAGGACACAACAATATAGGCGTCAAACATGTCACTGATATTCTTCTTCACAGTCCAAACAGCAATTGGTTCAGCAGGCAGCATCGATCGGGCCAACTCGCTGATGGCAAGGCCAGGTCTAAGGATGCGCATTGTGGAGCGTGAGCCACGGCCACAAGCTGTGTACACCTGGGGTGTTTCCTCATCGAATAGATTTGCAATACGCATGTCCATGATTGGCATGAGGCTCTCTATCTCATCGATACGGGCGAGGTTCTTGAGTGCCCTTGGCTGGAAGAATACTGGCTGGAAACCCTCCTCTGTCTCCATCAGTGTCGCTGAGGAGGACTCAACATCCACATCCCGGCCAATATCACGGAATCGGTAAAGTGCGTGGTTGCCAAACTCAGAAGCAGCGAAGAGGAAACCTGACTTCAGCACACAGATAGCAGATGCCACAGGTATGGTGTCAAAATACTTGATCCTGAGCTCACTGACAGAATCACCATTGTGTTCCAGGTCAACCTTAAAGATATCACCATACTCAGTCTGTAGTAAGAAGAAGAACAAGCTCTTTTGCCTGTGTGTGGCAGCAGCAACAATGAGCACACCACGCTCAGACGGGAGATCAACACGGCGCGGAATGACTGCCCGCACCTCCGGGTGGCCCTGGTTCCGGTACAGGACGAAGTTGTCACAGCATACAAGAAGACCGCTGGGTCCATCACCACCACCAGGCACTGTCACTAGCAGATTAGCACCGTTGTCAATTGGCTCGGAGACCTTGCGCGAAACATGATTCAGCCCCAGATCGAGCTCGTAGAAGGTGAGGAGCTTCTGCACTTGGCGAAAAGCCTGCCCAGTAGGGTCACGGTCAGAGTCACCGTATTCAAGCTCGATTGCGCCAAAGACAGGGTTGTCGAATCCACAGTCGAGGGCCGTGAGGGCGAAGGTGAGCGTGTGGGACTTGTGCGCTTCGAGAGGGGACGAGATGGTGAGGCGGGCGGAGGCGTCGCGGTTGAGGACGTAGACGAGCTTCTGCTTCTCGAGGGCGGCGATGCAGAGCGCGCGGCCCTTGGGGTCGACGGAGAGGAGCTGGCCGGGCACGATGCGGCGGCAGCCGGACTTGCCGAAGGTCTCCTGGTGGACCTTGTCGAAGCGGTTGCGATCGGGGGAGTACTCGAGGATGACGAGCCGGCCGGAGTCGGAGCCGACGACGAGGTAGTCCTTGGTGGCCCCCGTGAGGCGGAACTGGGCGAGCGAGCGGATGGAGCCGAAGACGTCGACGGAGAGGAGCGTGCGGAGGCGGCCCGTCTCCGGGTCCGGGCGGAGAAGGTCGAGCGTGCCGCCGCGGGCGACGGCGATCTCCTGCGTGGAGGACCCGGCGGCGTTCGTCTTCTTCGAGTCCCGGCCGCTGAAGCTGCCGATGACGGCGCACACGGCGCCCGTCGGACGCTGCAGCGTCAGGCTGTAGAGGTACATGGCGGGGCCTCCTCCTCCGGCGACGGCGGCGGCGGCGATAGAAGGGGCGAGAGATCTAGGGTTTTAGGAGTGGCGGTGAGAGCGGGCCGGGATGGGAGAAGAGTTATTTTATTTTTTTTGGCTCTGGGATGGGAGAAAGAGTTCAATTGCATTTGGATGCCACCAGATTCAAGGGATATACGTGGAGCGTTGGATTGAATTGGATGCACGAGATCACACATGGCGGTTCTGGCTCCTCCTCCTGTACCATATGCAATCCGCACCCCAAATTGTTTCATTATTATTTGCCTTTCAATTTTAAATTGTCCTGTTCCATATTCGTATTTGTATTTGACAATAACCATATTTAAATCCCTATATGTTTTGAAAATATGAAAATAGATATAGAAATACAACTAAAGTAGATTCGCAAAAAAAAATACAACTAAAGTATATGATCTCCACCCAATTCGTGCCCACCCTAGTGGTGACCCGCTGCACGAACTTGCTCAGTCGTGCTAAAGATCCCTGGTAGCCAAAAATGGACATGCTAAGAGCAACTCCAACAACCGTCCTAAAATTCTGCGTGCTAAAATTGCTTTGCAGCGCGTGTGATTCATGTTTAGCGTGCGCAAAAAGTGCCCCCCATCAGCCGCGCTAAAATGCAGCACGCAACGCCGACGCCAACAGTTCTCACAATGAGCACATAATGCACAAGATTAAACAAACCCAAATAAATTCAACAATAAATTGTCTACTTATTATCACAACACAACCTATTGTTCAACAATAAATACAAACAATTGTTAAACAACAAATAAATAATAGTACAACAAATACAACAATTGTTAAGCAACAAATAAATGAATAGTACAACAAATACAACAATTGTTCAACAAATACAACAAATCACTCAAATCACTATTGTTTGCCTTTCCATTTCCACCACTCCTCTACAAGCACACAACTAAAATACACTCTACTTCATCTACCAAAACTAAAATAGATACTAGAGAACAAATGGAGCGGGCGGCAGAAACACACCTTGCGGCGATATGTCGAGCACCTTGCGTGCGCCAAGTCGCATTGCGGCTTGAGAAAGACATGGTGGTCAGCGCGGCGCCGCAGCTGTGCAGTGCGGCGCCACCGAACTGGCCGAGGTGCGGCGGCTAGAAAAAAAGGCAGTGGCGGCGAGCTCGGGGAAGGGGCGGCGAGGCGCTGCGGCGGCAGATCTCCAGTAGTGGCGGCGAGCTCAGGGAAGGGGCGCGAAGAGGAGCGCAGCTGGTGGCGAATCGAAGCGCCGACGGTGGGCGGAATAGGAGGGCTTGGGGGAAACTTCAGCTGCGTAGTTGGTCTTCGCGCGCGACGCAGAGCAATAGCGGCAGATTTTGTTTACGCGCTCGCAACTATAAAGCTGCTGCTGGAGGAGGAAAAACGGCTGCGCGCGCATTATATTAGCGGTAATGTTTAGTGCGACGCGTTTTAGCGCGGCTATTGGAGTTGCTCTAACACTCTACATCCTCTCCCCAATCGTTCCCGATTCAGCGACTCATGCCCTGACTCAATTTTAACAAGTGTCGTGAGCTTTGGTACATTGATGGCAAATTGGCAATGACTTCAAAGCAGTGCAATACTAGTTACAAACACGCAGTAGATATTTTAAAATTTCTTCCTAAATGTCCGTTCGAGGGTTACTGATACACATCGGCCTATGTTCGGCAAGACAATTAGTGATACCGTAATATCGAGAGGGCCCAAGAGTATTTCTCCATAGTTGGAGGTGCACCACTCTTGGACTACCTTGTTCCCTATCATAGGTTTTCAACATATCTGAAAGACTACTGTTATTAAAACCTCGTGACAGGTGAAGTTTGGTGACTGCTACAAGAAAAGTGATATCCTTGTGGTCAAAGGACAAAGTAATACAACAATAATAACATATACCAACAACTAAATGATGATGCAGGAGATGAGTATTTTTTTTAGTAGATTATGTGACTTGGGTCGATTCAGCATCCTTTTTCAGGCAATAATATGCTCTCATTGTAAAGATTATGAAAAATTTGCATTACGGAATTTAGTTCTTTTTAAAGATTAAGAAAAATTTGGAAAAAGCTTGAAATTTTTTTATTGTTCCCAAGGAACTTCCTATGAGAGTTGGCCATTGATACATTGTATAAACATAACCTTGATTAGTTAACCTATTTCTTTTACTTATTTTAAATTGTAAATAAAAATATAAAATTTGAGCTCTTAGTGTTCTAAGTTCAAATGTATATTTCAGTATAAAAAACTGCTTTAAGTATACTTAAATCGTATAAATGGGGTAAATAGGGGTTCTCATGGTGCTGTACAACAAGGATAACATTTTTTTTAAAGTGTGAACATTTTTTTCATAGTCATGATTTTTTTTTGAAAACCCATAAACATTTTTATAAAATCATGAACAAACTTTAGAAACATAATCATATTTCAAAAATCATGAACAATTTATCAAATACTTAACCTTTTTAGAAAAAAGGAAAAATAAAATATAACAGAAAAATAAAAAGAGAAAAAAATGAAAACAGAAAAACAAACAATAAAGCAAAATGGGCCTGCCCATTGGCGCTGCCACAGCACGGGCGGCATATAGCATTAGCGACGTCAGAAATGATGTTGTCACGCCAAAGAAAAGAAAAAACATACCACTGAAAAAGAAAAGAAAAAGGAGAAAAAAAGGATGATGTTGGCAATGTCTGAAGAATTAGATGCCACCGCTCAGAAAACGAAAGGAAAAAAAAAATCTGAAGTCACATTTGTATCCTAGATCCATAGCATATGCCACTGAATGATCCGATGCCATTTTTCAGACTGCGAAAGGCTCGCAGTTCTTTCTTCAGAGGCCGTATCTGAATTCTGCCTCTCATTCAGTTCAATGCCCAGGGCCAGAACGTTAACGAGAGCAGATCCAGGCAACTGTTTTTAACAACCAACATGTTTGCCTATCCCATTGCACGCACACAAACAGGAAAAGCATATTGCAAGTCTAAAATTCAACTTACATCGACCTCTGAAACTCATCCAACTTGTCTAGTTTCTTTTCTAAAGTGCAAAGCTAAAAGAAAGGCTGATAATTTTATGCAAACCCAGAACAAGCTCTACACAGTTTCTGAAGGATTGCCGAGTTTACAGCGGTTCTTATGGTTCCCCTCCCCTCCCCGACTACACTACCCTACAGGTCAGTCTTCAAAGCTCATACGGAAGCAGCAGGAAAAGGAAACTAGAAGGTCAATCAAGCGCAGAGTCTGCCCATCACTGGTTTACAATAGGGAAAATCATATGTACAAGCAGGTAGACCGGTGGCATGACGACGTTGACTATGTGATCATCACCAGGGACCGGTCAATGTTCTTCGCAAGCATTGCCTCTTCTTCCGTCCAAACTGATCCTTCGCCATTTCAGGTGCCTGTTAGCAGTCAAATAAATTTCCTGTCATAACAAGAATTTGAATTTCTGAAATTTTGTGAAATAGCAGATTTCAATGTGCGACAACTTTTAAAAGGAAATTGTTCCTGGCTGATATCAACAGAGTGCAGCAATTTCTTTTGAGAAAAGATCCATATGTCATAAGTTAATTCATTTTCATGAAAATTAAGTACGCAAACTTTGCAAAGCATGGCATATGAAGATAGACATTGCACTTTCAAATTAATATGTACAGTTTAAATCACCTTTTTCTTTTCCAGATAACTTATCAAAGTTGGAGACTCCCAAGTGTATTTTTTCAATGCAAGATTAGTTGATACATTTCAGTGTTCTAATAGTTTGAACAATATAAAACATCCACCATGTAACTTAAGTACCCATTGATGTGACATGGTGATGAGGAATACCTCTTTAAAATTTTCTTCCTCTTTTAACCCAACATTTGTGTAATTATTCTGCAATTTACTTGATTTCAGAACTTCTAAAATTCTAACAAGGTACCCCGTTTGGATTAAAACTTCTAGAGATCAAAGTTAAATCATAGAAAATCACATGCCACTCATTTCATTTTGACTCTGAATTAAGTGATTTTTAACCTTAAATTCGTCAATTATATTCTAAACAATAACTTAGTTGCAAAACATTTTGTGAAGTTCTAGAACAATATTGACATGGAAACTAGAGTTTATACTTCAGAAAGTTTTGGGATTCTCTTTACGGAAAAATAAAACCTGCAACTATTGATGTTATAAGAGCATGCTTAGCACTCCAGCATCTAACTCAACCTTCCGGTAAAATTGAATGTACCAAATAATAAGCTGAAATTCTTGTATTGTTCTAGCAAAGGGGACAGAATACCATACTGATGTATACAAAGAAATAGGAAAGTTTGGTATCGACAAAAGACAATTAATTACCTCGTTTTTCTGCATTTCCATAATCTCTGCCTGCATGATGGTGAAAAAAAGAGGATCAGTACTCCGTACTTGATAGAAGAACTCATTTCCATTACATCTGTTTGTGCATCATACAGCACTATTTTATTCACCGAGATGTTTGGTAGTCATAACATTGTCTAATATATACTAGGAACATAGGAGCAGTACAAGTTACAACAATATGAATTATGAGCATGATATCCTGTCTATTGCTATTGTGACAAATGTATACCAAATAGTGCTGCATGATGCGCAAACAGATGCTACATTCTTGACATAACCAAAAATGGATGGGGTGAAATTAGATGAAACAGTTCTGAATATTAGACTATATAAATCACTTGAAAATTTATAACTATTGCAAAATAAATAATCACGAAGCTAAAACATCAAAAGGTTAATGCAGGAGAGTGTTAATGTTTCACACTTGGGTTCAAATGTTGAAAAATGGTGGGCATTATCCTTTGTTTCTGAAAAACAGAGGCTGTACCAAAGATACTGGAACAGATCATAGTGAATGCTTCACCTCAACTCTCTGAAGCCAACATCATGGACGAAATAAGCAAGGCAGTTAAAGTGGGGCCTACTAGCTGAAACTATCCACTTCGGAGTGTCTTGCTATAAATCCTCCTTTACACAAAATGCACGGAAGTAGTACATTTAACATGCCCAGTACCAGAGTTTGTAGAAAAGTTACCTGTTTTCTCACCAGCTCCTCGTTCATGTCCTTGAGTTTCTGAACTTCAGCTTCCAACTCCATTGTATAAGCCTATGCAGATAAGGAAATTGTTACCAAAACAGGAAAGTTCAGCAGATGTTTGCTCCCAAGGAACAGGGAAAGTCAAGACTGCATGGAGCAATGAGTCAGCTAACTGGCTGAGCTACTATCTGAAATGATGATATTTCTATACATGATCATATTTTCAGCTCGACATGGCTTCAGGAGAAAGTACAGATGCATGGATTGAGTAGGAAATGTCAAGACCTGCTTGCGGGCGCGGGACCTCGCTGCGGACTCCCTGTTCTTGATCATCCTCCTCTGCCTCCTCTCCACCACCTTCTCCACTCCGCCACCAGTCCTCCTCCCCCTCACAATCCCCTCAAACGAGTAAGGCATTGGCTCTGACGGCGATGACAGATCCTCGCTCCCTTTGCTGCCAGAATCAACCGGGTTGACCGCAGTTTGCACGGCCACGGGGCCGCCTCCCATACCCACTGCCCTCGGCATGAGGCCATTGCCCAAGGCCAGATCCCCCATGACGACCGGCGGGAACACCAGCGGCGCCGCACCGCCGTCGTTGGCGCCCGGGAAGTTGCCGTAGAAGGAAGCGGATTTAGGGGCAACAGGGACCGGGCGCGGCTGCATGGGCGGGGGCGGGACAGGAGCGGTGGGGATCTCCCGCACCACGCCGGCTTTGACCAAGAACTCCTCCAGGGTCATCTCCCCGAGCGTCGCCTGCCGATGGGGCTGCGGCTCGCCACCGTCCGGCACTACCGGGAGCGGGTCGTCGCGCACGAGGTTGCGCCACACCTCATCGACCGTCTTGGCGCTGAGGGTGCGGGGAAGAGTGAGAGAGCCCTGACCCTGCAGCGACGTAGGCGGCGCGCCCGCGCCGGGCCCCGCGCCCGAGGCAGAGGCGGAAGCCATGGCCTGGCTCTCCTCCGCGGTCCAGATGCTCCGTAGCAGCTCGTCCATGTTCATGGAGCTGAAGTCCTTGCCGAGGCCGCTGCCCCCCGCGCCGGCGCCCCCGCCGAGCGTGCTCTGGAACTCCTCGAACGTCAGCGAGTAGACCGACCCCTGCCTCGCCAGCGGCGTGGACCCATCCGCCGGCGGCCTGCGCTCCGAGGACGACCCGCCGTTGTTGTTCCTGAACTCCATGTATGATCCCCTCACCACCTGTCCCCCGTCAGCATCAAACGCGCACGGACACCAGGGGGAGAATTCGCAGCAAAGGCCCTCAAATCGCAGCGAGTCACATGCGTTTCTTGGAAAGGCTAGAGGAAGAGGAGAGAGAGAGAGAGTGGTGGGTGAGAGGCGAGGCGAGTGGCGAGAGTGAGACTTGAGGACGACGACGGCGACGACGAGTTTGGTGTGCTGTGGTGCGGTGTGGGTGCGGGTGCGGGAGATGTGGGTAGCGGCGCAGAGGATCCTGGTCGTCGTGGGCAGCGCAGTGGTGCGGGCGGGCGGGAGCGCTCCGGCCCGGTGGTTGATACGTGGCGGGCTCTCGAGGCGGAGACTACCTCGACGGGGACCTTTGGGCCAATCAGCGCGCAACGCGTGGAGGCGCTGGCTCCGTTAGTTACTTCCATAGTTCCATGGCGGCTTCCGGACAAAAATATCCCCGCAGGGCCAGGGCGGCTCTGGCTCATCAGTCGTAGGGGCCGACGCGCAGTCTACGCTGTTGGGGCTTTCGGTGTGGTGGTGGTTGGTGTCTCCCTTCACCGTGGGCCGACCTGCCGGGTCGTGTACAGCAAAAATGAAGGGTCTTGTTCTTTACAAAATAGAGGTTTTTATAGTTCAATGTTTGACACATTTTCATCAAACCATTTGACTTGTAAGTACACAGAGAAGATTTTCCAATAAAACCGGAATTTTTTACAATTACTATATAAGTAGGTGAACGCAAATGATGAAAGCTATAAAAGTAACTATTGTGGTTCTAAACTCTAAACCCTAATACATTAGAAGCGAAATAGCCCGGGAGCATACCAGACATAGCTCGTCGTGTGATACAGTTGATAGAGTCGTGGAAGCCACTCATCGAGCCCAAGTCCCGCCTCTCCTCGTGGTCGGTGTTGCTAGAATAGAACCCTCATGGTTCACGTGCCGACCGGCCTCCCGGACGGGGTGGTTGGCCCCTTTATGGCAACTTCGCGTAAGCAAAACCGCCGGCTCGGTGAGAAAAATGTGGCCGCTCAGTGTACATTTTTCTTTCGTAGAAGAATGATGTATGTCCTTTGGACGTCTCGCGAAGCGATTAGATAGACGTATCTCCAATGCGCGAAACTAAATTGTCTTGAGGTGGCATCTTCATGTCTCGACAATATTCGTGAGCAAACCGCTATCCGGATAGTGTTTGGGCGGTAATGCCATGTCAACTCTAGGAGCTTCTTTTGTTCAATTTCTGTAAAGAACAATGGCACATTTTATTAATTATTTTCACTTCTCGCTACTCCCCACCCATAAATAGTATGCCATATTTTAATTTGGTAAGACAAGACTTTGACAAATAATTACTCACTTAATATGTGGTATGTGTGATACAAAATCACAATCATAAGTATGTTTGAATACGAATTCATGTGACATAAATAAAATAGTAATACCATAAACATGGTAAATGTATTGTCTTTACAAATCAAAATATTATGGGACTGGCGGAGTGCTCCTACCATTAACACAACTCCTATAAAATTTCCTTTTTACTTTCTTCAAACACAAACTGCATATAAAACCAAAATTCTGGACAGATGTTCAATATATCAATATTTTTTTAATAATTACTACCTCCATTTCAGAATGTAAGCCTTTCCCCGTTTTATAATGTAAGCCTTTTTACCAAAAAAAAAACAGCTTGCTAAAAAAAATTACATTGTGAAGCGGAGGTAGTAATAGATAAGGAAATTAACTCATCGATTGATATAGAGAGACATATTGATACGCTCCTTTAAGTTTGTTCCACGATGGTTACATATATGTGATGAAATCAACTTGATTAGTAATTGTCTTGATCCATGGACGACTCGTGGGGATAGCATGTCGATCGATCACACATGGGTTAACTTTAGATGGCAATATGATATGAGTATGCCCTCATGTGCAATCACACAATATCAAAGGTGGTTCCACCGAACATGATCTGAGTTGATAATTTATGAAGCTAGTGAGAGACAGCATTGCTAGTTGCTTCTTAGGCCTAGTAGTTTTATTTTTGATCTGCTTGTTAGAGGTTTTTCTCATCACCTTGTATCAGTTTGGCCGTGTGGCTTTATTTATAAAGCAGGACGAAAGCCTATTTCAAGGAGAGAGACAGCATTGCTCTTGTAAATGACTTGTCCCCATCGTCCTCAAAATAGACTATGTCGAGTCCCAAGTCTCAACAGTGACTCTGAGGCGTTTGGACATGTGGTTATTGACTTATTGAGGACTGCATGGATGACGCAGGTCGTGCTGGTGTCACCATGGTTCCAATAGCATGACAACGTCCTCTTGATCTACTGGGTCCTATTCTGAAGCAAATCATGGGACGTCCAGCCAACTTCCATGTGATTTCCCAATCAACGATCACATCCCAAAGACCTCACTCTACGCTCTAATAAACTCGATCTATGCACGTGGGGTGATTAAATCGGTCCCTTTGAGCAGGACCCGTCACACCGACACCATGGATCTTGGAAGCAAAAGCCAAAAGTAAGAGCGATAGTAATTAGTACTACTGGACCTCGACCAAGGCCCCCCCGTGTCGCTCCCGCGAGCGACCGGGGGCCCTTCGCGCCGCCGGACCTTCTCCCCCCACCTTCACGCCCTCTCCCCCTCGCCACCGCCAGAGCACGCTGTCCGGGCAACATCGGCGGCGGCGGAGCCTTCTTCCCTGTTGCTCTGCGCGGGGAAGCAGCGGCGCGGCAGCGGTGTGGAGGCTGCACGGGGACCTCTCGGCGACGACCTCTCGCGGCGCCGGTGAGCCGTGTCGGTGGTGTGTTGGGCCTGTGGCGACGGTGGAGCCAGGTGCTGCGCGAGGGTGGCGGCAGCGGCATGCCTTGGTGGCGGCCTAGGCTGTGCAACCCAGATCTGGCCCATTCGGGCCGGATCTAGGCTTCTAGGTTTTGTGCTGCTGCGGTGGTGTGGCTTTGGCCTGCCTCCTAGCTGCGGCTAGACACCAGATCCAGGCCAGGCAGCCCAGATCCAGTGGCCGCCGACGTTCCCCTGCCATGGCTCGTCACACCCCGCTCCCGATCCTCAGCGGGGTCTAGACCAGGCAAGTCTAGACCTGGTGCTGGCTTCCCTCATTAAGTCGCCGGCGTTCCGTTGGGCATCTCTCCGGCGAGTGGCGCGGTGTTCCTCAGACCAGCAGCGGTCCGGCCTTCCCGGGTGAGCACGGTGGTGGTGGTGGTGCTGCTACTTGGCGGTAGGGATCGACGATGGCGGTTGATCTCCGAGTGGACGGAGAAGTAGCAGCTAGTGTGAGGGTTGTCGTGGACGACGGTTCCCTGTTGCAGTACGATGGCGGGGATTCATGGGCCCCTATGGGCTCGGTCGGCCAAGGTGGGTCTGGTTTGCCTCCGCGGTCGTATCCGGTCGACTACCGCCTTCCGGTGGTGGAGGTTGTTCCCTCCCACGCGTTGTTGTCCTGACAACCACCGCCAAGTTTCCCTCTTCTTTGTCTTTCTGGCCCTGCTGCGTGTGTCTCGTGAGACGGCGGTGGTGGCTGCACGACCGTGTTGGCGTGCGTTGGCGGGTGGCGAGCATGATGGAGCATGACGAAGCATTCGGGAGTGTGGTTTTTTTGAGGTGTCAGGAGAAATCCTTGTCATCTTGACACCGACGCGGTGACGCCTGCGGGTGCCATCGTCCTTCCTGAAGGGCGTCGGGAGTACCTCTTCCCCACTTCCCGGAGCATACCGGGGGAAACCCTAGGACCTGTCCGGGCAACAACGTCGTCATCGTCGCCTACCTTCTTGGAGGTGTTGCTTGGTGCGCGGCGCTTCAGAGTGCTAGGCATGTGGTGGAACTTAGATGGAGGACGCAACGGTCGCGAGTCATCTTCGTTTTCGTCAAGCCACTGTTGTCGGCTTTGTTTTCTCTTCTTTTTTCTTTTTCTTTTTCTTTGTTGTTTCCTTTGTGCGTTGTGCTGTCTAGCCCAGCAGTGGTCTCACCCCGTGGTTGCTATATTTATATAGCTAGGCGTATGCCTGTTTCGAGGAGGTAACTAGTACTACTAGGGATATGGCCATCCATATATAGGACACATTCCATATGGGTCGTGAGATGTCTTTGTATTTTGTTTTCGGTGTTTAGCACTCCACTAATAATTAAATAAAAGCATTTCCCTTATGAGAAAACAAAAGCATTGCCTGATGTCAGAAAAAATAATCTGAAAACTTTCATCACCTATTAGCGGCACTGCATTATCGGCTTGTTTGCACCGGGGCATCACGAACTCTGCTATTCGTTATCATGAATTGTCAACTACACCTCTCCCATGTCATATCATGGTTCATGGACATGTGATTTGCTTGTCAAGAAAGAACAATCTAGAAGCGCCATGGAAGCTGAAGATTCGAGAGAGAGTGAATTGATAATGTATTGATGTAATTTCTCATACCCGCTCCGATCCATGATAAGTGTAAATGGAACTACAATTATGCAATTCTTGGTATCATGTTCTAGCTAGCTAAACAGGAGCAAGTAACCCTTAGCATTTTCCTGAAGACATTGAGTACGACTTAGAAGCCATTACAAGTCGATGTTTACTTAAATTTGGAGTGGCGAGACATCAAGATTGACAAGTCATGATAGTTATCTTGTTGTCAATGAGAATTGTCATTTCATACTCAAAGAACAATCTATAAGAACAAGGGGCACGTCACCTACTATCTCCAGCCTTCATGAGACACTCGATATCAAGCTTCGAGTTCTGAATGTGATGATGTGTTAAATACATTGTAAGTAGATCAAACTCTCAGCTTGAGGATGGTTACTTCGTTAGGATTAATTTGGTGAGCCAACATGGATCGAGGTTAGGAGGGTGGTTGTATGACCATATCCTAGGTCTAATGCCATGTTTGTCTCTTGAATGCGGATTATCTTTTTCATTGATGCCAGTGTCCTCTTTGAAAATAACGATCTTCCATCCAATGTTTGTCAACTTTGAACCTCGTCGACTTTGGAATTTTGAGTAGCTCTAGCGGACTTCCTAAAAGTCAAGCCCGATCTAAAACCGGTTTGCTAGGCCCTCCAAAGTATTTAGAATCTATGGAGGTGGTGTGCAAAATTAGACTCCTAAACTATGTATCTAAACTTATATAGTTTACATTTAGCATATTTAATTATATAATATCCATTTAACACAAGTTCAAACAACAATTCAAGATCCATTCGCTACAAGTTTAAATTAACAAGCATCATAGCTCACACAACAACTCAAATACCATGACACGAGTTCAAATAACGGTGTGGTCATCCCCGGCCACCCAGCCCTTCTGCTCCTGGTGGACATCACCATCTTCGATAACTTGCTCCATCCTCCACTTGTATCCTGTCCTAGAAAATTCCCTCTTCATCAAGATCCATGAGCAAGACGCCAATGAGGACGTCGACTGGCGTACCTAGAGAGGTCTAGGAATGTCCTCTCCAAATTTGCGGCGGCGCCATGGGCAAGAAAGGATCGGCGGCGGCATAGGATCATGGGCACGCGAGACAGCATGAGAGGAGACATAATTGCATGCAAGAGAAAAAAAAGCGTTCCATATAGGGACCCTAGATTTCTTCCATGTTTCCCAGTATTAGAGGTTGGAGTGTGTGTTTTACATGGTCGTCTAAACTTTTCCTGCTAAAGAGTTATATAAGTTAGAGTGATTTTTTTAGCACTCGAGTTTCTACACTCACGGTTTCTTTACTGCAGGATAGATGATTATAGGGAGTTAATTTGTCTTACTCGGTGTCGGTGTGCATGCATACCAGGTCCTGGTTCATTTGTGTGTACCCATCAGCATCGTCATTGAACTCGGTGTTTCAAAAGAAGAAAAGGAACGTGTGATTAATCTACTAGCGGAAACGGTAGACTTGGGGAAAATTTCTACGGGTTGGACTTATTACGCCTGTTTCCCACGCTCCATGATGTTGCTGTTAGTGTTAAGCTACCACGTGGACCCGTGGAGCGAGAGGCACGCAAGGCAACAAACTGGTTACGTCAAAGTATCTTATCCAAGCCGGCAGAGGTCCCACAAGATATTGTAAAGAATAGCATCCGAAGTCCCAGCGTGTGGAAAAGGTGCCCGATCGTGTGCACCACAACATTCAGAATGCCCCCCGATTGGAAATAAAATAACATTCAGAATGATCCACTACGCCAACCACCCTGGGTCATCAAAGGAAAAAAGAGCAAAGTGACAACTGACAATACTAAACCAAAAAAAGTTCAGTTCGTTTTACCGGAGATGGAAGCATGGATCAACGAGCCCTTAATGTCTTTTTTACTTCTCTCGTATTTTTATCTATTAGAGTTCTGGAGATAAGCGGAATTTGTTGTTTATCCAATACTTTCCAATCCTAAAAATACTCTTTCCCAAAAATATTCTACCTTAGAGTAGAGTTTTCAATCTATACAAAAATATGAAAGTTTTGTGGAGATATCTCGGGATTATTCCAAACAAACCCGGCGTGATAAACAGCCTACGAGGATTTGCGGGAATTAGAATAATCCCTTCTGATCCCTGCAAATAGACTAGCGAATACGAGAGAAGTAAACAAAGGACTAAAGGCTTGCATGTTGTCAAGATGTTGGCTAATGTTTTGAATCGTGCAAGTTTAAAAGGTTTCTTAGTTAGAGCATCTTTACCGGCACCCTCAAACTCAACCCCAAACAGGTTTTGGGTTGTGGCAACAAAAAAAAGACCCACACAAGCGCTCCCAACCGCTGCTGACAGATTGTTCCGCTCGCCAATTTGTCTGGCACCACTTACCGCCCCTTGCGTGCAAAAGTGGGTTGGGACTATCAACAGCATGCGCCGCGTAGGTTTGGCCGTGTGGGGCCGCTTGGTAGTGAGACGCTCGTGACGGCTCGCCTCTCGACGCCGGAGCGTCTCCGCCATCCAGCCTTCCCACCGCTCGCTTTCGTTTCCCACCGCTTCCTACCCTCATTCCCTGCCCTCTTCCTGCCTTCCCGCCCAAGTTCCCGCCCTTCCTATCGCCGGCTATATAAGGAGGGCGCCCATGGAGACGGCTCACCACACCATTCACCATGCCTCGCCACTGATTGGGCTCGGCTCTTAGCAGCCGCTCACAAACCATCGTAGCATGACATCGACCCTAGACAAAAAACGCATGTCCATGGCAAGACACCAACAGTGTCAGGCAGCAGCGCAGCTGTGCCACGAGACCGTGGAGGCAAAGGTGGCGGCGGCGAGGCCGAGATACCAGACCGACTTTTATGTCGGTAGCCCCAGTCTGCCCCCGGCGGGGATGGCAAGGGGATGCCGGACATATTGGTGGGTGGACCAATTTGCTGCAGTGGTTGGGGCGTCGATGCATACCCTTTTTTCGTGCCACAATCCCAAAGCCTGTTGGTGTGCGGGTTTTGGGGCTCCGGCAGAGATGATCTTACACCGTAGCTCTGCCCTCTTCATATGGCGGAGAGCATGTCCTGCATCGAAGACTACCAATGCACTTAGATATTCCTCTTGTTTGACACTCTGAAAAATAAGATAAAGCCTCGCATGTGCAGCAGATTGTTGCTTTAGCTGCAGGCCCGGCTCTAGGCCATGGCAAGGTTGTGCGGTGGCCAAGGGCCCAGGCCAGGAGGGGTCCAAGATTTTTTATGCGCTAGGAGCGGCCCTTAGAGGCCCAGACAAATCGGCAAGTTGCGAGCAGCAGCAAGTCGCGATCGCGAGGCGGAGGAGATCGATCGATCGTGAATTTCAGGCGTTGCTGTCCACCGCGCATCTCCCTTCGCCTGTCTCATGACCCTCGCACGTGCTGAACTCTATGTCTCTCTTCCTCCCTCCGCCCGTCTCGAGACCCCAGGGCCTGCGAGACCCGTTCCAGGCGAGTCGCGAACTGCCGAATTCCAGGCGTCGCGGTCCGTCTCGATGCTCGCCATCGCCAGGCCCTGCTCTACTGCTCTCGCCGGCTGCCGCCTGTTTCATCTGCTCTCCAGGCGACCTGGCCCTGCTCTGCTGCTCTCCTTGGACAGGCCTTGCTCTGCTGCCCTCTGTAAGTTTACGCCTTAAATCCGTTCTTAATCCCTCATCTAATCCTTCTAATTAATCGCTCGAGTAGGGTTATAATTTTTAAGATTACAATTTGATGTAAATTCGTTCACATTAATATGTGATAGGTGTTACGATGGGGAAGCAATTGTCGGGTACTGCGAAAAAGAAGAAAAGAAAGAGAGAAAATCAGCTTATTGAAGCAATTGTCAGATTTTTTTAGGTATTAGCTAGCATGGAATAGTTGTTATGTTTTCCTATCATTTTTATTTTTTCTATCTAAATATTATAATGCTTTAGTGCTTGACAATTATTTATAGACATCTGAACTATGAACATGTGGTTATATGTTTTTAAATATTTTGCAAGTAAAATTGGTCCATATATTATCTATATATCCAGTTATACGTATATATATTGTTATTAGGAGCCCTTTTTGTCCACTTTGCCAAAGGACCGGAAAAATATAGAGCCGGCCCTGTTTAGCTGCCCATTCTATTGTCAAAGAACGTTTTGTTTTGTTTAGATGTGATTTAACATGTTGGTGGTACTTTGACTGACATAACCACGTGGAGTACATCAGTTACTGCCCATCAACCAACCAACCAACCAATCAATCAATCCGTGAAGTAGCCCGAGGAAACGGAAATGGGGATGACATCATCATACGGTAAAAACTTGCAAGTAAAAAATCTCCCGTTTTATTTGCATGTACATGAGTTACTACATTGCTTTGGATCTCGGGGTGGGGTGGGGTGGGGGACACGATACGGGTCACGAGAGAACCTCACCTGCAGGCTGAGGACGCCTTTTTTTTATCAGTACGTTTTGCTTTCTATCTGGACGTTGGAAAGCTGCCAACGTGACAAAGTCCTACAGTACACCTTATCTACTAGTCCAACTTTTCGTTTCTCCTCCTGAGGAAGCATCTGGTATCCGAGTGATCTCGCCCACGATCGAGGCGCCGGCCAAACATGGAGCCAAACCAACATGTTAAACCAGAGGAAAACCTACTGTTGCTGAAAGAAAAAACATAAGAGAGCAGCAGCAACAGTTCCAGCAAATAAAACAAGGATCACTGCATACACAGTACACACACAAACCTGAAGCACTACAGCAGAAGCAGAAACAACACCGACGCCAGTCCTACAAGGCCTGCCTGAAGCACAGGCACACAATGGCTAACCACTACTCCCTCCGTCTCCGTTTAGAAATATAAGATGTTTTAAATTTGTGAAGCTAATGTATCTAGACATCTTTTAGTGTATAGATTCATTTAAACATAAACACTAAAAGTTGTCTAGATACATTTACTTTACAAACCTAAAACATTTTATACTGTATTTCCAAACGGAGGGAGTACTAGCAAGGGTCAGGCTGCTCGTAGGGTCGTAGCGTAGCAGCGGCCGCCTAAATGATAGGGGAGGTCTCTACCACCACCATTATACGCTAACCGCTGGGCGAGGTATCAAAGCGGGGCACATGGGATGATCCTGGAGCATCTCGGCAGATCGCTCCTGCTTTCCTCGGTGGCTCCATTTTCTCCTGTCCCCCCTCCTCCTCCTCCTCCTCCTCCTCGGCAGATTCCAAACCAGCGCCTGCTGCAAAATCCATTCCGTGACAGACCGACAGCGCACGCACGTACATACGGTCCCCGTCGGATCTGCAGCGGGGTAATATTCTGGGAACGCGACGGGGGTTCAGTTTTACAGCCGAGGGAGAGGGACTGTCTGAATTTGTGCACCGACGAGACGAGTCTCTGAACTTCAACCAAGTCTCCGTGCTGCTAAAAGCCTGAAGGATTTACTTAGTTCCTGCGGATCCCTGAAACAAAATGAAGTGTTGTGTATCAAGAGCTAAAAACATGGCATTTTTATGCTTGGTTTTTCTGTCTAACATTGGAAGTGAAGTACTCCCTCCGATCCATAATAAGTGTCGCTCATTGTGTACTAAGCTAGTACAAACTTTGTACTACTTGAGCGACACTTATTATGGATCGGAGGGAGTAGCAAAAATTCAAGATAAGATCAGACTATCAGAGGTGAAACAACTGAAGTTGGTAAGCACCAGCAGATTGTCGCAACTACACTGATACATGACTGTATCTGAAGAACTTTTACTCAAAAGCATGTGGAGATAAGATGTAGGAATGACACCTTAGTTTCCTAAGATTGAAATGTGGTAAGACTAATGACTCCTTATTTGTTGGCAGTGTATGTTGGGTGTAGGCAATTTACAACCTCAACGACTCTAATACCGAGATGCACAGGCTACAGTGTTACCTCAACCAGAGGCGATTGGGCCACTCGCTTCAAATAATTTCCGAACAAATTATTTCCTTAGAGGTTCTACAGAGGTGACTAACCTACAGGACATGTTACAGCAAGTTCTATGGTAATCCTGGAAATTTGATGGATCATGTATTCATGTGCGATGATAAAAACTATTCACACACTAAACCAGGCGTCATATGAACTATCTGCAAACACCATTGGAGCATATAGCTAAACTGTTCTCCAGAAAAAGTGGGTATTGGCAATGTCATGGCTCTATATTATTCTGCCTGATGTAACAGAAAGAGCATGGCAATAGATGCTACTGCAACTGTGGCTTTAACAAAAACAGGACATCGGTATTGCTAGAATATTCATCAACAGAGACACCATGTACGTCAGGTATCATTGTGCAACTTACTCAGTAGTGGGATCCGTGATAGTACTAGAAAGCATGGCAAGTGAAGCAGCCACTAAGAGATCTCATCTGCCTGTTCTTTGTAGCATGTGGTGTCTTTTTGGCCTTCCTGGAAAGCTGTTCATCTTGGCTTACTGTTGCGGCATCACGCATCCCTTGTGCTTTTCTCTGAGCAGACCTCAGGGTGCTCAAAATCCTGTCCAGAGAAGATGATCGTTTCTTCTCGAGTTTCATCTGAGGTAATGGAAGTGTGGATGCACTCAATTCATCAAAGATCAATTGGACAGCAATAGAGAATATCAAAACAATGAATCATCTTACAGCAGATAATGCAAAAACCAATTCCACTGCGAACATTAAATACAGATATACTACAATATAAACTATTTAACAAAAAATATGACATGGGGCAACAGTTACAGATAGGCATGGTAAAGTTCATACGGGTCCCAATTTTTTTTTCCTAAAAGGAGGTAGGCTCAAAAAACTATTTTCAGTGAGCTATTTACTTGAGCTGCTGGATAAGTGTGCTTAATAAAGTTCTGTAAATAAATACTGATTAGAAGACTATCAGACAAAAAAAATGCTGAAAGCAATAGCTTTCCCAACAAGATGACCGATGCACTGTCTAGTTAGATTTGATACTTGCTTGCACTAAGCAGTTATTCTCTTGGAAAATGTTTCTCATATGCTTATTATGATGGAGGAAGAGGATGCTAATCCTAAGATGAGCAAGATTTTATCCTTTTCAGTAGTTGCGCTAGCTTAGTTCACTATGTGGATCCTGTGATCCTACATATGATATATATAACTTAGTAGTCTATTTAATAGGGATCTTAATTCTTACAAAGAAAAACAAACAGAAATAGAGTGAAGCACATACCACTAATTTCTGAATTGCAGCCTCAGCTTTGGCTTTTTGAAGATTCTCCCAAGCAGCAATTTTTGATTCTTCTCTCTCAACCCTTTTAACAATGTATAGAGCGATCAGCATTTCATGGTTTCATGGAATAAATTTACGTTGCAGATTCTTCAACAGCAGTAAAAGATTTGGATGTTCGCACATCATAAGAGATAAACAGGGCATGTTATATATTTTCAGAAGTTAAGTTTCAAGTACTACTTTAGGAACAATAAAGGTATGCCTGAACAAAGAGGCAGCATTTATAGTGAGCATTGGTCCCTTACTTTGATATGTATGCTGCTTCAGCTGATTTCCAGGAAGGAGATTTAGAGTCCACTGTCTTTTTATTCCACTCTAAGATATTTGCTGAATTCTTGTTAGAGGCTTGTGTTACATGTTTCTTGGACCATCTGGTAAGAGTCACTCGGTCATCCATCTGCACGTCTCTGATCTCAAGATCAGAGATACAGCTTTCCCTCTCTTTGGCTTGTTGCATCGAGAATGAACGGACAAATGAAGGCCTGGTGCTGGGCGAAGAGGACCTACTTAGCTCTGGACTAGTTTGAGTTGCAGTATCCTTCCTTGAAATAGGGATTTTAATGGGGGCTGAATCTTCTGAGGACTCAATCTGTTCGTCTGATATGAAACGGAATAAAAAAGGATCAGCAGACGATTTATTAATTTTCATTACATACAATAAATCATATGATTGACTTTCTATGATATTCAGCTGAGAAATGTAACAATTATGATCAATTATCAAGATACCAAATGCCCAAAACTACCGATTGCAACTCACGAGGAGATTCACTATTTGAGAATACATTAGCAAATAGAGAGAATACCTCAATCAAAAGGGTTGTACTCTGCACATTATCAAGATTCTAAATGCTATAATTATGATCAACTATCAAGTTACTAAATGCCCAAAACTACTAAGTACAACTACCAAGGAGCTTCACAATTTTGACGATGCATCAGCAAATAAAGAGATTGTCTCAAACAAAGGGCTGTCTACTGCACATTTATATACCACAATTTAACACCAAGGAATAGATTTAAAGCTATGGATAGCAATTTTCTACATACCTCGTACAGATTCTTGGGTGCTAGGTAATGAAGCAGATGACTCAACCGCAGTGTCTAGTCGTCGACGCACTCTGGTAGATTGGATAGCAGGAGACCCGCTGTTTGCTAGAGAAGACCTGCCAACAATGCCAATACCGAATTCGTCACCGGGTGTTCCGCTTTTATACTTCCCAACAGTACTCTTTCCACCACAGTGATGTTCAGGTATCAGCACTCCCGCTAAGAAAGGCGAGTTTGCTGCTAAGTGTCCAACTCTCCCGCTGTCAAACAATGACACAGATGAAGATACGGACGAATACTGTCCACCAAGTCTTCCAGGAGGTCCTAGAGGACCACTTTTGGCCTTCGGTCGCCGAGCATGGGGCACCGAGGTCTTGGCAAGCGCACTGGAGGTTGGACTGAATATCCACCTCTCTGCATCCTCCCATTTTGAGGGCAATGTCCTCCCGTTATTGAAAGGAAATGCCATGCTGGTGGCTGGGTACTTCCTGTTGCTACCTTTGGAAGGAAGGGGTACCCGCTCTGAGCTCCACCCCTTCTGGTACCCCAAGACGGATGAGCGGTGGCGGCGTGGATAGCTTGGTGTGCCGGGACTAGGAAACACGCCTAAGCTGCTCTGTGATGGCAGAAGTCCCTTGCTCACAAACCCCGCGCGTCCGACCACAAATCCAGGAGAAAAGGGAGTTCCGTTGAACCCGGGGCTGCCGAAGTCGAGCGAGGCTGGCCGCTGCTTCAACCCCTTCCTAGTACCATGCAGGGAAACAGCCTCTGTCCGGCATCGCCGCTGGTTCTGGCATTCTGTCGAACAGCACACAAGCATACAAAATTGACAACCTCGCATATACCATCTAAGCCCCATTGCAAAATTGAAAAATGCCTGCTACCTTGGATGGTTCCGCCTGCCGGGCTCTTGGCCGGTTCTTGCCGCGGTTGCGCCCACTCTTGCTTCGCCCCACACTGCACGTCGTCGTCGTCGTCGTCCTGCGGCTCCGTGAACGCTGCAGAAGCTTCAGAGAACAGGAGGTCCCTTTTAAGGGCTGTAAAGCCGAGCTCCAGCGGAGCAAGAACACTGGTAAGAATACAAAGTGTGAGCTGTGCTGTGTGTGCTCACCGTTGGAGGAGGATGAAGTGGCGGCCAGCCCGTCGTCTGTCTCCAGATCTGTGTCCATGTCGCCATCCGCGCGCACGAACCCGGCCAAAGGCTGCAGCCAACCATCATTACCTTAGCCTGCCTCACTGGCTGGTTAAAAAGCTAATCTAGTAAAGCGAGCAGAGTGGTGGAGAGTGCAGAGAGAGAATCCGATCCATGGTGGGCGGGTGGGTGCCCCCCATTTTCTCTTGCTGGCGGATGCAAGATTCAAGATGGCGATGATGGTGCCTATCCTCGAGTCTCAGGGAGAACTCGGGCCCTCAGGCTTTGTCTCGATCACAAGATGTACTGGCGTTTGCTAATCATGTCTTCTGGGTTTTCTTTTTACCATCGCATCGCACGCACTAAGCATCAAAGTGCCTTCCTCTTTCTGGAAAGGCCGTGGGCACCTGAGACAAGCCATGGGCTATCTAGCTAGATCTGCGTGGCGCCATGGCCGTGCCAGCATGCCACCGCTCGACACTCGTAGTACTTACCGGAGAATGGAGATTCCCAAATGCTAATCGATCCGAACGAAATCGACAGAGAAGCCAAGAAATGTGTCATGGAGGAGAGGACCGAGACCAACCGAGTCGCAGCCGAAGGAGCCGCTGCCGCTGCTCCCGCCTCCACCCGTCGAGCTGGCCGAGTAGCTGTCGTCCGCCTCGGTTCCCCACCGCCGCCGCGTTATCCCCTCCGACGCCGACGCCGACGCCGACGCCGACGCCGACACCACCTCCTCCTCCATCACGCCCCGGAACCCGAGCTCGCGATCACCACCACAACCACCGCCGCCCCGCATTTTATCCTCGGAAAACGAGAATCTCACTCCTGCGGCCTGGTCACTGAGTTTGCTCTGCTCCCATCAATCGTCGGTGTCGATTAAAAGCGGCGGGTCTGTGAGCGTGAGGAGGAAGTTTGTTTGTCGTTTTCAGTAGTGGACGTGGCACGGCGGATTGGGACGTGGTGCTGCGACCGGCAGCATCTCGAGGGGTTGATGCCGACGCGACGCGACGCGAGGGCAATGCAACGTGAGGCGAGCTCAAGAACGTGCGCGCGGCGCTGAAACCGACGGACAGTTTTCTCTCTATATTATAGTAGTATACTATAGTTTTGCCCCCCGAACGGCGCTCCCGTCCATGTCGGTGTCGCAGCCCCGCTTCCTTGTATCTTCTGCCTCGCGGCGGGGCCAGGGGAACGGCACCTACTACTCCACCCACCTCTGGTCTGGCCTGGCCTGGTCTCGTCGCCGCTAGCTCGTTCCCGAACAGAGACCCCGATTTACCTCGGCGTTGTTGTCTTGTGACGATTTTATCCGAAACTCCACGGAGGGCGTGTGCAGAAGTTCCCAACGGCGGTCGGAGAATGGCAACCGACGGCGTCGTGTGGTGTCATCGGAGTAAAAAAGTGGGCGTTCCGCTAAGCTCCATGTAACCATTGTCTGCCTCGCTAGTCGCAGCTGGAACGACGGCGACGCCTCGCTGCAGGGCGCGCAGTTTCAGGCTTTCCGCTAAGCTCCATGTAACCATTGTCTGCCGATCTTACTAGTATGACGGGCGGCGGAATGGATGTCTTTGGTTGCGCACAGGCAGGTGATTGAAGGTGTGTAGCATAGCCGTATCAGCGGCTACCAACACGTGTACATGCCGTATTGCTGGGGTTCGCCGAACTTGGCACAAAACTTGGAGTTGCAGATATACAATGCGCATTGTTCGGTGGCAGTCTCTGGCCCCGCTATATTATTATCGGAAATACTACGTGTTCCGGGGAATGTGTTTCTAAGAAAGACCTAATTCTGCTTTTGCTTAAAAGAATTTCGTTTTGCTGTAGTTAAAAAGATTCGTGTCAAAAAAATAAGAAAAAAAGACTGTTTCGACGGAGACTTTGCCGGAGACCTCGCTGCTGCTGGAAATTTTATAATAAAAATAGTTATGCTAATATAGCAAATCTGATCTCACCGAAGACTTTTGTCGAAGATCTTATAGCAAAAAATTTGTGCTAGTGTAGCAAAATCATAAAAAAATTGTAGCAAACGCGACTTCATCACCTTTGCCAAGACCTCATAGCAAAACGACAGTAGTAGCACATAAATTATGTCATTATAGCATCATTGAAGCATTTTTTCCGTGGTAAAAAAATACATAAAATAGTGTAGCGTTTAGAGAATAGTAAAAATATCAAAACAAATACGGTTATGTAGCTACAAAATATGCAAATGTAGCAAGCAAAATTAAATAAAATTCTACATCCCTAGAAAAAGCGGGAGAAGGAGGGCAACCACGCAGGCCTCGACCGCCATGGCCGCGAGCCACCTTCTGTGACCTCTCGCACGGAGGGAGATCCAAAAGCAGCAGGTTAGCGTTGGCTTCGTCCATCAGCAACAAGTCCACTGGTGCTCTCATGGGCATCCAATTACAGCAGTCCAGCGTTGTCTTAGAGCATCTCCAGCAGCCTAAAATAACTGCTTTTTTGCAGCGCGTGCGCTCTAAACCTCTCCCAGCAGGTGCTCTAAAATAGAGCGCGCGTTTAATATTTAGCGTGGCGCTGGACTTTGCACTATCCCGAGCGTCAAATTTGCAGCTCCGGCTACAGCGCGCGCTATCGCTGCGACGCGCGCGAAGAACACCAACTACTCTGAAAAATCCCCCGCGCGAGCGCGTCGGCTCTGCCCCTCCGCGCGGCCGCCGGCGATGGAAAGCTCCGGCACCCCTCCCACCCCTCCCTACTCCGTCCCGCCCCCCGCCGGCGCCGGCGCCGCCGCAATCCCGCCGTCAACCACGCCAAACCCTAGCGGAGGCGCCGCCGCGGGGTCGGCCGCCAGTCGCGCGCTCTTCAAGCTGCCGCGGACAACCACCGGCGCAACGCTGCCACCCATCGCGCCGGGGAAGAAGACCACGTCGAAGAAGACGACGTCGAAGCGGCCCGCAGCGGCGGTGGCGGCTCCAAAGGGGAAGGCAGCGCGGAACGGCGGCACTGGCGCTCGCCGCGCTGAGCTTCCACCGCCGTCTCCAACCTACGCTCCGCCCGCGCCTCCTACCGACGCTCCGCTAGCGCCTCCTCGACGAGCGCCAACCGCAGTCGCCGTCGCCGCGCGCAACGTGCTCGATGAAATGGCACAAAGGTATAAATTCACATTTTTTTGTTATTTTCACACACATTTTTTGCTCGGTGAATGCGAAGATAATTGTGACGTTTGCGTTAATTGTAGTGTCGATGTCGATGACGATAGTTTCTTGGAGACTATGGAGGTTGCCGGTTCATATTTCATTGAACCGAATGAAGAGGTGGACGAAGATGTGGTGGAGGAGTACGAGGAGATGGATGAGGATGGGGAGGGCATGGTGGAAGCGTCGGCGGGGAGGAAGCGAAACTACACCATCGATGAGGACGTGTTGATTTGCAAGGCTTGGTTGAAGATTGGTATGGATCCTTCGGTTGACACCGACCAAAGTAGAGACACATATTGGTTAAGGATGAAGGAGTACTTTGATGCCAAGAACACAAGTGGAGTTCGTCGCACCTCCCGGTCTCTTCGGTCCCGATGGTCGGTCATCAACCAAGATTGTTCGAAGTGGGCAAGTGCGAATAAGACGGTTGATGTTATCAACCCAAGTGGCACCAATGACATTGATAGGGTAAGTTGTTGTATTGTGTTGTACTATGTTGTTGACATGTGTTCTCTATGTCCATTGCTCATTTCTACTTCAATGTAGAACACCACGTGTCAAGGCATGTTCCGAGATGAGGGAAAGAAGACCAAGAAGGGCAAGAAGATCCTCTCCAAGCCATTTACATTGCACCATTGCTACGAGGTGCTTGGGAATGAGGAGAAGTGGAAGAACCGTGGAAGAATTGATGTGCCAACCTTTTTGGCACAACAAGCAACCGCGGAGGCAACCATCCTTGACGATGATGACTCAAGTGGTGATGAAAGAAAGAGAAGAAGCTCCACTCCTCACTCGGTTAATGGGAGACCACCAATTGGAAGGAAGGCCGCCAAAGAATTGAAGGGGAAGAAGGCCGGTGATGATGACATAGCGAAGGCTATGGAGAAGATGGCGAAGGCAAGAGAGAGCTACAACGAGGACAAGAAGGAGGCCGAGGTGCGGCGCGTGGCATTTGAGGAGAGGATGGCCGCCGCCGAGGAGAGGAGGATGGCATTTGAGGAGAAGAAGGCGGCCATCGAGGAGAGGAAGATTGCAATGGAGGAGCAACAACGGTTATTGGAAGAGGAGAGGAAGCTCTTCTTCATGGACACCTCAAGCATGGATGAGAGGCAAAAGGAGTACATCAACCTTGCCCGCGACGAAATCTTGGACAAGAAAAGAAAGTTGGCAAACCTCGTGAAGGCCCAAAATGAAGGAATGAGTGCACCGGGAGGCTATGGAGGTGTTAGAGGCTATGGAGCACCACTTGGAGGTGTGGGAGGCTATGGAGACATGGGAGGATATGGAGGAATGGGACGTATGGGAGGCATGGGAGGCTTTGGAGCACCACCGACGGGCTACGGAGGCATGGGAGGCTATGGAGGAATGGGAACACCACCGACGGGCTATGGAGGCATGGGAGGCTACGGAGGCATGGGTCTTGGAAGCATGGGTGGGATGAGTGGGCAAGGCGCCATGGGAGGCATGGGAGCACCACCGGGAGGATTCATGGCCTCTTTGATGGATCCATCTCCTTCTACCAACGACACATATGGCGATTCAACCGGCAACACCATCGTGCAAGACTCCGATGAAGATGCCCAACATGGAGGTGGCGATGGTATGGAGAATGTTGACAAGTAAACCATGTCATTTGTCATTTGTGTTGGAACAATGTCATTTGTGTTTGAACCATGTCATGTTTGGATGAACTATGTTATTTGTGCTTGAACTATGTCATTTTGATGGTTGGAGGATTTTTAGATCCATTTATGCATGAATTATTTGGTGTTTTTTGATCTTATTTTCATAGATGCAATTGTGTTTTTGTGTTTGTGCTGTCGCGCGCGCGCTAAATACAACGCCTGGTGGGGGACGAAACGAGCGCACATTGCATTTTAGAGCCTCCGGCGGAGGTCGCACTAAAATGCAGCGCGCAAACGGGATAGCGCGCGCGCTCTAAAATACAGCCTCTGCTAGAGATGCTCTTAGTCCATCGACAACAACTCTTGCGGTGCTGCACGGGGAAACACCACCGAGGAGCGGTCAGCGAGTGAGTGACCCAGGGGATCGCGACGTGTTATCCCCGGTTGATACGTATTATTTTTTATTATTATAGCAATCGCCCGGTATACCAACGAGTCCACTGTTGGGGCAAACAACAAAATCAACCCCAAAAGAAAAACAAGAGAAATAGAGGAGAAACAAATGCGGACAGCATCGGATCTACAAAAGCGATGATGACTCGCAACCCCCATGCCCTCCGGAGAATTCCCACCATACTCCTATGCCTCTGAATCGTTGTGTACCAAGCAATACCTTCAAGAAGGAATGCAACGACACTGTTTTCCAGACTGGTTCTAGGATTTTCCCGATGCACATAGGAGAGTGGGGAAGGGGTACACCTGAAGCCCTTCATAGGGAATGGTGGTGCCTGCAGGAGTCACCGTGCCTGTGCCGGCAACTCCGATAGGGATTTCTCCCGACCCAGAGAAACCACCACCCGGACAGTCCGAAGCGCTCCTCAAGCTTGCCACCCACCAACATGCACCACCACGATCTTGAAGACACCATCGTCGTCTCCCCATGGCAAACACTGCGAGGCCGGCCTGACCGAGAGGAAAGAGCCAGATGCAAGGAGCAGCAGTACCGCAACCACGTGGGAGGGAGAAGCCTCCACCGCCATAGACGGTAGTCGGCCGGACATATCGGCAAGAGCACACCACGCCAATCATGGGAGCCGGAGGGCGGCATCCACAAAACCTATAGGGTTCGCAGCATAGAAAACAAAAATTTCCTACGATGGGAACATCTATGTACCAAGATCTATCTACTAGATACAAGCAACGGGTAGATATACATCCATAGAATACATACCCTCGAAGACCGAATAGCGTTAACGAGGTTGAACTCGTGGACGATGTAGACGAATGCTTGCCGATCTCAAGATCGTGATAAAGTCTATCTGGTCTAGCCGGTCCAGCACGATCAAGTCCAGCACCTCAAAGCAGTGGTGCATCCGTGATCGCACACACGTACGGGTACCCCGACAACCTCCGCGCCCTCGCTCCAGCGAAGCAGCGGAAGCAACATATCCTTCCAGAAAAAGCCACCGGGAACATGTATCTCGCTGATCCGAGACCATGGGGAAATTCTAAAGGGGGAGAGAGATCCTTCGCGAGGAGGTGTGAGAGACAAGTGAGAGGAGGGGGTCCTTTTATAGGGGAGGGGGGCAGCCCAAGGGGGCATGGCTGCCGGCCATGGAGGGTGCCCCCACCTCTCCCTCATTCATGTGGTGGAAGCTCCACTCACATAAAAACCTCTCCACTCACAATTCCACTCACATGCATTAATTTTCCACCAAAATTAATGCAAGCTCTCATTTAAATAAAACTCTTTTATTTATTTCTTCAGAATTTTGTTAATTACTTTAATTAACAAACATTCACATAAAACCCCTTGCTAGTATTCCATTTCACATGCAGAACCAGTTTCATCAATTTCAACCGAAATAGTTCCGGTGTCTAGTGAAATAAATTCCTGCGCTTTCCTTTTCTTTTTCTGGCATATCATTTGCTCCGAATGGTGTCGGCATCCCCTAAGTGTGTCACCCTACGGTTCGCGAATAATGCGGACATGATCGAGACCCTTCTCCGATCAATAATCAGTAGCGGGACCTGGAGATCCATATTGACTCCCACACATTCAACGATGACTTCTGTGATCGTGTGAACCTTTTACGCTAGTATCTTAATCCCTTTGTTTCACGATATATTACATGTCCGAGATTCGATAATCGGTATCTCCATACCTAGTTTGATATCGTTATCGACATGCACTCTTTTCTCGTTCCCGTGATATAACATTCTAGTGATCAAATCACTTGCTTGCAAGCTAATCAATGTGATATCACCGAGAGGGCCCAGAGCATATCTATCCGTCATCGGGATGAACAAATTCCACTCTTGATCCATGGACCTCAACATAACACTTTAGTAGTTCTGAAGCCATCTTTATAATCACCCAGTTACGGTGTGACGTTTGATGTCATCGAGAAACTCTTCCGGTGTTAGTGATTGACATGATCTCATGGTCTAAGGATTAGGATCACTTCGTAAGTTGTTATAGCAATATAAACTCAATGACTTTTATTGTAATGCTATACTTCGGATGAATGTTCATCACACCATTACACTAATGTTGTGACCTCGTTATTAACAACATCCAATGTCCATGATCAGGAAACTTTGATCATCATGTTAATCAACGAGCTTGTTTATAAGAGAGGCATAACTAGGAACTTTCTGTTTATTTATTAAACACACATGTATTAACGTTTCCATATTAATACAATTATAGCATGCAAAATAAACATTTATCATAAATAAGGAATACGATAATAACCACTTTATTATTTCCTCTCGGGCATATTCCCTTCAGTCTCCCACTTGCACTAGAGACAATAATCTAGTTTGAAAACTTTGCGTATTGAACACTTATGGCTTTCCGGTGTTCCATATACGCAATTGCAAGTGGTTAACATAATCTATGGATCTGACGCTTCAGGTCCGTGTGTATTTGCATGTCTTTGCGTCTTCACGCATCACTCATTCTCCAATGAGATGGCATTGTATAAATTTGGTCTTTTGGTGAGACCTTTAGTTCCTTGGGGTTAAAACACATCGATACAATTGTCGTACAATATATCTTTAGTGTTAGCCCGTTGCGAACCACACCTTAGTTTGATAACAAACTACTTGACACAAATGCCCTCCTTTGCTGCTACTATAACAGTCATATACTTAGCCTTTTTGTTGTAGTATTCGTCACAATGTCTTAACTATGGATTTTATACAAATCCATCATGGAATCTCCTTTCCATTACATTGTGCCACCCATAGTTTAAATTGAGATAAACTTAATTTTTATCTTGTGACAAACCTAGTATCAATGTAACACTTTACAATGAACTATTTGTAATTGTTTGTCACCTCTACACAAATATATTCTTAGTTCTTTCAAAAAGATCATAAGAATATCCTCACTATCGTCCAATGATCATTTTATGATTTATTCTGGTATATGCTCATAACACTTAGAGCATAGGACATATCTGGATGTGTACATATCATGGTATGATTGATCAAAACATTCTCGTGATTTCACTCATCAAGTGTCAAAGCACTTGAATCTTGTTTCACTTATCAAGTGTCGATACACTTGAATCTTGATTCAATTCCTTTTCCATGCGACAAGAACCTTTTCTTGTCGTTTCTATATTGAACTCCTTCAATATCTCATATATGTACGTTTGTCACAACCATATTAGCGTCACAGTCTATCCACTATAGACATTTATGCTAAATATTCGGGTTTTGCCTAAGTATTTCATCGAAATGAAATTATTAACCTTTGTCAATAAAAGATACATTATTTCTAATCAACAAAATGTCCTCCACATAATGTATTAGAAATATGTCTTAGCGCTCCCACTTAATTTCTTGCAAATGCAAGCATCTTCATCGTCTCCTGATGAAAAACTCCTTTTTCATCATGGTGAAGATTCCAACTCCGCGATGCTTACTTCAACCATTGAAGTTTGCATGCCCCTTTTTAGCATCCTTTAAATTAACAAAACCCTTTGAATCATGTCATGTACACTTCCTAGGTAACCATTCTATTAGAAGAACTTTGTTCTGTTTATTCATCTACCATATACCAAATTATATGTAGTGGTTGCTACTTTAATCCGTCCAGACTAAATATCGCTATGAAAGATCAAATCTTGTCATAGTCAACTCCTTGAACATTGTCATAAAATACTTTACGACATGTTGACTATTTCATAGATGTGAAACATCCATGTCTGTTTCTTTATAGATCCAAATACGACCGATAGGTTTTTACACCTTTCCGGAGGGTCTTCCAAGTTCAAAACTTGATTTATCGTGTATGGACTTATCACGGATTTTATGGCTTCAAGCCATTTGACGGAGTTAGGGCCCATCATCGCTTCTTTGCATGTAGTCGGTTCATCATTGTCAGACAATAATGATTTACTCTCAAATCTTAGCATTTGATTGTTTAACCGACCGACTTGGTTCAATAAGAACTTAGATCTCCGTGACCACAACCTTTGAGGCACATAATCTATGAGAATTATGGCAGCCTCTGGAACGATTTCCGGCGCTGTGCAACTCAGCACATTTAGCTAAGGTTCGTTAACCTTATCAAAGTTCTATTGTCCTCCCACTTAACTTTTGCGAAAAATTCCTTTTTCAAGAAACTTCACATTTCAAGCGACAAAACCTTTTGTCCTTGGTGTTATGGAGGAGTACCCAATTGTTATTCGAAATAACCTACAAAGACATGCTTATCCGACTTTGGTTGTAAACATCTTACTTATGTTTAGCATACCAAAATTTAAGAAATGACAACTTGGGTTTTACCCCAAACCATAACGTCCATGGTGTCATTTCAACGGATCAAGATGGAGCTCTTTTCAGTGTAAAAGCGGTAATGTCTAAAGCTTTAATCTTTTAAAACATAATGGCAGTTTTATAAATAACACCTTTGATCCAACCATGTTAAACAAGGTTTCATTACAAATCTCAAACACTCCATACTCCTATGGTGTTTCGGGAGATGTAAATCTAGGTGTTTTGCTAAACTTGCAACTCAAATAAATCCCTTTATGATAATATCATAAACCATTTATTTTCTTGTCACAATGATTTTCACTTCATCTTGAAATTCTTTGAACGTTTTCAAATATTTCATACTTCTTTCTCATTAAGTGAACATTCACTTAAATTTCCGGAGAAAGCATATGAAGTTAAAATCCATCGCTTACAACTACACTTAATGGACTACATACATCGATATGTATAAATTCCAATATTTTAGTCGTTCGTTCTTCTTTGGCCTTTGAACGAAGTTTTAATTATCCCGAGGAAAGTCTCACAAGCGTCACTTGATCAAATCAAAGACTCCAAAAATCCATGAATATGGAAATTCTTCATATTTTATTCCCAATATAATTTAAATAGCGATGTCACTTCGTAAGTGATCTTTCAATCATTTGTCTTGTGACATTTTAGCATTAGGTTTTATGGATGTGATTTCTCCAACTAGATTTGTAAATCATCCATCTTATATGGAATACGGTAATTATTTGAACAACCTTTGTTCTCATAATACCTAATTCAAATAACAATTATTAAAACAAATCTTGAAGTCAAGCTTTGATGTCAACCAGAAATACAAACAACGGTTTGTTTGTTTTCGATGAACATCATCACATATTCTCTTGCTAGTTACTTAGGCCATTGTGGTTCATGAATTGCGTTGCTCCATATGAAATTTCATACCAACCAATTCGGTATCCAATACCCAAGAACCACATTGTTTAACAAGCAAAGAATACAACCATAACATGTATATCATATATATACCTAAATTGGATATTTCCAATCTTTTCTTTTCTGCCAAGTATATTTTATAGATTCTCTTTCAGCATTTCCTTTTCCTTTTTAAAAGAATCTACCAACATCAAAAGTAGTGCCATATACATGACACATAGTCCAAAGCGTGTATATTCAAATAATAATACATTTGGACTTGCACTTTGAAGTAGATCACCATCATCAAAATGATCGGTATTCTTTCAAAATCCATTCTTTAGTAATCTTTTAGTGTAGTAAACACTTTACATACATCTTCTATTCATCCTTATCATGACGACTTTCATGATCAAGCTACTGTAGCTTATAAAGGCGAATCGTGAGTATAACATTACTTTCCAAAACACTTTTGGATGATTAGGATGTCTAGCATCTCCAACCTTCGTAAATTCTCATCCAATATGAGAATATATATTATACTCTATCATTTTGCAACCAAAACATTGTTTCAAATATCGTTATATCTGCCACACATGATGGTTCCTGAAACAATTATTTCAGCTCCTAGATAAACTTGATATTAAAACAATCAAGAATCATAGAGGCAAACATGATACTTAAGATATTAACACTGGAATTGTTACTCTCGATTTAATACCAATTATTAAATTTCACGGAGTAAATAGAATTTTGCTGAAAGTTTGCAATAGGACTTTAAACTTTAGATTGACACTCAACACAATACGATACCAGTTCGTAAAGTATATATCCAGAATTCTATAGTTCTATTATCTCAATTACAACTATGCATAAGGTGGTGAACGAATGCCAATGACTACAACAAATTATGCAAATTCACTTTGATTTAATTTATGATAAATTGAGTTCTACTAATCCAAATTAGAAATGAACTCCCACTCAAAAACGACATCCCTCGTGTCTTTTTGGTGATTACATGAACCAAATCCACTACACCAAGTCCGATCATCACGTGAGTCGTGTAGCTTCAAAGGCGAGCATCAAATGGGCATCATATCTACTATATGACTCATGCTTAACCTTTCGGTCCGTGTTCCGAGGCCATGTTTGTATATGCTAGGCTCGCCAAGTAAGAACCTTAGTATTCGCGTGTGTAACTGTCTTACACCCGAGATATGCTCGTGGATTTAAGTACACCCGATCATCACGTGATATCTTGAAGCGACAAAACATTGTTGGTGCATACTTAAGGAAGAACACATTTTAATCTTGATATCTAAATGAGGGATCATCTTATTATGCTAATAAAACGCCAAACAAGCAATATAAGATGCAATCAAACATCACATGTTTATTAGTGCAATGATATGGTTTCCGCATATGATCTCCATCATGTGCACCGTGGTATGATCTTTATCATACCTTTATGTGTAAGGCCAAGGTCTATGGAACTTACACGCTATGTGTGTTGTAAGAGTATCATCTCATACTTCTACTTATAATATCACCATATCATAACACTAGCCTAGCAACAATCTAAACTAGACGCCTCTAATTTATCCATTGCAAGTTTTACGTGGCTTAGGGCTTTTGAAGATAGAACCGTTCTTACCTACGAACATGAACTACAACGAGGATAACCAAATTGTTGACAACTCGTTGCAAATTAGATATTGACTATAGTAGGAGAGACAGACACCCGCTAGCCACTTATGCAAAACTAGTTGCATGTCAAGCGTGGAACAGGTCTCATGTGCGAGGACATGTAAAGTTTGTCCGGGCCGCTTCATCCCACTATGCCACCAATATCCAAAGTACAACTAAGAAGCAATAAAATGATCATCATCGCCCACATACTCATATGTGTACTACCCGTGCAAAGTATCTACGCATAGATCCGGCTCTGATACCACTGTAGGGTTCACAGCATAGAAAACAATTTTTTTCCTACGATGGGAACATCTATGTACCAAGATCTATCTACTAGATACAAGCAACGGGTGGATATACATCCATAGAATACATACCCTCGAAGACCGAATAGCGTTAACGAGGTTGAACTCGTGGACGATGTAGACGAACACTTGCCGATCTCAAGATCGTGATGAAGTCCATCTGGTCTAGCCGGTCCAGCACGATCAAGTCCAGCACCTCAAAGCAGTGGTGCATCCGTGATCGCACACACGTACGGGTACCCCAACAACCTCCGCGCCCTCGCTCCAGCGAAGCAGCGGAAGCAACAAATCCTTCCAGAAAAAGCCACCGGAAACATGTATCTCGCTGATCCGAGACCATGGGGAAATTCTAAAGGGGGGAGAGAGATCCTTCGCGAGGAGGTGTGAGAGACAAGTGAGAGGAGGGGGTCCTTTTATAGGGGAGGGGGCAGCCCAAGGGGGCATGGCCGCCGGCCATGGAGGGTGCCCCCACCTCTCCCTCATTCATGTGGTGGAAGCTCCACTCACATAAAAACCTCTCCACTCACAATTCCACTCACATGCATTAATTTTCCACCAAAATTAATGCAAGCTCTCATTTAAATAAAACTCTTTTATTTATTTATTCAGAATTTTGTTAATTACTTTAATTAACAAACATTCACATAAAACCCCTTGCTAGTATTCCATTTCACATGCAGAACCAGTTTCAGCAATTTCAACCGAAACAGTTCCGGTGTCTAGTGAAATAAATTCCTGCGCTTTTCTTTTCTTTTTCTGGCATATCATTTGCTCTGAATGGTGTCGGCATCCCTTAAGTGTGTCACCCTACGGTTCGCGAATAATGCGGACATGATCGAGACCCTTCTCCGATCAATAATCAGTAGCGGGACCTGGAGATCCATACTGACTCCCACACATTCAACGATGACTTCTGTGATAGTGTGAACCTTTTACGCTAGTATATTAATCCCTTTGTTTCACGATATATTACATGTCCAAGATTCGATCATCGGTATCTCCATACCTAGTTTGATCTCGTTATCGACATGCACTCTTTTCTCGTTCCCGTGATATAACATTCTAGTGATCAAATCACTTGCTTGCAAGCTAATCAATGTGATATCACCGAGAGGGCCCAGAGCATATCTATCCGTCATCGAGATGAACAAATTCCACTCTTTATCCATGGACCTCAACATAACACTTTAGTAGTTCTGAAGCCATCTTTATAATCACCTAGTTACGGTGTGACGTTTGATGTCATCGAGAAACTCTTCCGGTGTTAGTGATTGACATGATCTCATGGTCTAAGGATTAGGATCACTTCGTAAGTTGTTATAGCAATATAAACTCAATGACTTTGATCGTAATGCTATACTTAGGATGAATGTTCATCACACCATTACAATAATGTTGTGACCTCGTTATTAACAACATCCAATGTCCATGATCAGGAAACTTTGATCATCATGTTAATCAACGAGCTAGTTTATAAGAGAGGCATAACTAGGAACTTTCTGTTTGTTTATTAAACACACATGTATTAACGTTTTCGTATGAATACAATTATAGCATGCAAAATAAACATTTATCATAAATAAGGAATACGATAATAACCACTTTATTATTTCCTCTCGGGCATATTCCCTTCAAAACCACCTAGAGGGCTTCCTCCACCGCCAACAATGGGTGTCAGTCGGGAGCGGCAGTAGGGACATACCAGGATGAGAGGCCTAGCCGGACTCAAGTCGGACCAGTAAAGTGTTGGAGATATGCCCTAGAGGCAATAATAAAAGTGGTTATTATTATATCTTTGTGTTTATGATAAATGTTTACATTCATGCTATAACAGTATTAACCAGAAACATTAATACTTGTGAGATTTGTAAACTAAATTAGAGTCCCTAGTAAAGCCTCTTTATAATGCTAGCTTGTTGGTGAATAGATGATCGTGGTTTCTCGATCATGAACATTGAGATGTTATTAACAACGAGATCATATCATTAGGAGAATGGTGTGATGGACATACTCCTATAGATAAGCGTAGCATAAAGATCAAGTCATTTTAATAGTTCGTTTGCTATAAGCTTTCTGATACATAGTAACCTAATTCCTTCGACCATGATATCATGCTAATCACCATCACCGGACGGATGCTTTGATGACATCAAACACCACGCCATAACTGGGTGGCTATAAAGGTGGCATTGAGTGTTTGGAAAGTATGGGTTGAGGCACATGGATCAAGAGTGGGATTTGTCCATCCATATGACGGATAGATATACTCTGGGCCCTCTCGGTGGAATGTCATCCAATTGGCTTGCAAGCATGTGACTGGCTCACAAGGGATCACATATCACGGGAATGAGAAAAGAGTACTTATCGGTAACGAGGTTGAACTAGGTATGCAGAGATACCGACGATCAAAACCTCGGATAAGTAAACTATCGTGAGACAAAAGAAAATTGGTATCGTATGTAAGTGGTTCATTCGATCACAAATTAATCGTAGAAATATGTGGGATCCATATGAATTTCCAGATTCCTCTATTTGTTATTGATCGGAGAAGTGTCTTGGTCATGTCCGCATAATTCACGAACCGTAGGGAGACACACTTAAGGATTCGATGTTGTTTAGTAGATTTGGAATGTTAGTAGGGATACCGAATGTTGTTCGGAGTCTCGGATGGGATCCGGGATATCACGAGGAGATCCGGAATGGTCCAGAGAATAAGATTCATATAAGGAAAGTCCAATTCCGGAGTTCGGGAAAGATTCCGATGTTTCCATCGGAGAGATTCTAGAAGGTTCACCGGTCCGGAAGGGGAATGGTCCATAAATGTGTCATGGGTAAGTGGAATGATTGGATCATATCTTAGGTCACTTGGTGTGGACATATGTGAGATAGAATTAAAGCTCTAAATTAAAAGTCAAACGGGAGGTTTGAAAAGTTAAACTGGAACAATGGTTTCCTAGTGGAAGAAGGAAAGAGTCCTTCCAACTTGGGTTTGGAAGTGGTTTCAAACTCCCCTCCCTCAAGGCTTCCCCCCTCTCATAAATAGAAGGGGAGGGATGCCCCAACACCACAAGCCCTAGCCCTCCCACACCCAAGCCGCCGCCGTGCCTCGCCGCCGCCGCCGCACCATCGCCCTGCACCGCCGCGCCACCACCTCCGCACTAGCCGCCGCCGACACCTCCTCCTCCACCCAGTCTTCTAAACCCTAGATCACCGGGAAACCCTAGATCCACCATAACTCGCACCGGCTTAGGCGAAGCCCTGCGGGATCTTCCCTCTATTTCCAACACCATGCCGTCGTGCTGCCGGAATCGCGAGGGGAGAACTACAACCTCCACTGCCTGCTGGAACAAGGAGAGGAAGGTCTTCATCGAGTACCGAACGTGTGACCGACTGCGGAAGCCCTGCCGAAACGCAGCGCCGGAAGGATCGTCTACGTGATCTTGAGATCGACAAGTGTACGACTAAATCACCCACGAGAATTTGCTCTCGTTAACCGCTTTGGAATCTTCGAGGGTGAGTGCTTCTATCGACTCGTTGCTACAATCTGGTATATAGATCTTGGCTTGTTTGTGTGCATGCGGTAGAATTTTTTTTCCATGCTACGAACCCCAACATAAAGTCCCTTCCGCCACATTGCAGCATGTGCGCCTTCCACCGCTACACTCATGTTCAACATCCTAGGCCCGACAGGGGCGGACCCGTGAAGCTCTCGCGCCTTGCTATAGCAGACACAGTGCCGGCACCGCCAACCTCGTCACGAACTCCTTCTTGGTCCAACCAGAGTGAGAAAAAGCCACCGGTCAACCCCTTGCAGCCACCCCCTTCACCACCAAGTGGAAGCGCCCACCGCCTCGCAGCCACCCGCACCCGCACCCGCACTGGAGCGCCGCCATCCTAGCTAAGGCCGAACGCGTCCGCCTGTGAGGCATGCGCCCTTGTGAAGAACTTCCTGGAACCATACCCTCCCCCGACTCCATAGCTTCCATGATGTATCAAAGCTCATCACTTTTCTTTATTTTTAGGCATGTCTATACTGTTGATTTGATTGATTGTTCCGAGCAAAAAACAAATTTGAGTGCCAGAATTACGTGATGGTAGGGGTACAACTAATCAGAGCATGTGCATGTGCTAGCGGGTCCCACACACGTGGGGGACATGAGTAAGTTATGTTGGAGATATGCCCTAGAGGCAATAATAAATGTAGTTATTATTATATCTTTGTGTTTATGATAAATGTTTACATTCATGCTATAATAGTATTAACAAGGAAACATTAATACTTGTGTGAATTTGTAAACTAAAATAGAGTCCCTAGTAAAGCCTCTTTACAATACTAGCTTGTTGGTTAATAAATGATTGTGGTTTCTCTATCATGAACATTGAGATGTTATTAACAACAAGATCATATCACTTAGGAGAATGATATGGTGGACATACTCCTATATATAAGCGTAGCATAAAGATCAAGCCATTTTAATAGTTCAATTGCTATATGCTTTCTGATACATAGTAACCTAATTCCTTTGACCATGAGATCATGCATATCACCTTCACCGGAAGGATGCTTTGATGACATCAAACACCACACCGTAACTGGGTGGCTATAAAGGTGGCATTGAGTGTTCGGAAAGTATTGGTTGAGACACATGGATCAAGAGTGGGATTTGTTCATCCATATGACATATAGATATACTCTGGGCCCTCTCGGTGAAATGTCATCCAATTAGCTTGCAAGCATGTGACTGGCTCACAAGGGATCACATATCACGGGTACGAGAAAAGAGTACTTATCGGTAACGAGGTTGAACTAGGTATGTAGAGATACCGACGATCATAACCTCAGATAAGTAAACTATCGTGAGACAAAGGGAAATTGGTATCGTATGTAAGTGGTTCATTCGATCGCAAAGTAATCGTAGAAATATGGTGGAGCCATATGAATTTCCAGATTCCTCTATTGGTTATTGATCGGAGAAGTGTCTCGATCATGTCCGCATAATTCACGAACCGTAGGGAGACACACTTAAGGATTCGACGTTGTTTGAGTAGTTATGGAATGATGAGTAAGAGACCGCATGTTGTTCGGAGTCTCGGATGGGATCCGGGATATCACGAGGAGATCCGGAATGGTCCGGAGAATAAGATTCATATAAGGAAAGTCCAGTTTCGGAGTTGGAGAATGGTTCTGGTGATTTCATCGGGAATGTTCTAGAAGGTTCCGGAATGTCCGGCACTCCGGAGGGGAAGGGTACATGAATGTGTTATATCAAGTTGGTATGATTGCATCATGTACTAAGTGTCATCGCTGAACAAAATAAAGGGTTTAATCAAATCCTAGTTTGAAAAAGTCAAACGCCAATTTGAAAGTCAAACGGCTATTTTGGGAAGTGGAGAGGGAGGTGGAAACCGAGTTGGGGGAGGAGCTCCTCCCCCCACCGCCGGCCCACCTTGAAGCCTACTTGGGGAGGGACTCCCCTCCCCTTGGCCGCGCCTCCCATCTATAAAGGGAGGGGCAGGGCTGCCCCTCCTAGCACACAAGTTCCCTACCCCTCTAAACCCTAACCTAGCCGCCGCCCACCATAGCCGCCGCCACCTAGGGTTTCTCTCCTAGCCGCCGACTTGGGCAACCCCAAGCCCTAGCCGCCGGCCCTAGCACCCCTCCTCAGCGTGTCTAAACCCTAGATCGTCGAGGGACTCTCTCATACTCCACCATACTCGCTCCGGCTTAAGGCGAAGCCCTGCGAGATCTCCCCTCTACTTCCGGTACCACGCCGTTGTGCTGCCGGAATCGCGAGGAGAGTGCTACAATTCCGCTGCCTGCTTAAACAAGGGAGAGGACGGTCTTCGTCGAGTACCGAACGTGTGACCGATTGCGGGAGCGCTGCCGGAACGCAGCGCCGGAAGGATCGTCTACGCGATCTTGAGATCGGGAAGAGTACGACTACATCACCCACGAGAATCCGCTCTCGTTAAACACTTTGGAATCTTCGAGGGTGAGTTATTCCATCGACTCGTTGCTACAATCTAGTAGATAGATCTTGGCTTGTTTGTTTGTATGCGATAGAAAATTTTTGTTTTCCATGCTACGAAACCCTACAGTGGTATCAGAGCCGTGTCTATATGTAGATCTGTTGCACGAGTAGAACACAATGGTCATTGTGGGCGTTGATGCTTTTATTATCAATTGCTTTTAGTGTACTTTGCATCTTGCGGGATGTTGGGATGAAGCGGCCCGGGCTAACCCTATATGACATCGTTCATGAGACTTGCTCCACGCTTGACGTGCAACTTGTATTGCATAAGTGGCTTTGCGGGTGCCTGTTTCTCCCAGCATAGTTAAGATTCAATTTACAACGGGTGATTGTCAATACTAGTATCAATGTTGTGGTTCTTGTTCGTAAGTTAGAACGACACTTATTGAAAGCCCCAAACCACGTAAAACATGCAAAGAAAGTAGAGGCGTCTAACTTTGTTTTGCAGGGGTGTGCTGTGATGTGATATGGCCATGATTGTGATTATATTTGATGTATGCAATGTTCCTTATTGTAAGTTGGCAACCGGCAGGAGCCATATGGTTGTCTTTAAATTCTGTTAAGACCCGCGTGTCTATTCAAAGTAGTTGTAATAGTTGAAGCCGGTGGACGACAACCATGGAGCAGCGTCATGGACCTTGATGCAATGTCGGTGATGATGGAGATCATGTTCGTGCTTGAAGATGGAGATCGGAAGCACAAAGAAGAAAGGCCATATCATATCACATATTATGAATTGCATGTGATGTTAATCCTTTATGCATCTTGTATTGCTTAGATAACGACGGTAGCATTATAAGATGATCCCTCATGCACATAAATTTCAAATCATAAAGTCTTCACCCTTAGTTAGCACCGTTTCTAAAGCTTGTTGTTTCGAAGCACCACGTGATGATCGGGTGTGTTAGATTCTGCAAGTGTATACAACGTGAGCAAGCCAGATTTGCTCATGCGGAAGCTAAGGTTTGATCTTGACGAGCCTAGCATGTACAGACATGGTCTCGGAACACGGATCACCGAAAGGTAAAGCATGAGTCATATAGTAGATATGATGAACATGACGATTGTTCGCCATTGAAGCTACATCAACTCTCGTGATGATCGGTTTTGATGTGGTGGATTTGGTTCGTGTGATCACTAAAACAATGTGAGGGATATTGTTTTGAGTGGGAGTTCACCTAGATTAATTTTACTATTAATTAGAACTCAATTTGTCATAAACTTAGTCTAAACTATTGCAAATATGTTGTAGATCAATGGCAGCCCCTACCATCAATTTTAATGCGTTCCTAGAGAAAGAAAAGTTGAAAAACAATGGAAGCAACTTCGCGGATTGGTTCCGCAATTTGAGGATTGTCCTCACAGCTGGTAATTTGACCTATGTGCTGGATGCACCGCTGGGTGACCCACCTGCAGCTACTGCTACCGATGAAGTAAAGAATGTTTACCTCACTCGGAAGACTCAGTACTCCACAGTTCAATGTGCTATCTTGTATGGTTTAGAATCAGAGCTTCAGAAAAGGTTTGGGAATTCAGACCCACATGATATTGTTCGTGATCTCAAATTGATCTTTGATACTCATGCGGCAATTGAGAGCTATGAGGCTTCTGAAAAGTTCTTTAACTGCAAGATGGAAGAGGGCAGCTCCGTCAGTGAGCATGTGCTTAAGATGTCTGGGCACGCAAACAAACTTCAAAGCTTGGGTATAGTGATTCCTAATGCTTTGGGGATTTACCGTGTCCTCCAATCACTACCACCAAGTTACAAGAACTTTGTGATGAACTACAACATGCAGAACATGAACAAGACGTTGCCAGAACTCTTCGCCATGTTAAAATCTGCAGAAGTGGAGATCAAGAAAGAGCACCAAGTGTTGTTGGTCAATAAGACCACCAAATTCAAGAAAGGCAAGTCTAAGCAAAAGGGACACTTCAAGAAGGGTGGTAAGAAAGTTACCGCGCCGAAGAAGAAGACCAAGGCTGGACCCAAGCCTAATACTGAGTGCTTTTACTACAAGGGAGAAGGTCACTGGAAGCGGAATTGCCCAAAGTACTTGGCGGATTTTAAGAACGGCAACATCAAGAAGAAAGGTATATCCGATATACATGTTATTGATGTGTATCTCACTAGTACTCGTAGTAGTGCCTGGGTATTTGATACTGGTTCGGTTGCTCATATTTGTAACTCGAAACAGGTGCTGCAGAATAAACGGAAGCTAGCGAAGAACGAGGTGACGATGCGCGTTGGAAACAGATCAAAGGTTGATGTGATCGCGGTCGGCACGCTACCCCTTCATCTACCATCGGGATTAGTTTTATACTTAAATAATTGTTATTTGGTGCCTGCGTTAAGCATGAACATTATATCGGGATCTTGTTTATTGCGAGACGGTTACTTGTTTAAGTCCGAGAATAATGGTTGTTCGATTTATATGAGTAATATGTTTTATGCACATGCACCTTTGATAGATGTTCTATTCTTGTTGAATCTCGATAGTGGAAATACACATATTAATAACATTGAGGCTAAACGTTTGAAATCGAGCGATAACTCGACCTATATGTGGCACTGTCGTCTTGGTCACATTGGAATGAAGCGTATGAAGAAACTCCATTCCGATGGACTTCTTGAATCACTTGATTTCGAATCACTTGAAAGATGCGAAGCATGTCTGATGGGTAAAATGACTAAGACTCCATTTTCTGGTATGATGGAGCGAGCTACGGACTTGTTGGAAATCATACATACCGATGTGTGTGGTCCTATGAGTGTAGCATCACGCGGTGGTTATCGTTATGTTCTTACCTTCACGGATGACTTGAGTAGATATGGGTATATCTATTTCATGAAACATAAGTCCGAAACTTTCGAGAAGTTTAAGGAGTTTCAAAGTGAGGTAGAGAATCAACGTAACAAGAAGATTAAATTTCTACGTTCTGATCGTGGAGGTGAATATCTAAGTTACGAGTTTGGCGAGCATTTGAAGAAATGCGGAATACTTTCACAATTAACACCGCCGGGAACACTACAGCGTAATGGTGTGTTCGAACGTCGTAATCAAACTCTCTTAGATATGGTTCGTTCTATGATGTCACTTACATATTTACCGCTATCATTTTGGGGTTATGCATTAGAAACAGCCGCATTCACTTTAAATAGGGCACCATCTAAATCCGTTGAAACGACACCATATGAATTATGGTTTGGGAAGAAACCTAAATTGTCTTTCCTTAAAGTTTGGGGTTGCGAAGCCTATGTAAAGAAGTTACAGCCGGACAAGCTTGAACCCAAAGCGGAAAAATGCGTCTTCATAGGATACCCGAAGGAAACTATTGGGTATACCTTCTATCATAGATCCGAAGGAAAAATCTTCATTGCCAAGAATGGATCCTTTATAGAGAAGGAATTTCTCTCGAAAGAAATGACTGGAAGGAAAGTAGAACTCGACGAGGTTGTCGAACCTTCTCTCGAAATTGCGAGTAGCGCAGCACCGGAAGAAGTTCCTGTGGTGCCTGCACCGATAAGAGAGGAAGCTAATGATGATGATCATGAAACTTCGGTTGTAGTTGCTACAGAGCCTCACAGGTCAACGAGAACTCGTACCACTCCTGATTGGTATGATCCCGTTATGAGTGTCATGTTGGTGGATAACACCGATGACCCTGAGACATATTAGGAAGCGATGATGAGCCTAGATTCCAATAAATGGCAAGAAGCCATGAAATCCGAGATTGGATCCATGTACGAAAACCAAGTATGGACTTTGGTGGACTTACCGGATGGCCGGAAGGCCGTCGAGAACAAATGGATTTTCAAGAAGAAAACAGATGCTGATGGTAATGTTACTGTCTATAAAGCTCGACTTGTCGCAAAAGGGTTTCGACAAATTCAAGGAGTTGACTACGATGAGACTTTCTCACCGGTAGCGAAGCTAAAGTCTGTCAGGATTATGTTAGCAATCGCTGCATATTATGATTATAAGATATGGCAGATGGATGTCAAAACAGCGTTCCTCAATGGAGACATTGATGAAGAGTTGTATATGATGCAACCCAAAGGTTTTGTCGATCCTAAAGATGCTAACAAGGTATGCAAACTTCAACGGTCCATCTATGGATTGAAGCAAGCATCCCGAAGTTGGAATCAATGTTTTGATAAGGTAGTCAAAATTTTTGGTTTTATACAAACTTATGGAGAAGCTTGTATTTACAAGAAAGTGAGTGGGAGCTCTGTAGCATTCTTAATACTATATGTAGATGACATATTATTGATTGGGAATGATGTAGACCTTCTTAATAGTGTCAAGGAATATTTGAATAATAGTTTTTCAATGAAGGATCTTGGCGAAGCAGCTTACATATTAGGCATAAAGATTTATAGAGATAGATCGCGACGCCTAATATCATTGTCACAAAGTACATATTTGGACAAAGTTCTAAAGAGGTTTGGAATGGAAGATAGCAAGAAAGGGTTCTTGCCCATGTTGCCCAATACGACGTTGAGTAAAACTCAAAGTCCGACAACGACAGAAGATAGAGAAAGGATGAGTAAGACTCCCTATGCCTCAGCCATAGGATCTCTAATGTATGCCATGCTATGTACTAGACCCGACATTGCATATGCTGTTAGTTTAACTAGCAAATATCAAAGTGATCCAGGAGTGGATCATTGGACAACGGTCAAAAATATCCTTAAGTACTTGAGAAGGACTAAGGATATGGTTCTTTCTTATGGAGGTGATGAACAACTCATTGTAAATGGTTACACCGATGCTAGTTGGAACACCGATCCGGATGATTCTAAATCACAATCTGGATACGTATTTATTTTGAATGGTGCAGCAATTAGCTGGAGGAGTGCAAAGCAAAGCGTTGTGGCGAGATCTTCAACTGAATCGGAATACATGGCTGCTTCGGAGGCTTCACAAGAAGCGATATGGATGAAATAGTTCATTACAGAGCTGGGTGTGGTTCCTAGTGCGCTGGACCCAATGTCTATCTACTGTGATAAAATGGGCGCCATAGCCAATGCGCAAGAACCAAGTTCACACAAGAAGCTGAAGCACATCAAGCTACGTTTTCACGCTATTCGAGAACATGTCCAAGATGGGGACATAAAGATTTGCAAAGTACACACATATCTGAATGTGGCGGATCCGTAGACTAAACCTCTCCCGAGGGCAAAACATGACCAACACCAAACTGCCATGGGTGTTCGGTATATTACCATGTAATCTAGATTAGATGACTCTAGTGCAAGTGGGAGACTGTTGGAGATATGCCCTAGAGGCAATAATAAATGTAGTTATTATTATATCTTTGTGTTTATGATAAATGTTTACATTCATGCTATAATAGTATTAACAAGGAAACATTAATACTTGTGTGAATTTGTAAACTAAAATAGAGTCCCTAGTAAAGCCTCTTTACAATACTAGCTTGTTGGTTAATAAATGATTGTGGTTTCTCTATCATGAACATTGAGATGTTATTAACAACAAGATCATATCGTTAGGAGAATGATATGGTGGCCATACTCCTATAGATAAGCGTAGCATAAAGATCAAGCCATTTTAATAGTTCAATTGCTATATGCTTTCTGATACATAGTAACCTAATTCCTTCGACCATGAGATCATGCATATCACCTTCACCGGAAGGATGCTTTGATGACATCAAACACCACACCGTAACTGGGTGGCTATAAAGGTGGCATTGAGTGTTCGGAAAGTATTGGTTGAGACACATGGATCAAGAGTGGGATTTGTTCATCCATATGACGGATAGATATACTCTGGGCCCTCTCGGTGAAATGTCATCCAATTAGCTTGCAAGCATGTGACTGGCTCACAAGGGATCACATATCACGGGTACGAGAAACGAGTACTTATCGGTAACGAGGTTGAACTAGGTATGCAGAGATACCGACGATCATAACCTCGGATAAGTAAACTATCGTGAGACAAAGGGAAATTGGTATCGTATGTAAGTGGTTCATTCGATCTCAAAGTAATCGTAGAAATATGTGGGAGCCATATGAATTTCTAGATTCCTCTATTGGTTATTGATCGGAGAAGTGTCTCGATCATGTCCGCATAATTCACGAACCGTAGGGAGACACACTTAAGGATTCGACGTTGTTTGAGTAGTTATGGAATGATGAGTAAGAGACCGAATGTTGTTCGGAGTCTCGGATGGGATCTGGGATATCACGAGGAGATCCGGAATGGTCCGGAGAATAAGATTCATATAAGGAAAGTCCTGTTTCGGAGTTGGAGAATGGTTCCGGTGATTTCATCGGGAATGTTCTAGAAGGTTCCGGAATGTCCGACACTCCGGAGGGGAAGGGTGCATGAATGTGTTATATCAAGTTGGTATGATTGCATCATGTACGAAGTGTCATCGTTGAACAAAATAAAGGGTTTAATCAAATCCTAGTTTGAAAAAGTCAAACGCCAATTTGAAAGTCAAACGGCTATTTTGGGAAGTGGAGAGGGAGGTGGAAACCGAGTTGGGGGAGGAGTTCCTCCCTCCACCGCCGGCCCACCTTGAAGCCGACTTGGGGAGGGACTCCCCTCCCCTTGGCCGCGCCTCCCACCTATAAAGGGAGGGGCAGGGCTGCCCCTCCTAGCACACAAGTTCCCTACCCCTCTAAACCCTAACCTAGCCGCCGCCCACCATAGCCGCCACCACCTAGGGTTTCTCTCCTAGCCGCCGACTTGGGCAACCCCAAGCCCTAGCCGCCGGCCCTAGCACCCCTCCTCGGCGTGTCTAAACCCTAGATCGCCAAGGGACTCTCTCATACTCCACCATACTCGCTCCGGCTTAAGGCGAAGCCCTGCGAGATCTCCCCTCTACTTCCGGTACCACGCCGTTGTGCTGCCGGAATCGCGAGGAGAGTGCTACAACCTCCGCTGCCTGCTGGAACAAGGGAGAGGAAGGTCTTCGTCGAGTACCGAACGTGTGACCGACTGCGGGAGAGCTGCCGGAACGCAGCGCCGGAAGGATCGTCTACGCGATCTTGAGATCGGGAAGAGTACGACTACATCACCCACGAGAATCCGCTCTCGCTAAACACTTTGGAATCTTCGAGGGTGAGTTATTCCATCGACTCGTTGCTACAATCTAGTAGATAGATCTTGGCTTGTTTGTTTGTATGCGATAGAAATTTTTTGTTTTCCATGCTACGAAACCCTACAAGTTACATCATGGTCTGCTAAGTTATGCACACGAACCACTAAGTTATAGATACGAGTCGACTAAGTTATATATTTTGACGATCCTTCCTATAGGTCCATCCCGCACATGCGTGCCTCCCTATTGGTCCATGTGGCAGGATCAAGAATGCCTGTGTCCTAAAAATACACTCTTAGTGTTAGATGTTTGGGACGCATTTGGTAGGCTATAGGAGGTTCGACCTAGCCTTCACGCGATGATTTTGGCTCATTTTCTTCCCCACGTCCCCCCTTTGGCTATGCCATCCCGAATCCCAAAGCACCCCAGAGCCAGGCCTAGGGACAACGCTCGATTCAGCCATTTCCTCGGAGCCAGCCTTGTTGCGTGAAAAGCAAGAACACGGCGATAGAGGTCGTGCGGGAAGGGAGATGGCAGGAGCTCGCGCGCGGCAGTGAAAGTCTGGCGGGAGGAATTTGGTCACCGCATGCATGCTCTGCTCCCTATTTAGAGAGGACATTGTCCCCCAAATTCCGAATCCACCATCCCCCCTTCGAGCTCCTTCACCATCAGTACTAGGGCGATGACGGTTGAGTCTTCCTCATCGAGCCAAGACGGTGGCCCTGCCGGCTTCGCCTATGACCACAGTGAGGGTGATCTTGTCGGGTTGTCCCTCGTCCACAACGACTCTCATCTTGCTGGCATCCTCTCCGTTCCTAACCTATGTGCTGCATTATCTTGATCCGGATGTAAGAAATCTCTTGTTGCTTCCTACATGTGGCCTCATCTGTATGCATACCGTAGTTGTGTGTAGATCTGTCATGTATTGATGCTAGACAACATGCTTAGTGCATTCTTCAGTACCATAGGACAAATTGTTAGTATGTTCTTCCCAACGTTGCTAGTTTTTGAGCCATAATTCTTAGTATGTTCTTCACTACAGTAGGAAAAATGGCTCTATAGGTATCCAGATCTGTGTGATTTCACTGCTACATGTTTTGAGCCCGAGAATCCAGTCCCGATTCGATCAATGTATCCGCAGCAAGCTCCCATGCCTTGGGATCCTTCTTTATCCCTATTTGTAATAAACATGCTTTGTGAATTGGTCAGAAATATGATTAGGTGTGACAATGGATTTAAAAAGATTCACCTTCTACGTGTATTCAATGATGTTTTTCGAATTCACTAGAAAGATAGTGACCACATCTTAGATTTACAACCATCCGAGGAAGTGGAAGAAGAAGTGGGCGATGTTGTGCGTGCTCAAAGAAACTGACGAAGTTTGTTGGTGTCGGGACACAACGGCCTGTCTGATGGACAATGTGAGGATGACATAACTCGCTAAGGTTTGGATGAACTGCTTTGTTGTCCAGTTTTGTGAGTTTTGGGAGGTTCTTCACTAACAAAGTTTTCTTGATCCCAGACATTTCTAGTGGATCTCCTAAACAACCGTGTAGTGAACTATGCTCAGATGGAGCTCATCTTCACTCCTCCTCTGCCGGTTTGTGACAAGAATCTGTACACCCCCCGCTTACTGTTCAAGGCTATGGACCATCTAGCCGACAATAAGGTCCACGGTTGGTTGTACGCTTCAATGTTTCAAGCCGACAAGAGGATCTAGGTGAGTATTTGGCTTCACAAGAACTACATGTAGGCCTATTGCTTAACTTACAATACTGCTGTGTGATGTTGGTGATGAATTCCTTCAAGAATAACTTGTATATTTTGGGTGGTGGTGAAACATCCCCTACATTAGGTAGGGCTCGATGAAACTATGCTACAAGGCGGTATATAGTAACCCATCCAATGATGGCCTACTTATGATAAACTAGTAGGGATGAACTGCTATGAAGCGTTATGAACCCATTGAAGTGTTGGGTAAGCTCACCACTCCAATGTGCAAGGTAACTACAGTAGTTCAGTTGCTGGCTGTCAAACGTGTTGTTTATGTTTTCACTGGGCCACTGCGGGCAACCAAACACATGGGTCTTGTCTCTCTACCGATGTAGAGAAAGGGTATGCAGGCTACCAAACGGGCTACAGATATTGGCCCATATGTTGTTTTAGCTTGACACTATACCCACCTAGGCACTACCCGAACGGGCCAAAAAGCCCTATAGCCTACCAAACACGTCCTTGCGGATCCCTGTCAGGACCCCGACATGGTTTTGAGGATCCCGAGCCAAGACCAGATCATGTGTGTGAGAGAATTACGTTGCATAGGAAGAAACCCGCTCCCATGTGCCCTATTGATGCCTCCTAAGCAAGGCGACTGCCCCGTTTTCCCTCGTATCCACCACATTCTCGTCCTATCCCCTCTCATGCGATGTTGTTGCAGGGTCTGCAATGGCGCCTTCTTCCTTTACCTAGTGCAGAGGGCCCGACTTGAGAGGGACCGACCTGGCAGCGATGTAGTAGGGCCACCGACGCTTTAGCTAGTCTCAGATGACGGCGGGGCAATGGCATGACTACTTGGCGACAATAGTGACATGGTCCTAGTCTTGGGTGGTGGAGCGCTACAGGCATAGTGCCCAGATGTGGGCCCTTTGGGCCCGATCTAGATCAGGGCAGGCTGGATTGACCTAGGAGGAGACGCCTCCTGTTGGACTAAGGGTAGCTCGTCGTGGGGATGGCGGAGACGGCACCACGTCTTCTTCAGCGCGAAAGTGGGACCTTCATGGGCCCAATATGGGCCCGACAGGGCTTGTTGGCCTGGTTTTCTCGTGCATCTATGTGAGGTCTACTACTGTCAATGGTGCTGGCGGTCGATCCCTCTTGCTTGGCTGCGATATTGTCATCTGGTGTCTTTCCGACAGGCCTCACAACTTTTTTCATGGTGAGACGTCAATGTCTCGACGATAAGCAAGACCATGATGATGTATGTTGGTGGACAACAAGTTTGGTGGAGCATGATGGATTGTCCTGGGTTGTGTTTTTTGGGGGTCCGAAGAAATCCCTGTTAGCTCGGCCAACACTGACACGGTGACGCCTATGGGCGCCGTCATTGCTTCTTGAAGGGAGTCGGGTGTATCCCTTTCCCCATTTCCTTTGTGTACCGAGAGAAATCCTATGATTAGTCTGGGCAGCAGTGTCATCGTTGTTGCATTCATTCTTTAAGGTGTTGATTGGTATGCAGCGATTTAGAGGCATAGGATCATGGTAAGACTTCTCTGGAGGGCGCAGTGCTGATGGGGATATGCCTACCAGGGTATGCCCAGCAGTACGTTTCCTATTGGCCCAAGCTGCCAGCGAGTGGGCCTGCAGGACGGCGACTGGATCGAGACTTGGCGAGGACTCAGGCGACTAGAAGCTGGAGGCCCAGAAGCGTAGCTAGGCCCAGTCGGACTAGGTCAAAGACCCTCCGAATCCTTAACTAATTCGTTTGTAATCTATAAACCCTAGCAAGGTGAGCATATATAAACCTCCCTAGGGTACGCATACATACACCCAAGCGACTCGCCGCCTAGCCGTCGAGCTCGCCCCTTGTACTCTCTCCATAATACAATCTAGCAGGAGTAGGTCTTTACCCTCCAGGGGGCCGAACCTGGGTAAAACCTTGTGTCTCCGCCCTCATCTCGCACCGTAGATGTCTGGCCGCCCTTGCCCCATGTTCTACTACTCGCTGCCAATTGCAGAATCTGCCGTGGCCATTTCCACGATAGTGGCGCCCACCGTGGGGCCTGGCCGATCAGGTCGGTGTTCTGCGGCGAGATCCAATCTACCCATCAACGAGTCGATCGCCACCGGCCGCATGATCGCGATCGACGAGATGCTCCAGATCTTGCCGAGCAGTTACATCCCAGCGGCACGACCCGTCACACACAGCGTGGTTTTGCCGGTCGGCACGATCAGCCTCTTCGTCGGCCTCACCGACGTCATCGTCTCGGAGGACTCGGCTCGCATTCGCGATTCACCGCCACGTGACCGGCTCTCTAAGAGCCAAGTCCGCACGATTCACCGCCTCGCCTCCGAGTACGACTCGGCCCACATCAACATGGCCAAAACCACCGCGGCCGCGAACGACGCGGCCCTCAACGACAACGCCGATTTTCGGCGACCCCGGCGTCGGCCGCCGGATCCATCATCGCCGCATCGCCTGCGGGCTCCATCACCCAGGTCTCCAACGTCGGAGACTTCGAGGACCCCTCCATCCTTGGGATCTTCGACTTTGACTCTGGGTCGGAGAACTCCGCCAACCTCCACAATGAAACCGGTCGCCACGTCGCGACCTACATGGCGACTGGCGCCGACCCCCTGGAAGACCCCTTCTCCACGCCGATCCCACCAAATGCGATGGAAACGGAGGTCGAGGAACTCCTCCTACGGCTGGCGGAGGCGGTCCACAAGGAACAAGCCGAGCGCGATTTTTTTTGCCTCGAGCAGGTGACAACGCAGGAGCTTTCGCGCTATCACCAACTCCGAATCAGGTCGCACCTGAACCCTACCATTCAGGGGCACGCCCTGAACTTCGACGATGAAAACGACCCGGCTCGTGTGGCCAAGCGCGCGATCTGCGAGAACGCGCCGCCAGGAGGAAGCGCCCGACCCCCACCAGGCGCGACGGCCAACGGCGCCCTACCACCACCCAACCGCGCGCCCCCCGGGACCAACCAAGGATCATGGTCTCCTCACGAGAGCAAGATGCGAACGGCCTCCCGCTGTTCTCCACTCCAATGGACAACATCGTCGCGAGCCGAGCAGGAGTCGACAACATCCAAGTCACTAGGAAAGTGTTGAAATTATGCCCTAGAGGCAATAATAAAGATGTTATTATTATAATTCTTGTTCATGATAAAGTTTATATTCCATGCTAGAATTGTATTAAGCGGAAACTTTAATACTTGTGTGGTTTGTGAACAACACCGTGTCCCTAGTACGCCTCTATGGACTAGCTCATTGATCAATGATGGTTAAGGTTTCCTAACCATAGACATGAGTTGTCAATTGATAATGAGATCATATCATTGGGAGAATGATATGGTGGATAGACCCAAACTAAGCGAAGCAATTAGATCGTGTCATCGTGTTCGTCTTTGCGAAGTTTTTCTTATGTCAAATATTGTATTCCTTAGACCATGAGATAATACAACTCCCTGGTATCGGAAGAAAGCTTTGAGGTCATCAAACGTCATCCTATGAGAGGGTGATCATAAAGGTGTCTCTCAGGTGATCGGAAAGTATCTGTTGGGTTGTATGTATCGAGATGGAATTTGTCCCTCCCAAGTCGGAGAGATATACTTCGGGCCCACTCGGTAATCGATATCAACACCGCTTGCAAGCATGTGGTTAAGGAGTTAATCACAAAGTGATATCGGATTACGGAACGAGTAAAGTACTTGCTGTGAACGAGATTGAACTAGGTATGACGATACCGACGATCGAATCTCGGGCAAGTAAAATATCGCGAGACGAAGGGAATATATATATGGGATTGATTGAATCCTGGCATCGTGGTTCATCCGATATGATCATCGATGAATGTGTGGGAGTCAATATGGGTTCCCAGACCCCGCTGTTGATTATTGATAGAAGATCATGTCTGCATATTCTCGAACCCGCAGGGTCACACACTTAACGTGTCTCGACGCTAGGATAGATTGGATAATTGGTTTATGAATTTTTGTTCAGAGTCTCGGATGGGATCCGGGATATCACGAGAGGTTCCGGAATGGTCCGGAGAATAAGATTCATATAAGGCAGTGCAGTTTTTGGAGTTCGGAATTGTTCCGGATTAATCGGTATTGTACCGGAAGCTTCTAGAACCTTCCGGAAGGGGGCCAACGTGGTCCCACCTTCCGGGAGGGGGCATGGGCCTATGAGGGAGTGTCCTGGCCGCATTGGGCCAGGGGCACAAGGCCCCATAGGGCCCAGCCGATTCTAGATAAGTTTAAACTCGTTTAAACTAGAGATAGAATTTCTAGATAAGGGATAAGTTTAAATCGTTTAAACTAGAGATAGGGTTTCTGGATAAGGGAAAGTTTAAATCGTTTAAACTAGAGATAGACTTGGAGGATGGGCAAGGGCTGGCCGCACCCCCCTCTATATATAGAGGGCTGGTGCGCCCCCTCCCCCCAACCTACACACCTTCCTCCAACCCTAGTTGCCCTGCTGCCCTTCCACTCTCCCTCCCGACTGTTTGTAGGCGAAGCCCTGCGGCAGAAATTCTCCACCATATACACCACGCCGTCGTGCTGTAGATCCAATCCATCTCTCCACCATACTCACTGGTCCGAGGAAGGAGGAGACGTCGAGGTGCTGCACGTGTGCATCTCACGGAGGCACCGCCACTTGTGGTGCTAGATCGGATCGGATCACGAGGAGGAGAAGCGAGTACGACTACATCACCCACGTTCCGACGAACGTTCCGCTGTGCGAATCTTCAAGGGTATGAAGATCTAATCCAATCTCTCTCGTTGTTTGCATCTCCTAGATTAGATCTTGGTTTTCCCTCTGTTCGCTTCCGAAGAAAATTTTGATTTACTATGCTGCGAAACCCTTCAGAAAGGCGCCCTCCAGATCCAGTACGCCAAGGCTCTGCTCACCAAAGCAGTTGAGCAACAAAACGCGGGTGCCGACTCACAGGGTCGGATGTACTCATGTTCATTAGGCAGCAGGGCGGCCTCGATCGGCCGCCCAATGGCGGCGAATACCCTCAACTGCCCACCACCCGAGCCCCTGCAGCTCCAACACTGACCCGCGAAAGCGGCACTCTCCACCAACGACCCACGGCCGGCGAACAACTTCGTCGCCGCCAACGGGCAGCCTGTTTACGCACGCACCCACATCATCAACAACCAGAGCTGGCGCGCACGCCAGCCTGAAGACCTGAGGCATACCCTCACTAACCGCCATGACAGAGAACCAAGGGGATCATCGAGACGAGTCGGACCCCAGTGCTTTGGACCGATGATCCGAGGCGAAAGATACCCGACGAACTTCAAAGCGTCGAAGGAGATCGAGAAGTATGACCCTCGTATGATCCGTCCGTGTGGTTGGACACTTACCTCATGGCGATGGGGATCGCCGGCCACACCGACCTACTCGCCGCCCGCTACCTTCCCCTGATGATGGAGGGAGCGTGCAGGCAGTGGATTAACACCCTCCCCGCGGATAGCATCGACTCCTAGGAGGAAATGCGCGACGCCTTTGTCAGGCACTTCGAGGGTTCCTACACCCGTGCCACCACCATCGAGGACTTGGAGCGATGCGTCCAGGTACCCCACGAGTCGACCCGCGGTTGGGTCCAATGGTGGCAAGACCTGTGGTATAACGCGGCCGGAATCCACCCGGACACCGCGATCCACTGCTTCAAGACCTCGTGCCGCTATGAGCCCCTGGTCGCCAAGCTCAAGCGAGTGTACAGAACACTCGACAACATACCGGACCTCCTGGAGATCGCAAAGTGGTACGCGGAGGAGGACCCAAACCAAGAAACCGACGATGAGTCGGGAGGAAATCGCCGCACGAACGGCCACGACAACGGGAGGCGACCCGAGCTACGCTACAGCAACACTCGCTTCACCGGCAAACTCCGCAGTGATGGGCGAGTCGACTTCGTCGCCAACGCCGGATACGCGCCGCGCGAACCCAAGAGCTTCCGCCGCGACGGAGGCCAGCGCCGCGACGGAGGCAACTACAAGGCAAAGCCGAGGTTCGACCCCACGGCTCTCCTCAACCAACCCTGTGTGTTTCATAGCAGGGAAGGGAAGCCCGCCACGCACACAACCGCCGACTTCCACTCTCTCAAGGAGATTGATAAGGCATGGCGAGCACGGGAAGACCCTGACAACAACCCGCCAAATGGCGGAAAGTTCGGCAGCGTCGCCGGCTCTCTCCACACCTTCACAGGCTTCAACACGAAGCGCGAGAAAAAGGTCATCGCCCACGCCATCGCCGTCAACGCGGTGTCCTAGATAGACATCCCACAGTTCCTCAATTAGTCCAAGCAACCAATCACCTGGAGCCGCGAGGACCACTCGCCACGGATTGAATATCCGGGACGAGTCGCCTTAGTGGTCAAGCCCAAGGTGGGATACTACTGGCTCCCCAAAACACTGATGGACGGCGGCACCTCCATCAACATCCTGTACCTAGACACGTTCAGGCGACTGTGGCTCCCGCAGTCGATGATCGAGACGACTTACACCACCTTCCATGACATCATCCCTAGTCAGAAGGCATACCCGATCGGCAAGGTGACGCTGCCAGTCACCTTCGGCACACCAGCAAACTTCCGCACCGAGCGGATCGTCTTCGAGCTGGTGCCGTTCAACAACCCCTACCACTGCGTCCTGGGGCGCCAGGCGTTCGCCAAATTCATGGCAGCGCCCCACTATGCGTACAACGCGATGAAGCTACCCGAGCCATGTGGCATCATCACTGTCCATGGCCCCCGACATGGCCGCAGAATGCGAGGCCAAAGGCGTCGAACTCGCGGACACCGTCATCGCGGCGGAGGCCAACCATGCTGAGGAGCTCGCCAAGTACGCGAGCAGGGTCAACAATGACGACCCCACCATACTCAAGAAGCCCAATTCGGAGGGTGGAAACTCCGCCGCCTTCGAGGCAACGACACACACCCGCACCGTCGAGCTGGTCCCAGGCGACTCCAGCCAGACGGTGACGATCGGGACGGGCATGAGCCCAGCATAGGAAGGCGCGCTCATCGAGTTCCTACGTGAGAATCGGGACATCTTCGCATGGAAGCCATCCGTCATGCCTGGTGTCCCGAGGGAACTCGCTGAGCATAAACTCAACATCGACACCAAAGCGCGACCCGTCAAGCAGTCGCTGTGGCCCTTCAATGAAGAGCGCCGCCGAGCAATCGCCGAGGAGGTGCATCGTCTACTTGCTGCAGGCTTCATTTGGCCAATCAAATACTCCAAGTGGCTGGCAATCCCAGTCATGGTCGAGAATAAAAACGGGACCTGGAGAATGTGTATCGATTACACAAACTTGAATAGCGCCTGCCCGAAGGAGCAATTCGTCCTCCCGCGGATCGACCAAATCATCGATTCAACCGCGGGCTCGGAGTCGCTATGCTTCATCGACGCCTATTCTGGGTACAACCAGATCAAAATGGCCATCGAGGACGAAGAGAAGACGGCGTTCATCACTCCATTCGGAGCCTTCTACTACACTGCCATGACCTTCGTCCTCAAAAACAACAGGGTGACCTACCAGAGGTGCATGCAGGAGTGCCTTGCGAGCCAAATTGGCCGCAATATCCACGTCTACATCGACGACGTGGTGGTGAAATCCACTCGTTAGGGCGATCTACTTGCCGACCTGGCGGAAACCTTTGCCAACCCGCGACTGTACAAGATAAAGCTAAACCCAGGGAAGTGCACCTTCGGTGTACCTACTGGACAGCTACTGGGATACGTCGTCTCCAAGCGCAGGATAGAGGCGAACCCACCAAGATCAACACGATCGCCCGACTCGGCAGACCCGAGTGCCTGCGCGACGTGCAGAAACTGGTCGGGCGAGTCACGAATCTCAGTCGCTTCATCCCCCGGCTAGGCGAGAAGGCGATGCCCCTCTATCGCCTAATGCACAAGAACCCCACCTTCTAGTGGGACAAGGAGGCAGACGACATGCTCCAAGCTCTCAAGGAGTTGTTGCTCGCAGCACCACTACTCGCCGCCCCTGTCGACATGGAGCCCATGCTGGTCTACGTCGCGGCTTCCGAGCGCGTCGTCAGCACCGTCACGGTCGTCGAACGGCCAGAGGAAGGGAAGGAATGCCCGGTGCAGCGACCCATATACTACATCAGCGAAGTCCTTACCTAGTTGCGCCAGCGCTACCCGCAGTACCAGAAATTGGTATACGCGGTCTTCAGAGCACAGCAGCGACTGCCGCACTACTTCCAGGAGCACCCAATAACGGTTGTATCCTCAGCATCGTTGCAGGACATCATCCGCAACCGCGAGGCGACCGGGCGAGTCGCCAAGTGGGCTGTCGAGATCGGTGTCCACAACATCAAGTACGATTCGCACAAGGCGATCAAGTCACAGGATCTCGTAGACTTCCTCGCCGACTGGGAGGAGGCCCAGCAGCCAGAGAAGCTGTCATACCTCCATTACTGGAGCCTACACTTCGATGCCTCCAAGAACATGGACGGTGCAGGAACGAGGATCGTGCTAACATCTCCGAAGGGTGACAAGCTCCGCTACGTCCTCTACCTCGACTTCACCCCCTGCACCAACAACATGGCCAAGTACGAGGCGCTACTCTACGGCATGAGGGCAGCCAAGGAAATGAACATAAATCGCCCGCGCTGCTACGGAGACTCCGACCTCGTCGCCGGGCAAGTCGGCGGCACCTGCGACGCCGTCTCCCACACCATGGCGGCATACCGCCAAGCAGTGGACCAGCTGGGAGGACACTTCGCAGGCTACTCCGTCAAGTGGATCGACAGGCGGAAGAACAAGGAGGCTGACGCACTCTCTCGCATCGGCTCGGCTCGACTCACACCACCCACCGGACGTCTTCCTCGACACTATCACCAAGCCCTCCGTCTCTCCCCAAGGGAGATCGACATCAGAATTCCGTTGCAACCAGAAGCAGCCCTGGTCGCACTAATCGCCGAGCCAAGCGACTGGACCGCGCCATACGTCGCTTACCTGGAGGAAGGCACCCTACCCACAGACGAAACGGATGTCCGGATGATAGCACGCCGCTGCAAATCCTTCGTCATCATCAACGGCGAGCTCCACAAGCGCAGTGTGACCGGCGTGTTCCAACGCTGCGTCCAACCCGCTGAAGGACACAAAATCCTCCAAGACATCCACTCCGGCGACTGCGGCCATCACGCCGGCGCCCGCTCTCTGGTTGCAAAGGCCATGCGACACAGCTTCTACTGGCTCACTGCACACGTAGACGCTGTCGACATTGTCCAGCAGTGCGTCGGATGTCAGAAATACGCCAACCAGACTCACGTGCCGATCTTGGCGCTCAAGACAATCCCCATCACCTGGCCGTTCGCCGTGTGGGTCATGGACATGGTAGGCCCCTTCAAGAAGTCCCCCTATGGCTTCACCCACCTCCTAGTCGCAGTCGACAAATTCACAAAATGGGTGGAGGCCAAGCCAGTCCGCAAGTGCGACGGGAAGACCGCTACAAAGTTCCTACGTGAGATCATCTATCGCTACGGGTTCCCAAACAGCATCATCACGGACAACAGCACCAACTTCGCCAAGGGAGCCATGGCCGAGTTCTGCGAGGAGCACAACATCCGACTCGACCTCGCCTCAGTTGCCCACCCAGATTCCAATGGCCAGGCGGAACGCGCCAATCAGAGCATCCTCCATGGCCTGAAGCCACGGCTACAAGTCCCACTCGAGCGTACTGCCGGGTGCTGGGTCGAAGAACTCCCCTCTGTCATCTGGGGCATCTGCACCTCCGTCAACAGGTCGACAGGGTTCACCCCTTCTTCATGGTGTACGGTGCCGAGGCAGTCATGCCAACCGACCTCGAGCACGATTCACCTAGGGTGGTCAACTACACGGAGGCCGACAACGAGCTCGCACGACAAGACGGAGTCGATCAGCTTGACGAAGCACGCGACCTAGCTTGCTCCCGCACCGCCATCTACCAGCAAGGGCTACGCCGCTACCATAGCCGATGAGTACGGACTCGCACTTTCCAAGAAGGCGACCTGGTACTGCGCCTAATCCAGGACAAGAAAGGCTTGCACAAGCTCTCCCCCCCTTGGGAGGGACCATTCGCCATCGGGCGAGTCCTGGGCAACGTTGCCTACTACCTCACCGACGTCCGAGGCGACGGAAAACTCGACGTCAAGCGGCCATGGAATGTAAACCTCCTACGGAAGTTCTACTCTTAGAACCCCAGACATGTACCCCTACCCTCTATGAAATAAAACAGATTGGTTACCGCAAATTGCGTCTACTCTCCGTGTCTTGTGCCACTCGCACTCGTAATAACAACGTTATGCTATTCGCAGAAATCAACCTTTGGTAAAGAGACCGGCACGGCCAAGTAGTGTGGTACGAGGGCACTGGGAAAACTCAGGCCTCGTACCGTCCACGAAAAAAGCTAACCGGAGCCCCATTGGAGTCGCCTAGCTCGACTGGCTCCCCGAGCCAAGACAACTGCACTCGCTCCCCACAGCGACCAAGTCCTCTGCATCCTCGGCGCAGCGACTCGAACGGCAAAGTACCACGCTCGGGGACTGACACCAGACCAAAGACGAGCGGCTAGGGAAAAATGCCAAGTATGAGAGCGCGCCCAGGACTCGCCATGCGACTGATCTTATGGATCAGGCAGGAGTGACGCGCCTAATATAACGCGCTTACTCCTCACCTACCTTGGGCTTGCGATTAGAACGGCCAAGTACCACGCTCGGGGACTCGGCGACCCGACCCCGTTCGCGCCCGAGAAAACGGACAAGTAAAGAGCAGCCCTAGGAGTCGCCACGCGACTAGCTTTCCGAGCCATGGCGAGTCGACCTTAACTCACTAACAGTTCACAAAACATATAAAAACGAGGTAAACCCCATAAAAAGGGCGGACGCGCTCGGGGACTCGCACAACCAACATTCAAATCGCAAAACAACTGACAAAATAACACGAGCATTCCTTTATAGCAGCAAAATTTGTTTCGCATACAAGGAGAGTTACATGGTTATCCTATACTAACGCCGAATGGCAAAACATTCTATTCTGCAGGCTTCGATGAAGACGCGCCACCGTCCCTGCGGCTGCAGATAAAAGCCACATAAGGGTTCGACGGATACGTCGTCAGCTCGCCCACCATCGCCGCACGGAACGGTTGCTCCACCTTGAAGTCACGGTGCTTGGGCTCAGGGTCATTGGGGGCGACGACCGTCTCCTGGTAGGGGATAAGGTCGCCCATCGCCCAAACGCGGTCGGAGTATACCGCGGATCGGTCCTTCAGCTTCAACACCTCGGAAATCTCCACTGAGCCCGTCGACGAGGGGTAACCGCTCGTGACGTTGTCAAGGTCGAAATCGTCCGGGAAGTGGGCAAGCCAAGGCTGAGCGTTGTCGCCGCTCCACGACGGAAGTGAAAGGATACAAATGTCGCCTAGAGGGGGGTGAATAGGCGATTAAAACTTTTCCTAGAGTGGCTCAACAAAGGCGGAATAAAACTAGTGTTTATTTTGTTAAGCACAACCTAGAACAACTAAGGTTCACCTATGTGCACCAACAACTTATGCTAAGCAATACAAGCAACAAAGTGATAGCAAGATATATATTACTTCAAGCACGAAGGCTATCACAATGTAAAGTGCATAAGTAAAGAGCTCGGGTATAGAGATAACCGAGGCACACGGGGACACCGATATTTTACCGAGTTCCTCCCAACATGGAGTACGTCTCATTTGGAGAGGGGGTGGTATCAAACCTCCAACGCCACAAAAGGCCTCCCTTATTCTCCGGTGAATCTCACCCCAACGGGATCGATCCACGCTTCCACTATCGGTGCACTTGTCGGTGGCAACCGGAACCTCTCACAAGGTTGGGGCACTTCTCCACAACTTAATTGGAGGTTACCAACAAATGCCACAAAAGGCCACAATGCCACCAAGGCCACAAAACCGTCTAGGGTTCCAAGAACCCAAGAGGGACAAGCTCCAATGAGTCACTCAAACCAAATCCTCCGAGGAGAACACAAACGATGCACCAAATGCAAATTGCAAGAACACCACAAAGATGTTCAAATCCTTCTCTCCCAAATTCCACCAAAGCTACAAAAGCTTATGGGGGAATAAGAGAGGAAGAACAATGGAGGAAATCCACAAAAGACTCCAAGATCTAGATCCCAATATGTTCCCCTCACTTAGAGGAGAGATTGATTGGTGGGATTGTAGATCTAGATCTCCTCTTTCAAATACCTCAAGAATATGCAAGAATCATCGGAGGGATTGAGAGAAAGCAAGCTCAAGAAGGTCAAAAATGGAGGGGAAAACTTGCAAGAAGGGTTAAGGAACCATTGGGGAAGAAGGCCCCTTATATAGGTCCCTCCAAAATCCAACCGTTGCAGCCTAAAAACGCGATTCCCGGTACTACCGGACTTTCCCGGCACTACCGAACATTTCCTGGGGTTCCTGGGGCTCCAAACGCATTTTTCTCTGCGCTCCCCGGTACCAAAATGCGGTACTACCGGACCCCGTACTACCGGACATCACAGAACGAAAACAGCCATAACTTTTGCATCCGGACTCCGATTTTGATGATCTTGGGCTCGTTTTGAAGAGGACAATAACCTCTACAAGATCATGCAAAGAAACATCATAGTATAGCAAGGGAGGATAGATCCAACTGATGAAGTAAAAAACCTTCTGCCACGCTAGGTACTAAAATGCGGTACTACCGCTTTTTGGTACCTAGCCCGGCAGTGGCTTTTGGAAACTTGTCAAAAACCTTATGCCGTGCTAGGTACTAAAATGCGGTACTACTGCATTTTGGTACCCAGGAGGGCAGTGGCATTTGGCAACTTGCCAAATCCTACTACCGCGCCAGGTACTAAAATGCGGTACTACCGCATTTTGGTACCTAGGAAAATTCAAACCTCTATAACTTTTGATTGGTAACTCCGATCGACCCGATTCCAATTGCGTTGGAAAAAGAACGACATGGGCTACCCTATGAAAGGTGAAAATATTGGTTATCACCAAGTGAGAATGTATCATGTATAATAATGTGAGATACCTCACTTGGTGAGAAACCGAAAAGCTGCCAAGATCAAAATCGCAACAAGATACAAACGGAAGATCCGATTTTGATGAACAAGAGCTTGTTATGGAGATTACCACAATCTCTATATCCTCACATGGATAAGACCAAATAACAACCAAATATGACGATGCCAATATGCAAAGGTTTGAGCTCTCTCCGAACAAAGTGAACAAGTTACTCATTCGAGAGCCCCTCTTGATAGTACGGTTGTCTATCCTAAACCCGGTCTCCCACACACAACATGAGACCGGAAAAAGGGAAAACCTATTAAGATTATACCTTTGCCTTGAGCATTCCACTTGAGCTCAAGGTAGACGATCTTGCCCTTCTCAAGATGGAACGCCTTTCTTGATTCCTCATCATCGATCCATGATCACCGAGGATGGCAAGCATTAAACATGAGATCTTCTATAGATGGCGCATTTTGAGCTTGCACATCACATATTCTTCTACATATCATCGACCTTGAAGCAAACACATGCTCCAAGAGATGCCAATGGACAAATCCTACAAGTATAACTTAATACACATATTAGTCCATAAAGATTGTCATTAATTACCAAAACCACACATGGGGCCCACATGTTCTTTCAATCTCCCCCATTTTGGTAATTGATGACAATCCCTTTAAGAGGGTTTATATAAGGAATTTTAATGAACAACATGGTAACACCAATATAAAATACTACATAAGTATGTTATATTGGTACCACCACCATATAAAGAGCAAACTCCCCCACAATCTATGCATGTGTGATGAACTTGAATTTCATTGCATATATTGCCAATCATTATCATTGGTGGAGTTTCCTCTATATATACCACATGCTAAGCAACAACAAAGATGCAAGAGCATGAAAGGCAAATGCTTAGAAACAAACTCAAAGCATAAACCATTTCCCTTAAACTCTCTAAAACTTCTCCCCCATTGGCATCGATTGCCGAAATGGGTGACAAATTCTAGAAGGCAAATATAGTAATAATTCCTCCAAAGATGTGCCTTCGCACATATCCAGTGATGAATACTTGGGAGGGAGTAGGACTATATCGAGGACCCGAAGATTGCCAAAGGAATAAAATAAAATGACGCATCACAAATGACGCAAGCAATCATAAGATCCGACAAATCAATTGAAAACAACAAATGAGTTCAAATGGAAACTACGAGATATTATGAAATGAGCAAAATAGTGCTTTAAATAACAAATAGAGAAGCTCCCCAGATTTGTGCATAAGTCAAAATAAATGCATTAGAATACATATTGCACAAATATGGAATCCTCACTCCCCCATAATTATTTAAAACACAACAAATGAGAAAGAAGACAAATGTGCATTATTAGATGAATTAGATGAGCTCCCCAAGGATAATGCACCAATTATGATAATTGTATTTGTGATCAAGGTGCATAATCATGGAATACTCACTCATCCAAGTTCATTTAACGATACAAGGCATGAGAGAATAAATATGAGTGCCCAAAGATGCAAACAAGAGGAATAAGCACTCATAGGCAATTAAATTTGGAAGCCACCGAAGAATCAAAAGGAATAGAAAGGTGGTCTCCAAGGATTTAAAAATCAACTAAAATTATCTTCTCATATGTGTATATGTCTCTAAGTGGATGACATCACAAAGACATATGCCCATAAAGAAACAAGCACATACAAGGAAGATATACAATAAAGCACATGGAAGCAAAAATGAAGTCACAACATATACTAATAAGATTTTTGCTTAAAAGCATGGCCAAAGGCTCACATATATCTTATTGTACATTAATGAGCTTCAAAAACCAACACACTACATATATTACAACTATCACCAAGGGAAAAGGAGAAAGTTGGAATATATGGAGAAAGACAACAAGTATCACTAAAACTAGCAAAATCTCACTATTGCACATGAGAGAAGTTGAGGAAAGGATGGGCAATAAAATTGATAGATTGACATATTTGGGATTGGTGGATCATATGCATGATTTTGTATAGTCCCAAATAAATGCACTCATCTCAACTTATACACATTTACAATAGAGAGTTCTCTTAAAATCAAGGCTAGAACCACACAAATACAACTACAATAATTCATGCCAAGATGCAACCTACAAAAGGTTGGAAGCAAGATAAATATGCATGAGAAAGAGATACTTGTTACCGAGATACAATTGGTAGGATGTAGAGGATATGAATTCATTCATCATCCTATAGCTTGCCTCCAATTTTCATTAATGCACCACTTATTCAATATTTGAGAGACAAGCATCCAATATATCTCCAATGTACCTAAACACATTTAAGTACAAAATGGTCCCCAACCTTATTGGGTCCAAAGTAGTTAGTGCAACTACAATACATAGGAGAGACTCCACATAAATATGTGCATATTAATATGAAATTGAATTTCATGCACAACTTAGCCGATGGGATTTGGTGGAGTTTCCCCTATATATTGGATCAAAGAAAGAAAGCATGCCATAATATAACCATATAGTAAATATGCATGCATAAAGCTTTCAAGAACCAAAAAGGAGATACAATTTGAACAAAAACACCAAGTAAATCGAGATTGCACACACAAGAGTGTGACATGACAAACGATGTCCAAATTGTATCAAAGAACCAATTCAACACATGAAAGATCACAAGTTCAACAAATGAACTAGGCAAAAGCCAAGGAGCAAAAGATATATATAAATACAAATGCTCAAGGATTTATCTCATTCTAAAATGGTCAAACTGTGAAACAAGGAATGAGACAAAACCAACTCCCACAAAGAGTAAGGTTCCAACTAGTAAACCAACCTCTCCAAACTTTTCATGATGGCACAAAATACCAAAACGAAAAGATTAAACTTCCAAGCACATAAAACCCGATATGGACCAAACAAAGAAGCATAAATATGAGTGTTCTAAATAATATAGGAGAGCTCCCTCATAGATAGTGCATTATGTAGGATTTTCCTTTTTAATGCAAAATGCACACAAATGAGATCATCACTACTACCTACATTAAATAAAGCACAAGAGGATACCAATAAAAATAAAAAGATCCACAAGAAGCAAGGAAGGCTTGGGAGACAACACAAAACATTTTCTTGGCCAAAGATAGGATAAAATTAAGTAAGGTCCAAAGTGAATAAGATCAATAAATTCTACCATAAGTTGGGTACTCATTGTCCAAGGACAAGAAATATTGGGAATAATTTTCCCAAGGTAGCTAGCATGGATATCCAAGATCATAGTCACAACAAGACCCATATAACAAAAGATAAGAGTTAAGCATGATACTTCGAACAAGATTCTTGGTACTTCCAATAGTCACACAATCACTAGTGATTAGAGTAACTTGAAGCAAATGGTTTCCATAAGGATATATATATCTAAATATGAGGAAACACATACCAAGAAACACTCTCATATACAAGATCCAAAATAAGATCAATAAAGCCATTCAAGCAAATTGGAAATTGTATGAGCAAATGTGTCACATAGGAGCTAGATAATTATCAATATCAATTCTAAGTGACACAACCTCGAAAATTCACATTTTATAGGATTGTAATATGCACTAAGCATATGACTCCCCCATAATGTGATACTACCACAAAATCAACACGAGGCAAAATAATACAAATAGAGATAATTAATGGACATTATAAAACTTAAATTTATCATGAGAATTGTACCACATAGAGACTAGACAATAATCCAATATAAATACTAGATGGTATTACTCATGTACACACAATTTTAGGATTGTGGAATGCCTAAGCATAACACTCCCCCAAAATGGGATAATCCATTAATTTCTCACAAGAGCCAAATAAGATACCAAATATAACCAAACAAGGCTCAAACATAAGAAACACACATACATGGTGTGCCACCTAATCATACACAAATATGCTTGATACCTCAAGATAATTAAGTGGATAGCACAACATGTACAAAAGCATGGAAGATACAAAACCAACACATGCACAAGGGGGCAAGTAACTTTCAATGTAAAGAGTTTAGCATATGTTACCGCAAGGAGGAACATTGGAAATATAAAATAATCATGATAATACAAATGGCTTGGCTTGACAATAATAATTGACGAAGATCCCTCAATTCTTCATAATGTAGCCAAGTCTCCAATGCCCTCCAATACACACCTATTGATCAAGTTTTGGCTTGTTGGTCCCCAACCAAGTTGGGTCCTAAGAGGTTAGTCACAATAGGTTTGGCAACCCAAATGGTTCTTTTCTTGACACCACATTGAGCACCAAAAAATTTGGCAAACACATTGCCAACCTCATCCTTACAAAGAGAATAAGAATCATCAATCAAGATAGGATGGGATGAGGAGTTACCAATAGTGCATGCGGAAGAAATGTGCCCCTTCTCACGGTATATGTAGCAAGTTCTACTCTTGCTATCTTTCTTCTTAGGTGAAGCCACACCTTGAGGAAGGGCTCGAGTAGTGCTCTTAGGAAGAGGCCCATTGATGCCTTGAGGTGGAACTTGAGGCCGCTTCCCTTGATGCTTCACACTAAGAGGCTTTTTCTTCAATGGGCAAGATCTAACATGGTGCCCTTCTTCCTTGCACTTGAAGCAAACAATGTTGGCCGGATTCTTGACTTGATCTTGGCCATTCTTCTTGTTGTCCTTGTGCTTCAACTTGATAGTGGACTTGTTCTTGACATTGGAGTTGAATCCAAGCCCACACTTGTCATTGAGGGATTTTTGCACACTCAAGATTTTGTTGAGTGCGGCCTTCCCTTGATGACCCCTTTTCAAGTCATTCTTCAAAGAAGTGACTTGAGCCTTGAGCTCTTTGATTTCCTCTACATGGTTAGGTTCAACAAAAGTACTAGAGGAAGTAGATGCTACATTGTTAGAGCAACAAGGCACGGAATGTAATTCATCACGAGATATAGCATGGTTGTGAGAGGATGAATTACAAGGACTAGCACATGGCAATATAACATTTGGAGTAAAAGTAGTGCTAATGTCCACATGAGGCCCACTAGATGTTACCTTTGACATGATGGCCTCATGAGCTAACTTTAGCCTACCATGGGAGACTAGAATATCCTCATGTGAGCTTGAGAGCTTAACATGACTTTCTTCTAATTTCCCATAGTTGCTAGTTAGCAAAGCAAGTTGAGATTTTAGCTCAACATTCTCCTTCAAAATAGATGCTTCACAATAAATGGAGTTAGTAGCACAAGAATCATCATTATTAGCAAGAGGTGAGGGCAACTTGGTAAGCTCTTTTGAATATGAAGCTTTAAGTTGATCATGTGACTCGGTGAGTTTGATGAGCTCACCCTTGATGACCCTAGAGCCATTTTTGAGGTGCTCAAAATCCTCAAGGATTTTAGCATAAGCAACTTCAAGTTCATCATTTTTAATCTTGATGGAGTTTGCCACCGCAAGTTCTCTCTCATGGTATTCCTTTACTCTAGATAATTCTAGAGTAAAAGTCTCCTCAAGAGATTCTTTGGTGGTTTGTTCTTCTTCAAGGGAGTCCTTTAGTTGTGCAACTTCATTAGCATACTCACGCTCAAGTGTAAACTTTTCATCAATTAAGTTTTCTTGCTCCTCAATAAGATCATTGCCTTCTATGGCATAATTCAAGATTTCAAGAAAGTTGGAGGAAGCAATTTTATTTTTGAAGAGAGCGCTATAGAAAACCTCTCCTATTTTCTTAATATAGGTAATATCATACTTACCTCTATAATCATCATTATCATTCTCAACCTCATCATCATCATCGTGAGATAAAAAGGGATTCAAAGAGGTTACCTTTGTTTCCTTAGCCATAAGGCATATGTGAGAACCGGAGGAAGGTCATGATGAGATTGCACTTGTAGCTCTCTTCAAGACCTTGTCTTGGCCCATAGAATCTTCATTTTCCTCTACATGGTTAGCAACACAAGCACTAGAGGAAATATAAGCATTTTTATCATGGCAACAAGACAACATGAGCATATCATCATGAGATTTATTCAAGTCATTTCTACATGATATGCAAGGACTATTAACACAAGCATGTGAGGAATTTTGAGTGCTAGAAGTGTTAAGGTCCAAAGATAGATCATTGCAACTAGATAGATATGAGGGATTACAAATAGTGAACACACTATCCATATTGCAATTTCTATCAACACTCACCATATCATTACCTTGTGAAAAGTCACATGTTGGTGAAGTGGTAGAGGATGAGAACTCATCTCGACCGGAAGTGGAAGCAACACAATCATCCTCAATAATGTTGGGCACAGCATATTTATCTTGAAGTTTTGTCCATAACTCATGAGCGCTCCAAAAAGGAATGATTGAAGATGTAACTACATAGCTCAAAGCATTAACAAGCACATTATAAGCTTGAGCATCGATATAAGTTTTTCTCATCCTCACTAGATAGATTTTTGAAATCCATTGGAGGAGAAAAAGCTATATCTACAATACGCTCCAAATTTGGGTCCATGTCCCGAAAATGAATGAGCATGCGATTTTTCCATATATCATAATTTGTGCCATCGAATGTGAACATGTCATTGTGCACTAATCCTCTAGCCGACATCTTTACTCTCAAGGCGGTGAAGCCTAAAATGAGAGACCGGGCTTTGATACCAATTGAAAGGATACATATGTCGCCTAGAGGGGGGTGAATAGGCGATTAAAACTTTTCCTAGAGTGGCTCAACAAAGGCGGAATAAAACTAGTGTTTACTTTGTTAATCACAACCTAGAACAACTAAGGTTCACCTATGTGCACCAACAACTTATGCTAACCAATACAAGCAACAAAGTGATAGCAAGATATATATTACTTCAAGCATGGAGGCTATCACAATGTAAAGTGCATAAGTAAAGAACTCGGGTATAGAGATAACCGAGGCACGCGGGGACACCGATATTTTACCGAGTTCCTCCCAACATGGAGTACGTCTCGTTTGGAGAGGGGGTGGTATCAAACCACCAACGCCACAAAAGGCCTCCCTTATTCTCCGGTGAATCTCACCCCAACGGGATCGATCCACGCTTCCACTATCGGTGCACTTGTCGGTGGCAACCGGAACCTCTCACAAGGTTGGGGCACTTCTACACAACTTAATTGGAGGTTCCCAACAAATGCCACAAAAGGCCACAATGCCACCAAGGCCACAAAACCATCTAGGGTTCCAAGAACCCAAGAGGGACAAGCTCCAATGAGTCACTCAAACCAAATCCTCCGAGGAGAACACAAACCGATGCACCAAATGCAAATTGCAAGAACACCACAAAGATGTTCAAATCCTTCTCTCCCAAATTCCACCAAAGCTACAAAAGCTTATGGGGGAATAAGAGAGGAAGAACAATGGAGGAAATCCACAAAAGACTCCAAGATCTAGATCCCAATATGTTCCCCTCACTTAGAGGAGAGATTGATTGGTGGGATTGTAGATCTAGATATCCTCTTTCAAATCCCTCAAGAATATGCAAGAATCATCGGAGGGATTGAGAGAAAGCAAGCTCAAGAAGGTCAAAAATGGAGGGGAAAACTTGCAAGAAGGGTTAAGGAACCATTGGGGAAGAAGGCCCCTTATATAGGTCCCTCCAAAATCCAACCGTTGCAGCCCAAAAACGCGATTCCCGGTACTACCGGACTTTCCTGGCACTACCGAACATTTCCTGGGGTTCCTGGGGCTCCAAACGCATTTTTTCTCTGCGCTCCCTGGTACCAAAATGCGGTACTACCGGACCCCGGTACTACCGGACATCACATAACGAAAACAGCCATAACTTTTGCATTCGGACTCCGATTTCGATGATCTTGGGCTCGTTTCGAAGAGGACAACAACCTCTAAAAGATCATGCAAAGAAACATCATAGTACAGCAAGGGAGGATAGATCCAAATGATGAAGTAAAAAAACTTCTGCCACGCTATGTACTAAAATGCGGTACTACCGCTTTTTGGTACCTAGCCCGGCAGTGGCTTTTGGAAACTTGTCAAAAACCTTCTGCCGTGCTAGGTACTAAAATGCGGTACTACCGCATTTTGGTACCTAGGAGGGCAGTGGCATTTGGCAACTTGCCAAATCCTACTGCCGCGCCAGGTACTAAAATGCGGTACTACCGCATTTTGGTACCTAGGAAAATTTAAACCTCTATAACTTTTGATTGGTAACTCCGATCGACCCGATTCCAATTGCGTTGGAAAAAGGACGACATGGGCTACCCTATGAAAGGTGAAAATATTGGTTATCACCAAGTGAGAATGTATCATGTATAATAATGTGAGATACCTCACTTGGTGAGAAACCGAAAAGCTGCCAAGATCAAAATCGCAACAAGATATAAACGGAAGATCCGATTTTGATGAACAAGAGCTTGTTATGGAGATTACCACAAGCTCTATATCCTCACATGGATAAGACCAAATAACAACCAAATATGATGATGCAAATATGCAAAGGTTTTAGCTCTCTCCGAACAAAGTGAACGAGTTACTCATTTGAGAGCCCCCTTGATAGTACGGTTGTCTATCCTAAACCCGGTCTCCCACACACAACATGAGACCGCAAAAAGGGAAAACCTATCAAGATTATACCTTTGCATTGAGCATTCCACTTGAGCTCGATGTAGACGATCTTGCCCTTCTCAAGATGGAACGCCTTTCTTGATTCCTCATTATCGATCCATGATCACCGAGGATGGCAAGCATTAAACATGAGATCTTCTATAGATGGCGCATTTTGAGCTTGCACATCACATATTCTTCTACATATCATCGACCTTGAAGCAAACACATGCTCCAAGAGATGCCAATGGACAAATCCTACAAGTATAACTTAATACACATATTAGTCCATAAAGATTGTCATTAATTACCAAAACAACACATGGGGGCCCACATGTTCTTTCAATCTCCCCCATTTTGGTAATTGATCACAATCCCTTTAAGAGGGTTTATATAAGGAATTTTCATGAACAACATGGTAACACCAATATCAAATACTACATAAGTATGTTATATTGGTACCACCACCATATATAGAGCAAACTCCCCCACAATCTATGCATGTGTGATGAACTTGAATTTCATTGCATATATTGCCAATCATTATCATTGGTGGAGTTTCCTCTATATATACCACATGCTAAGCAACAACAAAGATGCAAGAGCATGAAAGGCAAATGCTTAGAAACAAACTCAAAGCATAAACCATTTCCCTTAAACCCTCTAAAACTTCTCCCCCATTGGCATCGATTGCCGAAATGGGTGACAAGTTCTAGAAGGCAAATATAGTAATAATTCCTCCAAAGATGTGCCTTCGCACATATCCAGTGATGAATACTTGGGAGGGAGTAGGACTATATCGAGGACCCGAAGATTGCCAAAGGAATAAAATAAAATGACGCATCACAAATGACGCAAGCAATCACAAGATCCGACAAATCAATTGAAAACAACAAATGAGTTCAAATGGAAACTACGAGATATTATGAAATGAGCAAAATAGTGCTTTAAATAACAAATAGAGAAGCTCCCCAGATTTGTGCATAAGTCAAAATAAATGCATTAGAATACATATTGCACAAATATGGAATCCTCGCTCCCCCATAAGTATTTAAAACACAACAAATGAGAAATAAGACAAATGTGCATTATTAGATGAATTAGATGAGCTCCCCAAAGATAATGCACCAATTATGATAATTGTATTTGGGATCAAGGTGCATAATCATGGAATCCTCACTCATCCAAGTTCATTTAACGATACGAGGCATGAGAGAATAAATATGAGTGCCCAAAGATGTAAACAAGAGGAACAAGCACTCATAGGCAATTAAATTTGGAAGCCACCGAAGAATCAAAATGAATAGAAAGGTGGTCTCCAAGGATTTAAAAATCAACTAAAATTATCTTCTCATATGTGTATATGTCTCTAAGTGGATGACATCACAAAGACATATGCCCATAAAGAAACAAGCACATACAAGGAAGATATACAATAAAGCACATGGAAGCAAAAATGAAGTCACAACATATACTAATAAGATTTTTGCTTAAAAGCATGGCCAAAGGCTCACATATATCTTATTGTACATTAATGAGCTTCAAAAACCAACACACTACATATATTACAACTATCACCAAGGGAAAAGGAGAAAGTTGGAATATATGGAGAAAGACAACAAGTATCACTAAAACTAGCAAAATCTCACTATTGCACATGAGAGAAGTTGAGGAAAGGATGGGCAATAAAATTGATAGATTGACATATTTGGGATTGGTGGATCATATGCATGATTTTGTATAGTCCCAAATAAATGCACTCATCTCAACTTATACACATTTACAATAGAGAGTTCTCTTAAAATCAAGGCTAGAACCACACAAATACAACTACAACAATTCATGCCAAGATGCAACCTACAAAAGGTTGGAAGCAAGATAAATATGCATGAGAAAGAGATACTTGTTACCGAGATATAATTGGTAGTATGTAGAGGATATGAATTCATTCATCATCCTATAGCTTGCCTCCAATTTTCATTAATGCACCACTTATTCAATATTTGAGAGACAAGCATCCAATATATCTCCAATGTACCTAAACACATTTAAGTACAAAATGGTCCCCAACCTTATTGGGTCCAAAGTAGTTAGTGCAACTACAATACATAGGAGAGACTCCACATAAATATGTGCATATTAATATGAAATTGAATTTCATGCACAACTTAGCCGATGGGATTTGGTGGAGTTTCCCCTATATATTGGATCAAAGAAAGCAAGCATGCCATAATATAACCATATAGTAAATATGCATGCATAAAGCTTTCAAGAACCAAAAAGGAGATACAATTTGAACAAAAACACCAAGTAAATCGAGATTGCACACACAAGAGTGTGACATGACAAACGATGTCCAAATTGTATCAAAGAACCAATTCAACACATGAAAGATCACAAGTTCAACAAATGAACTAGGCAAAAGCCAAGGAGCAAAAGATATATATAAATACAAATGCTCAAGGATTTATCTCATTCTAAAATGGTCAAAATGTGAAACAAGGAATGAGACAAAACCAACTCCCACAAAGAGTAAGGTTCCAACTAGTAAACCAACCTCTCCAAACTTTTCATGATGGCACAAAATACCAAAACGAAAAGATTAAACTTCCAAGCACATAAAACCCGATATGGACCAAACAAAGAAGCATAAATATGAGTGTTCTAAATAATATAGGAGAGCTCCCTCATAGATAGTGCATTATGTAGGATTTTCCTTTTTAATGCAAAATGCACACAAATGAGATCATCACTACTACCTACATTAAATAAAGCACAAGAGGATACCAATAAAAATAAAAAGATCCACAAGAAGCAAGGAAGGCTTGGGAGACAACACAAAACATTTTCTTGGCCAAAGATAGGATAAAATTAAGTAAGGGCCAAAGTGAATAAGATCAATAAATTCTACCATAAGTTGGGTACTCATTGTCCAAGGACAAGAAATATTGGGAATAATTTTCCCAAGGTAGCTAGCATGGATATCCAAGATCATAGTCACAACAAGACCCATATAACAAAAGATAAGAGTTAAGCATGATACTTCGAACAAGATTCTTGGTACTTCCAATAGTCACACAATCACTAGTGATTAGAGTAACTTGAAGCAAATGGTTTCCATGAGGATATATATATATATCTAAATATGAGGAAACACATACCAAGAAACACTCTCATATACAAGATCCAAAATAAGATCAATAAAGCCATTCAAGCAAATTGGAAATTGTATGAGCAAATGTGTCACATAGGAGCTAGATAATTATCAATATCAATTCTAAGTGACACAACCTCGAAAATTCACATTTTATAGGATTGTAATATGCACTAAGCATATGACTCCCCCATAATGTGATACTACCATAATATCAACACGAGGCAAAATAATACAAATAGAGATAATTAATGGACATTATAAAACTTAAATTTATCATGAGAATTGTACCACATAGAGACTAGACAATAATCCAATATAAATACTAGATGGTATTACTCATGTACACACAATTTTAGGATTGTGGAATGCCCAAGCATAACACTCCCCCAAAATGGGATAATCCATTAATTTCTCACAAGAGCCAAATAAGATACCAAATATAACCAAACAAGGCTCAAACATAAGAAACACACATACATGGTGTGCCACCTAATCATACACAAATATGCTTGATACCTCAAGATAATTAAGTGGATAGAACAACATGTACAAAAGCATGGAAGATACAAAACCAACACATGCACAAGGGGGCGAGTAACTTCCAATGTAAAGAGTTTAGCATATGTTACCGCAAGGAGGAACATTGTAAATATAAAATAATCATGATAATACAAATGGCTTGGCTTGACAATAATAATTGACGAAGATCCCTCAATTCTTCATAATGTAGCCAAGTCTCCAATGCCCTCCAATACACACCTATTGATCAAGTTTTGGCTTGTTGGTCCCCAACCAAGTTGGGTCCTAAGAGGTTAGTCACAATAGGTTTGGCAACCCAAATGGTTCTTTTCTTGACACCACATTGAGCACCAACAAATTTGGCAAACACATTGCCAACCTCATCCTTACAAAGAGAATAAGAATCATCAATCAAGATAGGATGGGATGAGGAGTTACCAATAGTGCATGCGGAAGAAATGTGCCCCTTCTCACGGCATATGTAGCAAGTTCTACTCTTGCTATCTTTCCTCTTAGGTGAAGCCACACCTTGAGGAAGGGCTCGAGTAGTGGTCTTAGGAAGAGGCCCATTGATGACTTGAGGTGGAACTTGAGGCCGCTTCCCTTGATGCTTCACACTAAGAGGCTTTTTCTTCAATGGGCAAGATCTAACATGGTGCCCTTCTTCCTTGCACTTGAAGCAAACAATGTTGGCCGGATTCTTGACTTGATCTTGGCCATTCTTCTTGTTGTCCTTGTGCTTCAACTTGATAGTGGACTTGTTCTTGACATTGGAGTTGAATCCAAGCCCACACTTGTCATTGAGGGATTTTTGCACACTCAAGATTTTGTTGAGTGCGGCCTTCCCTTGATGACCCCTTTTCAAGTCATTCTTCAAAGAAGTGACTTGAGCCTTGAGTTCTTTGATTTCCTCTACATGGTTAGGTTCAACAAAAGTACTAGAGGAAGTAGATGCTACATTGTTAGAGCAACAAGGCACGGAATGTAATTCATCACGAGATATAGCATGTATGTGAGAGGATGAATTACAAGGACTAGCACATGGCAATATAACATTTGGAGTAAAAGTAGTGCTAATGTCCACATGAGGCCCACTAGATGTTACCTTTGACATGATGGCCTCATGAGCTAACTTTAGCCTACCATGGGAGACTAGAAGATCCTCATGTGAGCTTGAGAGCTTAACATGACTTTCTTCTAATTTCCCATAGTTGCTAGTTAGCAAAGCAAGTTGAGATTTTAGCTCAACATTCTCCTTCAAAATAGATGCTTCACAATAAATGGAGTTAGTAGCACAAGCATCATCATTATTAGCAAGAGGTGAGGGCAACTTGGTAAGCTCTTTTGAATATTAAGCTTTAAGTTGATCATGTGACTCGGTGAGTTTGATGAGCTCACCCTTGATGACCCTAGAGCCATTTTTGAGGTGCTCAAAATCCTCAAGGAGTTTAGCATAAGAAACTTCAAGTTCATCATTTTTAATCTTGATGGAGTTTGCCACCGCAAGTTCTCTCTCATGGTATTCCTTTACTCTAGATAATTCTAGAGTAAAAGTCTCCTCAAGAGATTCTTTGGTGGTTTGTTCTTCTTCAAGGGAGTCCTTTAGTTGTGCAACTTCATTAGCATACTCACGCTCAAGTGCAAACTTTTCATCAATTAAGTTTTCTTGCTCCTCAATAAGATCATTGCCTTCTATGGCATAATTCAAGATTTCAAGAAAGTTGGAGGAAGCAATTTTATTTTTGAAGAGAGCGCTATAGACAACCTCTCCCATTTTCTTAATAGAGGTAATATCATACTTACCTCTATAATCATCATTATCATTCTCAACCTCATCATCATCATGAGATACAAAGGGATTCAAAGAGGTTACCTTTGTTTCCTTAGCCATAAGGCATATGTGAGAACCGGAGGAAGGTGATGATGAGATTGCACTTGTAGCTCTCTTCAAGACCTTGTCTTGGCCCATAGAATCTTCATTTTCCTCTACATGGTTAGCAACACAAGCACTAGAGGAAATAGAAGCATTTTTATCATGGCAACAAGACAACATGAGCATATCATCATGAGATTTATTCAAGTCATTTCTACATGATATGCAAGGACTATTAACACAAGCATGTGAGGAATTTTGAGTGCTAGAAGTGTTAAGGTCCAAAGATAGATCATTGCAACTAGATAGATATGAGGGATTACAAATAGTGAACACACTATCCATATTGCAATTTCTATCAACACTCACCATATCATTACCTTGTGAAAAGTCACATGTTGGTGAAGTGGTAGAGGATGAGAACTCATCTCGACCGGAAGTGGAAGCAACACAATCATCCTCAATAATGTTGGGCACAACATATTTATCTTGAAGTTTTGTCCATAACTCATGAGCGCTCCAAAAAGGAATGATTGAAGATGTAACTACATAGCTCAAAGCATTAACAAGCACATTAGAAGCTTGAGCATCGAGATATAAGTTTTTCTCATCCTCACTAGATAGATTTTTGAAATCCATTAGAGGAGAAAAACCTATATCTACAATACGCTCCAAATTTGGGTCCATGTCCCGAAAATGAATGAGCATGTGATTTTTCCATATATCATAATTTGTGCCATCGAATGTGAACATGTCATTGTGCACTAATCCTCTAGCCGACATCTTTACTCTCAAGGCGGTGAAGCCTAAAATGAGAGACCGGGCTCTGATACCAATTGAAAGGATACAGATGTCGCCTAGAGGGGGGTGAATAGGCGATTAAAACTTTTCCTAGAGTGGCTCAACAAAGGCGGAATAAAACTAGTGTTTACTTTGTTAAGCACAACCTAGAACAACTAAGGTTCACCTATGTGCACCAACAACTTATGCTAATCAATACAAGCAACAAAGTGATAGCAAGATATATATTACTTCAAGCATGGAGGCTATCACAATGTAAAGTGCATAAGTAAAGAGCTCGGGTATAGAGATAACCGAGGCACGCGGGGACACCGATATTTTACCGAGTTCCTCCCAACATGGAGTACGTATCGTTTGGAGAGGGGGTGGTATCAAACCACCAACTCCACAAAAGGCCTCCCTTATTCTCCGGTGAATCTCACCCCAACGGGATCGATCCACGCTTCCACTATCGGTGCACTTGTCGGTGGCAACCGGAACCTCTCACAAGGTTGGGGCACTTCTCCACAACTTAATTGGAGGTTCCCAACAAATGCCACAAAAGGCCACAATGCCACCAAGGCCACAAAACTGTCTAGGGTTCCAAGAACCCAAGAGGGACAAGCTCCAATGAGTCACTCAAACCAAATCCTCCGAGGAGAACACAAACCGATGCACCAAATGCAAATTGCAAGAACACCACAAAGATGTTCAAATCCTTCTCTCCAAAATTCCACCAAAGCTACAAAAGCTCATGGGGGAATAAGAGAGGAAGAACAATGGAGGAAATCCACAAAAGACTCCAAGATCTAGATCCCAATATGTTCCCCTCACTTAGAGGAGAGATTGATTGGTGGGATTGTAGATCTAGATCTCCTCTTTCAAATCCCTCAAGAATATGCAAGAATCATCGGAGGGATTGAGAGAAAGCAAGCTCAAGAAGGTCAAAAATGGAGGGGGAAACTTGCAAGAAGGGTTAAGGAACCATTGGGGAAGAAGGCCCCTTATATAGGTCCCTCCAAAATCCAACCGTTGCAGCCCAAAAACGCGATTCCCGGTACTACCGGACTTTTTCCCGGTACTACCGGACTTTCCCGGCACTACCGAACATTTCCTGGGGTTCCTGGGGCTCCAAACGCATTTTTTCTCTGTGCTCCTTGGTACCAAAATGCGGTACTACCGGACCCCAGTACTACCGTACATCACAGAACAAAAACAACCATAACTTTTGCATCCGGACTTCGATTTCGATGATCTTGGGCTCGTTTCGAAGAGGACAACAACCTCTACAAGATCATGCAAAGAAACATCATAATACAGCAAGGGAGGATAGATCCAAATGATGAAGTAAAAAAACTTCTGCCATGCTAGGTACTAAAATGCGGTACTACCGCTTTTTGGTACCTAGCCCGGCAGTGGCTTTTGGAAACTTGTCAAAAAACCTTTTGCCGTGCTAGGTACTAAAATGCGGTACTACCGCATTTTGGTACCTAGGAGGGAAGTGGCATTTGGCAACTTGCCAAATCCTACTGCCGCGCCAGGTACTAAAATGCGGTACTACCGCATTTTGGTACCTAGGAAAATTCAAACCTCTATAACTTTTGATTGGTAACTCCGATCGACCCGATTCCAATTGCGTTGGAAAAAGGACGACATGGGCTACCCTATGAAAGGTGAAAATATTGGTTATCACCAAGTGAGAATGTATCATGTATAATAATGTGAGATACCTCACTTGGTGAGAAACCGAAAAGCTGCCAAGATCAAAATCGCAACAAGATACAAACGGAAGATCCGATTTTGATGAACAAGAGCTTGTTATGGAGATTACCACAAGCTCTATATCCTCACATGGATAAGACCAAATAACAACCAAATATGATGATGCAAATATGCAAAGGTTTTAGCTCTCTCCAAACGAAGTGAACGAGTTACTCATTCGAGTGCCCCTCTTGATAGTACGGTTGTCTATCCTAAACCCGGTCTCCCACACACAACATGAGACCGGAAAAAGGGAAAACCTAACAAGATTATACCTTTGCCTTGAGCATTCCACTTGAGCTCGATGTAGACGATCTTGCCCTTCTCAAGATGGAACGCCTTTCTTGATTCCTCATCATCGATCCATGATCACCGAGGATGGCAAGCATTAAACATGAGATCTTCTATAGATGGCGCATTTTGAGCTTGCACATCACATATTCTTCTACATATCATCGACCTTGAAGCAAACACATGCTCCAAGAGATGCCAATGGACAAATCCTACAAGTATAACTTAATACACATATTAGTCCATAAAGATTGTCATTAATTACCAAAACCCCACATGGGGGCCCACATGTTCCTTCAGGAAGGCCGACCGCGTCATGAATTCCACGACCGATGGGGCATTATCAAGGTAGCGCCATACCTCGACAAGGTCGCTGGGAATCACCTCCGTGGGCGATATCTCCTGATGATATGCCCGGAGGCAAGTCGCTGACAGCGCGGCTGAGTCGACCAGGGTGGTCACACACTGCCGCGCATCGTACGACTGCGCCTCTTCTGCATTATCAGTGATCTGGCCTACAACATGCAAACAAACAGTAAGCAAAGCACCAAAACACCAACACGGTACGTGCAATCGGAAGTCAGCTGAAGGAAAGCTTACCAATCAGCAAGCGGCATAGGTCCGTGATGAAACTTTGAAGAAAAGAGAAATCATTTTGCAACCCGGCAACGAGCGCATCAGACACCTTCCGTTCTTCAGCGGCAGAAGTGACGGCGGCCCTGGCTCATCCTTCCGCTGAGCTCGCTTCCGCCTTCGCCTCCTTGAGCTCACGCTCCAGATCGGCGATTCGCTTCTCCGCCACGCTCAAAGTGGACTGAGTCGCTGTCAAATCACCTACCGGGACAAGGCCTTGGCAAGCCCCCTTCACCTCAGTCGCACTCCTCTCTGTTTCCAGAGCAAAATGGTCAACACCGCGACAAGTTAGCGATGAGCGCCAATTAAGGTATACACACACCCGCAGCCGCTTGAAGCTCCTTTCTCGTCTCCTGGACGACGACGGGCTCCTTCTCCATGCGGCATTTCGCAGCAAGCCGCTCAGCTGATTCGCGCTGCAGGCCCTGTGCAACAACCACAACGTCAACAACCAACAAAATTCCTAAGTGCCCAGCCGCTGAAATTCAGCGACTAGGCACTCGGGGACTGGATAACAAAATTCCTAAGTGCCCAGCTGCTGAAATTCAGCGACTAGGCACTCGGGGACTGGACAACAAAATTTCTAAGTACCCAGCCGCTGAAATTCAGCGACTAGGCACTCGGGGACTAGACAACGAAATTCCTAAGTGCCCAGCCGCTGAAATTCAGCGACTAGGCACTCGGGGACTGGATAACACCAAAAATATTAAGAATCCAACCACTGAAATTCAGTGGCCAGATCCTCAGGGACTGGACATACCTGGATGGCAGCACCTAGCATGCCATGAAGTTCCATCGCATCCACCGACGCGAGCACAAGCGGGGTGTGGCCACGACGTCGTTCAACCTCCATGCCGGCGGCCCCAGGAAGCTGGCTTGTCGGCACTGAGGCACTCGCCGCGGTGGCCTTCGCCATGAAGCGAGGGAATGTCGCCACTGCAGCCCCTGCGCCACTCGAGGCCGGCTCGGCCGCCTCGGTTGAGCCAGCAAGCACCATATGCTGCGACCCCGCGTCCTCCGTGGCCTTCAGAGCTACGTCCTCTGCAGTTGGAGGCTCGCTCAGGGTAGTCGCCGGCTCGTCAGAGACTGTGACGACGTTATCGCCCTTTGTTCTTTTGGTGCCTTCGGCGGGAGCAATGACTTCGTCACCCTTCCTCTTCCGCGAGGGGTCAGCTGGCACCTCTGTGGCGACTGGCGGAACCTTGGCCACTGAAGGGTGGCCTATCTTTTTAACTCCAGTCAACTCTGTCAGTAAAGCTCTCCGATCAAAACACAAAGCAAGCAGACGGGTAAAAGATCAAGGAGCACTCACTTGGCGACCGAAAGAAATCGCAGGCCGGTGCGAATGCTGGCCGGATTTTCCAGTTCTGGCCCCAGTTTCCGACTGAGGCCCGTCTCGAACACATTGTGTGCCCAAGACACTGATGGTTTCTTCGAAGACAAAGCCGCGGCGGGAGCCTCCATGGCAATCATTGCGGGAGCCCCCCTTGGCGGTGAGGCCCCTGTGGCTGTATCGGCCCCCAAACCGGTGACTGGGATGAACGGCGGTGGCAACGATGCCAGCTGCGCTTCGTCCATTGTGATGGCAGCGCCAGCCGCCGCGGCCGCGTGCGCTGCTGTCTTGTTGGCCGAGCTGGTAGCGTCGGAGCTACTTGTGGACCGAGATGGAGACGTCGGCTTTGTTGGCTTCACCTTCTTCTTCGGCGGCGCTTGCTTCTTCTTCGACGGCGTAGCTTCACGGTGTGAGGTGTGCTCAGGGAGATCGTCGTCGTCATCGTCATGGGCCTTGAGGCTCTTGCTGGCCTCGAGTTCACGGTGGTGCTGCCCGCGAGTCTTGCGGACCATGGGGGCAGCAACCTCCATGGGGTCGTCGTCCTCATCGTTGCCATTACCACCCCCGTCACTCTCGACATCGCCCTTGTCCGGCGATGACTCGCTCCCGTCCTGGGCGGACGAGCTCTAGTTCTCATCGTCTGCGGGCGGAAGCCACCCTTCCACCACTTGAAACAACTGCACCAATCAAACGACATTAGCACAACCGCGAATGCACAAACTGCGACTGCAAAAGGAATAACAGCTTACCATTGGAGTTGGGCGCCTTGCGGTGTAAGGCGTGACCCCGGCCTTCGCGTCGAGATACACTGCCTGGGTGATCTTCTTTAGGTCCAGGGTGTAGTTGTTGAGTCGCCACTCAACGAGGCAGGATTTCGTCGGGTCGTCCTTGCTCGTATACTCGTACGTGTAGTGGTCACGGCTGGCCAGGGGCACGAGCCGTCGCCCGAGCCAGCAGTTGTAGAGGTTGATGGTTTGGAGGCCTTTCTTCTTCAAATTGCGGATGGCCTGCAGCATCTCGTCGACGACCATCCGCTGTTCCAGCGGGAGTTTGGTAACCTGGAGCCGGCGCGGCTCGGGCCGGTCGGCGGAGTACCTTGGAAGTGCCACTTCGTCGCCTGTAGTCGATTTGGTGACGTAGAACCAGCTCTTCTTCCACTCGTTCACTGCTTTGGTGGGCAGCATCAAATCGAAGAACGATGCCTTCGATTTCAGCTAGAGAGTCAAGCCGCCCGCGGCTAGCATTGGGCCGCATGTTTCTTCGCGGCTGATTCTCCCATGGAATAGATCTTGACACAAGGGAAAATAGGGCCCGCAGCCCAGGTAGCACTCGCAGAATGCCACGAAAATGGCGAGCTGCTCGATGCTGTGCGGACCCAGGTCCGACAGTTGGATATCGTAATAAGCACAGAAGCGTCGGAAGAAGAGGGAGGTTGGGAAGCCAAGCCCCCGCTCCAGGTGACTGGTGAAGCAGATGAATTCCCCTTCGCGCGGATCTGGAATTACTTCTCCGGCCGCGGGGATGCGCCATCTCCCGGCATGGAGGATCCCCGCCTCCTCGAAAGATTTTAGCAGTGCCTTCGTGCACTTGGATCTGTCCCATGGTTCGATAGGAGGAGCCATCGGCTGGAGGATTGTGGGATGCGGATCGATCTAAGTCGTTCTGGTCGCTGCGCGGAATGGGGGAATGAGGATGCGCAAGATCGGAGGAAGTGAGGGAAGTGTTTCCCTCTTCGCCCGTCACTCTCCTTATATAACGGTTCTTACCCGCCATTTTTGGGAGCCGTTACTACGCGGTAATTACGCCAATATTACCGTTGGATTACCCAACGGCTAGTTTGACCACGCTGACGGTCCAACTTCGTCTACTCGACTCGCTGCCTTCAGCGACTCGACGATTCGCCGACCTGATCACTATGACGGTGACTAATTATTCGCCGACCCGCTCGCCAAGCTGCGACATGTTTGGTCATCGTTATTACGACCAAAATGACTAGTTCTTTCCTTTGTTCAGAAGTCCGCCGCCTATTCGACTAAGCATCCGCGTTGGATCCACGTACTCCGACTGCCAACAAACGCCTGCGACGAATCAACGACAGCCTCGGGGACTACTGATGGGGATATGCCTACCGGGGTATGCCCAGCAGGACGTTTCCTATTGGCCCAAGCCGCCAGCGAGTGGGCCTGCAGGACGGCAAATGGATCGAGACTTGGCGAGGACTCAGGCGACTGGAAGCTGGAGGCCCAGAAGCGTAGCTAGGCCCAGTCGGACTAGGTCAAAGTCCCTCCGAATCCTTAACTAATTCGGTTGTAATCTATAAACCTTAGCGAGGTGAGCCTATATAAACCTCCCTAGGGTACGCATAGAAGACACGTTCCATCATACACCCAAGCGACTCACCGCCTAGCCGTCGAGCTCGCCCCTTGTACTCTCTCCATAATACAATCTAGCAGGAGTAGGTCTTTACCCTCCAGGGGCGAACCTGGGTAAAACCTTGTGTCTCCGCCCTCATCTCGCACCGCAGATGGCTGACCGCCCTTGCCCCATGTTCTACTAATCGCTGCCGATTGCAGTATTTGCCATGGACATTCCTACGACAAGTGCGGTTGCGGGTCATCGTCGTTTTCGTCGATATGGCGTTGTTGGCATTAGTCTATTTTTGTCTCTCGTTTTTCTGTTGGACTTACTTGTGTTGTTTGCCCCAGCTGTAGTCTCAAAATTGTATCGTGTGGTTGCTATATTTTTTTTGAAACCTCATATATTAGGCATGCAAGCCGCCTCATTAAAACCTTCCAGTCCCCTTAGGTACCCTGGTAAGTAAAAAGAGTGCGTCTGGAACTTGCAGCCTCTCAAAACAAAGTTACATCATTCATTACAAAGGGATAAACAAAACTAGGTGGATCACCATCCCAAATAACCGGGGCATTCGAATTATAAGAGGCTCTAGCTAGGTTATGCGCCACCCCATTTGCATCACGCAGGCAATGTTGAACTGATATCATTCCAATCCTTCCTACTATTTGAAACCATTCGGCAAGGATGGCAGTATACGGGCTCAAAATCTCAATCACTCCATTGTATGCTTCAACCAATTCAAGAGAGTCCGTTTCAATGACCACCGAAGAGCAACCCTTATTTTCCACAAACTGGAGTCCTTTTTGCAGTGCAATAGCTTCCGCTATAGTTGAGTCCATCACATGATCAATAATACAACTAGATCCAGCTACAGCTTGACCTTTCGAATTGCACAAGACAGCCCCTGTAGCTCCCGTGCCATTTGGAAAAAAGCAAGCATCAATGTTTAACTTATATGAGTTTGAGGGAGGCCTTTTCCATTGCACTTCACGTGGCTCACATTGAGTTGAAACCCCTTTATAGTTCATAGCAATTGCTATGATAGAGAAAGCCATTTGACTCGCCGGAGCTACCTTCTCACCTTTCATGTGTTCACGTCTTTGCCACCAAATATACCAAGCGCCAACAATAATCAACTCCTTCAGACCAATATTTTTTAAATCGGCAAGATCATTTGGAATTTTAAAATCACCTCTCAAGAGTTCTTCAAGGACCACCGATCCAGACCTGTCGACTAATAAAGCAGAGTCAATTACATCAGGAATCCCAATTGAAGTCCATACCTTTCGAGCCCTTTCACACGTAAACATCAGGTGCCTCATATCCTCTGCCCCTTGTAAGCATACTGGACATTGACCAGAGACAGGTATATGTCGATTTGCTAAAATTGCCAAACCTGGGATGATTCCATGTAGTGCTCGCCATGCAAAAAAATTAATCTTGCTTGGAACCTTGAGTTTCCATAGGATCTCCCATACTGGGTTACTCGTTGCTGGACCTTCCTCATTACCTTGTTGCAATCTACGTCCATGGGTATGATTCCATTCCAAATAATAAGCCGAACGGACTGAAAAAGAATAGGATTTGTTCATGTGCCATGCTACAAAATCCTCAGTGAGGTTTTCACTAAGAGGTATATTCAGAATTCTCCACACATCCAGCGGGTTAAAGGATTCCCGAATTAGGTCCTCATCCCACCTTAGAGTGATCGGGCTAATGAGTTCATCGACGGTTTTAAGAAGTATCTGGCCTTTTGGTGTTTGAATCATACGGTCAGGGCTACTGGGTATCCAATGATCTTCCCATATGTTGATCATTTGTCCCGTTCCCACTCTCCAAATATGTCCTCTCTTGAAAGTATGAAGACATGCAACAATGCTTTGCCATGTGAATGAAGATCCATTCTTTGGTCCGGCTCTCAACATATCTCCATTTGGGTAGTACTTAGCTTTCAACACTTGAGCACAGAGTGAGTTGGGATTTGAGATTAATCTCCAGCTTTGCTTTGCAAGCATAGCCAAATTAAAAGCATGGAGATCCCTAAAGCCCATTCCACCATTCTTCTTAGGTATGCATAACTTCCACCACGCCATCCAATGCATTCGGTTTTGATTTTCAGTATCTCCCCACCAGAACCCAGCAATAGCATCCGTCATTTGTTTACAAAGGCTTTTAGGAATTTTGAAAATGGACATGGCATATACTGGTATTGCTTGTATGATTGCCTTCAGCATGATCTCCTTTCCACCCATTGATAGGAACTTCTCCTTCCAGCCTTCTGTTCTCTTAATTATCCTTTCTAGCAAATATAGAAAGCTCTCACTCATGTCGACACCAACTAGGGAAGGCAGTCCTAAGTATTTATCCGATAGCGCTTCAGTCATAATATTCAACTCTGAGCAAATTTCTGCTTTCAAGTTAACCTCCACATTAGGGCTGAAATAGATGCTACATTTAGTCTCACTCACCAATTGTCCTGAACTTGCACAATATTGGTCAAGTACCTGTCTCAATGAGGTTGCATTAGTCATACCAGCTTTCACCAGTATTAGGGAATCATCAGCAAATAGCAAATGCGAGACTGATGGAGCATTTCTGCAGACCCTAACACCATCCATGCCACGAACCTCCTCTCTATGAGCCAAGAGACTTGAAAACCCTTCAGCACAAATTAAGAACAAATAGGGGGAGAGTGGGTCACCTTGATGCAACCCCCTACTTGGAATAAAAGACCCAGTTTCTTGATTGTTATATCTGACTTGGTATTTAACTGACTGAACACAAGCCATCAAAAGATCAACGAAGCTATTATGAAAACCAAGCCTTTTCATCATGGCCTCCAGGAAATTCCACTCTACTCTATCATATGCCTTATGCATATCAAGTTTCACTGCACAATACCCCCATTTTCCTTTCTTCTTGTTCTTGATTTTATGTAAACTCTCATAAGCCAAAAGAACATTGTCAGTTATTAATCTGCCTGGAATAAAAGCACTCTGAACGGGGGAAATAATATCATCAAGGACATGCTTCAGTCTAAGGGCAAACATCTTAGAAATTATTTTGTATAGAACATTGCATAAACTAATGGGTCTGTATTGTGTAATCAGCTCAGGATTCTCATTTTTGGAATAAGAACAATTACTGTATCATTCCATCCATCAGGAATTTGTTTGTTGTTGACCGCATCAAGAACTTCAGCCGTTAAAGCCTCACCAAAGATATGACAACATTTTTTAAAGAATATTGCATGCAATCCATCTACACCCGGGGCTTTCATATCACCGATTGAAAACAACGCTTTTTTACCTCTTCTGCAGAGTATTCCTTCACAAGCTTCTCATTCATTGCTTCAGATACCTTTGGTACAACCTTTGAGAGTATATCGGGTCTGGCTCATCGACTTCAGTTGAAAATAAACCAGCGAAGTATTGTGAAATCATGGGATTGAGATCATGACAACCCTCAACCCATGCTCCATTGTCATCCTTTAACTTCTTGATCATGTTTCTCCTCCTCCGTTCACTTGCAAAGTTGTGAAAATAAGAAGTATTTTTATCCCCATATTGTAGCCAGTTGAGTCTACTCCATTGTGCCTAATGGATTTCTTCTTGCTCCAACAAAGATTCAATTTCTTTTGCTAGCTCACGTTGCTGAATGATACTCTCATCCGAAAGAGGACCTGAAGCTACTGCCTCCAAATTCTTCTGAACCTCACGTAATTTCCTTTTCGACTTCCGCAGAATGCTTTTATCCCATTTATGTAACTGATTATGGACAAAAGAAAGCTTTCCCGCCAGTGTCCCATTTTGAACCTGCGGTCCAGCAAGCTCCCATGCTTCCTCTGTCACCTGGCGAAACCGGGCCTCTTTCAGCCATTTTGCCTCAAACCGTAATATCGAGGGCCCATTATTTATTTGGGTTCCCTCCACATCAAATTCCATAAGAATTGGTCGATGGTCTGACCGAATATACTCCATGTTCTGAAGGGTTGCATCGCCGAATTTAGAGGACCATCCCTCATTAGTAAGTGCTCTATCAAGTCGCTCTCTAATTTTGCCTCTATGCCATGTAAATTTGTGACCAGTATATCCAAAATCTGCAAGGTTACAGTCCTCAATTGCATCCCTAAAAGCTTGCATGTAATGTTGAGGCCTAGGGTTACCACCTTCTTTTTCGAACGGATAAAGAATTTCATTTATGACCCCCATAACCAACCATGGCATACTAGACTGTGACTGTAAATCCCTGAGATATTGCCAGGTCAAATGTTTGTCTTGCCATCTTGGTTCTCCATAAAGTCCAGTAAACCGCCATACATTTTCCACCCCAATACCTACGTCCACATCAATGTAATTTGAAGTTTTATATCTGAGAGAAATTTGGACTTCCTTCTTCCATAAGAGAAGTAGACCCCCACTCTGTCCATCACATCTAACTAGTTCTTTGTAATCCATTTTCAAATTGCGTCTCAAACACTCCGCAGGCCATTCATCTAAATGTGTCTCTGACAGGAACATGATATCCGGATTACATCTCTTCTGAAGATTATGCAATGCCCGGATCGCCGCGACCCCCTGCAAGCCACGGCTATTGTATCCTAATATTTTCATTGCGTCCGGACAGCCTCTTTCCCAGAGGCCGCCGATATCAGATTGTTGTTGTGAGACATATCATCCAACTCATCATTTCTCTTTGTTCTTTTCGGATCCCATTTCTGAGGTGGACTCAGTGGTAATTGGACAGGTGTACAAGAGGCACCACTATCCAACATTCATGCAATGGAAGCCACCGTACCAGTTGGTAGTATAGCCAGAGTGTTCTGACCTTCTAACGCAGCAACTCTTTTCCTATTAAGGTCATTATCATTCATGATTGTATCATCTTTTACTAGATCCTCGCCAAAGCCATCATCATGTTCAGAATAGTTCTCATTTTTTCCCAAGCCCTATCAGAGCGGCTCCTACCAAACACTCCACCACTTCGTCCAGGCCCGCGGCCACCACGGCCTCGACCACGTTCATCTAAGCCACCACGACCAACTGGCCTTATTGACCAATTTGCTCTAAGATCTTTAAAAACTAAGGAAGATGGCGGGTGAACACCATCTCCATGTTGAGTATCTAGATGCCCTAGCATGCCACAAAGAGCACACCAATCAGGAAGACGCTCATACTTAACCAAGAATATTTGACGTTGTCCCGCTCTTATCATTGAAACGTGATTCTTGAGGGGCTTGAGAACATCCAACCAAATTCGGACTCTAAAGAAATTTCCAGTGAAATCACCTTTTATTGGCTCCGCATGAACAAACTTTCCAACCTTATTAGCTAGAGCTTCTACCATTGGCTTAAAACCATCCGGCAAGTCATGGATTTGTATCCAGATTTTACAGTGATTTAGAGGTATCTTAGAAGGTTTTGTAAACCCATCATAAGCTGCAAGAATCACAGTCTGTCCTCTGAAGGTCCACGGACCCCCTTCCATTACCTTGTCCCAGTCCCCTAAACATGAGAATTGCATTGTGTATAGATTGCCACCAAGTGATCTGAACTTAACTTCTTGAGCGAGATCCCATGCCGAACGCATGGATTTGTAGAACCAGAAGTCACTATATTCACGGGTGGTGTGGATTTTGCCAATCGCCAGCCAGCGCGTGGTCTCCATTGGCGGCGCAGGTTGTTCCTCATATACAACATCATCAAGGTCCTCTTCGCTCAAACCCAGTCTCTTCATCATCTCCTCTAGATTTTCCTTTCCTGATCCTCCCACAGATGAGTCACCCATCTTTAAACCTAACCCTAGAAAGCAAACCAGGAAAAAAAAACCGTTCCCCACACCCTCCAAACCCACCAGTGCCCTACCAAGGCCGGGAAGCAACGCAAGGATGCCCCTGGGTCAGCCCGAGTGGGGGAGGCCGGTGGGAGAGATGGCGGGAGGGGTAGGAAATCTCGACGCCGATGGGATCCGGCGGGAGGAGAAAAACCCTAACGAGAGGGGAAAACCAGGAGCAACAACAAGCTACCACTTATATTGGTATCATCGTTATCGTGTGGTTGTTATATTAGTATAGCAAGACAAAATCATGTTTCAGGAGGAGACTCCCCAAAGATAAAAGAAAGTTGGCGCCGGGCCCAACATGTTAGTGTTGGGTTTTACTTTACCATTGCACGCACTAAGCATCAAAGTGCCTTCCACTTTCTAGAAAGGCTATGGTGTCACCTAAAACAAGCCATGTGGCTAAATAGCTAGATATATGGTTGCTCAAAAAATATAGCTAGATTTGCGTGGCGCCATGGTCGTGTCAACATGCCACTGCTCGATTCCTAAATACGAGTGCCTATGGATAATTGATCAAAACTAAATCGATAGACAAGCCAATAAATGTATCATGGAGAAGAGGACCGAGACCACCGAGTTGCATCCGAAGGAGCCGCTATTGTTGCTCCCGCCGCTGCCCGTGGAGCTGGTTGAGTGGCCGTCATCTGCCTCCGCATACGAGCCAATTGGATAAAACTATCATAATTGGAACTGTCGGGACGGATCAGTATCACTTCCGGTAATTTTGGTATGTCAGTACTAATTTTGGAATACAAGCGTGCGAATCGGGCCAATTCATGACTAAGAGCACTTTAACACGTTTTTTGATGGCTTGGGTCCAGCTGTAAGTGCTGAGTTGGCGCCACATGTCTAGGAGAAGCTGAGGTGGAAGTCAGGCCCACCTGTCAGCCATATCTGATTTTATTTTTTATTTTTCTTTCCTATTTTACTATTTACTGTCTGTGGATCCCACCTGTCAGCCTTACTGATTTTCCCCACCCACCTTCTTCTTCTTCCTCAGTGTCTAGCAAGGCGGGTACATGGTCTGAGGCGGAGGCTGCGCGTAGGCGGCCTGGGCACCATACGCGCCGGCGCAGGCCAGAGTCACCTCGCCGAGCTTGTAGGAGAAGTTGAGTACGCCCTGCGGCTTCCCGGACCCGATCTTCCTGAACTTGTATGCGACGAACTTAACCGGCACGGGCCCGTCGGGCGCCCCGGAGAGCAGCTCGGAGAGCGGGATGTGTACCTCGCCGACGTCGCGGTCGTCGAGGGCGCGCTCGGCGCAGAGCAGGACGTGGAGGGAGCCTGCGGCGTTAGCGGGCAGGGTGAAGCGGAGCGGTCGGGCACCACGCGCTGGCGCGAGCGCGGGTCGACGGAGAGCGAGACGAGCGCGTAGACCTCCATCCCGGAGAGCAGGTTGACGTCCTTGAGGTCCTTCCCCGAGATCAGGTTGACGGGCGGTGGTCGGCGAGCGCGACGGGGCTGTGAGCCGATGAGCTGCGCGCTGCTGCTCACGCGCAGGCAAGGCGACAAGCAGGGCGGGCGCGGGGACAGCGGGCGACGGCAGAGCGCGGGGCGAGCGGCAGCACGCGGGCGCGGGGCGAGCCGGCGGCGGCTTGGAGGAGCTCCTGGTGCGAGGAGAGCGTGGAGAGGAGGATGCTGCAGAGCGCACGGGTCGGGCGCGGCACCGTGTCGAATAGAAGGCGTGCGGCGCGGGAGGTGGCGGGGTCGGAGAGAAGGGCGTCGAGTGGTCGGGTCTTGAGGAGGCAAGCCTCCATTGTTGGCGGTGGGCGGAGATAGGCGGGAAATTTGGATGGGCGGTGGCGGCAGGAGCGGTCAGCGTGCGTGTTTGTCGCCTCGACGGGGTGCGGCGGCAAGGCTAAGGCATGCCGCGCCGCGGAAAGGTGCGGCTCGGCTTACGTGTTCATTTGTATGTCAGTGCAGACGTTGTCGCGTCGACCTCCGGCCGTCGTGCGCGATGCGGCGCGAGCGGCCGGCGTCGAGCGGCAGCACGCGGGCGCGGGGCGAACGACGGGCGCGGGGCGGCAGCACGCGGCCGGCGGCGAGCGGCAGCACGCGGCCGGCGGCGAGCGGCAGCACGCGGGACGGGGCGAGCGGCGGGCGCGAGGCGACAGAAGGCGGCCGACGGAGAGCGGCAGCACGCGGGAAGGGAGAGCTGCTTTGCAGGGAGGCAATGGCAACGAGCTTGTCTAGTCACTACACAAGTACCTTGCAGGGAGCACGCGGGATCTTGTCTAGTCACTCATGCAGAGCTTTGCAGGGTGTGCTCGTGGAATTCCGTCGGTGAGCTCCTAGGCGTGCTCGCGGGGTGTGCTTGTGTCCCGCCGGCGAGCTCGCGGGCGTGCTCATGTCTATGTAGCATTTTTTTCTGACTAGATAGGTGTGCGGAAGAAGGTGTGTGGGAAAAAATAGGGACGCTGACAAGTGGGACCCACTGTTGATAAATAGTAAAATAGGAAAGAAAAATGAAAAAAAATAAAAGATATGTCTGACCTCACTTCCACCTCAGCTCCTCCTTGACACGTGGCGCCAACTCAGCACTTACAGCTGGGTCCGAGCCGTCAGAAAGCGTGTCAAAATGCTCTTATTCATGAATTAGTCCGATTCGCAATGCTTGTATCCCAAAATTGGTACTGACATGCCAAGATTACCGAAAGTGGTACTGACCCGTCCCGACAGCCTCAATTGTGGTAGTTTTATCCAATTAACTCTCCGCATACACTGCACTGTTGTACTCTCCAACGCTGACACCACCTCCTCATCCATCACGCCGTGGAATTTGAGCTCGCGATCACCATAAGCACCACCACCCCACATTTTATCCTTAGAAAACAAGAACCTCACTCATGCTTCAATGGTGAATTACTCTGCTCCCATCGATCATTAGAGTCTTACTTTAGCGCAATATTTTTCGATTAAGGATGGATCCAACATATGTTTTTAGGAGGAGAAGTGGCTAGGTTATGCTACTCTCCGAGAAAAGTATCCTACTTTCTACGGTATTGTTCATCATAATGATGGTCATAATGGTCATGGTTTTAGAGTCTTCTCTTTCAAATATGACAATTAGAAGATATTTACTTGGACCCAGATTTGCTTCTTGAAATGTCTTGCTCCAGCGCTCGGCCTTAGTCCATTTGACCCCTGGCCTGGTGAATTTCGTTGGAATCTACATGCGAATTGTAAATCCTTGTTTGATTCTATATACAACGCTCCAATCTAGCCAAATTTACCAGTTGATAATATTAAAATGTGAAGTATGAAGATACCTCTAAACATTTAAATATCTGCTTTCGCGGGGTTATTTTTATTAAAGACAACCTTGTTTGACAGAATTACCACGGGAGTACGAAATACATTTTTGTCATCATGTTGAGACAATTAATCGTGTGTTATTGGAATGCAATTTTGCCCGTTATATATGATCAGTCATCCAGATAGCTTTAAACTTGTATCCACCATATAGTGGTGCCAATATTTTTGGGGAATCTGCTACATAGTATAGATCACAAGTACAAATTTTCCTTAGGTGGGAGCTGTTGCCATTATTTTTTTGGTATGGCTATGTAGAATGATAAAGTTTTTAATGATAAAAACACCTCTCTCTTGCAGGTTATCTACTGGTGTACCGGTACGCTCCAGCCATGTTAGTCTTTACAACGCGTGGAGATTCACGACTTATTTATGGAGGTGTCTACACGACTGGAAGACACAGCGGGGGACTATTTATCCAACATAGATGGAAGCATAATCTTTAAATCGACCCTCTACCATCTTAGACATTTTGCAATTTCTCATTCTTGTACTTAAAAAGACTCACACCACATGCTACTATGTGCTTCTACTGATCCCCATTGGGGATTGTAATAGGGGTTTTGGAAACTATCATGACGCTTTGGTTATGAAGGTCATCGGGGTGGCAATGGAAGGATTCCATGGTAGTCTTTGCCCCCCTCCAACTCAATCAGTATCAAGAAAATGTTGTGAGCATGGGGTTTTGTTAGGCTTGGTTGAGTTTGTAAGCAAAAATAGTATGTTTGGGGGCTTCATCATTGATTAGTAAACCCACAGTGCTAGTAAGGTCAGGACCATGGTCGTCCATCTCCGGTGAAGACGGAAACACAAAATTCTAAAGATATAGTTTTGCATGATGATCGTGAAGTAGTGTTGAGGGGGGAAACATGGGAAGAGGGTTGACAAGATGTCCAAAGGAGAAAGGCTTTCACTTACCGTTCTTCCAGGAAAAACTAGACCAGAAGAGCCGAATGTTGCTACCAAGTTTGCCACTGAGTGTGCAGTATCAGTCAGGACTCGCATCCCTATCTTCCCCCACTGTAAATAGTACAATACAAGGGATGATGCAAAGGCAGACTTCATAGGCAAAGTTTCTGTACGTTCTATAACTCAGTTCTCCTTTACCTTTCCATTTCTGTGTTCATGCAAATGCTGATCTCCATGTTTTGCTTCAGCAAAAGTTTGCCATGGGCACAAATTTTCCTGCCGTGAAGAAGGCTTGCGACAATCGGTTTATGAGGCATGCAAGAAACCAACACTATTATCTGAAGAAGAAATATTTTGATAAATACCCTTTGAATCAAGTTACAAGGAAATATCCTGATGAAGTGAAACACATGGACGATGAGTAGTGGTGCAAGCATGTTGATAGTTGGTCTGACCCCAGGAAACATGTCACTTTTTGTTTACTCTTGTACTCTTACTGTATGGGTTTGAATTGTTTGACTAGAATTGCCTCTTATATTGTATGCTTTTTTTCATGTAGAGTACTTGTTTATAAAACAAGGAAAACATGAGGAAAGTTTTGTACCCTGTCGCCACAGGTTCTCGTAGTTACGAGGTTGTGTGCAACGGCCAGGATGATGCATTCGAACTCTTCAAAACGACGCATCACATCCCGAAAAATGGCTATACTGAGAATTTAAGGAAGCAACTGTAAGTCCTCTAGGATACTTTTTATATTTGTAAAATCCAATGACCTCTTCATCTTTGAATTGGATACAATGTGATTGTAATTTGCTTGTTCTTGTCCTAATGTTCATATCCATTCCACAAACTCGAGGCGAAAGACCATCGACCTCTATCCAAGTACTTCAAGATGAAGCAGGTCTAGCCTTGAAGTGAAACTCGAGGCTGAGAGAGTAGGGAGTGACAAACTACGTTGTACCATAGTGGAGTTGCAGAAAGTAAAAAAAATCCGCTGAGGCAAACAAGCTACAATATGTTCAAGACATGCAAGACATGAGGAACGAGAAAGAAGAGTTGCAGGCTAATAAGACCATTCAAATCATTTGCTTCAGCAAGTGTTGTCTTAGATGGCTCAACAGAAGCAGCAGCAACAACAACAGCTTCAACTGTTTCAAGGTAAATAAAACTGGTGGCTGAAACTTGTGAGTTTTTGGGCAAGAAAACTTGTGGTGAGCTAGAAATGTTAACTGGTATGGAAAAACTTGTGAGCCTTTTGGGTAGAAAAACTTGTGAGCTAGGAACTTTGTGAAGTGGTGGTTGAAACTTGTCATTTTTTGAGCCGAGAAAGTTAACTGGCGTAGAAACTTGTGAGGCTTTTGGCTTTGTGAGCTGCTATAAAAAAATTATATGGAAACTTGTCCTGAAATTTCTTGTCAAATTATGTCGGTTTGATGCATGTGTTGTGAAATAGGCCAAAAACGATTAGGGCCAGTAAAAATTTACACAAGCATTACGTGCACAAATGGTCTCTAACGCCAGCTCGTATCTACGATGAAAATGAAATTGTCTTTGTTGTTCATGACAAAATATATCTGTCGCAGATAAAGGCCAACGTGGCCCGCTTTCATTGGTCAACGATCTAGACAAAAACAAAATCATCACGGCCAACAATGACATCATCATGTAGAGTTTGTCATGGATAGGAGATATGTGTCCCATTCTGATTAGCCCACATGTCGAGCCGCGGGTGCTCCACATGGCGTCATCCAATTGGAGAACGTGTCATGCTGATAACCGTCTACATGTCGGCACGCCGGAGATAGGTGGCGACGAAAACAAATTCATCACGGCCTAGATGACGTCGGAAACAGACTGGATGCCACCAGGAACGGGATGGATGCCATTATGAAAGCTTCGAGAACGGAATCAAGCCTTGACGAAAAAAAGGTTAGGATGATGATGATGTCACTGACGGCTGGCGTGACGTTAGCCGACGTCGCTAACGTCCGCCAGCGGTGCCGTTTGCCACGTGGCATCGACCGTGATGGATAAAAATGTCACGACTGATTGGGCCTAGGCTGGGCCGGTCCCGTTGGCCACGACAAAATTGAAAGAACGTCACGGACGGCCGTGACGTTTTCAGACAGAAAAAACGTCACAGATCATATTATGACGTGAGGTTCACGACCTTTTTCTTTTGTCGCAGAATTCATTGCGGATAGTGATCTATGAAGTTTTTCCCCCGATCCATGACGATATGTACCGTCATGTACTGTCCAGATTCTTGTAATGGTTGCATCCATCAAGAAAGCCAAAGTGAATGAAATGAGTGGCAAGGAAAGGAGCAACGAGCAATCGAGCATTGATGTTGAGCAAGGTGGAACTAGGGGTGGTTTGGTGGTGCGTGGTGGTCGGCCCCGGGGGAAGAGCTATCCAAGGATGACTTGAAGCGTGAGGCCTCAACAATCGCTTTGCAAGAAACTTTAAAAGAAATGATATCCGTTAAGGAGAGCTCAAGTTCTAAGATAGGATAAATTCGAGAATCGAAGAAAGATGTGCACTTCAAGGGGTTTATAGATATCCTTAAAGAGAAGTACCGTCAAGATGCCATCGCCGAATCCGAGAAGCTTCGCATCGAAGGCGATCTTGCCACCGCCGGCAAGATGGACGCAACAAGATCCAAAGAAGTTGATCTCAAGATGTTCATGGTGGAGACACGCATGATGACGGTCGATCTTAGCATCATGGATGAGAATAAAAGGGCATGGTATTTGAAGCAGCAACAAACAATCATCAATTGAGAGTGAATTCTCATGAGTTTGTTGATGCACAATGTGGGATTTGTTGTCATTTTGGGGTGCACTATGTCCGATGCCGGGTACTTGAGTTTGTATGTTTGCTATTTATGCCGAACTATGTTGGATGTTGAACTATATTTGCGAATTTTCAATTTAAATTTTGGAACCATGTTTATATTGATTTTATACAAAAACAAAAATACTGGGCGGACGGGCTTTCGGTGTGGACATTGGGCGCACGGGGCAGACGCCGCCCGGACACCCGAGGATGCAGCCCCCAAAACCAGTCCGCGACAGACAAATACACACAATTTGGATAGTCCCCTTATTAATGATGATCTAATGATGTTTCTGCGTGTGTTCACGAAGAAAGGATCAGTCTGGCTAGTCTTTACACCCCAAACTTCTTCTAGTACTCCTTCCAACCCATATTAATTGACTTGAATTTGTCAAAATTTGAACAAACCTATATACTAAATAATGTCTAGATTTATTCAAATCTAAACAAATGTGAGTCAATTAATATGGGTCGAAGGGAGTACCATTTCCTGGAATCCTTCTAACTTAGGCTAGAAGGATTCAGAAGGAATACATCACCAACGGGCAATGAAAAAGTTCGGGTGTTTATCTTCCCAATCCACAGAACAAAGTACTTGATCTAATTTAACAATGGCTGGGCTCTCCTTCTAGACACTTCATATGGAGCATCGACCATGCAAAAAAACTTCTTCAAGATCAAAGTCATTTAAGAATATCCTAAAGGCTCCAATAAGTCTCGTTGCCTACGCAATTAAGACATAAGTTCTTTCAAGATGTCAAATGTAGATTCTTTCATTACTATAACCGTTAATATTTCAATGCCCCTGATCCATATCAGAATGGCAAACTGTGATCAAACTCAACCAAGTAAGAACATAAGGAAACATCACAATGTGGCAACCTGGGTGGGCAATAAGAATAACAACTCATCAGGGTGCTTGGAGAACTTCATGAGAAAAATCACCATCTCCTCTCCTCCGTTCAGTTGAGGATAAAAGAAACTAAGACAGCTGCGCTTAACACAAAACACTTTATAGTGTACGATAAGATTATAACAGAGAAGCATCAAGTGGCGCTATTATACATCATAAACTGGGTTGGAAAGTACTACCTTTGTTCCATAATATAGAACGTTTGGACAAATGTCCAAACATTCTACATTATGGAATAGAGGTAATAGCAAATTAACATGTCCTATATGACTGTTGTGCAATTTCAGGTACATAACGCAAATCTCAATGAGTTCAATGACAGACATAGTTTTTTGGACATGAACACACAATATAGAAGCAAGCCAGACTAATTAAGCTCTCAAGATTAATAAGTTATAACTGAATTAGTCACCATTAGTTGACTACTAGATAGTTGACAACAAAAATTAATCAGTATGATCATCCATAGTGACGAAGGATCAAGAAGCTGCTCTCAAGCAAATAGTAATTAACAGACACGGATAATTTGTTCTATTAATTGACCAATGAAGAAACTGAACACCTTCTTTAGGAATCAGGGTCTATTCATACTCACAATAACAGAGGCTAAGACGGCAGGAAACACACATAGGAAGACATCCCATTAACTAAAGTTAACCTCAAGTGCCTTGGCCGGTGCAAGTTCTATATAATTCAAGCGCCTCATCCATGATCTTTGCTCTAGATAAAATCTGTGCTCTTTTCTTCCCCGAAGGATGATATATGTCATTCCCTACTAGCTTCTCAATGGCCACAGGGGCTATGTGTGGATCGAAACCAGCAGCAGCCAGTACCATCATTCCGATGATCTGCCTCTATCTCCATCCTATATAGGTAACATCATCAGAAGCGCTTCTAACATGAAATACCCGCACAACTTTGATAATGCAAAACAAGGTACTCCCTCCGTCCCAAAATAACTGACGCAGTTTTGTCTAAATACACATGTATCTAGCCACATTTTACTGTGTAGATACATGCGTATCTACACAAAGTTGCGTCACTTACTTTGGGACAAAGGGAGTAGAAAACTTTAGACCATGTAAATTAACTCAGCAACGACTCTCATTAAAGGGATAGACTGAACCTCACCATAGCATAACAAAGAGTTTGGCTAAACAGAAAGTCCCCTCTAGACAAGACCAGTGGCTTATGTACTATGACGATGGCCAAAAAGCTACAACTTACTCAATTAATTGATACTTGGCACAGAAAAGCATCTTGGGTGGAATTAAAGCAGCTTTTAAAGGAATAAAGGGGATATAGAGCTGCTCCACAGCTCATTTTCCTAATATATAAAACCTTGAATACATCAGATGCATAATCAGATTTTGATTAATGGTTTGTTTAGTTGGGCTTGGGCATTTATGTTAATGGCTAGAGAAATAAGATTCCGGTGAATGGTTTTGGAGGTTTCAAAATTAACATGAATATTAGTTTATGAATAATATCTCACTGTGTATGAACTACTACGTCAATTAAATTTTCTTTGGGAATGTCATTGCACCCAGGGAAATCACCATGAACAATGTGAGATGAAAAAGTGAATATACCTTCTTATGAAGTGCACCTTGAGGGGGTAAGGAAACCACTTCCTGTAGATGATTCCCTCTGACCAGTGCCTGGCAACTAAGTGCGCAATCTACAGAAAGGGGCAACAATGTCAGCTTGAATACACCAGAAAAAGACGCAAAAACACACATGAACTCGTTACTCCAGTAGACCTACCTCATGTGCAAGAATAGTAGCAATCTCAGCATCAGTCTCCAAAAGGTTGAGAAATCCAGTGAACACAAAAATCTTGCCATTGGACAACGTGAAAGCACCGACACATGCATCGTTTTTTACAACAATCACCTCCCAGTTGAGTCCATCAAGGATTCAAGGTGCGTTACTTGTGGCTGCGATCTGCATGACTTGCCCTGTTTCTTGCTCTCAACTGCGGGCCCCAAGCTCGTGTCTTTGCAAGGGGAGCCATGGACCAAGGCCACATCAGAGCTCTTGATGGCAAGACCACGTTGAACAGCAGAGACAAGTTCTGCTGTGATTTTATTCACGCGGACACTGTCGGGGTGGAGCGGGCTAAGGAACCTGGAGGAGCGCTTCTTCTTGATAACATCAAAACAAGAATCACCATACTCGAGGTCGTCTACGGGAGAGCGAACAATCAAGTGGGTCCGGTTGCTATATGGCACAGTCTCAAGTTGAATGAAGCGGGTGTGGCTGGTGTATGGAACATGAACAAGGTATGTGTGGTGGACAAATGACACCATAATATTGATAAAAGCTGCCGCAACCATGACCTTCCACCAAAACCGAAAGGAACTACGAGCATAGTCGAAAACCCATCCCGGTGGGGCCGTGCAGTACTGCCTAGGATTGCCCCGAAAGAGGAGTCTTTGAATGGAGTTCAAGTCCTTGGATTGCCGTGGGGAAGTGTAGAAATGCCGAGGGACCAGCGCATGCGCTGATGCAGGGTGTTGACGATTGTGTGGAAAGATGTCGTGGAAGGGGGGTCCTTGAGTTGCGGCCAAGACCTCCCTGCTCCATGGAGCCCCGAGGGAGTAGTGCCGCCTGTGCTAATGCAGACGGTGGACTAATATGCTTGATGATTTTGCCGAACAGGGGTCCTTGGACTGAGCCCAACACCTGTCCATGCCATGGGGCGGTGTAGTAGCGCCGAGGGAGCCACTGCGGTAACACAGGCAGGCTAAGGTCCGCAAATGCAACGCGTTGACATGAGAGTTCCCCTATGGTGCCCAAGACCACCGAGGACTGCTCCAGCTGTGGCGGCAGGAGGTGCAAGGCAGCAGGCTTGTAGATGATCGGCGACAAGTGGATGGGCAACGAGTTCCCCATGCGGCCCATGTGCGCTTGTGCTCGGCTGTCATGATATATTACTCGAGAAACTAGAGGTGGAGTGAATTCCATCATCTATTCTATTATATACTAAAATACTAAAAGTAATATAAGGGTGTTTTTCGAGGCATTAGGTTGATCCACATCCTCTAATTTATTTGGGCTGTTAGATGTATAATTAGTGGTTATGATTTAATCTGAGTTGTATATTACGTAACAAGTTAGACGTGACAGCCGATTCACCAAAGGTGTAAGTCGTTATGTGTCCACGTTAAGTTAATATACGAAGCCGTAGAGGCATGGGTCCGTATATATCCATCCACGTTATATACGGAAAGGGTAAAGGCATTTATTTTAAAGAAAAAAAAAGCAAAAGCCACTGCTACCAAAGGAATCGATCGAGACCATCTTAAACTAGCTAACTAGCTAGCTAGCTCCATAACCTGATCAATCAACCCATAATCGATCAGCTACCTTAGTATGTGCATTAGCTAGATAATGTGAAACATAACATGCTCATTGAAAGTTTGGGCATATAACCTCCAAGACTAATTTAGTACCGTCTGTTTTTCAAAGGTTTTTGTTGTAAAGGCAAACTAAAACGTTAGCAGTACATACTTATCCCCTGGCCTGGTAGCACATCTCCAAGGATCGCAAATCAGGTCACGCACTTACTTCTCCCCTGCCAACACAGATGCATGCAGTAATTGTTAATACGCCTCGGTCACGTGGCACACATGTAATGACAAGTTTATAGAACTTATCATGACAGATATTTAGGAATGTAATTCGCAAAAAAAAAGATATTTAGAAATGTGCAAACCAACTTCATGATCATATATCCGAGCATCCAAAAGATTAGGGAAATATTCAAATGACATAAATTTTACAGGCTAGCTTAAATAATATTCAGTGAAAGTTCCAAAAACCAATGTAGAAATTCAAAAAGTACAAGGATAACTTCTATAATATTACACTCCAAGTTCAGAAAATTCTCAGATACAACTATAGAATCTTTTGAATCTTTCTTAAGATATTTTCCCCAAGGTATGCATGCCTCTTATTCTTATCTCTAAAGAAGTTAAAGAACGACCATGTCATATTAGTTTGTTCCTAAGAGATCAAAACAATTAAAACAAATGCCAAAAATAAAGATGCTCATAAAATCAAAAGTCACGTTAGGTTGCCTCGAAGTTAGTTTCTAGGTTCTTATATTTTCATCTTTAAAATCTTCTCGGTAGAAAATGTAGACATTATTCTATGTCCCTGGTGACGAAACTGCATAAAACAACACATAAAACATGACTAGCCTCACACGGTTTAAAAGCGATAGAGGCACCCACATCAAAGAATGGGACCCTAACTAAGATTGTTGAGCACATATTTCCTAGGAATACACTATCCAAAAGGAAGCCTGCTAAAATGCTACTCCATCCCTGAACTACCGAGAAGGAAAACGAAATCACAAAGAGAGATATTAATTAGTTCCATGGAGATGCTTATAAATGCAAAAGTCATATTAGGTTGCCTCAAAGTTAAAGTCTCTAGATTCATCTTTTTCATCTTGAAAATCTTTTCGGTAGAAAATGCAGACATTATTCTGTCTCTGGTGACGAAACCGCATAAAAAAACCCATAAAAGCAGACTAGCCTTACATGGTTTAAAATCCATAGAGACACCCACACATCAAAGAGTGGGATCCTAACTAAGATCGTTGATCACATATTTCCTAAGGATACAGTCCTCAAAAGGCAGCCTTCCAAATTGCTGCTCCATCCCTGAACTACCGAGGAGGAAAACAAAATCACAAAGCGAGATATTAATTGGTTCCATGGACTAAATTGCCTAGGTCACACCATGCAATAGAGTCTGAACTACATTCACAAGCTGAACAATCATTACTCTACAGCCCAACACCTTTCGATAGAAAAACATAAATATTATTCTATGTCTCCAATGATGAAATTGCAAAAAATAGCCCATAAAAACCAGACTAGGCTCACATGGTTTAAAACCGGGGAATAAATCCACGTAAAAGAGTGGGATCCTAACTAATATTGTTGATCATAGATTTTCTAGGGATACATTCCTCGAAATACAGCCTTCCAAATTGTTGCACCGTCCCTAACCTACCGAGAGCGGAAAAAAAAATCACAAAGAGAGATATTAATTGGTTACATGGAGAAACTTCCTTCATCACACCATGCAATAGAACCGAAACTACACTCTAGAGTCCGAACAATGGTTAGCCTACATCTTGACCCCTTAGGGGGTGATCAAGTTGAGAGGAATCAGTGGAGTTTGAAATTGAGGACTATTAACCTGGTGTCCATCTTACTTGAGCTATAGAGTTTGAATGTTCCAAAGTGTTGTCAGCAAGTTAAAACTTTTCAAGTTTCAATCCTAAGAAAAGCGATAATTATCGTACTGCCTATATATCTTATATTAAAAGTCCAGTTCAAATGGACGCATGCTCAACACATTTGCAAGATCGGTAGAGAAAATATCAATAGATTACAACACAAACTATGAAAATCAAGAATGTCTCACATATATCTATATATCTATTTAGGCGGACTATGTAATTGTATTATCTTCTATAGCATAATGAGAATATCAAAGGAACTATAAATTGAGCTCAGAGTCTATTTCAACAAACTAAAGTTGATGCCCTCGCAAAACAACAACAAATGAACAACATTTCAGAAGCATTTTGACAGTATTTCAACAGTACTTTAGGCTTCAGCAGCATTTCAGCACAAAACTTTGCCCACAAGAATTAAATGCTAAAAATAAGTGGAGTGAAAAATCAATACTGTAGCACGGAATCAACTGCGCTTGACATGTCGATGGAGAGGAATATTACTGCGCGGGAGCAGGGGAGGGTTGGCCTTCGTCGCCGTTCCCTTGCACCAAGGGGAGGGAATGGGGTTGATCGGCTGGACGGGTCAGGGCGGGGCGACCAGAGGGAGGATGCGGCGCGGGGCTAGGAGGGCGAGGCGGCGCCGCCGGTGGCAGTGAGCAGCGGCGGACGCGTTGTTGGGGACGAGTAGGGAGAGGCGGACGCGCTGTTGGGGTCGAGCAGGGAGAGGCGGCTGCGCAGACCTAGCAGAGGGCAGGGCGACGCTGAGGTGCTAGCGGCGGCTAGCGGCGGGGCATGGGGGTGTGGCGCGGCGCCATCCTTCGGAGGAGAGGAAGAGAAGGTGCGGGGAGGGAGGTTTTTCGTTGTCTTAGGAGAAGCAGGGGTTCTGAACAGGGGACTCTGAATAATTTTCTTCATTCTTGATTATTTCTTCAATCTTGATCTGAATAATCGCTCCTCACCGGATAACTGTCGTCACTCTTGTGCAATATCAAAGCGTAGGTTGGTACTTATAAATTGCAGGAAACTGTAGCCTCTACCGTGTCCCCTACTCCATGTGTTCGTGAACCACCATTTGGATGGATATTTTTGCAGTTTTCATGTGGTGGTCCTTATCGGTTGTAATTTTCACCACTTCTTCATCTAATGAACCATTTATGGCCTGTTTGTTTGGGCTGTGGCTGGCTGTGCAGGAAAAGCTACTTTTCTGAGTTTGACTGTTTGGCAACTTGGCTGGCTGTCTGGCTGTGTGCTAAGGAATTTTCTGTAATGCCCCTGTAATTAATATAACACGTAAACTTTACTATTAAAGTGCATAAACGCATATATTTATATTACATACCATATGTCACGTATTGGTTTGTCCAAAATATATATTCAACCATTAAACAAATAAATATAGTCGCATAATGAATATAGATATATCCACACCGATCAAACCGATCATCGTCTTCTAGCATTATACAATGCAGTAGCGATGCGATCACGCGTTGAGTTCATGTCTACCGTGTGTAGTCCACTCGGAGCAGTATCACCGACTGATGTTACTGATTGCCTTTGGACCTTAGGAAGGTAGTCCTCATCTGCATCACACCGATCAAACTGCTTGTCGCGTAAGTTGGAGTCTCTAATAAAATTGTGAAGTGCTATGCAAGCAAGAATAATTCTTTTCTGAGTAACCAGACCGTAAGAAGGAATATACTTCAATATGCGCCACTTGTTTTTCAAGATACCAAAGACACGCTCGATAGCATTCCGGAGCGATGAGTGTAGATAGTTGAAAATCTCTTCCCTATTTGTTGGTCTCCCTTCTCGACGAAAATCTGGTATGTGGTATGTCTTCTGCTTGTAAGGAGCTAAGAACCCTTTTCTATTTGGATAACCAGAATCAACAAGGTAATATGTATCTGCACATGAACGAAAAAAATCAAACATCAACAACAATGCACTTATAACTATGTGTGTACCATGTAGACAAAGATATAGAATATTACCACCAGGAGGGGTCGGAAACTCTATTGGATACTTCTCAATGGAGCGTTGTAGAATGCATGTATCATGCGCCGAACCAGGCCATCCAGCAACAACAAAGGTGAATCTCAAACCGAAGTCACATATCGCTAGAATATTCTGTGATGTGTAACCATGCCTTCCTGTATGGTTAACCACCTCTTCTGCAGGTACTTCAACTGGAATGTGCGAGCCATCTATGGCGCCAATGGCATCTTTGAAATGAGGCCAGAAGCGTGCATCTTGAAGTCTTGGATGCACATCCTTAAACTCTCTATCTACTGGCTTTATGTTATCCTTACCCAACTTGTATAAGCAATCCAAAACCATGTGAAACTTTCTATGAATGGTTTTAGTTGAACGACAAAATTGGTTCTCAACTTGGCTAAATGACTGTGGTCCTCCAACCATCCATAGAAACATAGCTAGGCATTCAACAGATGACATGTCTCTAGTTGACTTTAACCCATAGCTAGAAACTAGAAGATCGTGCAATGCATGAAACACATCAGGATACATTCTAAACATTTTGTAGCATCTTTTCCTATTTTCAAGTTGTTCATTCACCCATTCAAGACCAGTTTGTTCCGGAACCCTCCTAGGTTCTTTATTCAAGTACTTCTGACTATAGAGATTACCATAATATCCCAACACGGCAAGGTCATGCACCATTCCGAGCAACTGCAGTGTCTTTTCTAGTTCATAGTCATGATCATCACCACCACCATCCATCTACAAAATAATTAAAACATGTCAAAATGAGCAAATGCTTCACAAAATAATTACTAGACATGCAACAATTAGCAAATGCTTCACAAAATAATGACTAGACATGTAACAATCATCAAATGTTTCACACAACAATCAGCAAATGTTTTACAATGATCACAAATAGTCTCGACAAAAATACGGAAAGAATAATAACAAGTAGTCTCCAACGGATACATAGTAGCCACAAGTCCTGTAATGACAACAAAGCAATTATACATCTACTTGTTCATCTCATCATGTGTCCTTTGGAGCCAATCGAGCCTCCCTGCAGTTGTTGCAAATGCTGCGAACACCTCTCTATGATCCCTATTCATAGCTAGCTTGCCAGCAGTGTACATGATAGCAGTTCCTTCACTCACTCCACAATCTCGAACCATTCCTAAAAACTCTTTCATAGTTGGGACCTGATCATCCTTACTGCTAGAACTTCCTTTAGTGTGCCTTGATACAATTGTGTTCAGTGCATTGTTGTAAGCCGAGAAAAAATCCTTCTCCACATGCTTGCGTTTCCTTGTTCCCATTTCATTCTCTGCATGCTTGCGTTTCGCTATTGCATTGTTGGAAGGCGAGGTATCATCATCAAGCATTATTGGATCCTCATTGCCATTTCCTTCTTCCTGACCTGCAATGGCAGCTGATTGTCCTGCGACATGTGCCTTCCTAAACATAACATCCTGTTGTTCCAAGTTGGGAGGTGGCCCATTCCTAAATTTTGCATGGTCAGGACGAATCTACAAATAAGAACATAATAGAGAGATCAGTCCGATGATCATAATAACAAATACAAAGGGAAGACAAGTATAAAAGATGGTAACTTATAGCTATGTGATTCTTCCACCAATCATCATCTGCATCCATAGTTTTTGTTATAGGATCCCAACCAAGCCCGGTCGCATTTTGCAGTTCCATCCACCCCGTGTAATCCTTCTTTAAAGAATCCTATTTGTTCTTGAATTGTTTTTGCGTTAATCTTTCCCCTGTTTTTTCGGCAAATTTGTCTCCAAGATTTTTGTACCCCTTTCTACTCAAGCAACCCCCACCCCTATTGTTGTCGTTCACTTCCTCCATACAAATGTCACAGAAAACTCTAGTATGGTATGGATCCCAAACCATCTTCGACATTTCAGCAAGACCAACACGTAGCAATACTACAACAAGCAACAAAATTTCAGCAAGACCAACACATTATTAGCAGCAAATAACCTCACATTACTAGCAGCAAACATCATCAAATTGTATATCAGTACCACAAATGACATCAAATTTTTATGCAGCACCACATCAAGAAATACATATATGAAATTATATGGCAGTACAACATCTAGCAATACCAAATTTCATAGCACAGATTAGCAGTACCGCATCCAAAATCAATAAAATTTGCAAAACTGCAACTACAATTGATCAGAAACAACACATTTGTAGAAGAGACAATCTTCAATGTTCAATGTGACACTAAATTGATCACACAACCAAAAATAAGATAATGTCTAAGTAACAACTGCTGCAACATTGAAAATAGGGCACATCAGTTTCTGAACTCCAAGAAGTAGACAGTCTCAAAAAAACACAAACCCACGCTTTAATGGGACTCCTGGTACTGGGGCAACAATCTCAAACCACGGCCAGCAAAGATTTAAAGTTCACATACTAGTAGAAATTAACAAACACATCGAACCACTTCTAATTACCAAACCACTGAGCTCGAATTGAACTATTTCAAAACCCCAATTCCGCATACCTGAACAGAAACGGCGTACGAGCCGATGACGGGGAGTAGGGCGGCGGGGAGGGGAGTCGCGCTGGCGGCGGCAGGCAGCAGGTCTGGATGGCGGCGGCACTGGCGGGGAGTAGGGCGGCGGGGAGGGGAGTCGGGCTGGCGGCGGCGGGCAGCACGTCTGGCTGGCGGCGGCGCTGGCGGGGAGTAGGGCGGCGGGGAGGGGAGTCGGGCTGGCGGCGCTGGCGGGCAGCAGGTCTGTCGCGGGAGAGAACCCTATCGCGGGGACGGGTCGACGATGTCTTTTTTTACTTGGATAGGTTGGGGTGTTTTCCGGGTGGCATCTGCTATAAATATCGCTCCAAACTAGAAAACGCTTCGCTAGCCTTTGCGGGAAGCTGCGGAAAGCACCTAGCGATGTGCTTTGCCCGCGATGCCTATTTTGTAGAAGTACTTTGTCAAAATTCTGACGCACAGCTGGCCGTTTGTTTCGTTTTTCTGGCTTTTTCCAGTGGAGAAGTGGTCAAAAGCCCAAACAAACACCCCCCTCATGTTGGAATCAAAGCCGACAACTGAGACTCGCATGTCAATGCTATAGTTATGTCACATCTTAAATTTTAGATTTCGTACTGCATAGAATACATGTCATTGTATTATGAACATCATTGCAAAAATTTAGTTTAAAAAGGTTTTGGCAAAACCCCTCACTTGCATTTGTATTTTGTCACCTACACTTGAGTGCTCAGTTTCTACTTGCATCTGCTAGAATGGTATATTTTAGTTGTTTGGAAGACACAGGTGCGTAGAGGATTCCGACACGAACCTGTAACACTTTGAATCGCCTAAATCAGAGCTTCAAAGTAAATTCTACATCTAACTGAATTTTCTACTTAGTTTCACACAATTTAGACAAAAGTTTCAGTTAAAAAAACCATCAAGGAAAAAGAAAAATAAAAATAAAAAAGGAGCAGCGCCGGCGCAGCCAGCCGGCCCGCGGCCCAGCCGGGGCCTGCGACCCGCTGCAGCCGACATAGCTAGCAGCCGCTACCGCGCGGGCGGCAGATAGAGCCTGCCGCCGCAGCCAACCCAGTGCCCAGCGCCGCTGACGTGCACCCCCCGCCCATCAGCCGCCGCCTGTCACCGCCATGCGGGCCCCGCCCCGTCTCCCTCATCGCGATGAACGAGACCCTGCCGGCCCCAAGCGCAAATCCCGTTCGAATTCGTTTGGATTTCGGCTTCCTCAATGCCCGCACCCCCTTTAAACCTCCCCCTCTCCTCGCCCCGTTCGATTTTTCCCCGTTTCCGCTACCCTAGCCGTCTCCCCACCTGGCCGCCATTGACGCCGCCGGCGAGCTCGATGGACGAGGTAGGAGACGATCGCCCCACACTCTCCCTTTGCCTCTGTGGCGTTCCCCTCGCTCGACCGCTTCGCCTCATAGCTTTTTCCCCCTCTTCAGAGCCTCACGCCACCGGCGATTGCTCGCCGTTGCTCTCGCCGGAGCCGACGCCGACGCCGCACTCTAGCCGCTCACTGCCGCCGACGCGCCAGCCGCCGCCGCCGCCACGTCAAGCTTCGCCTCCTCGCCCCGCACGCCGTCGCACCATCCGCCGCCGCTGGTGACCGCCAGAGACGCCGCCCCCTCGCCAACCGACGCCGCCGGTGAGCTCCCCTCCTCCACGCGCCCCCTGCCCTTTGATCTAGAACGGACGGTCCAAATGGACCGTGGACCAGCTGCTCTGGCCGCTGACTGGTCAGCGTGCCACGTCAGCGTGGTCAAAGTCAGTCAACTTTGACTGATATTTTTGTTAATTCGATTTAATTTGACAGAAAATAGATAGAACTTGTAAAATTCGTATAAATCAATCTACTAGGCCAAAAATTACAAATAAGATATGGATGGATTCAGTTTTTCACGTAGAACATTTCTGTACAATTGTTTCATACTTTTGCTGCAAGGTTTTGCCATTATTAATTAAATAGATTAATGCCCTTTTTAGAGTATTAAATTCATAGTAAAAGTTCTACAACTCCAAAAATTGCAAATGAGATGTCCCTAGAATCAGTGGAACAAGAGGAATCTTTTAGTGAATTAAAAAGGTAGACTTACAGTACTAGAAATTGCAGAATCTATAAAAGTCTTACTGGAGTATTTTAATTGCTCAGGAAATTCCATAAATCCTTTTTGAGTGATTCCAGTTGGTACTGGTTCTATTTTAGGTTGCCTACACAGTAGATATTTTTCCAAGATTTTACAAACTGTTAAATAGCAGTGGCCAAATAATTGGGTTATAGCTCAATTGTTGGTCATTTAAAAATTGCATGCTTTGTTTTCTATGCATCTAAAATGTTTTCCATGCATGCATATACTGAATAAGATTATAGAAAGCTACTGTAGCATTGTTCAACTTGTCATGCATGCATCTTGCATTGTCATGTTTGTATATGATTGTGTTTGACTTGTTTACGTGATTGCAATTGTATCGTGTAGATTGTGACGAGTGCAAAGCTTGCTCGTGTGAGGATTATTCGCTCGACCGCTACAGCCAAGGCAAGTAGAAGCTACTTTATTCATGATGTTGTCCTACTATTTTCAATGCATTGTTGTATATTTTGTAGATGCATGTGTAGGATATTACTATTGCTATGCTATGTCCTATTATGTGGTAGGGCTTTCCTGTAGATGAGCCACCGTCGGTAGATGTGCTTAGCCATGCTATGATGAACGAGGGTTGGCTTACATCACTGAAGGTTGTTTCTAAACATGTTGGTTTGCGAAAACTAAAAACAACTTAATCAATGAATCTCCTGGGTGTGATGGGATTGAAAATTTTGGTGGTATCATTGCGGAAAGACACCCAGATATCAAGAGAAAATGATTGGCTTCTTTATTTTGTAGCTTACGTGTATAACCATGTGCCAATAATGGAATGGACGGTTGGTTGGACTCAGTAGGTTGTGGTAACTCGAACCCACGTATCCAGAGATGTAGAATTTTGGTAGGTTGGACCGGTGCGTGTCGGGTTTGGGGAGCTACTTCCCGAACGGTCCCTTCTTGGACTTCTCCCTATCATCACCCAATATGAGAGTGGTGGTACGAACTGGACTAGCCAAGTCACATGGGTAAAGTGTACTAACCCCTGCAGGGTGTCTAAACTAATCGATTAGCCGTGTCCCCGATTATGGACATCTGAGTTGCTTGATATTGAGTTCATGACATGTTTCTCGCTCATTCTAATTTTCTAATTGCTTTAATGTTGATGGGTTAATCTACTTGGGAACTTTTCAAAGAAATTCAAAACTGTTTAAGAAAGTAGGACAAAGGTATTTGCAAATGCAAGCTAGCGACATCTCCACTTGCCAAATATGCATGTAGATGTTAGCTCTATTGTCTCCTTTAATAGCTCTACTTGCCATACATTCCATGTATTGACCCTTCGGGACTGCTACGTTTCATGTTGCAGGACATTTAGATTCTGCGTGATCGATTTAGGCCACGGTACTCCACTCGGCACTTGTTCACTTGTGGGCAATTTGAAGAATGGAGGAGTTATTTTATTTATGTTGCTACTTGATTGAGCCGAGATAGCCTAGAGCTAAGCCCCTTTATTGTAATAATGTTACTCTGGATTTTTGTTATTTATGATACACGGATATTTTGCTATGTTATTCATCCTTATTCTATTGTGGGCCAATGAACCGATCCATGGATTGGCATGTCATATAGAAGCTACGGTCTTTTCAGAACCGTAGCGTTACAAGTTAATGTACAAAAAGTTCGAAAAAAATTGAAATTTAAAGAAATTTAATTATCCGTCTAAGAATTAGAGATGATTTTTAGATGCACTCAAGAATGTAATAGATTACATTCGATATGTGTTATCAATTTTTACTATAATATTTTAAAAAATTACCTGTAGCCCACTAAATATTATTGGAAAATAATTACATGTACAAAACACATGAACCTTTTATTCGAACATAAATTGTCCCGGTATTTGGATGGAATTAAATTTTAAAACCAGTTTTATTATATACCCTATAAGGACTTGAGAAAGAATTGATGATTTTTGGATGGATAATTATTTTTCTCTTTTTGTTGGGTGTGTCACGAGTATTGGATTTAAAAAATGTAAAAACTAATTTTTTTTTGGAGTAACCATTGATGCTACTTATAAAATACACCCATTACATCCTAGTTTGCATAAAAGAATCATAATTTTTTATGGATACTTATTTTGATGATTTTTAAAGGTTGTACATTTTTTTACCTCAGTTGAAGCATTATCATGCGGGATCAAACTATAAGTTTTGCTTTTGACGGAGCTAAATAGTTTATCAGATGACCAAATGGTGAAAACTGCAATAAATTAGACCACTACGTCATGAAAACAACAAAAAAAATCCGTCCAAATGGTGTTTTTCCCAACACATGGAGTAGGCATGGTGGGAGCTGCAATTTATTCTTCTTAACACAACTTGAATTGCGACCAAACGTTTACACTACACACTTCTCCTAGAATCCTTATAATTTAGGTCAGAAGGATCCAAAGTGAAATCTCCTTTGTGCCATGTCATTCTAGACTGCAACGAATTGGGCCTTTCATCCAACACATGAACCAAAAGTGTGTTTTTCTCATGTCTTTCTTGGTTTCCACCATTTTCTCTCGTCCTTTTGTTTTCCCAGCATTTTTCCTTCCGCCCTATTTCTTTTTGCCATTTGTCTTCCCACTCCTATAAATCCCATCACTCACACCAGCTGATGCATCGGTGTCTTAATTGAGTAGCTTAGTGTATTATCTGTCTCTTGGTCCATCTATTTGTGGCTTTACCCCTTGATGTCCCATTAGCTTGTGCATGGTGCCGTAAGAATGAAGATGGTTAGTAGGCTTAGGGGGATTTCGCCAGTCCGTTTTGACGAATTTATTAGTAGAGAGAGCCACCTCACTGACTCGAGTAAGAATTAAGTGCTCCCGGAAAGAAACCTAGAGGACTTCGACAAGAACTTCTGAGGTTGCATGCAAAATAGGGTAGTTGAACTCAAACATATGCAGGAGCTCCTTGTATATTAACACTTCCTCGCCAATAATAACGTTCTCACCTTAGGAATATGCATGTCACACTAAGAAAATTGGTATAAAAATTTGATTCAGTTAGAAGTTAGTGTCATAGTTCTAATTTTCTACATGTCTACAATTTGTAATGTGTAGAATCACCCTGAGGACGCATAGTTGCTGAAAAAAGAGATCCATGACTATGGGTGGAAGAACATGCTATGGGGTGGATTATCCAATGGTGTCGTGCAATCACAATGTGTCATGAGCTCTACGAGCACAAAATCAGTGGAGTGTTGCCACGTCAAAGGGGGAAACCCGACATGTCATGAACGGGACAAAGAGGAGGATTACCAATGCCTAGTAAATGAGCGCATGCCACAATAAAAAGAATAAGAGTGTTGGATCGTCGAAATGTGTCATTGATGATTATGATTTGGTTGGGGAGGTTATTCCAGGAACACGAGGCAAGTCACATTTGGACGCAATCATGAAGATTATGCGAAGCCATATCAACAAAAAAGTGATGATGACTTCATGTAGTGTTGCTAGTAGTGAACCATTGTATTGTATCTTAATTTTAGTTAATTTCTGCATTCAGCTGTATCTTAATTTCAAGTGGTAATATGTTCTAAATGTACATTAGTTTGTAGTTATCATAATAAATATGTGAAATCATAAAAATATGATTCAAACAACCATAGATGGAAATATGCCTCAAGCAAACATAGGAGAGATATGTCTCATACATGGATAACAGTCCTGAAACAAACATATATAAGTAAGTATATAAATATGTATCAGTCATACGGAGAAGTATCACTCGATTGTATGAGGACGGGTCCGTAGTTTCCACGACGAGGACCGGGAGGTGAGAGGCGTGTGGCCGTATAGATATAAATATGTCTCATTCATACGGAGAAGTATCACTCTATTGTATGAGGACGAGTCCACAGTTTTCGCGACGAGGACCGGGAGGTGAGAGGCGTGTCGCCAGACGCCCATATGCCCTCGAGATTGGTCGTACCACTTCTCGTCAACCTCTTGTGTGTCATGTGTGGGTGGCGGTGGTGGAGTATAAAACGGGACGTCGACGTACACACATGGGTCGATGTAGTTCTTAGTTGACATCAGAAGAGCGGTAATCCCAAAATGCGGAGTGTGACGAAATTCCGCGCTATCCCTTAGAAGTGCATGCCGTGTGAATAAGGTCATACCAATTTTTATACTTATAATAGATTGCTAACAAGACCGAAGACTACATACCTAGGTAACCTAGCCCCATATGTGGTTGCTTATCATGGCTTAAAAAGGATATCATGGCTTCTTATGGCTTCTCCAAAACAACAACTCCAGAAAGATACCAGTGCACAGGCATTATCGTCGTCCGGTCTAATCGGAATGGCCAGATCTTGAATTTTCACCCTGAAGAAGGTCTAATCTCTAGACAATCCCTCAACAAGAAAATGACAAGGGAGTCACCATTGTCAGGTATAACCATCGAAGGGTCAGACTTAAGGTTTTCAACCCGAAAACTGAAACACGCAGCTGAAAGAGCACCTCCAAAAACGAAGTTTGCTAGTGCAAAACATCGATCGTCCGTCACACATACTTTTCCCGATCCACCGCGAGTACCTCCTGTGATCTGCTCGACTCAACATGCGCATGCGAAATGGAAACACCAGAGCCTATTCGGTCTTCTTCAAAGGCATCCGCCATGACTCCCTTCAACACCTTGGTAATCACGACAATGAAGATGCCAAGGCTGACCCAAGGTGGGTGAAGGTTGTCACTACCCAGGGGAAAAGAAAATTAACGCCAGGCCACACTAGGCAGGGGCAGAGCATGTAAAGAGCCCATGGCGCTACCTACCACACACATCGGTCCGAGTATCCGACGATGAAGATTTGAGTACACATGCACGCCATATAGAGCGACTTGACGTGCACTTGTCCCTACTGAAGAAACCCGCGAGGGATCTCGACGACACTCGATTGGCACTAGAAGCCTTCAACAAGAGGAGCACCGCAGCCTTGTTGGGATCCCCTATCTCCCGATCCAATCCAGCACCACCGATAGAGGGACATGGCAGCGACTGAAGATACCAATGTGGCCACCTAGAGATCAAATTATTGGGGGCACCCCACCGCCGCCGTCCGTCGATGGCCTCCTCTAGCGGCGGCAGGGTGAAGGGGCGGCAGCGACAGGAGTTTTCTTGGTGGCGGCTCTAGGACTCTCAGGAGTTGCCCAAGAGGAGGCGACCTGGGAGGCATGCGTCCTCTAACTTCAACATTTAGATCCCAGGTACAGGCGCTATGACATCCATCTATTTAAATTTTAAAGAGGAAATGTGCTATCTCGTGACAGTCGCGCTGGTGCGAGCACGCGTGACGACGTCCCCCGAGTTGCCCGGGTGTATGATGTGTGGGCCCGGCGACTTTGACTTTTTTCTGGATATTTTTCATGGCAACTTTACAATCGTCGGATGGAGATCGGACGGCCGTCGTCGCATCGTTTTGGGGAGCGAGATTTCACACGATGGCACGTTAGAATCTGGGTTGAAGAAAGATTAGTTTCATCGTTTTTGAATATCAACGATTCCGGAAGATGCCGTTGAGATGCTGTAATCGGGCTAAATGCCAATGAAATGATCGACGCGAGCAGTTGAACTCTACCTGCTTCCACTTTCCAGGCGTCAGTGCACACACATGGACAATATAACCCGGGTCCTCTTGGCCTCACGTGTCCTCCTCAGGGCCCTGCTGGTCGTGCTCACCTCCACCACACCACCGCTCACCTTGTGTCCGGCGACGATCGAGTACTAGCTTCGCAGGCGCTGCACGATGGATTCCGGGAGCACCGAGATCCTGCTCGACGTCGGCTGCTTTCGACTATACAAGGACGGCCACGTCGACCGTCTGAGCGGTATGGACACCGTGCCGGCCGGCTTCGACGCCGACACCGGCGTCACCTCCAAAGACGTCGTGATCGACGACGTCACCGGTGTCTCCGTCCGCCTCTACCTACCAGATGCCCGTGCGGTTGAATCTAGCGACGACACCGACACCGTGGTCACGACGAAGCTCCCGATCGTTGTCTTCTTCCACGGCGGCTACTTCATCGTCGGTTCAGCCGGCTGTCCTGGCAACCACCGCTACCTGAACTCGCTAGCCAGCGACGCGCGCGTTCTCGTCGTCTCCGTCGACTACCGTCTCGCTCCCGAGCACCCGCTCCCGGCGGCCTACGACGATTCCTGGGCCGCGCTCAGGTGGGCGGTGTCGGGCGCCGACCCGTGGTTGTCCGAGCACGGCGATCTCGGCCGCGTCTTCCTGGCCGGCTGCAGCGCCGGAGGGAACATAGCCCACAACATGGCCATCGCCGCCGGTTTGACTGGCCTGCCTGCTGCCGCCGTGGTCCAGGCGCGTATCGTGGGCGCAATCTTGCTCCACCCTTCGTTCAGCGGCGAAGTGAAATTGGACAGGGAGGAGGAGGAATACAGGGCGAGCGTCAAGAAAAGGTGGACGGCCATCTTCCCGGATGCAAGGGGTGGGCTGGACGATCCGAGTATGAATCCGCTGGCCGCTGGCGCGCCGAGCCTGAGGACGCTGCCGTGCGAGAGGATGCTGGTCTGCGCGGCGTCGGAGGACCCGAGGCTGCCAAGGGAGCAGGCGTACTACGAGGCCGTGAAGTCCAGCGGGTGGGGAGGGGATGTACAGTGGTTCGAGTCGGAAGGGGAAGGGCACGGTTTCTTCGTCGAGGGCCACGGCGGGCGCGAGGCGGTGGCGATCATGGAGCGAGTGGTTGGTTTCATCTCTGGCCATTAGTGGCAACTGTGCTCACTTGAGCGATTGTATAAGTTGTGTAACCTTATAATAATTCAGTTCTGCACCATGAAATTCAGTTGAAGCTTCACAGCAGTCATGCAAGTAAATTAAGAACACGGTAAATGATCGATCAAATCGGACTGAGGAAAGTATTGAAGTAGAGAGCCATTGTCAAGTGAATACGTTCCTTTTGTCATAAACTACTGCAAACGGCGGCCGTTCTTTTTTACTTGAGAGACTAGACGCTTTAGGCATTCATAGTATTTCACCTGTGAGGCAGTCACCCTAGATAATAGGAAAAAGGCACTAGAGGAGAAAATTAGGAATGGGTCAAAACCTTCACAAAATCTGGGTTAACTATCCACTGTTCAGTGTATGGAGTAGCTGATCACAATAAAAAGGGACACCAGAAATATGTGCAAAATCAACTGGAGCAGCAGCAAGCCAATACTCATGGCCAAGATGAAGATATGGATAATCCTGACATAACGCAGGTTAACAATCTATTTTATCATGTTTTCCTATTCATGGCCAAGTAGAATTCATTGTAGCATTTGTCAACTTATGCATATATGCAGAATTCCATACCACAATCCAGATCCTACTTTGGATCCTCAACATCAGGTGGACAGCATGGTTTACCAGATGGGCCAAGAGGTTTTAATTCTTTTTCTTGCATTATTTACTTTGTGCATTATTTACTATCTGTTCATAACTGTCATTTAATTTCACAGGAAGCAGCTCAAGTACCAATTAATAGGAACCATGGACCTTTACCAGAAAGTAGTTTTGTGGCTGCTGCTAGAGATAGCATCCCACAAGCTGCTGTCAGAGTGACCACTGCTACAACTAGAGGAAGAGGAAGAGCAAGTGCAGGCAGGGGAAGGGAAAGTGTAGCCATGGGAAGGACAAGTGCCGTTTCAGCAGAGAACATTGTGCCGCCAGGGGAAGGCCGAGTACCATAGCAAGCTTCACAACAACAAACAACAACTGGAAGGTCTAAAGGGAAGAAAAGGTCAGTTGAAGCAAGCACTACAGGCACTGCAGAACAAAATGGTGGTAGAAGAAGAGAAACAAGAGGGTCGGGATACAACACAGGGCATGGCAGTGCCTACTACTCCGTACTTGCTTTTTGGTGATGACCAGCAACCTAGGAAATCCAGATTTGAATGTTGATTTCCAAATTCCTGACCTGAATGCACAAAATATGTACCTACTTCATCTAGTTGTTGTCATGTAATGCATTTTAGAAACTCATATTTCTGTGAAAATTTAAGTTCCACAATTTAAATTGTAATAAGTTTACGCACAGCGATTTCACGCTCCACAATTTGTGGGACTCGATCGCACGTAATGGACAAGTAATTGGATGTTTATTTATCCCTTCTCTGAAGCTTACAGTAAACAACCGAAAACAGTAATTTCTCTGCACCAAGTAGATAGACCAAATCAAAGTTCTTACTGAACTTAAGATCATGACATTACCCGTAGTCCATGCTCATCTAAACTTCCTCTCTACTAATGAACTGGTAAACTAAATTGCAAACAAAGACCAGTTAATCACAAGGACAATCATCAAATTCCCCATTCAGGGGGCTCTGGAATGTCTGATTCCTCAAGGTCCGCGGGCTTGGCCGACTTGCCGACGGTAGATGCTTGGACGCCAGGGTAACTGTCCTCTGCATAGGACTCGCGCAGAACATCACCCACGGTCTCAGCCGCGTCATCAGCAAACCCTTCGACCACAACCTGGTAGAGGCTGACGACGGCGACTGGAGCCACGGCGCCGCCTTCGCCGCCACCACCGTCGTCCTTCCCCTTCGAGCGCTCGCCGCCGCCACCGTTGGCCTTCCCCTTCTCAGGCCCGCCGCCACCGACGCCGCCACCGTTGGCCTTCCCCTTCTCAGGCCCGCCGCCGCCAACGCCGCCACCGTTGCCCTTCCCCTTCTCAGGCCCACCGCCGCCGCCACCGTTGGCCTTCCCCTTCTTAGGCCCACTGCCGCCGCCACCGTTGGCCTTCCCCTTCTCAGGCTCGCCGCCGATGCGGGGCTTCGACCGGCGCTCGCCTCCGCCTCCGCCACCGCCGCCGCCAGTGGACGCCTTGCGCTTGCGCGCACCCTGAAGCATCGCCCTCGCGCGAGTCACGACACGCATCATGGTGCAGAGGGGTGGCTGGTGGGTAATGATTGGGAGCCGCTTGGCGGCCGTTTGTGCGAGAGGGAAAGCGACGGGACGTCCCATTTAAGTGTTGGGACACCCCTGCCGACTGGCCGGTCCCGAGGCGGTTCCACACCCGAGAAGAAGACTAGTAGAAGGCATACATATTACACAAGTAGATGACACATGGAATAAAGGGGAACTTTATTAAACTTTCTCTCGGTAAACTCCCGTACAATGATTGTTCCTCTATTTATAGACTAAAGGGGATACGATATCCACATGGGCCAACCCTAGCCTGGTAGAGGCCACACCGAGTGGGCCTCTACCGGCCAGTTTCCCAACACTCCCCCTGGGTATCTTATCTGTATAACCATGGCTTAAAACTCCGAAAAACCCAGTGGGAAAAATATGGAGAAATGCACACGGTATACTTGTTGCTATGTTGCACGAATTGCCTCGTTAAAAACCTCATGTGAGAAACTTCATAAAAACTCACTAAGGGAAAAAGAGTACAATTCACTTAACTATAAAGTTAAGCACTCAATCATCGGGATCAAGATTTCAGCGATGATTTTGTGAAGATTCTCCCCCTGAACCTTGCATCTCCCTAAGTCTCATCATGCCTATCCCACGGACACATCTCTCGAAAGAAGATGCTGGCAATGATTTAGTGAACAAATCAACGAGATTTTCACACGACTTAGTATGCAAGACTTTTACTTCGTTCAACTTTTGCAGTTCATGTGCATAGAAGAACTTGGGGTTTATATGCTTTGTGAGATTGCTCTTCACATAACCCGTCTGGACTTATGCAATACAAGCGGCATTATCTTCATAGATAATTGTTGGGGTTTATACGGTGTTCAGTCCACATGACATCTGGATGTGGCTGACTACTCGTCAAAGCCATACACATTCTCGTGATGCTTCATATAATGCTATGATTTCCGCATGGTTCGTCGAAATTGACACAAGAGTTTGCTTAGATGATTTCCAGGAAATTGTCGTTCCACCACAAAGGAAAACATATCCAGTCTACGACTTGGATGTATGCGGGTCCGAAAGGTACCCAGCATCTGCATAGCCTACAACAGATAGGTCTTGGTTCTTTTGGTAAAACAAGCCAAGGTCCTTTGTCCCTTGTATATACCTAAAGATGTCCTTAACGCCTTTCCAATGCCTCTTGGTAGGCTCAGAACTGTACCTTGCAAGCAAATTGACAGCGAATGCAATATCCGGCCGTGTACAATTTGCGAGGTACATAAGTGCGCCAACTGCACTTAAGTAGGGGAATTCCGGTCCCAGAATTTCCTCCCCCTCTTCTTTAGGCCTGAACGGGTCCTTGTCTTGCTGCAAAGATCTTCCGACCATCGGGGTCTTAGAAGGATATGCCTTTTCAAACCCAAATCGTTCCAACACCTTCTGGGTGTAGGCCAACTGGTGAACTAGATGTAGGGTTTCGCGGCATAGTAAATCAAAATTTTCTACGGATGCGAACGGAGGGAAAGCCAAGATCTAATCTAGGAGATGCCAACAACGAGAGAGATTGGATTAGATCTTCATACCCTTGAAGATTCGCACAGCGGAACGTTCGTCGGAACGTGGGTGATGTAGTCGTACTCGCTTCTCCTCCTCGCGATCCGATCCGATCTAGCACCACAAGTGGCGGTGCCTCCGTGAGATGCACACGTGCAACACCTCGACGTATCCTCCTTCCTTGGTCCAGCAAGTATGGTGGAGAGATGGGTTGGATCTACAACGCGACGGCGCAGTGCAATTGGTGGAGAATTTCTGCAGCAGGGCTTCGCCTACAAGCAGTCGGGAGGGAGAGAGGAGGGCAGCAGGGCGGCTAGGGTTGGAGGGGAAGGTGTAGGGGTTGGTGCGCCCCAGCCCTCTATATATAGAGGGGTGGGCGCAGCCCTAGCCCCTCCCCCAAGCCAAGGCCGGCGGCCCCAAGGAGGAAGAGTGGGGGGCAAGGAAACCCCCCCTTCTAGAAGCTCTATCTAGAGTTTAAACCTCTCTTGGCCGGTTGGGCCCTATGGGGCCTTGTGCCCCTGGCCCAATGCGGCCAGGGCACTCCCTCATAGGCCCATGCCCAATCCCGGAAGGTGTGGCCACGTTGGTCCCCTTCCGGAAGGTTCTAGAAGCTTCCGGTACAATACCGATTAACCCGGAACAATTCCGAACTCCAAAAACTGCACTGCCTTATATGAATCTTATTCTCCGGACCACTCCTGAACCTCTCGTGATGTCCCGGATCCCATCCGAGACTCCGAACAAAAACTCATAAACCAATTATCCAATCTATCCTAGCATCGAGACACGTTAAGTGTGTGACCCTGCGGGTTCGAGAATATGCAGACATGATCTTATATCAATAATCAACAGCGAGGTCTGAAAACCCATATTGAATCCCACACATTCATCGATGATCATATCGGATGAACCACAATGCCAGGATTCAATCAATCCCATATATATATTCCCTTCGTCTCGCGATATTTTACTTGCCCGAGATTTGATCATCGGTACCGTCATACCTAGTTCAATCTCGTTCATAGCAAGTACTTTACTCGTTCCGTAATCCGATATCACTTTGTGATTAACTCCTTAACCACATGCTTGCAAGAGGTGTTGATATCGATTACCGAGTGGGCCCGAAGTATATCTCTCCGACTTGGGAGGGACAAATCCCATCTCGATACATACAACCCAACAGATACTTTCCGATCACCTGAGAGACACCTTTATGATCACCCTCTCATAGGATGACGTTTGATGACCTCAAAGCTTTCTTCCGATACCAGGGAGTTGTATTATCTCATGGTCTAAGGAATACAATATTTGACATAAGAAAAGCTTCGCAAAGACGAACACGATGACACGATCTAATTGCTTCGCTTAGTTTGGGTCTGTCCATCATATCATTCTCCCAATGATATGATCTCATTATCAATTGACAACTAATGTCTATGGTTAGGAAACCTTAACCATCATTGATCAATGAGCTAGTCCATAGAGGCGTACTAGGGACACAGTGTTGTTCACAAACCACACAAGTATTAAAGTTTCCGCTTAATACAATTCTAGCATGGAATATAAACATTATCATGAACAAGAATTATAATAATAACATCTTTATTATTGCCTCTAGGGCATAATTCCAACAGTCTCCCACTTGCACTAGAGTCAATAATCTAGTTTACATTTGGCAACAATCTCACACCCATGGCACTGAGGTGCTGATCATGTTTTGCACGCGGAAGAGGTTTAGTCAACGGATCTGCGACATTCAGATCTGTATGTACTTTGCTAATCTTCAGATCTCCATCTGCTATATAATCTCGGATTATATGAAACTTGCGGTTGATATGCTTGGTCTTTGGATGATATCTTGGTTCCTTAGCGAGTGCTATGGCGCCAGTGTTGTCACACAATATCTCTAGTGGGTCCAATGCACTTGGAACCACGCCAAGCTTAGTGATGAAGTTCCTGATCCAAACTCTTTCACTTGACGCTTCTACAGCAGCCATGTATTCCGCTTCTATTGTAGATCCCGCGATCACGCTTTGCTTGCAGCTTCTCCAGCTCACAGCTCCTCCATTCAAAATATACACGTATCCTGTCTGAGATTTAGAATCATCCTTGTCGGTGTCAAAACTAGCATCGACGTAACCTTTTACGACAAGCTGTTCATCACCCCCATAGACTAAGAACATTTCTTTAGTCCTATTTAGGTACTTTAGGATGTTCTTCACGGCTGTCCAGTGTTCCACTCCTGGATCACTTTGATATCTGCTCATCAAACTAAGAGCATTGGACACATCCGGTCTAGTACACAGCATGGCATACATGATAGAACCTATGGCCGAGGCATAAGGCACTTTGCTCATAGCTTCCCTATCATTTACCGTAGCTGGACACTGAGCCTTGCTCAATATCTTACCTGACAACATAGGCACTGAACCTTTCTTTGCCTTATCCATTCTGACCTTTTTCAGAACTTTTTCTAGGTATGTACTCTGGCTTAAAGCTATCAGGCGTCTTTGTCTATCTCTATAGATCTTGATGCCCAATATATAAGCAGCTTCACCTAGGTCTTTCATTGAAAAACACTTGTTCAAATAACTCTTCACATCGTTAAGCATGTTAATGTCATTTCCAATAATCAATATGTCGTCCACATATAGTACCAGAAATGTCACCGAGATCCGACTCACTTTCTTGTAGATACAAGCTTCGTAGCAATTTGGAACAAATCCAAAGCTCTTGATCACTTGATCAAAACGAAGGTTCCAACTCCGAGATGCTTGCTTCAGTCCATAAATAGAACGCTGAAGTTTGCATACTTTATCAGCATCCTTAGGATCGACAAAACCTTCGGGTTGCATCATATACAACTCTTCATCAATGTTTCCATTGAGGAACGCAGTCTTGACATCCATCTGCCATATTTCATAATCATGAAGCGCATCAATTGCTAATAAAATCCGAATGGACTTAAACATCGCTACGGGAGAGAAAGTCTCATCGTAGTCAACACCTTGAACTTGTCGAAAACCTTTCGCGACAAGCCGTGCTTTATAGACGGTAACATTACCATCCGCGTCCGTTTTCTTCTTGAAGATTAACTTGCACTCAACGGCCTTTCGGTCGCTGGGAGGGTCCACCAAAGTCCATACTTGGTTTTCGCTCATGGATCCCAATTTGGATTTCATGGCTTCTAGCCATTTCTCAGAGTCTAGGCTCATCATCGCTTCCTCATAGTTCGTAGGTTCACTGTCTTCTACTAGCAAGACAGTCAAGACAGGGTTGCCGTACCACTCAGGAGGGGCACGCGACCTTGTCGACCTGCGACGTTCAGTAGCAGCATCGTCCGAAGCTTCATGATCCTTGTCATTAGCTTCCTCTATTGTTGGTGCAGGCGGCACTGGAACAATTTCAGGTGCTGCGCTACTCTCCAATTCAAGAGAAGGTTCAATAACCTCGTCTAGCTCTACTTTACTCCCACTCACTTCTTTCGAGAGAAACTCCTTCTCAAGAAAGGAACCGTTCTTTGCGACAAACACTTTGCCTTCGGTTCTGTGATAGAAGGTATACCCAATAGTTTCCTTAGGGTATCCTATGAAGACGCATTTCTCCGCTTTGGGTTCGAGCTTGTCCGACATCAACTTCTTGACGTAAGCTTCGCATCCCCAAACTTTAAGAAACGACAACTTAGGTTTAGCACCAAACCACAGTTCATACGGTGTCGTCTCAACGAATTTAGATGGAGCCCTATTTAAAGCGAATGCAGCGGTTTCTAATGCATAACCCCAAAATGATAACGGCAAATCAGTAAGAGACATCATTGATCGGACCATATCTAATAGGGTTCGATTCCGGCGTTCAGACACACCATTGCGCCGTGGTGTTCCGGGTGGCGTGAGTTGTGAAACGATTCCACTTGCTTTAAGATGCGTGAGAAAATCATAACTCAAATATTCACCTCCACGATCGGATCGTAGAAACTTAATCTTTCTGTTACGATGGTTCTCCACTTCATTCTGAAATTCTTTGAACTTTTCAAACATTTCATATTTACGTTTCATTAAATAGATATACCCATATCTACTTAAGTCATCGGTAAAAGTGAGAAAATAGCGATATCCACCGCGCGTCGAAACACTCATCGGTCCGCATACATCGGTATGTATGATTTCCAACAAGTCCGTTGCTCGCTCCATCATACCGGAGAACGGGGTTTTGATCATCTTGCCCATGAGGCATGGTTCACATGTGTCAAATGATTCAAAATCAAGAGACTCCAAAAGTCCATCAGAATGGAGTTTCTTCATGCGCTTTACACCAATATGACCTAGACGACAGTGCCACAAATAAGTAGTATTATCACTATCTACTTTGCATCTCTTAGCCTCAATGTTATGGATGTGTGTTTCATCCCTTTCGAGATTTAGAAGAAATAAACCATTCACAATAGGTGCATGACCATAAAAGATGTTACTCATATAAATAGAACAACCATTATTCTCCGATTTAAATGAATAACCGTCTTGCAATAAACAAGATCCAGAAATAATGTTCATGCTCAACGCAGGCACATGATAACACTTATTAAGGTTTAAAACTAATCCCGAAGGTAAAACTAAGGAGAGCGTGCCAACGACCATCACATCAACTCTTGATCCGTTGCCAACGCGCATCGTCACCTCATCCCTCGCAAGCCGCCGTCTATTCCGTAGCTCCTGTTTCGAGTTACAAATATTAGCAACTGAACCGGTATCAAATACCCAGGCACTACAACGAGGGCTAGTAAGGAAAACATCAATAACATGTATATCAAATATACCTTTGATGGTGCCAGCCTTCTTGTCCGCTAAGTACTTCGGACAGTTGCGCTTCCAGTGACCCTTGTCCTTGCAATAGAAGCACTCAGTGTCCGGTTTAGGACCAGACTTGAGCTTCTTCTCAGCAGGGGCAACGCGCTTGCCGCCGCCTTTCTTGAAGGGCTTCCTTGCACCCTTACCTTTCTTGAAGGTGGGGGGCTTGTTGACCATCAACACATGATTATTCTTTTTGATGTTCACTTCCGCTACTTTCATCTTAGCAAAGAGCTTAGTGATCATATCAGTGGAACCAATCTGATTGTGATCAACTACAAAACTTTTGTAGCTAGGAGTGTCAATCTTGAGCTCCTCTGGAATCTTGCAGTCCAGTTGCTCAAGGCGTTGAGTGTAGCCCGTCATCTCAATGGCGTGCTCACTAACGGAACTCCCTTCCTCCATCTTGTAGTTAAAGAATTTCTTAGAGATCTCATATCTCTCAGAACGGGCTTGAGTCTGAAACATGTTTTTCAGCTCCTCGAGAATCTCAAAGGGCCCGGCGAATTCCTCAAAACAATTTTGAAGATCCGATTCCATACCATACAACATGGCGATCTTAATCAAATCATAATCATCCTTGCGCGACTGATAAACAGCTTTTTCATCAGTCGGCGCATCTATAGCAGGGGCGTCACCTAGCGCTTTCTCAAGGACATAGTCCTTTTGTCCGCCAGCGAGAATGATTCTCAGAATGCGAAACCATCTGGTGAAGTTAGACCCATTGTTTCTAAGCTTTTCTATCTCAGCAAAAACGTTGAAGTTGAAGTTGGACTTGTCCATGTGATCTACAGTATTTGCAAGTACAATTTAGACTATGTTCATGATAAATAGTTCAACTTAATCAAATTACTAGATGAACTCCCACTAAATTCAACATCCCTCAAGTTGTTTAGTGAACACGATCCAAATTCACCACACCTAATCCGATCATCACGAGAAGAGATGTGGTTTCAATGGTGGACAACGAAGTGTCGATCATATCATTCATATGACTCATGCTTAACCTTTCGGTTCTTGTGTTCCGAGGCCATGTCTGTACATGCTAGGCTCGTCAAGTTAGACCCAAGTATTTCCGCGTCTGCAAAACTGGCTTGCACCCGTTGTATGTGAGCGTAGAGTCTATAGCACCCGATCATCACGTGATGCTTGGACACGACGAACTTTCGCAACTGTGCATACTTGGGGAGAACACAGTTTTTATCTTGATCTTTAAGTGAGGAATCATCTTACAATGCTACCGTCGCGATCTAAGCATAATAAGATACATAAAAGGATAAACATCACATGCATATAACTTTATGTGACATGGTATAGCCAATCTTCGCGCAATGATCTCCATCTTGTGCGTTCCGGCATGATCTCCATCACTCCACCATGATTGCCTCCACCATGAATAGCAACTACAACTATTGCTAACTACTTAGCGATAAAGTAAAGCTATTACATGGCGTATAAGAAGTTGACTCGCAGGTCATACACAATTATAAAGACAACCATATGGCTCCTGCCGGTTGTGTACTCATCGACATGCAAGTCGTGAAACATTATAAAACATGATCATCGCATACAATATACACATCACATCTTGGGCCATACCATATCACAGAAAAACACTCCCTGCAAAAACAAGTTAGACGCCTCTACTTTGTTGTTGCATGTTTTACGTGGCTTATGGGAGTAGATGCTAAGAACGATTCTTACCTACGGAAAGCCACAACGGTGATATTATGGTTGCCAAACTCCCGTGTTAATCCCATGACAACTATAGTGAGAGAAACTGACATCCACCAGCCGCATGTGTGGAAAAAGCCACACGTCAAGTGCGGAGCCGGTCTCGCGAACGACGTCGCGTAAGGTTGGCCTGGACCGCTTCAATCTCACTATCCCGCGTCATAAGAAGAACACAAACAAGAGGCTTGCAACAGAAAACATCAATGCCCGCAACAACCATGTTGCGT